>OW240914.1:251825197-251922849 GCA_933207985.1 Pelobates cultripes
GAACACTAAAAGAGAAGGGAAGTATTTCATATTAGATTAAATTCATTAAAAAGTCTATAATTAACTAGAAAAGCTACAATTTCTGGGGAAATTGTGTGAAGTGTTCTTGCCTCCACCAGTAGTCTACAACTGGAGTGGGTGGAGTAACTGTGTTATTATTTATTTATATAGCACATTTAATTGCAAGCCCAAAGTGCTTCACAGTTACATTAAAACATACATTTATAAAAACATTAGCAGGTGTATAAAAGGCCCTGTCTATGACATCACTTGCTGCTCCAGCCTGGCACAGAGCAGAGTATTTTGGCGGTTGCCATCTTCAAACGGTCGCATTTTAAAATCTACACATCCTACAGCGAAGAGCTTTATATTGTGAGAATCACAAGACCCAGACCTACATTTTGATGCATAGTATGTTTCTGAAATATTAACAATGAAGGCACAGTCGCAGTTTAGAAATTGCCCTTCAAATTTGAGCTGGCTAGAGTGGAGTTTCAATGACGGCATAAGTTGCAAACAAATGGTCATATTGTGAAAACTATCAGGATTATGGCTTAGCCGTGGACATATTTAGTGACAGCAGGGATAGCTGAACGTATTGATAAAAGATTTGTGTAAGTGGGTTTGAAAATGAGGGAGTGGTGGCAGTTTAGAAATCCTGTCCTGATTTTTCTGCTATTGCCAGCTCCCACTCTAGTTTTGAACATTTTGCCATTCCTTCCTATGGGACCAATTTCGCCACAAGAACGATATTCCTTGAACCATTCGGCGAAACGCTCCACAAAGTAATCGCAATCCAATCGGGAACAATACGCACGTTTCGGTATATTACTGTCTATGTAGTGTAAAAACTGTGGGAGGAGTTAGGGTGGTAAATTTGGCTATAATATATATGTGAGATAACATTAAGTGGTCTTGCTATGCAAGAACACTTCATAAAATTATAGGAAAAAACTTTTTTTAAAATCATTTGGAGAAAAGTCATTTTTGGTTTCGGTTTCCGGTGCATCCCTAGTTTGTAGATTTTATTTTTGTAATATTGTATCCTATTGTAACAATGCAATGTTTTGTGGACCCAGGACATACTTGAAAATGAGAGGGTTGCTCTATAACTAGGGACAGGGATGCTTAAGAGTTAGGAATACAGGCTTGTATTGCTAATGCTGACAGCCTATTTCATATTTTCTTGTCTCTGACCTGGGTGGTGCCTTTCGTTTACATACTTAAATGTGCTTTTTGTTTATGTTTTCAGCATTTATTGTGGAGTAGAACATGGAGTAGAACTATTAAAACGAATATGTTTAAATATCAACACAATGTGTTTTATTTTTATTTATTAGATTGTCATAGAAGAAGATAAAAAGTTCCTGAAGTTATTGGAGCTCTTGGGACATTACCAGGAGAGGGGCTCAATCATTATTTTTGTTGATAAACAAGAGCATGCTGATGGCTTGCTGAAAGATCTAATGAGAGCATCTTATCCCTGCTTGTCTCTCCATGGAGGTACGTGGGTTTTAATTGTTGCTTTTTGTAACCCCTCCAGGGTTTCCACACGTGTGTACTGTATAAGTTATGTGTATGGTGGAATCTGTGTGATTTCACAAGATGATAGAACTATAGAGGAAGTAGAGAAAAAAAGCTGCATGGAGTGAAAGCTGATGGAAGCATGAAAAGGGAGAGAATAAAGTAGTAAAAAACCAAAACAAATTCTTGTGTGTGGGCCGATGGACATAACAGACAGAAATCTCTAGCGAATGTAAGGAGCTGTTAAGCTGCCCGCAAAGTTAATGCAGGGGTTAGCCTGCAATCCCGACAGGTAAACATTAACTATTGAAACAGGAAATGGATGGCACTCCACTGAATGTGTGTCACATGCAAATATGAGTAGATATCAGTTATCTGCAAAGTACTTGGCAGGTTGGTTAAATGGGAAAAAAAATAGCCTGTGCCATGTAGAGAAGAATATAATAATGCCTTTGCAATGAACTTATCTCTACATCCTCTACATGCTCACATTCTCACAGAACACTTCAAATTCCTCAGAAGCATCACCAGAGCCCCACCAGGCACTTCTTCTCCATGCTAGCAGCTGTGCCATGCATGTTCTAGACTACAGACCACCAGTTCAATTCTCAGTCCCCCCAAAAATCCTGGTCTCCAAGACCTTGTGGATAGATTTGCAGAGCTCGTGTAAGTTTGTGGGTCAGCATAGCAGGTAGTCTGCGGAAGGTTAAGTGAAGTTTAAGTATCTCAACGAAAATGGGCATGTTGGATGGTTCTGGGTAAGTTTCTTTAGCAGATTCCACCACTATCCATATATAGATGGTGCTTTTGCGGAGCAAAATTAAGTGGCTGTGGAATAGAGCTGCAGAAAATGCCTCCAAGCCTAAATTGCCATTAGACCCTCTGACATGCATACACATTCTTATATATGTTACTAGAGAAAAGTTATTTGTACTATTGAATACTTTTTTTTTTTGTTTAGCTTAATAAAGTTTTCAGACAGATTTACATTGCAACTTAATACAATGTGATTTTTTGCATGTGTTACTGATTGTATATGTATTACAATAACTATATTTCTTTACCGTGCTATTTTCTAGGTATTGACCAATATGATCGAGATAGCATCATTAATGACTTCAAAAACGGAGTCTGCAAACTTCTGGTTGCTACATCAGTTGCTGCTCGGGGTCTTGATGTCAAGCACTTGATCCTAGTGCTTAATTATTCATGTCCAAACCATTATGAAGATTATGTGCATAGAGCTGGACGGACAGGGAGAGCCGGAAATAAGGTTAGAAAGATGTCATGGATATGCATTTTTTGTATTGTGAGTTGGCTTGTTATGTATTTGGGTCTATTCAATTGAAATGGCATTTTGATAGAAGGCAGCGATGTTTATGTATGTGTAGATTTTACAGATTTTTTTTTTATTTTTTTTACTAAATTGGCACAGGAAAGTGTAACCAATTAATATACGTAAATTTTGTGCAATATTCTAGTCAGATATATTGATTTGGTCTTTTACATTAACATAATACAATCCAAATGGACATGTTCATTTCAATCAACTAATTTAGCAGTGTAGTCTGGATGTTTTTGTTGTTACATTTCATACAGGGCAACTGAATACTTGTATATTCTAAGTGATTCTAAATTTTAGGCTAAAATAGCTACATCGAAATGTCTTTTGAATTGTCAAATTTGTCATTGATGCTTTTCAGGGCTATGCATTTACATTTATCACAGAGGACCAAGCACGCCATGCTGGGGACATCATTAAAGCTTTGGAACTGTCTGGCACTGCAGTTCCTCCTGAATTAGAGAGACTCTGGAGTGAATTCAAGGATCAACAGAAAGCAGTATGGTTGTTTGTCACTTCATTACAATCGTAATCCATAAACCTTGTAACATTTTCTTTAAGAATGTGTGACATACATACAAATATATTATTTCAATTTTTTTCTAGGAAGGAAAAGTGATTAAGAAGACCAGTGGTTTCTCTGGTAAAGGATTTAAGTTTGATGAAACAGAGCAAGCTTTGGCAAATGAGAGAAAGAAATTGCAGAAGGCTGCTCTTGGCCTTCAGGACTCTGATGATGAAGATACAGCTCTTGATGTGAGTACTTTGCATTGAAATAAAGTAGTGTAAAAAAAATTCAAGGCTTACAGTGGTAAGAGTAATTTGTAAGGCCTGACTAGTAATGTAGGACATGAAATTTTAAGGTGTATGTGTGTAGATACAGCTCTTGATGTGAGTACTTTGCATTGAAATAAAGTAGTGTAAAAAAAATTCAAGGCTTACAGTGGTAAGAGTAATTTGTAAGGCCTGACTAGTAATGTAGGACATGAAATTTTAAGGTGTATGTGTGTATATATATGTGTATTTCATGCATACACACCCCACCCTTTCAATCAACTCTTCCCAACCGGCATTGCTTTCCATTTTGCTCCGAAAAGCCTTTGGTACATCATGTCAACTGCAGTTGTTGGCTTTCTTCTACATAGTAGAACTATAATTCCTAGAAACCCTTTGGTGACCATAAAGTGCTGTTTATGGAATAAGCTCAATAGAGCTATTGAAAGTCGGGGCTTAAGTTTTCCATTGCTCAGTAATGGGCATGCAAATAGTGGTGCACATCCACCAACGTAGCTTGTTGTCATGGCACCCACCCATCATGGGTGCATGAGGTGCATCTCTATGCGGTTCATATAGTTACCGCAAGCACTGCTCACATATGTCTCAATGCTGCCACTCCTCCATCCTTTCCAACGCTGGCTTCTGCATGCCGGAGCCATTTAACATTTCCACCTTGTTCTCTCATTTACGCTACTCTGTCTTTCTCACTTTGGCTTGCCATGTACTACTCTTTTGCATTCAGTCTAGTGACTAGTCCTTACTTTTTTGTGTCATTTTACCCTACTCCCTCTAGCATGTAAGCTCATTGAACAGGGCCATCAACCCATCTGTTCCTGTGTGTCCAACTTGTCTGGTTACAACTACATGTCTGTTCGTCCACCCATTGTAAAGCACTGCGGAATTTGATGGCGCTATATAAAATAATAATAATAAAGTAATACTCTTTTTATCCCATAACATATATTTATCATTGTTTACTTTTATGAAGCACAGGTCATGTCAAACTAACTTGATTGCGTTCTACGAAGAAGTAAGTAGAAGTATAGATCAGGGTGTTGCAGTGGATGTGATCTATTTGGATTTTGCCAAGGCATTGGATACAGTTCCACACAATAGATTAGTGTTCAAACTCAAGGAAATCGGTCTAGATGAAAATGCTTGTTCTTGGGTAGAACATTGGCTTAAAAACAGTACAAAGAGTTGTCATTAATGGCATATTTTCAAGCTGGACAGAGGTGGCAAGTGGTGTCTAGAAGGGGTCTCAGAACAGACCCCTGAGATTTAACATGTTTATAAATGATCTTGAAGTCATCATTGAAAGTCATGTTTCAGTGTTTGCAGATGACACAAAACTCTGTAAAATAATACAATATGAGCAAGATATTACTTTGCTGCAGAGGGATTTAGATAGACTGGGGAACTGGGCACTCAAATGGCAGATGAAATTTAATGTTGAAAAATGCAAAGTTATGCACTTTGGCGTAAAGAATACACAAGCAACGTATACCCTTAATGGAAGCGAATTAGGGATAACATACGAAAAGGACTTGGGAATTGTTATAGACCACAAACTATGCAACAATGTGCAATGTCAATCAGCAGTGTCCAAGGCCAGTAAGGTATTGTCATGCATGAAAAAGGGTATTCATTCTCGGGACGAGAATATAATTTTGCTGCTTTATAAATCACTGGTAAGACCCCATATTAAATATGCTGTGCAATTTTGTGCACCTGTTCTAAAGAAGGATATTATGGCACTAGAAAAAGTGCAGAGGCGGGCCACAAAATTAATAAAAGGAATGGAACATATCATCTATAAAGAAAGGTTAACAAATTTAAACCTATTTAGTTTAGAAAAACATCGCCTGAGAGGGGATATGATAACATTATACAAATATATTCAAATCTATTCACAAACCAGACTTTACATAGGACACGAGGTCATGCGTTTAGACTGGAAGAAAGAAGATTTCGTCTAAGGCAAAGGAAAGGTTTTTTTACTGTAAGAACAATCAGGATGTGGAATTCTCTGCCTGAAGAAGTGGTTTTATCAGAGTCCATACAGATGTTCAAACAGCTACTAGATGCATACTTGCAAAAACAGAATATTCAAGCATATAATCTTTCAATGTAGGGTAATAACTGCTTGATCCAAGGATAAATCTGACTGCCATTCTGGGGTCAAGAAGGAATTTTATTTCCTAGCTTGTTACAAAATTGTGCTTCAAATTGTTTTTTTTTTTTGCCTTCTTTTGGATCAACAGAAAAAAAAACAAATGTGAGGAAGTCTGAACTTGATGGATGCAAGTCTCTTTTCAGCTATGTAACTTAAGTTCTGGTTGTCAGTTGTGGTGAACCTTGACACCTGTTACTCCAAAAAATACGTAATGTTATGACTTCGATCTTTGGAAGTTGTAGTTCATCTGGTGGCATTTTATAGTATAAACCTGACAATTAAACTCTAACTCCCAGATCCCCTTACTGTGTATATGGGATCAGTTCAGCTGTGTTATGGAAAGTTTATAAGTAATTATTTGAGTCGCCTCCTGATTTGGTGGGAGTCACTGCAGATGTTGGAAAGTATGGGGATCACATGCAAGTATTTATTTTATTTTTATTTTTTTCACACTGAAATGTCGCTTTTAAAAAGTAATTTTATTGTGTACGCTTGCGATTAAATATAAGGCTTCTTTGTTGCAAATTTGTAATGTACACTCTGTACATTTTAGTGATGCAGAACCTTTCATATTTGCTCAGAATCTCATCTGCATCTGTAGTCACGAAACACAATCAACCTCTTCACTCTGACAGATTTTTGAATCTACAGCTATAATGTAAAAAAAAAATATTTGCAGCTGCCTAATATTCTGTAACATGTTCAAATGCTCTGATTTATCTATGCGGAAACATTCATTTACATTTTGAGGCACAGAACAGTTTTTTTTGTTTTTTAATACTTCAGTCCAAAAGTGTTTTTTTTTTGGGGGGGGGGGGTTTACATTGCATTATCCGAGCTGTGAATGATACAAATACATATGACATGCTGAGGAATGCCAAATGTTAATGACTCTGAGAGCACATCATATATGTTTTACTTTTGTTTCAGATTGATGAACAGATTGAGAGCATGTTTAATTCTAAGAAGAGGGTTAAAGATATGACTGGACCAGGAGGACCTGCAGGTGCAGGCGGTGCAGCTGGCGGCACTGGAGGTGCTGCAGGAACAACTGCTGCAGTTGCTGCTGCTCCAACTGGCGGGAATGCCGAAAAACTTGAAATTGCAAAACGACTGGCAAAAAAGCTTAGTGTGAACAAGAACCTGGGAGCAGAGGCACAGGTGCTCTTAATAGAACGTGAAACTTACATTTTCAAGAAATATATTAGTTTTTTTGTTACAAAAAAATATAAGACATTCAGTACTTACAATATGAGCAGTTATGTCTATCTAAAAATCAAAGTGTGTGTGCAAAATTTCAAATAATTATTTGCCAATTCTTTTTGGTCAAGGGGAAGGTAGACTATGTTTAAAGTTAGGTGACAGTTTAAAGAAACAGATGATTTAAAGACTTATATTGGTTTTATGCTTGTTAAAAATGAGATCTGGTTACTTCTAAGTACTAGAAATATTTGGCAGTAGATCTGGGGACTATAAAGATCATGATAGAACAGTGTAGACAATATAGAAATATGCACAGTTAATATTTAGCAAGAAATTTAAATTCTGGCAACATGTAAGAAACTTTATGAAGGCAGTGCTAGTTATAGTGTAGAATTGCTTATACAGAAAGTTTAATATAAATCCAGATGTGGGCCATGGGAAAAAAGTAAACACAATAAATCCTCCTTTTTTAGAAAAGACAAACCGTCCAAGATGAAATAAGACTTGTCAATTTGGAGCGAACTGCTAATTTTTATCTTGTCCTTTGAAAAACCTAGATAATTTTCATATTCTTAAGACAGAGGCATTTTTACTATGGGACTGCATTGGTCAACTTTTTTGCACTTGCCGTGTCCACATGTTTTGTACATGTGACTCCTTGCAAGCTCCTTCTATTATTTTCAAAGGTTGTGCAATATGCACAATATGTTTATCTTCAGAACTAGATTCATGACCCATTGTTTAATCAGCGTGATGGCCCATTCGTCCATTGTAAAATGCTATAACATAATTCATTTTACATTTGACTCTTTCCAGTGGGTGAAGGAGTTTTTGCCAGTTCAATAGGGAAAGACATTGCTGCTACATAAACATATGTTATGGGCTGTTTCTTGGGACCTGTTGAGAATGATGTGCCTGTTCCAACCATTGGGAATCAATTGAAATTGCTAGGAGGCCCAAGTCTTGGTCTCAGCTCAGAGGTTTCATTGATTGATAAGCTCATTAAGCTCTCTCCAAAACTGTTTTTCACATGTCTGTTTGTAATCATATTATCCAGTAATGTGGAGAGCGCTAGTTTTTATTATTATTGATACTACAGGGCCTGAGCCAAAAGCATATTAAATAGACTTAGAAATATTAATGAGTCTTTGTTGTTCAACTTTAGCAATTCATGTTTCCTTTGTTTGTGGCAGGATGTCATGCAGCAGGCCACAAATGCAATATTGAGAGGAGGTACTATTCTGGCACCAACGGTATCTGCAAAAACAATTGCAGAGCAACTGGCAGAAAAAATCAATGCCAAGCTCAACTATGTCCCAGTGGAGAAGCTAGAGGAAGAGAAACAGGAGGCCGGAACTAATGAATCCTTCAAGAGATATGAAGAGGAACTAGAGATCAATGATTTCCCACAGGTATGTCAAATAATTATTTTTATAAATTTTATTTGTTTGATTTTTTGAACTAGCACCTCAATTTTGTACTTGTCTATTACTATCTAAAAAATAATTTTACACAGTATGGTCACTGTTCTAGACCTAGACAACCAAGGCCATACAACAAAAGTGAAAAGGATTCTCCTGTGTGTCCGCTGCATAAAGGGATAATCCTTTGGAAAATCGAAAATCACAAAATTTGCTGCACAATATATGGGACTGTGGTGCAGAGACAAAAGAAAGCAGGGCTCGGCTTGTGCAACTGGTTGCAGGGTTAAGAAGGGGTCGATGTTTTTGGGTCCATGTAAGTTATAGAGGTTTTGCAGAAGGGAGCTGTGAGTGGTGAAAGGTGTTAGCTGCCCACCCAAGATTTGGCTCCATTTGTACTAAAAACCGCACTGCCAGCAAATTATTTGCACGAAGCATGGCTAGTGTGTGTGTGTGTGTTTGTGTGTATATATTTATATATATATCTATATGTGTGTGTATATATATGTATGTATGTATATATGTATGTATGTAAATTTGAAGTTGAGAAGCCCTTTTGTAATTTTTTTTTTTTTTTGGCTGCATTCTCTTTACAGACTGCTAGATGGAAGGTGACCTCTAAAGAAGCTCTCCAGAGAATCAGTGAATACTCTGAAGCTGCTATTACAATTAGGGGAACATATTTCCCACCTGGCAAAGACCCCAAGGAAGGAGAAAGGAAGATATACTTGGCAATAGAGAGTAAGTATAAATATTATCATGGTCTGGATAGCAGCATACATACATTAAAAAAAACAAAGCAGGCACCCTTTCCAATGGTCGTAATTGCTACAATGCACATGCGCACACACAATTGCATTTTTGCATCAGTAGCCCATTTATACATGATGTCATCACTTACAATTGTTCTATTCAAACAAGAAGTATGGGTTGTCATTGATACCTAGGACACAACTCACAAAGCCAATGCACTAGCATAACAAAATGTATCAAAATAACCTGAAACAAACCAGATGCAAGCTAACTACTTAAGCACGGAGGTAAACGCCCAACAGATATTTGACATGAACCAAAATGAAACCTAGAATTTGTGCTGCTGTTTGTTTTGTTTTTCCACTGCACATTCTTTAAATGCATCTACTATACATGTTATTTATTGTTTTTATTAAAGGACAGAAATGGCTTTCTTTAATATCCTATCTGTATACCTAAAACATGTCGAGGCATTGGCTGACACTTATTGGCTTTTTTTTACATAAAGTGTAAAGAGAAAGAACCCAAAATAGATTCAGTCCTGATTGTAAAACTTCTCTTATATTTAGAATCAAAATACATTTTTGGCAGTCAACACTAACCCTTTATTAACCCTATTTTTACATGAACTCTAACCAGACACTTAACCCAACCCAACTTGGTAATGACCTCAGCAGAGGGTTTCCCAGCTCATGCAGTAGAGTGATCTGTAAAGTGTGATTGCATGTACTGCAGCTCCTGCATGCAGTGTCTGCTTGTCACAGAGTTATGGGTGCTGGGCGTCTGTTGTTCAATCTCTTTGTACTGCCGGCATGAGCAGGGCAAACAGGAAAACCATTTCACAGTGCAGTTTTCAGTAGGATACTTCCTGCTGAACTGCAAATAACATTAAGCTCTGTTAATTGTTTTGTTTTATTCTTTTGAAACCTTTATACCTTAATGAATTTCATAGGGTTTTTCCTTGTTGTTTTAAGCTGTTCTTTCACGTTCTGGGGTCTTAGCATATTTTGCAAAGACCCTTCGATGGTGACCTGGCCGCTTGGTTGTGCAGTGGATGTAAGTTGTACTTACCCGATGCTGTTCCCTGCAGGCATCCCCATCTTTTTTTCTTCAGCTTCTGGTGCTTCATTTGCCAGGAGCCCACATCTGTGTTGTACTCTCTCGCATGTGTGAGATTGCATTACTGATGTCTGTGGAGAAGTCTGCTATCTTGCTATTATCTCGTGATCAACAAGATAATGTCTTAGTCTCTACTTCTACTACTACTTCTGTAGTAGTACTACTGTTCTGAAATTGCAACAGTATTTATGGGCATTGCATAAAGATTTTGACCGAGCTGCTTTAGCTATGATATTTTATAGTATTTTTAACATTTTCAGGTGCAAATGAACTGGCTGTGCAGAAAGCAAAAGCTGAAATTACTCGACTTATTAAAGAAGAACTTATCAGACTTGTAAGTATCAAAATCACAGTATAGTTTGTTTGGGACAGTTTGTCTCCATGCTTCTATCAGAATTTCAACATTGACCTGACTATATTGTTACACCGGAGGCCAATCCTGCAGTTAGGGTGGCAAAACTCCTGTTGTTAACCTTCACTCTGTTTAAAGCAGCAATAATTGTGCAGATTATTAATTTATATATTATGTAAAGGGACTCTTCTTTCTCAGAACAACTTCATCTTAATGATTTTTTTGAAGTAAGGGGTCCCTGGGCACCACCTTACATCAAGGGATTAAACAATTTTTTGAATGAAAATCTCAATGTTCCCAGAAACCTTCAGTCTTCACCGTAGACACCACTATTTTGCTTTTGCAGTGGTGATTGAGAGTATCAGCTGACTCTCTCAGCGTATTTCCAGCTGCCCATTGAGAGTGACAGTACATTCATAGAGACAGTAACGGTGTTAATATATATTGTCAGCTTAGGTTTTGTGAAATCTAGTCCGGCTAACTTAATTTTGAATTGGCCATAAATTGCTTTTTAATTATTAAACTCCAAAAATGTAAGAAAAAATAAGTTTGGCAAACTAAAAAGTACTAGAGCAAGAGTGATGAAAGGTAAAACATGGGTTAATTAAAAAGAACATCTACAGTACAGCCACAATCCTTTCCATTCCTCTGAATGAAAGTGAATGGTATCTTACTGTACCATGGGGATATGACATACATGTATTTCAGTGTTCTGCTATACTCCTATTACAGAATTACTTAATCATTAATTTATTTTATCTTTCCTACAGCAAAACTCCTATCAACCAACCAACAAAGGAAGATACAAAGTGCTTTAGGTTCTGGAGCATGTGGACTGAATTGTCGGCTGTTATGTAGTCTGTGGTCTTATGCAGTTTTCACATTCTTGTAAATGATACTTTATTTTTTATTTCATTTCTATTTTAAAAAATATAATGACCTTTTCAGAACCACACCACACTTCTTTTTCTTTTTGCAAAAGAAAAATACCATAATATTAATATTGAACTGGACAGTTTGTATATTTTCCATCTTAAATAAAATTTGTTTTAAAATTGCACTCTGAAGTTTTGGCATATTATTTACTTAGAAGGTAAAATATGTGCAGTATTTTTAGATAAGGCTGAGAATTCTGTCAATTCATCTTGAAATGCTGTTTTAGTAAAATTTGCAGATAAATACACTAAATATACTCACATTTGTACATCATGTAATGCGTTTGCAGGCCCTGCTTGGCAAGCGGAACATAAAAGATGTGGCTTTAGTTGCACGTTCATATAAAACCACTGTATGCCTTTAATTCATTGCACAGTTGTGTGATGACTGTTAATGATTTCTGATATACTTAACTTTCCAGATATTGGCTTCTTTAACTTCTTATAGACCATTGCTGCCTAGATGGTGACCTATATATTGTGCACTCTCTGTAATTTTGGATTATTTTGCTCTGTATTTTTTTTAATTTTATTTTTTAGAATCTTTTTTTGAGTATCCATAGCCTACAATAGTTGTCATTTCTTAGGCTTAATACATTATCAACTTCAGATACCATATACGCCAATAAGTAGCCAACACGTTATATATAATTCACAATGGTGGCAGATTTAGACTTTGGGTCACATTCCACTTACAACTATTCATTGTATCATAGCAAGTACTGGGCTTGATCCACCTAATAGACCCTGCCACCTTATAGTCTGTACACCTTCCCCTCTACCAGCATTAGGCTATAACAATATGACAAGGAAAAAGCATAAGAGACGGATGAGCAGAAAGGGGAAACTAACAATAAAAAGGGTTACTCAGTAGAGTAACCAAAAGCAGGCACCAGCACCTCCCCCCTCCATCTCCGCATCTGTGCCCAGAACATCCTCCATGCTCAGTATCCCAATCTTCTACCTTCCATGGACAGTTTTTTCTGTCATATGGTGGCAGTACATGTGGGTTTTGCTCCTTTCCTGTGGACAAGCATCTAACAAGATTAATTAAATCAACAAACCCCTCCCCCTTACCCTATAAAAGGGCTATCCGGCAAAACCTACCTCCGTTTCCTTTCTTGTCCCGAGAGGGAAGGACACAGCATCTGGAGGGTGAGACACACAGGCTGCTGATCTGGGGGAATCCGGTCCGAGAGCTGCCCAGGCGGTTAGCTGAGAGACCATGCTCCTTCCGTTATGGTTACGGAGCAAGTGTATACGTTGCCTTTTATGCAGAGAGGGTTCCGGTGAGTACTTCCTGGAGGTGGTCTTGAGGCACAGGTACAACTGGTGGAACGCACGCCCGGGAGGTACCAAAACTTTATTAAAAAAAAAAAAAAAAAAAAGCCGAGAAATTTGGTGCTCTGCGTAGATGAAGCTGTGCAGTACCCACTGACAGCATGGATGCTTGCCAGAAGTGGTACGCCGTGTCACCAGCCCCCCACACGGCTCAGAGGCATTTTGTGGTAAGATTAATTAATCTTTCCTTCAAAATGATCTCTGTAAAAGTTTATACATTTAATTTACATTTGCAGCTACGAGGAAAAGAAGAGGACAGAGAGTGGTAAGCTTTTATTTCAGGATGGGTAATGTTTTGGACCGCTTTCCCTATAGTGAAAGTTTCGGCGCCTTTTTTTTTATTTTATTTTTTTATTTTGCAATATGCAATCCCCGGCCCATATTTGCCACCTCATGTTCGTCTGAACTGTGAGGTGGCAAATATGGGACGGGGATTGCACATTATTAGGCAATAAAACAATGCTATACAACACTGAGGCCCCCTGGGGTTTCCCAGGCTTAAGTCCTTCTCCGAGCTGGCCGGCATAAAGATGATCCTTTACCCGGTGTCGCAGTGTGGTGTGCCGTGGCCAGTCTCCCGGTCGTGGACCCAGGTATGCAGTGCGCTCTTCAACCAATGCCCCATTGGGGCTGTACCGGGCCTTGCCATGGATGCCCATGCAGTCGCATTGCGGTGGGTCTGCGGATGTGGTAGATGTCGTTTGGGTGGGTCATTGGGCTGGGGTAGAGTTGCCTTTACAGTAAAGGGTGCCTGAGGCTTGCTAGTGCCTTGTTTCGCCGCCCTGTACGGGTGAGATGTCTGCTTGTCTCTCCACCACCTTCTCGTGTTTTTAAACCTCCCCAGTGTTGCTGTTTGTCGCTGTGGGTCGGGCGGTGGGCGTCTTGAGGCGGATGTATGCAGTGCTCCCTGTCACAATCTGTGCTCCAGCTTGAGCCAGAAGTTTGTAAATATTTGTTCCAAGCTGGACAAAGGGGCTTGTTGTACCTCATGTCTGCTCGCTGGCTGCGTGATCACCGCCATCTTTGGTGAGCCTCGCGGCCCTCCGATAGGTTTCTCGTTTGTTTCTGCCATAACTGGGAGGACTTCCAGTGGTGGACCGGGATCACTCCCACCGGTGCAGGGGGGGGGGGGTTGCGGGGAACCCGTTTGTAGCAATCTGCTCCTGGGCTGCTCCAGGCTGAGAGGTCGGCCGCCGCTCCAGTCCAATGCGCACCCGGCCGCATGCCCTCGCGGGTATAGCCTGTCGTCTGTTCACGGGCTGCATTTAGCCTGGTTTACCCTGGTTTACCCTGGTTTACCCTGTGGACTGAGAGCCAGTGCATCGCTTGGGGTCAGTTTGTGCAGTTTCTTGTGGTTCTGAGGTGCCTTTTTAGCTGTTGTAGCAAAGTTTAGGAGGGAGCTTCAGTTAGGCAAGTCTTCCCTCCATGACAGTCAGGCCCCGCCCCAAAGTTTCGGCATTTAAACCCTATGGACATAGGGCTGATATCACCTGCAAAGACAGTGTGTGTCCATTATATGCTCTATGTACGAATTACTGTGAGCAGTATATGTACCCACTAGATGCTCTGACGAGTTGCTGTGAGCAGTATATGTACTCACTATATGCACTATGACGAGTTGCTGTGAGCAGTATATGTACCCTCTACGATGGGTGGCTGGGAAGACTCAGCTTCAGTATATGTATCCACTATATGATCTGTGTATGAGGGCTCAGCCTCAGTATGTGTACACACTATAGGCTCTTTGTATGAGTTTTTATGAGGACAAAACCTCTATAGATGTATCCACTATATGCTCTATGAAGCGTTGATATGTATCCACTTAATGCGCTATGTATAGTTTCCATGAGGGCTCAGTAGATGTACCCACGATATGCTCTATGATGAGTTGAAGTGTGGACTCCGCTTCAGTATTTGTATTCACTATATGCGCTATGAATGAGTTTTTATGAGAACTCAGCCTCCGTATATGCTCTATTTAGGAGTTAGTGAGTACTCAGCTTCAGTATATGTATCCACTATTTGCTATGAGTATTATGAGGACTCAGCCTCTGTATATGTATCCACTATATACTCTGTCGAGTTGATGTGAGGACTCAGCTTCAGTATTTGTAACCACTATAGGCGATATGTATGAGTTTACTAGGAGGACTCAGCCTCATTATTTGTACCCATGATTTACTCTATGTATGTGTTATGAGGACACAGCCTCTCTATATGTATCCACTATATGCTCTATGACGAGCTGATGGGAGTACTTTGCTTCAGTAGATGTAGCCACTATATGCGCTATATGTGAGTTTCTATGAGGGTTCAGTTTCGGTAGATGTACCTTTTTATATACTCTGTGTGTGTTCTGAGAACACAGCCTCAGTATCATGCCCTAGGTAATAGTTACTATGATAACATAACCTCGGTATATGTATCCTCTATATGCTTTATGTATTAGGTACTGGGAAGACAGGGCCTCAGTATATGGCTTCACTAGATGCTCTATGGATGAGTTACCAGGAGGTTACTGCCTCAGTTTATGTATCCTTCATTAGGCTGTATATAGGAGTTTCTGTGAGGACGCCGCCTCGGTATATGTATCCACAGGAGCTGCGTAACCTTGGTATATATATCATAGGTTGTCTAGGTATGCTTTCTGTTTGAACAGATTCAGTATATGTGACTGATATCTCGGGCATTTTGGACGGTTAAGAGACACCCACAAGGTATGTGATTTCAGGGCAAACCTATCGGACCGCTTCACTAGCAGGAGCTGCCATAACCGGAGATATTGTTTTGTTTTTTTGCTCAACGCACTGCAGAACATAATTCCTGGAGACATGATTAACTTCTGCTCCAATCGTTCCAGAGTTTGCAGTTGTCTAATGAAAATCCCTTTTTCTCTTTATGACTGCGGATGTCTGGTAGTTTTATGGTGGAGATCATAGACAACTGATACCGGATCAAAATCTGTCCTTTGTGAGCTTCCCTTGGGTAAGCAGAAGCTGTTTGGGTCTCACTTGAAGAAAATCTTAACACAATTTAGAGACTAAGAATATACTGAGCAAATTACGATAAATTGAAACAGGAGATTAGAGTTTGGCCTCGGTACTTTCTAGAGAAAGTAAAGTTGTGTAAATAAAGGCGATTATTTTTTTGGAGATCAGACGGAGTGAACAGAGGGAAACATTTCTGACGCCGATGTTTCTACCAGCAATCCATAGATTCTATTTCTTATTCAAAAGAATCCCTAGATCTCGTGAACAAGTCAAACACATTGGGTTTTCTCTTCCCTTTCATCAAGAAAGGGAGTTGTTAGTAGCGAATCCGTTTTTCGAATTAGATAGAGTTCCTTTCAAGAGGATTGTCTTCCGTCTAAAATTTTTGTTGGGGATCACTACAGATGCTCTTATCTAGTCCCCATCATGTTTCGTGGTAATGGTTATGGGAGAATCCGCAGATTTCGGGTGTTTAAAGCTGTGCTTCCCGCCCTTCATCTCTTCAGTCCGTGGATACGGCGGAAGGCCGTAAAGATTCATACAGACACTTGTACAAAGGTTTTGATACGTCAACCGGCAGGGAGGAACCAGAGTAGGCACTCTTTCTCGCCTGCATGCGGTTATCTTGCTGAGGTGCAAAATTATCTAGTAGATATTTCGGCAGTTCTATTCAGAGGGATTGACAATGACATAGCCGTCGAGCTCAGAAAGGGAAATTGGAATCAGAATGTTTGGTCATTAGGTCCATGTAATTTGACAGTCTGGAGAGGAAATTTGGTGTTCCAGACATGGCCCTGTTGGCAAACATTTCAATAACAAGGTTCCCCAAGTCACCTCCCTGTTCAGAGCAGGTCCCTCGGTGATAGATAACTCTCATTGTAATGTAATGTCAGGCTGGCATGCATCTTTCTTCCGCTTACGCTATTTCCAAGTTGTCTTAGAAAATTAAGGCTGTCCGGAGCCTTATCCTGGTTCTTATTCCATTCTGGCCATATAAGGTTCTGATTCCTGACATTCAAGAAGATGGCCTCCACACAGTGGTAACTTCCAAGCTCGAACGATCTCATAATGAATAGGAATCTACCCTAGTGGTTCTGTAGAGGTTCACGTTAATGGCTTGGCTACTGCTAGGTTACTTCATCATCTAGGTCTGCAAGTAAATAGATTTGGCTGTGTTGCTTGATCAACTATATTGCCTGCTTTAAAGGTCTACCTTCTAATAAGGGTTTTTTTTTTATTGGTGTTGGGAACACCCCTGCCTGTGTGTTCATCCGTCTGTAGACCCATGCTTTAATGTCTTCAGGATTTTGTTCTGCAGGCTTTGGTGTTTTCTGCTTTGAGGCTCAGGCCTCAATCCTGAAAATCCTACTGAAAGAAGATTTTGCATCCATATGTTAAGCTTAAGGTTTTGTAATATGCCAGGTCCAGACATCCTCCTAGAGTTCTGTTTTTCCTTCCTGGGATTTATCTTTGAATTTTACTGGATCTTGGTAACACTCTTTCGATCCTGTGAAAAGGTTTCCCTTACAAGTTTCGTTCCTCTAGGCCACCTTCTTGAGGGCCATCATATCGGCTAGAAGGTTCAGTGAGCTTCAGTCATTTTCATTCCTAAATGATTTTTTCAGTATTGCTCGTGGACACGGTGGTTTTTCACACTAAACCTTTCTTTTTTTCCTACGGGTTTGTACTACGAGTCACCGTTTGTTTCTGCTTTCCTTTTGGTGGGTATGCCACCTCTCCTCGGGGGGCTTATATAGTTTATATAGTTTTTTCTTGAGTCTTAAAGGAGCATTGCAATATCTCTCTTCCTAGGACTGCAGAGCTCAGGTATTCTGGCCATCTGTTTGTTATCCTCCAATAAAAATTACAAGGATACGGTGCTTCCTGCAATTCTTTGTTTCAATTGACTCAGATGAGTGAGTAGGTTGGCAGTTTTCTCCCGGTGGTCTTCAAGTTCCGGTTTCTCTCACGACTCTTTACACTTGGGGTATTGGCTGCCTCAGGGGCAGTAAGAGATCTTGTTTCTTCCAGTGGACATCTGTGAGGCACCTTCTTGGGCTGCCTTTCCACATTTTCATTAAACTCTACAGGCTACAGATATTCTCATCCTCTTAAACTGCCTTTGGGCGTAAAGGTTGCGACCTGGGGTGACATTGGACCCGCCCGGGTTAGGGATCTTGCTATATCCTACATGTACTGCCACCATATGACAGAAAAAAATTAGATTTTTACTTACCGTAAATTATTTTTTTCTTACTATGGTGGCAGTACAGCTTCCCTCCCTCTATATTACATTTTCTTGATTACAGTATAAGTTTTATCTGTGGTTTTTCTTGCTATTTACTGAGGTAGGTTTAGCCGGATAGCCCTTTTATAGGGCAAGGGGGGAAATTAATCTTGTTAGATGCTTGTCCACAGGAAAGGAGCAAAACCCACATGTACTACCACCATATTAAGAAAAAAATAATTTACGGTAAGTATAAATTTCAGTTTTATTTTAGGTAGAGCTTCACCTTATTAACGCTAACAAACTCAGAAGAAAATACTAATTTTAAACCACTCCACGGACACAAGCAGCTAAGACACAGCAGCTTTGGTACAAAAGTAAAGAAAATCTGAAGAGGATAGAACAGAACATAAAATTGAGTCAGAAGAGGATCTTATTGGACAGTATGTAACTGTCCAATGACTAATCACAGGCATATATGGAAAGTCTAAGACTCTTAGGTTTCTGGCTGGTTACTGTCACCAAATGAGCTGTTTAGTTTGTTGTTTTGTTTTTCCCCATTTCATTCTTCTTCAGCCTTAAAAGTATATTCCAGGCTCCAGCAATGCACTTTATAGATTTTGGCCTCATACTATGCTGGATTTTTTATTTAATTTTTTCACATCTAAACTCCATTAGTTTTGCTAAAAAGAAAATGTATGCAGATATTCTATAATTTCCATTTCCCAATCATAGACCATGGCAGCATTACAATGGGTTATATCCTGCCCAATCACACCTAGAAAAAACAAGAAAGAAGAAAAATTACTGGCTTACCTCAAACGTATGTGGTGCTACTTATTTTTTGGAAACCTATTTTAGACTCCTCTTCAGCACCGAAGAGCTAAAAATATAGCAATCTCAAGAGAAAACAAAAATACAAAATAATACAATGAATGAATAATATGATTTGCAACATTTTGATTTGCAAATAATATGATCAACAATGTCAGTAGAGTGCTGCACATATACGGGAAGATTTAGAAAAGCTAAAGCACCAAATATATAAGATTCAACTTGATGGTGGCCATAGCCATAACCGAGAAATAGCTAAAAGTTGAAGAAAACAGTAGCTTAAAAACAATCTGTGCCCAATATCCAGGCCGGAAATGCTACCCTTAAAAATATAGGTACAAACTGGCATTGCTTCTACCATAGGGGCTCACAATATTATCTATGCCTCCCACTTGGTCGCTAAGAGGTATCTCCAGGGGGTCATTCTTCCCAAGGGTGCTTCTAAGAGTGAGAGAGACTGAACTAGGAAGGACCTAGGAAGCCAAAAGAAAAAATATGTTTGTTACCTTTCTCCGTGTGAAGATGAAAAAAGGAAGTGGAGGAGGAAGCAAATGGTGCGTTATAAAATTTGTTAAATTACCTGTCCAACAGGCATAAATGAGTGGGATATCCATTGTAATGCTACCATGGAGATAGCCGGGGGACGTTTTTGCAGCTTTCTGCAGCATACCTTTAGATAAGAATTTTTGGATTAAGTCAATCAGATAATTTATAGAGATCTTGGAAGAATGGGACATTACAGTATCTCAAATGCCTATATTCAATTATCACAGGTCAATTAGGTTCTGAAGGTTTACTTTTCTAAAATCCTCAAGAATTCTCCAATTTCTTGATTCACTACGTTAAAAAAATAATAATAAAATAAACATATATATTCTCAATCTTATGCAATCATTACTTTGCTCCTTCAAAAAGATGTGGCGCAAATACCGCTATCCATTGAATGCACTCTCAAACCTTAAAGAACCAAAACCTCTTTAGCTTGGTATGTCTTTATGATAATAAAACTATCATCTTAAAAAAAAAAAAAGCTTGGAAGTTTTGTTTTTCTCAACTGCTGGATCTTTGCAGGTAAATTAATAGGCAGCTGGAGACTTTTTTTTATAGAAGGTACTTAAAGAATTCTGGTAAACGTATTTCTTCGTTTAAGTGGATACTGGACCCAAAATCTAGTGCAATACTTAGAAAAACTTTGTTTTAGTGCAAAATTAAGATTAATTCCTGAATTCTCCTGACTGAAGAAGTTTTGAAATTCTCCTGCCTGAAGAAAGTCTTTAAACTTAAGAACATAACAGGAATCTGTCACCAGAGATGCTAATGAATCCCTATGTAAAGCAGATAGTTGTGAGGCTTAAAAAGTGGACAGATTTGTAAAACAGATTTTAGAAATCTGGCCACATCGGCATCCAAGACCCAATGAAAACATACACAACAGAGACTTACATCTTAAAGGTATTCGGAGGCAATCCCTTGTTGAACCCACCTTGGAGATAACTGGGGAGGTCTTTAGATGAAAACAAAACTGAAGAAATGTGTTTCCTAGCCCAGTCATAGAAAAATATCCCAGATTTTGTAATAAGCTGAGGAAGTGGATGTTTTAATGGCTTAAAGCATTGGGGAGATGACAGATTTTAAGAATTCTTTCAAACACCTTCTTTCAGTTTCCATGCTTTCAGTTAGATCAGGTGAGAGGACAGGCAGAGTAATGGACCTTAAAAACCATGTTTTGGATTTGGCTGGAAATGTCAGTGGACCTTCCTTGATTAATATGACATTCTGTTCTGACTAGATCATCCAAGGGAACTTGAATTTAATGGGAAAAGGGAAAACATAACCCCTCTAGAACCTCCACAGGACACCGCATCTACTACCACTACTATAATTTGGAATACCCATTCTATCCCCTTCCAGATGCCTGGACACTGATATTGACTCAATAACTTCTGCGTTGCTCTACCCTGGAGATTACCCCACTGCTAGCTAGGCTCTGTAGATTGTTCTAAGCAGATGTAATTAGAGATTCCAAAGTTCTCATCTTGCAGCTGAGGGTGCTCCCTTGATGATTGAGGTGTATAACAAATCATGTCTAGTCAGTACTTGTGAACTACCTTGTATTCCAGATGAAGTATACATTGCCTGTAATTCTATTATGTTGGATAATGCTTCCCTTGTATGACTGGGCCATGTCCTTGTATAAAATATGTCCCCATTAGTGTTCTCTAACCTGACTAAACAGTATCAATTGTCAGGTTTACCCATATTATTTTTCCTAACTGGTAACCTTGGAAAATGTTCACATCTTTCAAATACTACTTCAGTTATTCTTCAATGAAATAAAGATAACTTGTTTCAGATTACAATGTTGATATTGTGTCTGGAAACTACTTTAAGAAATCTTCAGATGCCACATTTGGTGAGTCCTGTTACAGAAGACAGGATTCCCATAAGACTCATGAACTATCATGCTTGCTCTAGAATTCCTAAAATCCTCTCCTTCAAATGAGAGCCTCTTTCTCTGGACAATTCAGGTATTGAACAAACTACAAAGATAACCCATGGTCTGTGAACTTGTCAGATAACCCTTCTGCTAATTTATGAACTCTCAATGTTCTAGAAGGATAGACAGCACAATGTATCAAAAGACTTAATTGACACTTTGCTAAAATCAGGATGTTGTCCAGGCAGAGGAAGAACAAAATTCACTTGTGCCTAATTTCTGCTTTAAGGGTAACCAACATTTTTGTGAAAACAATGGATGCTGAACTGAGCCGAATGGTACAGCCTAGAATTGAAAAATACTTCCTTTTGAAACAGAACCTGAGGAATGTTTAATGATTCGTCACAATTGGAAATAGATGTCTTTCAAGTCAGGTGACACCATCAAGTTCATTGGTGAACCAACTCGATAATTGAGGCTATCAATACTTTTTAAAATAGTTTTCCATCCAAGCAAATATCAGCCTCCAACGGTCTTGTTCTTATGAGACAAGGAACAGGATATAGTACTACCCTTGGTATCTTTCTTGAAAAATGACTATGCAGATTATATTATCAACACTTTTCTTTACAGGATCTTCTGGAAAGGTGAGTTGGAAGCATTTTGATAGAGGAGGATCTTTAAAATCCAGAAAATATCTAGTCACTACTCATTGTACCCAAGTGTCTGAAACTGTTTGGACAAATACCCCCAAAAACTAAAGTAGTCTGGTCACATCAACTGGAAATGCTTTCCATGACCAATAAAGCTAACTTTCTCCTCAATTTATTGTCACCAGAATGTGCAAAACAACGTTTCAACCAGTGTGGTCTTTATCAAGCTTTATTGTCACCAGAATGTGCAAAACAACGTTTCGACCAGTGTGGTCTTTATCAAACTTGATAAAGACCACACTGGTTGAAACATTGTTTTGCACATTCTGATGACTATAAATTGCCTGAAATTGAACCTTTGGAGTGACCTTATCCTTTCTTTTGAAGCAAATGTAATCCTTGACAATCCAGTTTTAAAATCTTTCCCTGTAGGAAGCTCATCTGAAGAAGATCTCTGTGAGCTGTTTAGTACTTTATTGCTAGAATCTCAAGCATAGTGGCTTGGCAGACATGAACCACCACAAACAGAGATGCCATCATCAGAAAAGAAATTTAGCATTTTCTTACAGCATGTCTTTAAACTAAACCAAATTGAAGTGGACACATCAAATGGCCTTTTAACTTTTTGAATCCATGTTTTGTTTTTGTTTAAGGATTCAATTTCTTTTTCCACTGCTTCCTTTTACTTAGTGGCTACTTTAGTAGGATATTTATCTATGTCACTCTCAGATGGGGGTTTATATGTTGACACTGATATTTATAAGTTAAAGGATCATTATAGGGTCAGGAACGCAAACATATATTCCTGACCCTATAGTATTAAAACCACCATCTAGCCCCCCTGTGCCCATCATGCCTCCATAAATATAGCAAAATCTTACTGTATTCAAGCCTGAAGCTGGAGCTCTGCATGCTGTTTGTCTCAGAAAAACAAGCAGTCTGCTGACATCATCAGAAGTGGTGGCCTAAACCAATCACAGTGCATTCCAATAGGATTGGCTGGGACTGACAAAGAGGCAGTTTAGGGGCAGAGCCAGCATGGTTCAAACACAGCCCTGGCCAATCATCTCCTCATAGAGATGAATTGAATCATGAATCTCTATGAGGAAAGTTCAGTGTCTGCATGCAGAGGGAGGAGACCAGTGGCGTACATACCGGGGTCACAGGGGTTGCGGCTGCGACCGGGCCCGGCCCACAAGGGCACCTGGCCGCCCTGCAACCCGGTATGTATGCCACTGTGGCCAGCCTCTTCTCTTGGGGGGCCCAGGAGCTGGCCACCTCAGGACCCCCCCGAGGCTGGCCCTGCTGTCACCCGACTGGCTGCCAGGCGGGCGCGCGAGGGAGCACTCTCCCATGTGTGCTATCTCTTCAGCTCCCTCGCGCACCGCACTGATACCGGAGCCGGAAGATGACGTCATCTTCCGGTTCCGGCATCAGTACGCGGCGCATGAGGGAGCTGAACAGGCACTCAGGGGAGAGTGCTCCCTCGCGCGCCTGCCCGCCGGGTGACCGGCCATTGGGCAGCCCCATTGGACCCCAGGGAATCCCCTCAGCACTCCCAAAGGTAAGGAGGCTGGGGGGATTACATTTTTTTTTTTTTTTAAAGTGTGTGTGTGTTAGAGTGTGTGAGTGTGTGAGTGTACGCCACTGGAGGAGACACTGAATGTTTGGATGCATTTGAGGCAGCTATGACCAAGGAAGGATCTCTAACAGCCATCTGAGGAGTGGTCAGTGAAGTTATCACTAGGCTGTAATGTAAACACTGCATTTTCTCAGAAAAGACAGTGTTTACAGCAAAAAAACTTAAGGTAATGATTCTACTCACCAGAACAAATTCAATAAGCTGTAGTTGTTCTGGTGACTATAGTGTCCCTTTAATAAATTAGTGAGTAGCTGGAATTTCATTGTTCTGGATGAGCATCTAGGACAGTGATGGCGAACCCTTTTGAGCCTGAGTGCCCAAACCGCAATACATGCCAACATTTTTTTTCTTCAAAGTGCCATCACAGCAATTAAACCTGAATAGTGAGGTTTAAGTTTAGAAAAAATAACTCATACAGTTTTCCAAACTAATTCTCCTCTTCTCTCCCCCCAGCATCTTCCCTTCTCTACCCACAGCATATCCCCCTCTCCCCCCCAGCATCTCATTCTCATCTTCCCAGATTCTCCTCCTTCTCTTCCCCAGATTCTCATCTTCCTCTTCCCCAGATTCTCCTCTTCCTCTCCCCTTCTCCCCCCAGCATCTCCTCCTCCTCTCCCCAACGTCTCCTCCTCTCTCCACTAACATCTCCTCTTCTCTCCCAGATTCTCTTCTTCCCTCTCCCAGATTCTATTCTTCCCTCCCCCTCCCCCAGATTCTATTCTTCCCTCCCCAGATTCTCTTCTTCCCTCCCCCAGATTCTCTTCTTCCCTCCCCCAGATTCCTCTCTTTCACTCCCCAGATTCTCCTCTTCCTCTCCCTTTCTCCCCCCAGCATCTCCTCCTCCTCTCCCCCAGCATCTCCTCCTCCTCTCCCCTAGCATCTCCTCATCCTCCTCTCCCCTAGCATCTCCTCATCCTCCTCTCCCCTAGCATCTCCTCATCCTCCTCTCCACTAGCATCTCTTCTCTCCCCTAGCTTCTCCTCTTCTCTCCCCCCAGCATCTCCTTCTCTCCCCCCCCCTCAGCATCTCCTCCTCCCTCTCCCCAGGATCTCCTACTCTCCTCTTCTCTCTCCAGTTTCTTCTTCTCTCCCCAGCATCTCCTCTTTCTCTCCTTCTCCTTCTTCCTTCCCATTCTCATTCTCCTCTCCATTTCTCCCTCTCTCTCTTTTATCCTCCTCTCCTTTCTCCCCCCAGCATCCTCCTCCTCTCCCTTTCTCCCCAGCATCTCCTCCTCCCTTTCTCCCCAGCATCTCCCCAGATTCTCCTCTTTTCTCCCCAGATTCTCCCCCAGATTCTCCTCTTTTCTCCCCCCAGCATCTCCTCTTCTCTCCACCCAGCATCTCCTCCTCCTCTCCCCCCCAGCATCTTCTCCTCTCTCCCCTAACATCTCCTCCTCTCTCCCAGATTCTCTTCTTCCCTCCCCCAGATTCCGTTTCTCCACCCAGCATCTCCTCCTCTTCTCCCCAGCACCTTCTCCTCTCCCTTTCTCCCCCCAGCATCTCCTCCTCCTCTCCCCCAGATTCTCCTCTCTTCTCCCCCAGATTCTCCTCTCTTCTCAGTTTTGTTATAGGGGGCCTTGTACCTTTGCCTAATAGACAGCTTCTCTGTTGTGATCATTTTGACAAGCTTTTATATATATTCCTCTTGCCAAACCTTTACTCTGTAGATCAGAGATTGTGTTTTATAGTCTCTGTGTCCAAGATAGTTTAAGCAATTCTTGACTGTTTCTTTTTTTTTTCTTCTTGTGTGTTTAATATAATTACAGTATTACTTTCAAAGCACTGTGCATACAAAAATAAATTTTGTATCCTTTACATTTATTGCAGTTGAAGTTTGCATGATATCCATGCTTGGTTAATGCTGAAAAATTAAGCAAACTATCAGTAAGTTTAGTTAAGGAAACAACATTTGAATGTCTCTGCTTCTGCAACACATTTAAAGAAACCGTCTCCCCCTCCTTGTATAGTGTTGCGGCTCCTGGCCCGCTGCATGGCGCATCCGTGCCTGACCGGCACGACCTCGACGATATAGCGAACTTACCTGCTCGTCGGCGAGCCAGGAACTACTCCTCCGCGTCTTCTAAGATGGCGCTGACCACGTGGTCGCGCACATCACAAGCTCCACCCCTCAAAATTATACGGACGTACGAGCACCTTCTGGGGCCAGAGGTCACCCTCTGACCAATCAGAGCCCAGAGAGGGATATTTAAATCCCTAATTCACTCCAGTTCCTTGTCCTGTCGTGATTTCCTGTTCCTGGTTCCCTAAAGTGCGTTTATCCTTGTGATTCTGATTTCCTGGTATTCTGATCTTGGCTTTTCCTGTTTATTCCGATTTCTGGTTTCCCTGACTTTGGCTTGTTTAAACGGCATTTGAGTATTTCTGGCTTCCCTGACTTCAGCTTTCCCTTTGACCAGTCTCTATCTCTAGCGTATTAGTCCAGTCATTCTAAGGACCAGTTTACACTCTGTCCTTTTATTTTTCCTTTCTTTTTCTATGTATATGTTGACATAGTTTCTGCATGTTGGACCACACTAGCAGTCATGACATTACAACAGGGCCATGGATTCTGCAGAACATTGCAAACATATGATTGCCTGTGAGAGCAGGGTGGAGGATATGGACCACAGGTTAGATCAGTTTGCCCAAGCGTTCCAGACCTTGCTCCAGAGAACTGCTTATCTGGAGGCACCTCCGGTACCACCTGTAGCTCCGCCACCTGTGGTAGCACCTGTGGCACACAAACCTCCATCCATAACCCTTTCAACTCCCCCTCATTTTGGAGGTGATTCTAAGGAATTTAGAGGTTTTCTAAACCAAACTGAATACCACTTCGAAGCTTCCCCTGGTTCATTCCCTACAGATAGATTGAAAATTGGCTATCTAATGAACCAATTAACGGGTAAGGCTTTAACCTGGGTCAATGCCTTATGGGAAAGTGGAAATCCAGTTGCCCGTGATTACAATGTATTCCTAACCGCATTTAAAGCTACTTTTGAGCCAAAAGGGAGAGAATAAAACGCTTCCAAAGCCTTAATGAGAATAAAACAAGGTAACGGCTCTGTAGCTGATTACGCCATAGAGTTCAGGACATTGGTGTCTGAGGTTGACTGGACCAATAGCGGTTTGGTGGCTGCTTTTTCCGAAGGTTTAGCGGAAAATATACAAGACGAGACCGCAGCCAGAGATCTTCCGGTATACCTTAATGACTTTATCGCATACATGATAGACATTGATAACAGGCTCAGAGAGAGGGAGAAAAACAAACAGTGTACTAGACATTCTAACTTATCTATAGCCCATCTTTTCTCTAACCCAGTGATTGTTATTCCTGCTCCACTGCCAGAACCTGAACCCATGCAACTGGGCATTGCTAAAGTCACTGAGGCAGAGAGACAACACAGACGCAACGAGGGGTTGTGTTTGTATTGTGGCAAGAGGGGACATCAAAGGGTTTCATGTCCGGTTCGGCCGGAAAACCTGCGCACCTAAGGCACGTTCGGGGACCGACCTTAGGTGTGATGTATATGTCCCCTAAATTGACTAAGAACCGTTTCCTTATAGGAATTATTTTGTCTTGTAAGAAAACCACTGTACAGTGATTGACTATGGGGCAGCGGAGAATTTTCTAGACAAGGAATTCTCTGCCAAACTTCTCGTGCCTTTAAGGCAGAAAGATATGC
Organism: Pelobates cultripes; assembly: GCA_933207985.1. Classification (NCBI taxonomy): domain Eukaryota; kingdom Metazoa; phylum Chordata; class Amphibia; order Anura; family Pelobatidae; genus Pelobates; species Pelobates cultripes. The sequence goes on from OW240914.1 coordinate 251,852,606, forward strand.
CCATAGCAGTAGAGGCTATTAATGGGAGACCTCTTATCCAGCCTCTCATCACGCACAAAACCCTGTCAATCACTGTCTCAGTGGGTCTCTAACATTCTGAAGAAATGGTTTTCCAAATTATATCTTCACCTACATGTCCGATAATACTCTATTTCCCTTGGCTCCAGAAACACAATCCACGTTTAAATTGGGTTGAAGGAGAAATTGTGAGTTGGGGTGAGAGATGCAGAGGTCTTTGTTTAAAACAAGTGTCACAACGAATTGGTACCATCAATGTACCTATAGCGCCTCCCTTAACCACAGAAATCCCACCGCAGTATTTGGACTTAAAGGAGGTATTCAACAAGGTTCAGTTGGTGGTATTACCACCACATAGACCCTACGACTGTGCCATAAACTTGTTACCAGGCACTATGCCTCCTAAAGGAGGAGTAAATGCACTTGCTCCCCAAGAAAATATTTGTTTAGAAGAATACATAAGGGATGCTTTCAGAAAGGGTCACATACGTAGATCCTCTTCACCTGCTGGGGCTGGGTTCTTCTTCATTTCTAAAAAAGAAACCCTTATTTCTGAGTTATTCGACAAGTTGAAAGGGGCCCGAGTTTTCACTAAGCTCAACCTCAGAAGTGCTTACAACCTAGTCAGAATTAAGGAAGGGCATGAATGGATGACCTCGATTAATACGAGAATGGGACATTACGAATACCTAGTTATGCCGTTTGGACTATGCAACGCCCCAGCGGTGTTTCAGGATTTCATTAACGATGTCCTTAGAGAATATCTCCACATGTTCGTTTTAGTGTATCTAGACGACATTCTCATCTATTCCCCAGACCTAGAAAATAGTACTAAAAACCCTGTTAAAGAACGGCCTATACTGTAAGCTGGAGAAATGCCAGTTTGACCAGACTGAGATACAGTTTCTTGAGTATGTTATATCCCCGTCTGGCTTCAAAATGGACCCACGCAAATTGGAAGCAGTCTTACAATGGCCGTTACCCAAAGGCCTTAAAGCTACACAACGCTTTATAGGTTTTGCAAATTATTACCGCAAGTTCATTAAGGGTTTTTCCTCTGTAATCACTCCTATTACCAACCTAACCAAAAAAGGAGCTAATTGCAATTCATGGCTCAAGGAAGCAAAGGAGGCATTTGAGCAATTAAAATCTTTATTTGCCCAGCACCTGTCCTGACACATCCCTATCCGACCAAACCATTTATTCTAGAAGTAGATGCATCAGAGACAGGAGTAGGAGCCATCCTGTCTCAAAGAGAAAGTCCTGATGCGCCTTTACATCCCTGTGGGTTTTTCTCTCGAAAACTAACCCTGCAGAGAAAAATTATGACATTGAGAATAGGGAATTATTGGCCATTGTACTCGCCCTTAAAGAATGGAGGCATCTCTTAGAAGGTTCCAAAGAGCCACTTATGATTTTTACCGATCATAAGAATTTGGCTTATATTGGGGACGCTAAGAGATTGTCCTCTCGTCAGGCTAGATGGTCATTGTTCCTCTCCTGATTCAATTTTGTAATTACGTATAGGCCCGGGACCAAGAACACCAAGGCAGATGCGCTGTCTAGGCAGTTTGAGACTGATGAGGTTCCTGAACTAGAGGTATTCCCTATCATACCTCCAGAATGCCTTATTGCTACTACAGTTTCCGAAGTCTCTTCTCCACTCTTCTGTGCCATAATAGCAAATCAAAATCAGGCACCCGTGGAGAGACCTCCGGATAAATTGTACGTTTCACCACCATTAAGAAAAAAGGTACTTGGATTATTCCATGATAATTTGTTTTAAATATTTTTTATTGTCATCTCAAGATAAACGCGGATATCAAACATATAATCGTTGAGGCAAATAATCGCCTACGCAGAGGCGTGCTTATGGAGACCGTAAATAACTTGAGGGCTAACATTGGACAGATTGATCAAAGTAGCATATGGTTGCCTGTACAAAGGCATAACTTGATCACGCAATGACCAAAATCAAGTTTGCATGGGCTTCACAAAGCTAGATATGTTAACGGCCTGATAGGCATATGTTGATAGGGCCTGATAGTGCCGTGCACTGGTGTTATTGTCGCGTGTGTACAGCTATGCCTGACGAAATGTATAATTCAGGTTAATTACAATTAAAAGTGCTGTGTATGCATGGGCTGGTTTATCAATGTATATACGTGAAATCGATGCGAGTATTACACACTAGTGCGTGTGTGGATCATGGGTCAAGCTACATATTCTCAGGAAAAAATAAGGTTTAGTTCAGCCTGTTTAGGCCGGTGTGGCCATGTGCCTATGTCTTATGTTAAGTTCATGTAGGTATTCCTAGTGTGCCTAGCGTGCAATATGTGCACCGCCTTAAGTGATCTAGGCGTAATTAAGAGTCCTCGTATCAGCTGTCTTAGGCGCTGCGTCCATTCAGTCGGGTACCTATGCAAAAAAAAGTTTTACGTGATATGTATCCTGTCTGTATCTATTGAGTAGGCAACGATCTACGACAGTGTACTTTAGCCCTTTGAAGAATTAAAAATAGATATATGCAAAAACAATCCAATAATGCTTAACTTGTTTAGAATCTACTGGTGAAAGAATATAGAAGCAAACAGATGCTAATACTAAGCACTGTGCATGTTCAGTATGAAGGGCTTCGTTAGGCTCAAATAACCGCCTAAGAGTATGGTGCGGTAAACATATATGGCAGAAATAGTATATTAGTCAGGCACCGTGAGGCAATGATACATCATATCTTTAACATTATAGCAGCGTCTAGTTAATTGCAAAATAGGCATGCCATGAATCAAGTATATTGATATTAGAAATAATTATTATTTCAGCAACATGGTATATACTGATCTGCATCTGTGATGCCTGAGTTTAAACCCGTAGGTATTCAGTACACAATGCATTCACAATCTTAGGTAATTGTTGCCTGGAGTTCAACATTTTAACAAAAACTAAATAGAGAACAGAGAACAGAAATTGTGCAATAAATGAGTTAGGGTATAACAGTAAGCAAATTCTGTATGATGCTCATGGCTCTTTGCAAAGAGAAACAGTAGTATGTCTAACTCCCGCAAAACCCATACAAGATTTAGAGCTTGAGTCACTTGTCTGGAGGGGGCGTAATGGCGCTCGGTGTGGTGATATGGTCCTTTGTGGACTCATCTCCCATGGTGGTATTTCTGCAGGCTTCTCTCTGGTGTGTCCTCACCATGGTTGCTGCAGGGCAAGCATGCACATGACGAGTTAGCTGTGCCCCCCTGGGTCTCCCCGGTTCCCCCAGCTGTGACCGAACCCCCCCTGCGCCCCTCAAGGCATGCTTCTGTGTCTTTAACGGAGTTCCACCTCGCCGTGGGCACTCAGAGATCGGAGCCATTCGGCGGTCTCCCCCCCATAGAGTCCTCGTGGTCTCAGTCTCATGCACCTCCCCAGCCTCAGTAGGGCCTCCCTGGAACTCCGGCCCCGTCTTGCCTCTCCCACCTCCGGCCACTTACATGACGCCGGCACGCGCCCCCCGGCCACCAGTCCGCCGGCAGGCATGCGCATCTCAGCTCCACCGGGCTCGCGGAATTGGGGGCATATTTCCCCGGACCACCACCAAATCCGGGAATCAGGGCCGGCTCCTTGTCGACCTGTCCACCGCCCGGAAGGGCCCAGTTGCGGGCCCAGCCACCCTAGGGGCCGCGGCGCCCCAGCGTGGATCTCTGCTGTGTGTATGTGTTTTGCCCATCGGCCATTTTAGCTCTGTACAGGGAGGCATCTCGCTCCGGGCGCGCTTCCACCTCCAGCTTTGAAAGTTCTGACTTTTGGGCCGGGATCACCCCCCTGGCCGTGTGGGGGGGGGAGCGTGGCCGATCCATGTCTCCTGTGCCGTCCGTGTGCGCTGTGGACCCCACTCATGCAGCATGTCTCAGATGTCTGGGTTCGTCGTGTTTAATGCGTGACGTTTACTCGGCATGTGTCTCAGCGCCTTTCTCCTCGGTTCCTCTCCACCTGATCTTGCCTCTGGTAGCGGTGCTCAAATCGTGGGTATGTTTTGGGTTTTTTTCCGGCATTTTATGCGATTTATAACCGGAGCCGGCATGGATAGCAGCCGCTCGGCTCGGCGGCCCGGCCCCGCCCCCTATTCCATGATAATTTGACAGCAAGTCATCCTGGAGTCCATAAAACTCTCTCTGCTATTTCCAGGAGATTATGGTGGCCTACACTTAGGAACAACATCAAAGATTATGTAGGGGCATGTCAAATATGTGCCGTTTCTAAAGCATCCCACAAATCTCCTCCTGGGTTGTTACAACCACTGCCAATACCTAATGCTCCATGGACCCATTTAGCCATGGATTTCATGGTGGATCTGCCCAGTTCAAACGAAAATAACACAATCCTTATGGTCATAGATAGATTCTCAAAAATGGCACATTTTGTACCTCTTAAAAAAATTACCATCTGCTCGAGATCTTTCGGTTACATGGAGTGCCTAAAAACATAGTATCTGACAGAGGTACCCAATTTATTTCTAGGTTCTGGCATGCCTTTTATAAGCAATTGGGTATAGAACTTTCATTTCCTCAGCGTATCACCCTCAGACTAATGGCGCAGCAGAGAGGGCCAATCTTATTTACGTTGTTTTATTGATGTCAATCAGTCTAACTGGTATGAACTCTTACCATTGGCTGAGTTTGCCAGAAATAATGCGACTCATGAATCCTCTAATCATAGTCCATTTTTTGTAAATCAGGGTTATCACCCCACTGTTTTAGCTTCTGAACTGTCAGACACTGATATTCTTGCTTTGAACGCCCGTTTGAATTCTATTCATGACACTTGGGATTCTGTTCATACAGCACTACAGAAGGCATCAAAACATGCTAAGATCCAAGCTGACAAGAGACAGGGTGCCAATCCTGTCTATCAAGCAGGAGACAAGGTGTGGTTATCCACACGTCATATCAAACTTAAGGTTCTCTCCATGAAATTTGCCCCTCGGTACATAGGTCCTTTTCAGGTCCTCCGTCGTATTAACCTTGTGACTTATTCCTTGGCACTTCCTGCGCACATGAGAATTACCAATTCATTTAATGTGTTCTTGCTTAAGCCACTTACTTGCAATCGATACTCTAAAGTGGCTGCCCCTCCTCCGCCCTTGGTAGTGGGTGATCAGGAGGAGTACGAAGTTCGATCTATATTGGATTCCAAAATCTTCAGAGGTATTTTGTCTTATCTAGTTGACTGGAAAGGATATGGTCCGGAGGAACGTAGTTGGGTTCCTTCTGACCAGGTTAATGCACCCCGTCTTGTCCGGTCGTTTCACAGCCGCTTCCCTCACAAATCGGCTCCTTCCCGTCCGGTGAGCGGTATTCGAGTGGGGGTACTGTTGTGGCTCCAGGCCAGCCGCATGGTGCATCCGTGCCCGACCGGCACGACCTCGCCGATATAGCGAGCTTACCTGCTCGTCGGCGAGCCGGGAACCGCTCCTCCGCGTCTTCTGCGCAGTGCGCCCAAATCAAAGATGGGGCTGACCACGTGGTCGCGCACATCACAAGCTCCGCCCCTCAAAATTGACCAATCAGAGCCCAGAGAGGGATATTTAAGTCCTTAATTCACTCCAGTTCCTTGCCCTGTCGTGGTTTCCTGTTCCTGGTTCCCAAGAGTGCTTTTTCCTTGTGATTCTGATTTCCTGGTATTCTGATCTTGGCTTTTCCTGGTTATTCCGATTTCTGGTTCCCCTGACTTTTTTAAACGGTATTTGAGTTTTTCTGGCTTCCCTGACCTCGGCTTTCCCTTTGACCATCCTCTATCTCTAGCGTATTAGTCCGGCCATTCTAAGGACCGTTTACGCTCGGTCCTGTTATTTTTCCTTTTTTTTCTCCTATGTATATGTTTACATAGTTTCTGCATGTTGGACCACACTAGCAGTCGTGACATATAGACAATTTGAGTGTCTGCGTTTTTGAAGAAATTATAATTTTTGCACAAGTATGATGTTGCACCTCAATGACCTAAAGAGTTTTTTTTTTTTTTTTTTATTCTTTATTTTTGCATTGACATACGATACAACTTGTAAACAGAATTCAGGCTTATGCAAAAGCTGATTTACTTGAGGTACAACGAAACTGTGCATGTACAGAAAGAAGACAATGATTTGGTTAGAAGTACGTTTGTTTTTCGAGAGGCCTGTCGACCTAAAGAGTTTTGATAGCTGTATCTGTGTTTTGTTAAAAAATAATAAGGAAAAATAAATGACATGCTTACCTAGTAATTTATTTGCCTGGCTATTTATCATGGCAGCATCACTTATAGGTAGCTCCTCCCCTAAACAGTTCAGGATAGGATCAACCAATAAAAAAAAAAAAAAGAGAAAAAGAGAGGTCCCTCCTCCATCCATACCTCAGTCTAGTTAAAAAGAAAGAAGATTGGGTGATTAATGCTGCCATGATAAATAGCCAGGAAAAGAAAATTACTAGGTAAGTATGTAATTTAATTTTCCTTATTCCTGGCTAATCATGGCAGCATCACTTATGGGTAATACCCAAACATATAAATGAAAGGGAGGGAAAACAACAATAAAAATATAATTTACTCCAATTGCTGCAAAGGATACCTATTTTTTATTATGCATATTAACAGCCAATAAGACTCCCTTCCCAAAGTAAGTAGTCTAAGAATAAAGATCCAGATTGTAGTGTCTTATAAAGGTTGTTGGAGTGGACTAAGTAGTTGCCCTACAGATGTCATCCGGAGGAACCTCTGCCCAATTAGCCCAAGATGTAGCCAGGGATCTGGTGGAGTGAGCTCTAATCTTGGCTGGAGGAGGAAGGAAGTCTTCTCTAGGTTTTAGGATTACTCTATCATGAAAAACAAGAGTGTGGGAATCATCACTAGAAAACGCCTGGAAATGTTCCGAAATTTGCTTGGCTGTGGAGATTGCCACCAGGAACACAGTCTTATAAGTGAGGCGTTGAATAGAGATATCCTGTAGCGATGCAAAGGGATATTCTGTTAAGGCCTTCAGGACCATTGGTAAATCCCATGGAGGAGCAGTGTTTCTGGCCGGAGGGCGTAAATGTATAGCAGCCTTAAAGAATCTTGAGATGAGAGGGTAATATGCCCATGAAGTATTACAAAGGGCAGATAAAGCTGAGGACTGCACCTTAAAATGCTGAGGCTGAGACCTTTGTCTAGGCCTGCCAGAATTTCAGAATATGGAGGTGCCCATTGTTTAAAAGGTTTCCCAAATTCTGTAATAGCAAGAGGACGTAGACTGTTTCCTTGCTTTTAGAAGAGTATTAATCACTGCTTCAGATAGACCCTGGTTAAGGAGGGATCTCCTTTCAACAGCCAGGCCCCAGGTTCCAGCTGGATGGGTTGGGGTGATTTGCTGGTCCCTGGATCAGTTTTAACCCCTTTCCTCTCCCCAGAGCCGGGCGGGAGAGGGACCCTGAGGGTGGGGGCACCCTCAGGGCACTATAGTGCCAGGAAAACGAGTATGTTTTCCTGGCACTATAGTGGTCCTTTAACGTTTTGTTTATCCTGAACAAATACCATAATCTGACAATTTTATTTTAGAACACTGCTATATGGATACTATTCCTATATGTTCTATGTTAAATATTGTATTTATTGTGTATTAATATTGTTTTTGTAGTTTATTGTACCCTAATTGTAACAATGCAATGATTTGTGGACCCAGGACATACTTGAAAACAAGAGAAAGCTCAATGTATATTTCCTTGTAAAATATTTTATAAATAACTATAATAATATAACAAAAATATTTTTTACTGTAATTCAATACACAACATTGCCTGTAAAATTGCTTTTGACACCAGTGTATATATATTTACTTCTGCCTTCAGCCACAAGGACTGAATACCTATGTGAAGAACACACGTGTGTTATTGATAGCTAGTTTACACACACTTTAGAATAGAAGCATCCTGTTCTATAACGCAGCTCATGTTCCATCTTCAGAACATGGATACGGCTCCGCCCACTGTTACTTCCGGATTCTCAGCGATCACAAAATGGCCGCCGCGCCGAATCTCTGAACCTACAGGTTTTTGACATCTCTGCCGCCTCCTACTCCTCCTTTCCTACATCCTCCCTTCTTCTTCCTACCCCGGCCTGGAAGCCGAAGGTCCGGTCCTCATCACATTTCCAGTTATTAGTGCTCTCTCAATAGCTAATACCCAAGGGGGGGATCGGGAGCCTCTGCTGCTGCACGTATAAAAAAGGTGAAACCTATATTATAATTCTTCTTCCTGGCAAAAAAAAAAAAAAAACCTGCAGTGCTATTGTCCACAAACAATGGGAAATGCTGGTCTAATGTAAATCTAAAGGTTTATATGGCTTAATACATTGCAAGACTGGCCTGCATCTGCATGAATTTAATGATGTATGTATGTTTAAAATACTTATATGTATTTGTTAGAGTGTTTTAGGCACAGAAGGTAAACATGTATTTCCCAACATATAGATATACAATGTATTGCTTACTTGTACCATTTTATATTTAGTATCATTACTTGTATGTATATCTATATACTACTATATTACTTGTATAATTTACATATATATATATATATTGTTTTTAAACTGGTTATTAAACAAGTTTTTTTTAACGTTGCCAATTTGTTATTACAGTAGAAGTATATATCTAGTTGTCTATTTTAAATTAAGTTTTGCAAGGTTTTGTGCCAGCCAATTATACTAATATTTAAATATTGTATATATTTCAGGATTGTTTACAAATGTTATGTACCATTTAAAAAACAAAGCAAAAAAACATTTATTAGTAATCACTTCCCAAATGTTGGAAATCGTAATTTATAACTAACGACCTAAATGTATTGGTTTTTACATGAGAACTGTTCCTTTTTGCTTATTCTAACCGTTACTTATTAGTGTATTACGAATACTTTCTTTTAGAATATTGTAAATCTATTAGATTGGAATTGGTTCATGTGGTTTTATTTTTATATATAGACAATATATATGTATATATGTATATATATATATATATATATATATATAATTGTAAATAATATTAAATTACTGACATTTTTTACCTCTTGAATGGATTACAATAATTCTCCACAAGGCGCAAGTTGTGACCTGTTGCACCATGTAATTTACACTTGTGAGATTGTCAATGATTGCCTATAGGCAGCATTTATCTGTCTATTTAGAAGATGTTTTACTAAGAAGAATACATAAAGCTTTCTAATTTTTTGAAATGGTGTTCTGACGTATGCAAACAATACAATCGAATTAAATAGTATCGCATTTAAGATTTTATGTATAAGAATGGTTTCATATTTTTAATTCAATTTTGCATGATATAACATTATAGTCCCTATTTTAATTCTTGCCAGTTAACAAACAGAAGCAGGCAATAGTATGAGTATATCCACCATTTACATAATCCCTTGGTCAATGGTTTTTCCAATTGCTACAAAACCAGGTCATTGCTGGACTCAAAACGCAACAGTCATTAACAGCAATCCTAACGGATACTTGAGGCATCCAATCTTAGTGGCCCTAAGTTACATACATCCAATGCCATTTGTTATAAGGCAAGCATAGCTGGCTTGTAGGTTCTCTTTGTATATGCCAATTATGGCATGTAGCAGGATATTGCTGGCTGCCCATGTCTTCTAGTTTTCTGTGATCTGATGATGCAGCTCAAGCTGAAGGGCTGGATGTAGCCTCTGTACCCGGAACAGATCAGGATTGCCGTGTACCTGTACTATGGTTGACAATCTAGAGATCATGAGCTTTAGTTGACAACTAAAGCACTGAGATCATTGTTACTGGCTCTCACTGCGATCACTTGGTACTGGATTAGGATTGTTGGATTAGTCTTAGAATGGACATTTATGGTTAGCATTTAATTAATATTTGCTTCGTTTATTCAGGATGTTATTTAGGGGTAATTGGTATGTTTGTTGGAATATTTCACTGCTTATAACAAAAGCAAGGGCCCGACTTACGCCGTTTTGTGATTCCAGCGGGAACAAATTTTAGAATGCAAATTCCTCCACACACTAGGTCTGCCTGTTACAACCTATGAACACCATTGAGTCTTAATTCTGGCAACCTCTAAAAATCTCCCATCCCTCTAAAACTCTACCAAGTAAGAACCTCTTAAAGGACATTTACTGAGCAACCGGATGTACACTTACACTTATTTACTGTAGTTTTGACAGTTGTTTGTAACTCTGTTTCTTGACGTATAAGATAATTTAAGATATGACTTCTCATCTTGACACCTGGTTTCTTTATTATTATGAAAATTCAAGTAACATATTCAAAGTAAAAATTAGAATCGTGAGTCAGTGTAAATTCCCTAGAAAAATGTTATTAAAAAAAAAACTGGTAAACTACAAAAGGGGTATTGCATTACTCAACAAAAGAAGCTAAGCCCAAAGTGTTATTTTAAACTTGACGTCCTAGACATATGAGGCATTTCTAAAATGAAATAGTGTAAATTTATATACCGAGTCACTTTAAGCACCATAAACATTATAGTGCACTGCAGAGGGTTATGGTGCTAAAAGTTCAATGACACTGCCCCATGGTAAGGAGTTAAAAATCTTCTAACAAATTGATTTACCTTGGTACTCCAAGCACCCATGGTCAATCTCTCTTCTATGATATAGCTACGTTGGAAGGTTCCTTTCAAAATAAATAGATGCTATTTGGACTTATTTTATTGGTTGATAGCTTCTTTATCGAACAATTAAATCATCCAAACATGGCCAGAATTGCTATCTCTAATGCAGAAAGGAAACGTCGGCATTAGCAATACCAAAGAAGAAGCATTGACACATGAGGATTACAGTTTAAAAAAAACAAAACAAAAAACCTCTTTGACATTTTGCCTCATGACATAGTCAGAGAACTCTCGGCACCATAACCATTACAGAAACTGAAGCTGTGGCCATCACCATTCATTGGCTTACAGCATCAGCTGATCACTCAGCAAGTGACTGACATTTTGTCCAGTGAAATTTGCAATGAATTGATAGTAACCTGGACTGGCCGATGACACCACAATGACGCTGTCTGAGGTGGGGCAATCAGTACTCCAGACCCTAGGTTGGCTCTTGTATAGATAGCATCTAGGTCCCAGTTTGTTCCTCAGTAAAGCTCAAAGGAAACATCTAATTTTCTAATTTTCACAAGGTCCCGTTACACGGACACTGTAAGCACCAAAATTACTTTAAGCCTAATGAAGCAGCTTTGGTGTTTAGATCATTCTCCAGCATTCTCCCTCCTCAATTCACTGCTATTTAGGAGTTAAATTAATTTTGTTTGTTTTATATATCCCTAGCCATACATCCCTTGCTGTGACTCACCACAGTACATTATACACCCTCCACGCAGCTAATGGGCCCTGGTGAGGCTGCACCAGTAGTAGTTCTGGTAGCTAGTGTATAAACAAATTGTAGAGGTACTTGCTTCCTCTTCATCTTTAAAGGAACACTATAGTCACCTAAATTACTTTAGTTAAATAAAGCAGTTTTAGTGTATAGATCATTCCCCTGCAATTTCACTGCTCAATTCACTGTCATTTAGGAGTTAAATCACTTTGTTTCTGTTTATGCAGCCCTAGCCACACCTCCCCTGGCTATGATTGACAGAGCCTGCTTGAAAAAAAAAACTGGTTTCACTTTCAAACAGATGTAATTTACCTTAAATAATTGTAACTCAATCTCTAAATTGAACTTTAATCACATACAGGAGGCTCTTGCAGGGTCTAGCAATCTATTAACATAGCAGGGGATAAGAAAATCTTAATTAAACAGAACTTGCAATAAAGAAAGCCTAAATAGGGCTCTCTTTACAGGAAGTGTTCATGGAATGCTGTGCAAGTCACATGCAGGGAGGTGTGACCAGGGTTCATAAACAAAGGGATTTAACTCCTAAATGGCAGAGGATTGAGCAGTTAGGCTGCAAGGGCATGTTCTATACACCAAAACTGCTTCATTAAGCTAAAGTTGTTCAGGTGACTATAGTGTCCTTTTAAGGTATCAGTATAACCTAACTTAGACAAAAAGTTTATTGTGGTCTTTCAGGGGAATTGGTCCCACTTTATCTTTGGTGGTCTGACATTTTCTGGAAAAAATAGGCATGTTTCTGAACAAAGAAAAACATTAACTGGAACTCATCCTACATTTATGGTAGAAAAAGCTCTTTTTTTCCTCAAGATCACAAACCTGGGAGACCTTGCCATCCTTATCTTTTACACAATGAGCTGTTCAAATCCTGGCAAACATAAGACATTTTCAGTGGTTTCTTCTAAATATGAAAAAGTGGAGACCTTCTCATATAATGTATAGAAGAATGGATTTTCCCTTCAACATAAACTTGTTTCTTTGTTGTTTAAATCAACACTGTAGGCACAAGGACCACTAAAACCTGGAGATTTTTTTTTGTCACTGGATAGATTGAATCACATACCTCAGCTGCCAAGTAAGCATGAGGAGCAGCAATCTTCATCATCTGATATCTAGGGAGAGAAATTTAGGTGTGTGTGACGATACAGACTAATATCGTCCGTGGGTACTTCCACTAACTTGCACAGCTGATCACTATACTAAGTGCTATGACCTGGGCTTGGAGTCCCTTTATCCACCAGCATTCACTTTAAAGCAGATCTTGGATAGTTACAGCAAGAAAAGAGACAACCAGCTTCTTTCTTGGAACCAAGCCAGTTCAAGCTAACTCTTGGTAGGTGGGGCACTGTTACAGGTAGTGCGGCTTCGCTGTATGGTAGTGGTGAGATGTGAAGATTTACAGTATACACATACATATATTTACAGTAGTATAGGGCAACCGTATACAGAAATTAGTAATGCATAAAGTAGATCTAATATAATTCTCAATATTTGTGACATAGCTGTAGTTGATATATCATTAATGTTAAGCCCTGAATTTGTAGACATAAACGCTTTAGTAAGTCTCTTTTTACATGTAGATAGATTCATATTAATGTAAATAGCAAACCTGTCCTTTGCAGCTTTCACTTTTTCTTGGGACTGAATAAGCAGTTGTGGCATCTGTTTTACGGTGTAATCTCACATGAGGACCTGAGAATTTTATGTTGTTTTTGATCTGTACCAAATATGGAATGTGCTGCAGGTTTTTTTCTGAGCTTTTTTTTTTTTTTCTGAGCTTTTTAGTCTCATAAATATTTGGTGGAAAGAGAAACATGCACAGTGCTGTGAGAGCTATTAAATACATTTTTTTCCATTTCCCTTTTTTAACACTAGCAGAAGGAAATACAAATATAAAAAGTCTCTAAGCTAAATGTGTAATACCAAATATAACTTCTGAGAAATTCACAGGAAATAAGTACACTTGTAAAAATAAAAAGAGATCTCTAAAACAAAATAATTTTAATTGACTATAATTATAGTAAAAGTGCAGGCATATTGCTATAGTTAGCTCCTAGGAGAGCTGCATATATGCAGCATATTCATCTTTTATGTGATGTACTGTTTATTATTTAGTATAGAAACTTAGAATACATGCTTTTTGTACCTTATACTTGGGTAAACTCCAGTGTTATTAATAAATACATATATTTTTTAATGGTGATGTGTTGTGGAGTTTATTGGCCTCCTGTGTAAAGGAAAAAAAGTTTTCTTCTGCACTAGCCAGAGCAGCAATGGGTGGTAGTGATTAGCTGAGACCATCTGCTGAATGATCATCATATACATATGTTGGTATCTTCAGTGGGACATGGCTGCGAACACCTAGGGACCATGCCTCAGTGTTGAACAGTTTGAAAATAGCTTAATACTGAGTTGATATATGGCACCAGGGAAGTCAGGTGCTGTAACAATCGCAATGATCTAAAGTAGTTATAATGCATAGAGCATCACTTTAAGTTTTGTTGATCTCCAAACCAATCAAATGCTTCTCACAGTGAAGCATTGGCCAGCAGAATGCATTTATTGCAATTGAAGTAGACACTCTGATAACCACTAGGACTTCTGCAAGCTTTAGGTTTTGGAGTTTTCATTTTAAAGGACATTCTAGTCTTTCTTATGTAAAAAAAATTTCAATAGTTTAACTCGTCAAACTGTCATGCTAGAAATTATAAAGATCTTTCCCAAGCTGTTGCCATAAAGTTGGAAGCATCCAATCGCCTAAAATGTCTTTGTATCCTGTAGTATTAAGACTACCCTTCACTGGAACTGAGGAGTATTGCCCAAACCTAGAAAAACAGCCAGACCATTGTGTCTCCTCCTCCTGTCTCCAGTAGGCACCATGGTGTTGATAATACGTACTACCTACTACAATATCGGTTGGGCCCTCACAAAGTTTTTATTGCTATGCAAGATAGCTGGCATTATTTTCTGCATTTTGTGCCTCTAGACTCTCCAGAAGCTTATTTTTAGGGCTGAGCCACTGAGAGAATTTTGCAAATCCTGTTACAGCTCCTGGTCCTACATGTCTCTCTCCAATTGGAAACTCCAATCAAGCCCCCAGATACTTTCTCGAAATGTAGTGTCCCTTATGGTGTCTGCATTTATTTAAATTCTGTGTTGGATGTCCTAGCATTATCCTTTTTTTTTTTTTTTGTGTGTCAATCTTTCATTATTCAAAAGTCACAGAATGAATACAGTACAATATATAAAAAGATATGAGAGAATAATGGTTAAAGACACAACATAGCTTAACAAGAGGACATAGCATCCGGATTGGAAACTGGAACTGGAGTTTTTCTATTTTAAGTATAGTAAGTAAAAGTACAATAGTAGCTTTAACCCCTTAAGGACCAAACTTCTGGAATAAAAGGGAATCATGACATGTCATGTGTCCTTAAGGGGTTAAAGGACCACTATAGGCACCCAGACCACTTCAGCTTAATGAAGTGGTCTGGGTGCCTGGTCCAACTAGGGTTAACCCTTTTTTTAATAAACATAGCAGTTTCAGAGAAACTGCTATGTTTATAATCGGGTTAATCCAGCCTATAGTGGCTGTCTCATTGACAGCCGCTAGAGGCGCTTGCGTGCTTCTCACTGTAAAAATCAGTGAGAAGACGCCAGCGTCCACAGGAAAGCATTGTAAATGACGTCGCTATGAAGGAGGAGGAGAGGAGGAGGAGAGCTCCCCGCCCGACGCTGGAGAAAGGTAAGATTTTAAACCCTTCCTCTCCCCAGAGCCTGGCGGGAGGGGGTCCCTGAGGGTGGGGGCCCGCTCAAGGCACTATAGTGCCAGGAAAATGAGTATGTTTTCCTGGCACTATAGTGGTCCTTTAACAGGATGCTACCTGTATTTGTGTGAAGTTTAATGGTATTAATATAGATAACTTAAGGCAGGTAGCGTCTGATGCCTCTAGGTAATATAAGCATAATTAAAAGGTCAAAGCCTTACCATAGGTAATAGAGGCCATAACCCCCTCAAAAAGTCAGGAAATATAAACTTCAAATGATAAGTGAGTGAGGGGGTGTTAGTTAGCTGATATGTCAGGCATAGTAAGGGCTATCAGCCGGTAACTAGTAAAATAGTGAGATGAACCACATATCATCGCATACTTGCAGTATTTCAGCAACGGAAAACATAAGATATTAACCCCTTAAGGATGGCGGGCGTGCTATGCCGTCTTTGGGGACACAGTTCTAAACGCCGGCGGGCAGCATAGCACGTCCACGCCATCCAGTGGACTTACCTGCTCGCCAGCGATCGCGATGGGGGGACTTACCTGGCAGAGTCCCCCTGCTGCTGATCCGGCCCTCCTGGGCCGTGTGATCGCGTGATCCTTGCGAGGACCTCACAATCACATGGACGGAATAGCCATCCATAGCAGTACCAGCAGGGGGAGTGCCTGGAATGACAGGTAGTCCCCCTGCTGCCTGTAAATAAAGGTTAAAAACTGTTTAAAATAATTTGTTTTATCTATATACACATACACTAAGTGTAATTTAATATTAATATAAAAAATACACTTAGAATGATATTAATTAAATAAATATATTAATTAAATAAATATATAATATATAAAATAAATATATAAATACGTTAAAAATGAAAAATAATGAAAAAATATATATGTGTAATTTCGTTTTAACTGTATTTTGATATCAAAATATATATATATATATATATATATATATATATATATATATATATATATATATATATATATATATATATATATATATATATATATATATATCTATCTCAAAATACCCTTAGAACGAAATAATATAAATATATATATAAATATATAAATATATTTCCACGATCCCAGCACTCTAGTTCCCGGTCTTTAATGATGCTCAGGTGCCAACTCCAGCCATAGTATAAGAAGGAAGATGAGAGCACTCTGGAGACTGTAGTAGTAAAGTAGAAATGCTTTTATTTAGCACAAATAAACATCAATGTTTCAGTCCTCCTGGACTTTTCTCAAGACAAGTGCTAAGTGCCAGATAACAGTTATATATACACAAGCTGTGAGATAATTGGAGGGTGAACAGCAGAGAGCAAGACTGGTGATGTCAGAGATAACATAATCATACCAAATTTAACCATGTGATAGAAGGTTAGAAATAATATATACAAAGAAACAATTAACTCTATAACGTATGATAAGTGGAGACCTGATAAAAAGAAAACTGGATCGACAGAGAGAAGTGGGGTGATAGTTATGTGAGAACAGAAATTATCAAAGAACCTAATTCAGTGATTGTTCCAGTCATGAAAAGGAGGAGGAATCTTAAATTAACAGGCATAATTAATTGCAATGTAAATTATACAAGTATTGCATAAAAATGTTATGTAGCAAACAATATAGCAATAAAAATGAAACACATGGAGATAAATTGCTACAAGAGATACATAAGATACAGTGGGCAAGCTGAGGTTTGCAGGGAAATTAGTTCTAATCAATTAGCGTTTGGGAAGGAAACAATATAAATGTGACAGAGATGCACAACTTTTGAGAAGGGAGGCATACTGGATTTACACTGGATTGGGGACACTAGCCCCACACGGACTGAATAAGAATAACCCTTTATATTGTTTCCTTCCCACACGCTAATTGATTAGAACTAATTGCCCCGTGAACCTCAGCTTGCTCACTGTATATTATGTATCTCTTGTAGCATAAAAAATGAAAAATGTTACATGCTATATTTGACCCGGTAACTTCCCAAAACAACATAAAACCTGTACCTAGGGGGTAATGTTTTACACGTGAGATATTGCTGAATACAAATATGTGTATTTTATTGCAGTAAAAGCAAAACAGCATTATGACATTCACAGTTAATATGTAATGCAGAACTAAATTTTTTTTTAAAATTCTTAATTTCTCTCATTTTTAAAATATTTTTTTGTGTGTAATATTTTTTATTGAGTTTAAAATAGTGGTAACAGATGCACACAATTGTACAGTTGCAGAATAACAATTACATTTCGCTTTATACATCTTTAGGAAGTGTTTCATACTTCGTCCAGTGTTTGGGAACCCCAACAACTTGTTGGGGAGGCCAGTCACAGCATCTCAGTGCCATAGCATTTTAACGTTGTGGCTTGCACCTGTACCAGTGTTATTTGACAACTAACCTAGTCTTGCGACTAGGTATCACCCTATTATTGTAGGGGGGGGGGAAGAGGAGGGATGGAGGGGAAGGTCGGTTTGGAACGTCTGGAAGTGTTTCCAAGAGTTAGCTAGTGCCATGACTGCCATCCTGTGTGGCATTTTGTCGCCATGCTGTCCATGTCTGCCACGCTGTTTGCCAGGCTTTATTTGTCGGCCTTAGTCGCCTAGCTTCTATCTCATACCCTTGGGTAGTGTCTATCATATCTAGGCATCGTTGAGTGCTGGGTGGGTGTGTGCTCAACCAAGTCTTGCTTATAGCCATTAGTGCTGTGATAATAATGTGGTATGTTAGGTACATATCAGCTTTTGAGAGCTTATGTGGCAGGGCTAGCAGTAAATATGTTTCTGGGGAGTGTGGCAGAGTATTGCCAGTGGATTTGGTTATGATATTCGAGACGCTTTTCCAAAAGGGCCTAATTCCTAGGCAGGTCCACCATATGTGGAGCATTGACCCCGGTTCCTGTAAGCATCTCCAGCATGTCCCTGACTTACTTGGGTCCATTTTGCTCAGCCTGGTGGGTACCATGTACCAGCGATATAACACTTTCCTGCTAGTCTCAATATGGGATGCATTTAGTGTGAGATTTTTGTGTGCTAACAGTATTTTTGACCATACCTCATTGGATATAGTCAGATTCAGGTCTTTTTCCCATGCCGTCATGAAGCTTAATTTCTGTGATTGGTCTTGTTTTTTGGTCAGTTTATACAGGAGTGACAGCATTTTCTGTGGCGGTTTTGGGGCCATACATACTTTTTCTATCTCTGTCAGTGTCTGTGGTTGCGTTTGTGCAGCTTCTAGACCTATATTCTTCCTCGCCCATGATTGCAATTGTAAGTATGAGAAAAAGGCTTTGGGAGGTAGGTTGTACTGGTTGGATAGAGTACTAAAGTCTAGTAGGCGACCGTCCCTCATTAAGTGCGATAGGCGTGTGGCTCCGTGTTTGCACCATAGGCCATGATCGAACCCCGGAATGAGGAGTTGGAATGCTGGAATTTGTAGTGCTGGGGATATGTATGAGGTGGGATAGTGTTTCTTGGTATACTTGTCCCATAGGAGGAGTGTGGCCCTCGTGGTTGGGCATATGTCAGGGTATTTTGGTCTCAGATGCCTAGGTATCCAAGCAAGGGTGGACATCGAGAGTCCGCCCGTGTTTGCGGTTTCTATGTGACTCCACTTTGGTGGTATTATGTAGTGGAAGGAGGATACAAGTGTGCTCATCATGGCAGCTGTGTAATAGTTTGCGATCTCAGGGGCCCCCATTCCTCCCTCCTTGAATGGCCTATACATGGTGTCGGCCGCCGTTCGAGGTCGTTTCCCATCCCATATGAATTGATTTAGGAAGTGCTGTGCGTCTTTAAGGAATTGGCGTGGTAGCTGTATTTGGAGTGTTCTAAATAAGTACTGTAGTCGTGGTAGTACCATCATTTTAACTGCCGCTATTCTGCCTGGCCATGAGATGTATTTCCCTTTCCAGCTATGTAATTGTTGTTTAATTGCGCTAAGGAGTTTTAAATAGTTCGCTTTATACAGCTTTTGCGTCTTGGGTGTGAGATCTATACCTAGGAAGGTCAAATGGTCAGTTCGCCAGTCATATGTGTATGTGCTTTGTAGGTGGGTAAGTTGTTCTTTAGGGATATTGAGGCCCATAGCTTGTGTCTTGGTGACATTGAGCTTGTAGTATGAGCAGTTGCTAAATTTTGTTAGTATAGTTCGAAGCCGTGGCAGAGAAATGTCAGGTTTAGACAGTGTGAGCATTACATCGTCAGCAAATAGGGTAATTTTGTGTGTTTCTCCCCCTATTTGTATTCCATGGACCTCATGTGACTCCCTAACGTGTTGAGCCAGGGGTTCTAGTGCTAGTATATATAGTAAGGGTGAGAGTGGGCAGCCCTGTCTGGACCCATTGGAGATGTGGAAGGGTTTGGAGGTAAACCCGCCGTTGGCTATTTTTGCTGTCGGGTTGTCATATAGTGCCGAGACTAGTGTGATGAAGCACTCGGGAAATGCGAGTTTCCTTAGCACAGCCTCCAGGTATCCCCAGTGCAGCCTGTCAAACGCCTTCTCAGCGTCTAGTGACAGTGCCACACTGGGGGTCCCGGTTTTCTGGATCTTGTGCAGGATGTTGATCAGTTTCCTGGTTCCGTCTGAGCCTTGCCTACCCCGGACAAACCCCACTTGATCATCTCGAATCAGGGATGGTAATATGTTTCCTAGCCTATTTGCGTAAATTTTCGCTAATATTTTTAAATCAGTGTTTAGTAGCGATATAGGACGCAGGTTCTGGCATTTAGTTGGGGGCTTCCCTGGTTTTGGCAGTGTGGTTATGTGGGCTAGCAGCATTTCCCTTGGTATAGAGCCTGTCGTGAGAATATTGTTGTACAGTTTTTCCAATTTGGGGGTGAGACTGTGGGAGAAAATTTTATAGTATAAGTTCGTGAAGCCGTCTGGGCCTGGTGACTTCCCCTTTGGGAGGGCTTTAATAATGCTTGCAATTTCAGTTTGGGTAACGGGAGCTTCCAATAGAGTCTGGTCTGCCTCCGATAGTTTCGGCAGCTGTACTTCCATTAAAAATGCGTCTATCTCCTTTGGGAGTGGCTGGTGTGTCTGCTGATCCCTTTTCAGGTTATATAGTGTATCATAGTAGTCCGCTAACGCGTTGTTTATATCATGTGGGCTATACATTTTATTGCCTATAGCGTTCAATAGAAATGGGATTTTTGCATTTTGCCGTTTCTGTCGCAGAAGTGCTGCCAGTGTCTTCCCTGCCTTGTTTCCCTGGGTGTATGTTTTGAGTTTCAATTTATGTGATATGGTAGCTGTGGTGCGCAGGTGTATGTCATTTAGTTTCCCTTGAAGCTGGGCTATGCGCTGCTGTGTGGAGGGGGATGGGTGCATAATATGCGCCGATGTTTCGTCCCTAAGTGACCTCAGGAGGTCTATATACTCTTTCTTTGCTTGCTTGTTCAGGTGGGATGCCTGGCTAATCAGGAGGCCTCGTATGACTGCTTTATGTGTTTGCCATGTTGTGGCTAGTGAGACCTCGGGTGTTTCGTTTAAGGTAAAGAACGAAAGTATCTCTTCGTTAAGTTTGGTTTTAAATTCTTGGTTATGGAGGAGAGTGTCGTTTAGGCGCCAGAGTGTCGCCCCTCTGGTCTGAAATTTGTCCCTCAGGGTAAGTTGTACTGGTGCGTGGTCTGACCAGATTATGTTCCCTATCTCACTATGCGTTGCCATTGGTAACATGTCGCCCGAAATTAGAATAAAGTCAATTCTTGTGTATGTTTTATGTACTGGTGAGTAAAATGTGAATTCCCGTTCATTCGGATGCTGTGTCCTCCAAATATCATAAAGCCCGTGTTCGGAGAGGAGCTTCGTGAGTGCTATAGCCTGTTTTCCCTGTATTTTGCTCCTGGGTGTTGTTTCCGACAGTGTAGTGTCTAATCGGGGTTGCATGATGTGATTTAAGTCTCCGCATATGATTGTGGATGATTGGTACGTGTTAGGTAGTTTATTTAGTACTTTCTGTAGGAAGTTTCTTTGATTACTGTTTGGTCCGTATAGTCCCACTATTGTGTGTAGGGTGTCGTTGATTTTACCGTGTAGTATAAGATACCTGCCTTGTGTGTCTTTTTTGAGTCGGAGAAGTTCGAATGCTATTGAGGTGTGTATGAAGAGGGAGACGCCCCTCGATTTAGAGGAGTATGTCGAGTGGTATTGTGTGGGGTATTCTCTGTCTGCAAATCTGGGCACTCTGTTGTGTACAAAGTGAGTTTCTTGGACACATAAGATATCTGCTTTAGCACGCTTCGCGTCCTCAATGCAGAGTCTCCTTTTGTGTGGGGTGTTCAGTCCACGTGCATTAATAGTTTGTATTCTCATACTATGGGAGGGTTATATAGTGTAGCTGTCTAGGTCTCGCTTGTCCTTGTCTGATGTTGCCCCCACATTGGGAATGGGAATATTGTGTGGCTGTGTTGCCTGTTGGTTCTAGGATAGCATTGGCGTGTCGTTGCATAATGTACACCATTAGGTAGTGGTATGGATTTGGAGATGTGTTAGTTCCATTTGTGGGTAGTGGCCGACCTTGGGGATGTGGGATTAGGGGAGGAGAACTAGGGGAAGGTATAAAAACTATGTACAGAGTATTCCTTTCAAGGAATTTATGTGGGTAGACCACATCTGGGGGGTAAGAAAGAAAGGATCTTTCCATTAACGTGGCTATTTGGGCACCCTTGTGGTTCGTGTTTGTGGCTGCTTCTAGTATGCGGTTGGGCCAATCAGTGCCTATGGACCGATCCGGGCCCTTGGATGTAATCCCGGTAAGGGCGTGACAGGCTGAGAGAGGCCGGGGCCAGACGTCCTCGTCTGAATTAGAGTGTACATTGGCGTGCCATCCGTTGGGGTGGTCTGGCTATATGTGCTGAAGACCTGTCATGAACGCTAACGTTGGCTCAAAGGGGCCCTATGTACGTGTATGTTAACAGTCAACTATAGCTCATGCATTCTAAGTAAAAACATAACCTGCGGTAACTTTTTTACCCTGCTAACCGTCCCGCCTCCCGGCCTGTCTCCCGCCCCCCCCACCCCAACGGCCAAGAAAACTTCCCCGGAATCTCCCCATCCCCCACCCGGGCCCCAGTGTCCCATTGTCCCATTAGACCTGTTGGTAGGAGCGTATAACGCTGTAGTTCTGCAGCTTGTCTCAGCAGCTCCAAAGTCTCATGGTCCATCTGGTTGTGGTGTCATGCCTCCCATCTCCCGGGTAAACCTTCTGGCCTCACCTGAGTTGGAGGCTGCCCCGGTCGTTGCTCACCTGGACCCGGGGGGGGAGTGGAGGCGAGATGGGGGGTAGAGGGGGGAGGAAGGCCCATCACCTCAGGGTATTAGTCCAGACCGGGGACCCCCGCGGGAATCCACTGCTCTGCGCACGCTTCGTCACAGGGTCAGCGGGGGGCCCCGATCCAGAGTCACTTATCCATCGGGGTCCTCAGTTACCAGTTTTTGTCCAGCTTTGTTGTGCATTCCAGGGTCGCCATATTGAAAGGAGGCACTTCAGGTGCGTATCCAGGACATTATATGGGCAGTGTATATCCGAAGGGGCTTTCGCCTGCGTACCAGATACCGTCTGGTTTCAGTGTTTCCCGTGGGCTTTTTCCCAGTCCGGTTTGAGGGTGCCCGCCTTTCTTGTTTGCAGGATAGGCGGCTCCACCGGCAGGTTCCAGGCCTGGAGTTTCTTCAGGCCGTCGTCAGGGGAATTTATCACTACCGTGTCTCCATTTTGCGTAACGATCAACTTTGTGGGGAATCCCCACCTATACCTTATGCCGTGGGACCTCAACGTGCTGGTAACTTGGAGGAAGTCTTTTCTTTTTCGTAGTGTTGCGGCTGACAGATCCGCATAGATTTTGACCGTTGGGTAGTCGGCCGGCGGCTTAGCTCTCAGCCTGCTGCTCCGGAGGATGTGTTCCTTTATGTGGAAATAGTGCGCCCGCAATAGTATGTCCCGCGGTACTGTTTGTGGGAGATGACGGGGTTTCGGAATGCGGTGAGCCCGATCTACCAGCAGCATATCTGTAGGTATCTCCGGTGCATGGGCGTGCAGGAGGTTCCTGACATAAGCTGGCAGGTCGTCGTTAGTGACATCCTCAGGGACTCCCCGCAAGCGTAAATTATTCCGGCGGGACCGGTCCTCCATGTCCGCCATTTTTTCTTCCATAATGGTGATCTTTGCTGCTATGCGCTCTACGTTCGTGGCCAGATCGTTGTGCGCTGTGGCGAATTCATCGCACTTATCCTCCATGTGCGTCGTCCTTTTCCCCAGCTCCTGGATGTCCTTCCGTAAGGAGTCCGCTGTGTGTTGCCATGTGGTGATTAGTTTAGCAGATAAGACCTCCAGAGCTGCTGTGAGGTCGGCTTTAGTAATCTGTGTTGTGTCAGCTTTTGCCTCCGAGTCGGTATCATGCATGCCGTCGTCCGATTCAGGATCCTCGGCTGCTTTTGAGGCCTGCGTAGCCAGGGCCGCAGGAGTTTGTTTCTGGCTAAAAAAATTAAGCTTGTCCGGCTTTACCGAGCTCCTTTTACTTTTGTGGTGGGACATTGCTGGTCTATGTTGTTGGATGCAGCTTTAGGCGGTTGGATTACGCTGGATTGGGTGCCCTGTTGCCGGAGCAAGTTTTCATGCTGCCATCTTGCTCCGTGGTTAGCCACGCCCCCTCCATTTTTAAAATATTTTATTCATATTAAACTATGTTTCATAGCTCAGTGTGTGATGTTAAATGAAAGCCCTATTTCTCCTGAATAAAATGATATATAATAAGTGGGGGTGCACTTAATATGAAAGAGGTGAATTACGGTTGAACGGACATATAGTCAAATTCCAAGTTTTGTTTACGGTTTATTTTGATCAAAACGTGTACATTTGGCTCAGTCCTTAACCCCTTAACGACAGTTGACGGACGAGGTCCGTCACAGAAAGGAGACCCTTAATGACGAGTAACGGACCTCGTCCGTCACGCGGTAAAATTAACCCTGGATCGCCGCTATCGCGGCGATCGCGGGGTTAATGGTACCCCGGTACGCCTCTGCATTAGAGGCATACCGGGAGCACCCGGTCAGGCTGCCCAGCACATGTGCTCGCTTTGACCGCAAGTCAGAGCGAGCACATGTGCTCTGTATACTTACCTTCCGGCTCCCTGCACTTCCTGGTTCTGTGTGAAGTGCAGGGAGCCAGAACAGTGCTGATCCTGCCCCCTGCTGTTAAAAAAAATAAAGTTAATTTAAAGTCCCCCCCCCCCTTACCCATTTTAATAAAAGATTAACCCCTTCCCTGCCAATTGATCACTGACTACAGTGATCAATTGGCAGGGACTACATTTTACTATGATCTGATTTATTTTTTTTACCCCTGAGGGTTAATTCTTTTTTTTAATTTTTTTTTTTTAAACCCTCAGGGGTTAAATTTATTTAATTAATTAATTACAATATTTTAAAATAATATATTTAGCTAGCTGGGGTGGGTGGAAGTTAGTGGGGAATTGGGGGATTTGGTGTTAGGCTAACTAGGGGTTAATGTTAAAAAAAGTTTTAAAATAAACTTTAAAAAGTAAAAAATTAAGCTTAAAAAAATGTTTTAATAACATTTAAGTAAAAAAAAAAAACCCTTTACCTAGTCCAAATAAAAATTAACCCCGTCCCTGCCAGTCGATCACTGCCTACAGCGATCAAATAGAGATCACAGTATTATACTGTGATCTAATTTTTTTTAACACCTGAGGATTAACTTTTATTTATTTTTTAACCCTATGGGGTTCAATTTATTTAATTAATTAATTTAAATATTGTATAACTATATATTTTGCTAGCTGGGGTGGGTGGGAGTTATGGGAAAATGGGGAATTTACTGTTAGTGCTGCGTACTGCTAGTTAGGGGTTAACTAAAAAAAAAAAAGCTTAGAAAAATGTTAAATCTGTAAAAAAGTTTTAGGAAAGTTTAAAAAAATTAATAAGCAAAACAAAAGTTTAAAAACTAGTTTTTAAAAGTAAAAAAGTTATAAAAAGTAAAAAAAATACATTTAAAAAACGCTCATTACCACTACACCTGGAACAAACTAGAGAAAAAATTATCCCACGCCAAGGTTCAAAATATGCCTTTTGAATTACCCCAGGGTGTATTCTTTAATAAATAGTATGTGTTTGTGGGGAAGTTTCAATAACCAACCATCTAAACTACTCCAAATTGGAACATGGACACAGCGTAAAACTTCAAAGTTAGAAAAAAACTGAATGGCTGCGTCTCAAATGCGCCCCTTCAACATCCACATATACCTGGCAAAGGTACATACGGGGGTATTGCTGTACTCAGCCGACATAGCTGAGCAACATATGAAGTATTATACAGTCATAGCACACATAAGGTTTGCAAAATATGCTGCGCAAACTCACTTTGTATGTCAAAAAGGCAGAAAAATGCTTATTACCACTACACTTGGTACAAGCTAGCGGAAAAATGATCCCACGCTAAGGTTCAAAATATGCCTTTTGAAATACCCTGGGATGTCTTCTTTAAGAAATGGTATGGCTTTATGGGGTATTTGGATTATATAGCCTGGTAAAATACTCTAAAATGGGACATAGGCACAGCATAAAAATTCAAAGTTTGAAAAAAACTGGAATGGCTGTGTCCCAAATGTGCCCCTCCAATGTCCACACATACCTGGCAAAGGTACATACGGGGGTATTGAGGTACTCAGCCGACATAGCTGAGCAACATATGAAGTATTCTACAGTCGTAGCACACATAAGGTTTGCAAAATATACTGTGCAAACTCACTTTGTATGTCAAAAAGGCAGAAAAAACGCTTATTACCACTACATCTGGTACAAGCTAGCGGAAAAATGATCCCACGCTAAGGTTCAAAATATACCCTTTGAAACACCCTGGGGTGTCTACTTTAAGAAATGGTAGGCCTTTGTGGGGTAGTTTGAATTTAAAACCTGCGAAGATGCTTGGAAATTGCACATAGGCCCAGCGTCAAAATTCAAAGTTTGGTAAAAACGGATATGGCTTGGTCTCCTATATGGCACTGTAGCTTCACAAAATAGTGCCAAAGACATTCATTGGGGGTGTCTTTTTACTCAGAAGACTTAGCTGAGCATAATTTGGGAGGTTTGAACTTAGTGGCACATATGAAATATACAAAACGCCCAGCAAAAATGCAATCCATATGTAAAAAATGCACAAAATTATTTTTTACCACATACTTTGGCATATATTGGTGAAAAAATGGGGGCATGTTAAGGCACAATATGCACCTTATGAGATACCCTGGAGTGTCTACTTTTACAAATGGTAGGCCTTTGTGGGGGGTTTTTGAACAGTCAAACTGTTATAATACCCCAAATGGAAGCTAAGGCTCATTAAACCCATCTCTCAAAATTCTACTGTGAATACTGAAAAGGACAGGTATCCTGTATGGCACTGAACTTCACGAAATAGTGCCAAAGACATAAAATGAGGGTGTCATTTTACTCAGCAGATGTAACTGAACACAAAATAAAACTTTGTACAGGAAAAGCACACACCAACTGTACAAAATATACACGAGAATTTCTTTGTTATAAGTTTGTGTGCCAAAAACCAAAAAAAACACAATTTTACTCCAATATTTAGCAGAGGTTGGCGGTGAAATGGCTACGTAGAAAGTGTCAAAACAACCTTAGGTAAATAGCCCGTGATGTCTACTTTATATAAATATATACTTTTGTGTGGCAATTTTGTTTTCTTTTATGGCTATTAAGCTTACAAGACAAACATACCAAATTCTAAAATCGCTCCACATTAAAAGTCTATTTTACTCCTTGTGCTTTGTGACCTGTAACTACCAAAAAAAACTTAAAATCCCAGACACATTATATATGTAAATCAGAACAACTAAATTAATTTATTTTTAATTACTTTTCTTAACCTGCACTAATTATGCACACATTATTATTGCAAAAACTGTAAAAAAAAACAACAAATTTTAATTTTTTTTTTTACATTTTTCTGTATTTTTTTATAATAAATAAGCATTTTATATATGTGTGTGTTACATCAAATTAAAGCCCTTTCTGTCCTTTAAAAAACGATGTATAATATGTGTTGGTGCAACAAATTAGTAAAATGCAAATTGTAGTTGAACGCAAACAGCAAAAAAATGAAAAAAATGCCGTTGTCATTAAGTGAAAGACAAGCTTTTGAAGCTCTGTCCTTAAGGGGTTAAGGGATTAAAAGAAACACAAAAACTTTTCTGGTGCAACGTAAACAAAATAACAACAAGTCATGAAGCTGCCAAATGTGGCACAGAAGAGTTATTACACTTGGGTTGAGGATGCATCTCTCCAGCGGGCTGCAGATACAAACGGTCTGACCCTTTAAGGGTCCCATGCCGCAGTATTATCCTTTTGTTACTAAACACTTTTAGGATATTAAATGAAGGCAAGATCATTAACTTGCCTGTTCATACCACAGTCGGTCATAGTCACTGTAGCATACCTCCCAACACTTCAAGTGGACAGTGAGGATACTTTAGATTTAGGGGTGTGGCGTGGCCTGGGAGAAATTTTTGGTGACTTAATAATAATTTATGCAATTATGCAATTAAAGGTAATTTAGAACAAGAACAATGTCTATCATAGTACAATAAAAATTTAAGTTACAAAAACCAAACAGAAATATAGTTTCTCAGACTACACATTTTTCACATTGGATAGGCATTGTCCAATTTATTTGAATTATTTTTTTTAACTGTGTTCTAGAAGAAAAGCAATTCTAAAGTTACATACTTATAACCAGGGTCTTGCTGCCATATTAATGATTCAAAAGGCTGACTGGCACTTTAGGACAGACTAAAATATAAAATAGTTGCCTTGTAGAATTTAAAATAAACTATTTTAAAAAAAAATTAAAAACTGCTTGCAAATGTATAAATTACAACTGGACGCGCCTCTACTTTACATCCCATCCCTAGCATAGTTGTATACCTGTTTACACTCCCCTTTGTCATTGACCCACAAGTATCAAATTAGAAGCCTTATAATACATTTAAAAAAATTAGATTTATATGACATTTAATATATATTGGTGTTAAAGGGGTGCATGGTATTGGATGTGCCGGTACACAAAGTGTTATTTCATCTTTTAACACTCAGGAATAATACATTCTGTAAAAATTATTTAGTTTTAGCCTGTGGCAGCCAAAGGGGTTCATACATTATTAAACATGCAGCATGTGAAGAGATGAAAAAAACATTCCTGGTTTTTGGGTTTTTTAGATTCTTTATTTTGACTTGAGCAGTAAACAGTGCAGTATACAATGACAGCAAATAGTGCAAGTGTTTGACAACACTGGTGACCGTACATTCCATATTAATAACAGAGGGCTTAATAAGCAAAGCATAGTTACACAAAAGTACAGGATGAGAAAAACAAATATATTGCATTGAGTTAAATACATAAAAGCCTAGTGGGGGGCTTCCTAACCAGGCTAGGTAAATCTGAGGACCTCTGGCTTTGAACTGGCCTCCGGCACAACATTTATCCGTGTGTGACTGGTTTAAGAGAGAGACCATCCAGACGAGCATGGTTGCCCCAGTGTGGGACTAAGGTGTTTTATGCTAGTCTGTAAGATACCAACTTTTGCTGAATCCGTGTTTCTGATAGCAATATTATTACATCAAAAAAGAACAGATAAGCTTGCAAAATCTGTTAAGAGAAATATGATTAACTTTGACTATTGATTTATGGAGAACGATCAATCCTGATTCATTGGAATATACGTTTTTTTCGCGTGTACGTCTGTCTTACTCTCGAATAGATATGGTTTGGGGCAACATAACAGCATTAACAAATATCAAATATTTTAAGATACTCAATAATACCTGGTCAGATCATAGTATTAATATGTGGGAGATGAAAAACCAATGGATCAGGATTAATCGTGATACTTGGCGTATGGATGATAATCTGTTAAAATCTAAGATCAGTCTCGATATACTGGAAAAACAAATTGAAACCTTTTTTCTTGAAAATGATCCAAATGATACCTCATATATAAATAATTGGTGTGCATTTAAATCAACCAGGAGAGGCAACATAATAAGTATACAAACAAGATATAAAGTAGAAAATAATAAACTTTTTCTGGCATTCCAAGAAGAATTAAAAAAGACCGTAAATAAGAATACGCAGTCTCCCTCTAAAGAAAATGCAGATGCTCTGAAAAATATTCAGAACAAAATTAATAATTTCCTTATAGCAAAGAATGCAAAAGTTATAAATAAACTTAAAGCGAATTATTATTATAAGGGGAATCGAGCAGATAGAATTATGACTAAAAAACTAAGAGATAAAATTGGATCAAGCAAAATAGTGGACGATGAAGGGGTTTACTTGGACCCCAAAAAAATAGGAGAGAGATTTAATAAGTATTATGAGGCTTTGTATAATTTAACTCCTTCAACAATAAATGAGGAGGACTATTTGAGTAAAATTAATACACCTAAACTCACGGTAGAACAAAGAAATAAGCTAAATACTTTTATTACAGTCCAAGAAGTAGAGGCAGCAATAAACAAGTTAAAACCAGATAAGACGCCAGGCCCAGATGGCTTTGCAAATCTATTCTATAAATCTTTCAAAAATCATATAGCTTGCCATTTAACTAATATGTTTAACGAAATAGTGTCAGTAGGTAAATTTCCTACCGAAATGTCAAGAGCAAATATCCTCCCAATTCTTAAAGTAAATAAAGATCCTTTAAAGGTGGAAAATTATAGACCTATCTCGTTAATCAATACAGACGTTAAGATCTTTTCATCAGTCTTGGCCCATAGATTAAAGGGACTTATGGATAATATTATAAAAAATGATCAAATTGGTTTTGTACAGGGGAGAGACCCAGTAGATAACGCTAGAAGATTATTGGATTTGATAGATGCAGCTCGAAGAAATAAAAAACCTTTATTTATATTGGCAGTAGATGCCAAGAAAGCTTTCGACAGGGTCGGTTGGGTCTTTTTAACTCCTTAAGGACCAAACTTCTGGAATAAAAGGGAATCATGACATGTCACACATGTCATGTGTCCCTAAGGGGTTAAAGAAAACAATGGAAAAATTTGGCATACAGGGATGGATGCTTAATGCAATTCTGGCACTATATGAAGGTCCAAAAGCAAGAACAGTGGCCCCAAACATATGTGCAGACTGGTTTACACTAAAAAATGGAACGAGACAGGGCTGTCCCCTATCGCCCATTTTATATATTATGACAATGGAGATTCTAGCTATTCATATAAGACATAATTCTCGAATAAAAGGCTTTAGATACAGAGAGAAAGAATTTAAATTAAATTTATATGCAGACGATTTGATTTTGACCCTAACCGACCCTGTCGAATCGCTTGGTGCCTTGATGGAAGAGGCAGACAAATACAGTCTGTTCTCAAATTATAAAATAAATGTAACTAAATCTACTTTTTTAGCTATAAACATCTCCAGAGAATGTAGTCTATATATAAAAGATAAATACAAATTTAATTGTAATAAAAATACACTATCTTATTTGGGAATAACGCTTACTGATGACTCAAAAGATACGATGCAAACAAATTTTTTAAAAACATTTAGATCAACACATGAGTCACTAAAAAGATCGAGACAAATTGAACTATCCTGGTGGGGTAGAATCAATTTGGTCAATTCGTATTTACTCCCTAAATGGTCCTATCTATTTCGTATGATACCCTTGAGAATGCCACAACCATGGTTATCTATGATACAACGAGATATAAATAATTTCATATGGAAAGGAAAAAGGCCGAGGATGAATAAAAAAACTTTTGATGCAGAAGAGTAGGAAAGGAGTAGGAAAGGAGTAGGAAAGGAGGGATAAATTTTCCAAATGTCAATATAACCTATTTAGCTAATATGATGCTCCATATATACAAGACGCAACTCTTAAGTTCTGAGGAAGCGGGTTGGTACCAATTAGAAATGGAGATGGTAGAAACTGAAAACTTGATATCAATTAATTTGGTTAACTAAACAGGATGAAAGAATTAAGAAGGTCTGTTCTTCAAATAATTGCTTGAAATCAATTTTGATGGAGTGGGAAAAGTTGAGGATTAACAGCGGAATATGTAATAAAATATTGGGAAACTCTAACTTTAGTATTATACAATTAAGGATGAAAGATTTAAATACAAGTGAATGGACAGGGAAAGGCATTAATTCTATAAACCAAATATTATTGGGAGATAAAATTAAATCATTTGAAAATTTGATACAAGAATTTTCGCTACCTAAGCAGGAGTGGTATAATTATTTAAGAATCAGAGGTTTTATCAAACAGTTTTTGTTACATCGACCCATAGAGGGAATAGAAAATCTGATAGCTTTATTAAAAAATGAGAATGTACCGCAAATAGTTTCAAAGGCAAGGAGTGCTCTTCTTCAAATTGAAGCACCAAATATGAATGTATATATTCAGAAATGGAGCAAAGAACTAAATGTACAGATTTTTAAGACTGAGTGGGATCAAGTATTATTTCAAAAATGTAAAATAATACATTGTTTGAGCCTTCTTGAGGTATTATTTAAATGAATGAACCGCTGGTATCTAGTTCCCACCAGATTGTCCAAAATGTATACCTCTAATTCTCCATTGTGCTGGAGATGTAACGAAAAAGAAGGGACTTTTGGACATATATGGTGGGAATGCAGCAAGGTTAAAACTTGTGGTATCTGGCCTTCAAATCATTGGAGTATATTACAGAGACAAACATCCCTAGAGGCCATCATAATGGTCTATTCCACTTAAACTTACAATCACTCCATTTTAAAGAAAAATTTATATATGTCCACTTTGTGGCAGCAATAAAAATAATAATTTGCAAGGAATTGGAAGAGTAGTGTGAATTTCACACAGGTCCAATTATACTCACAAGTCCAATACCAACTAACTATGGAGGCCTTAGGATATCAGTCAGTAAAAATTAGAGATGTCAGTAATTTTTGGAAGGAAAAAATGGAGAGTATGGTCACACAAAGTCCTGGACAAAATAATTAGAATATTTTCTTTTTCTTTCTCTTTGCTTTTTTCTTTCTTTTCTAATATAAGGTAATGGAATAGAGGGTCCACTGATACTCCCCAAGTAGAGTATGCAATGCATAGTAGTGTTTGTTTTTGTATGTGTGTTAAAAAAAAAATGAAAAGATGCAAGACGCGGTCTTTTACATTATAAAGACTTCAGTAAGTAGTCATGATGTTTAGAGCATTCCTTTAACCGTCTTTTAAAAGTTTGTATTATTTTTCATTGTGTATGTCAGTATTTTGCTAACATTTGTTTTATCTTCTCTTACTTAGGTGTGAGAACTTTAAATTTGTACACAAAGGTGGCAGCACTTATGCATGGTCTGTGGCTGCTTGCAGATGGCATTTTACTAGAAGACTCAACAGTAGGAATCCACAGGATTTTTGTTTTCTACTAAATATATTGCAACCCACATTGCATCATGTTCAGACGACCGGACTTATCTGGAATGCATGTATGTTATTTGAAGATTTTTTTTCTTACCTAAGTTTGATAGCTTCATATAGTCTAGACACATAAAGATCTAATTGCGGATGAATCACTGTGAATTAGGAATCTGTGCAGATAATTAACAATTAACTCAGTGTCTTTTTTATAAGCAAGAAAAAAAGCCACACTTGGCATACCAGCCATGCCTCCTTTGTCCCACTTCACCATTCAAAAATGCTTCGTTATTGCTGGTTGCTGTGGTTCCATACAAAATGTTATGTACCACCTCATTTTCTGTCACTTTCTCCCAAACTGCAGTGTCCTAAAACATGTTGTGATGAAACATTGCAAGGTTTGTTAGCGTTCAGCTAACTAAAAAAAAAAAGCTGGTAATGAACTATGATTCTCAAAACTTTGCTCAGAACAAAACTATTCTGCACAGAGAGCTTTACAATCTGCTACTAACCACTTACAACACACAGGTAGAGCCTGATCTGCACTGTAGCAAATTCAAGCATAACAATTCAAAACCCGTAGACCAGATTGAAAGGCTCCTGATTGGATTTTCAAAACAATTTATGGGATTGGGCAGAACTAAAGACCAATTTTATAATGGTTTGCACAAAAATATTTATTTATGTTTTTATTGTGTTTTTTTTTTTTTTGCCACGCATTATTAAAAATGTTTAAGACTGTATGTGATATAGGTATTGTCTACCACTGTAAACACATAGTCTAGAAGGGATGATTCACTACTACTAAGGGGTTTGAGCCCTTCGACATACTAGAGAAAAGAATGAAATGTGGTAAAACACCAGAGGTAAATGTTAAAATATAACTTTTAGTGACAAACTAATAAAAAGTTATCCAACCTATGGATGTATTGCAGTAATGTACTCTAAAATGAGACAAGAAACAAAACAAAAAGTAAGTAAACAGTGAAATAACTTGTCAAATGACAAGAGGAACAAAAGCTGAATGAGTTCCTACGACGGAATTGTTGGATAGTTTTTCCGATATATCGGACCCCACATTTGCAGTTAGCCAAATAGACAACATTACAGGAAGAGCAATTGATAAAGGTACGAATTTTGACTGTTTGTTGGGTGGTGAAAGATATGACTTCTTTAGTAGGTGATTTTCTAGTACAAAGCCACCCCACACAACCATCACAACAACATACATGGCTAACACCTACAAAAGGAATTTTTCGCTGTGGACTTTACAAAGCCTGCCAGTACATCACCCCCACTAAAGAAGTCAAATCTTTCATCACCCAACAAACAGTCAAAATTTGTACCTTTATCAATTGCTCTTGTAATGTTGTGTATTTGGCTAACTGCAAATATGGGGTCCAATATATTGGAAAAACTATCCAACGGTTCTGTCATAGGATCCTACAACATATCTATACTATAAACTCAGGAAGTGATGCACCTATTGCAAGACATGTATCTAATTTCCACAGTGGTGAAGCATTTAGCCTTACATTTCATGCCATTAAGAAAGTAGACAGATCTCCAAGAGGGGGGTGACATTAACCCCAAATTACTACGAAGTGAATCCAAATGGATTTTTAAGTTTAAAACGTTGAGCCCCCTCAGTTTAAACAACGAGTTTAATTATATATTTTTTTTATCACCTCATTTTATCTTAAGATATCATTAGAGCCCCTAGGTAACTCTAGATACTCTTTTCATTAACATTCTTTATCATTAGTCATTAATCATTAATTTCATTTGTAATTACTACATGAGACCACTAACTATACATGCACATCTATGTCAGAATGTGAGTCGATTCCCTATAACATATATATATATATATATATATATATATATATAATAGAGGTTCATTTTCTTATTTGCAATTTTCTATAGGTTTACACCTACCTGGGAGAAAAAGACAATTTTTTTCAGTTTTTCTCAGATCATTCTAAAGAATGTCAGACCCACATAACCTTGCTTTATGGGTTCTTACCTTTTTAACTACTTTTTAACAAATAATACCCTCTGTTACATAATAGTGTTCGGCTTACTTCTCATGACTTTAAACTCAGAACACAGACTGGTATTTTTTACACATCCGTGTTCTTTTGGCAATGTCTCCTCGATAACAGCAAAAGACGGTAAATAAACCCTTTGAGAAAATATATTGAATATAAATATATATATATATATTCTCCGCACGTACTAGATTACATAATTTGACAGTTAAAAGCTGGGTCTGACTCATTCTCTTATGTTAATTACTTATACCATGTGTGTGAAATTTCTCTAGTTCTTTAAATCTACCCCTCACAGCAGTTCAAACGCTGAAGAGGTAGAAAACATAAACAACTACTTAGCAGACACACCCCAACACGGATTAATTAACCAATGGAATCTTAGATGGTTGCTTTAAAAAACAATTTTATTTTCTGACACTCCCTTAGCAGTCCTGATGATCCGGGTAACGGCTGCCTGGTGAAACGCGCGTTGAGTGCGGACTTTGTTGTTTTCTGGAGCTGGCAGTTCACCTTACTTATAATTCTCGTACTTTATGTTAATTTTCACTCCTCCGCTCAGGATCCCACGTTTTATTTTTACTTGTAATTAACTTTTTCACTTAATCTCTCTCATGTGGATACTTAGTTGAGGAACCTTGATAGAAGTTACCTTTTTCAGACAATTGTATCTATTTTGTCTCACTCACATGGTGGGAACGTGTGTCGGTGGCTAAATATGTAGGGACTAGCAAATCATCCTTTGGCTAAACTTAAGACCAAGTGAGGGACCAACCGACACACACACCTCCCTGTGTTCCTTTATACTTATATGTGAACTACAGCTCTATATACCAGCTCTATTATATGTACATCATTTGCAGAAATACCACTGTTAGATATATCAGTAGACTTAGATATGTATATGTTTAAAGTGGACTTTTTTAGCCCACTTGATGTATTAGACTATCCTCATATCATTTGAGCTAGAAGGTATTTTTTTTTTTTTTGGCATCCATTGATATCAGGTGGCAGGTTACTCAATAGCCACTCACTATATGTACCTTAGAATCTGGTACTGGTTGCCACCTATTTACCGATCTGCATATTTGGTTTCCTCTTGTCATTTGACAAGTTATTTCACTGTTTACCTAGTTTTTGTTTTGTTTCTCGTCTCATTTTAGAGTACATTACTGCCATACATCAATAGGTTGGATAACTTTTTATTTCTAATTAAAAGTTATATTTTAACATTTACCTCTGGTGTTTGACCACATTCCATTAAAAATGTTTACTTGCAGCTTGAAACATATTTTGCAAAATGTGATATTACATGTTGATCTACATACTTTTGTTTTTGTAGAAAATGATGCGTCCTGTCCCCAGCAGTAACGTGTCTTCCTGCCTTAACCAGGACAGCATGAGAAGTGTTGATCAGTTTGGCTTGTATGCTGCCCAGCAGAACAAATACAGCCATTCAGTCAGTCACAAGACCATTTCTTGTCAGACACAAGAAACTATAAATGAGGCACATTTACAGACAACCAGCAACAGGGATTTGGATACAAAGAATGATCTAAAGAAAAAGAAGAACCTTGGCAGGTCTGGGAAGCGAGGAAGACCATCTGGGACCACTAAATCAGCAGGCTACAGAACCAGCACTGGTAGACCCTTGGGGACCACCAAAGCTGCTGGATTTAAGACAAGTCCGGGCAGACCCTTGGGTACAACCAAAGCCGCCGGATACAAAGTCAGCCCAGGGAGACCTCCAGGTAGCATAAAAGCTCTATCACGGCTTGCAAACCTAGGTTACACAAGTAACAATGCAGAATTTCCCTACCCCACATCACTTAGCAGAGGACTACATTCTGCTGTGGATGCCAACATCAAACATCCTGTTGAGTAGGAGTCAAAAAGCTTTGTGTGCATATATGTAGGATGAAGCATATCAGGCCATTGTATTATTTCATTGTCTTTTAATTTTATAAAATTTATTTTCCGCTGGTGTGATTGAATCACTTTTACATATTTACAAAATACAAAAATAGCAGCTCCGCATAAACCATGTTGGTTTATGCTCAGTACTGCACACATACTAAAAATTGTTTTTATCTTTATGCTGGCTTGTAATTATGATATATCGTGTTAATTTTAGTTAGCATGTAGTGATAGTCTGTCTGCTCTCTATGTGGAGAAATTAAATTTTTGTTGGTCTTGGTGCATTACTTTCAACTCACTTTAGCTAAAGAAACACATCCATGAGCAGTGCTAGACACATACTTGTAATTAAGTATAAATAGGAAAATTGGAAGCTGACAATTATAAAAGAAAACAAAGAATTTTGTTAATTCTAGCATTTTATATTCATGTTACATGTACCTAAAAATAGCAATTCACCATTGTATAATCACAGATGAGGGATTTATAAAACCAAAAATGTAACATTACATAAATGGAATTTTGTTTAAAGAAAACATGCAGAGAATATAACAAACACAATGTAAATATTTAACTTCTGTGGGTAAATTTGTGGAAATTCCTATTTAAACAGGTACATTTAGTCCAAAGAATACAATTTGGGAAAATTAACTTTTTTTTTTTTTTTTTTAAATCTTATTTTGTAGTAATGATGCTTTAAATATTAAGTCTCCTATTTATCTAATTATCTATCCGTCTACTTTATGTATATTTTTTCTCCATTCTTTATGTTCTTTAATTGGGGAATATTTGAGATTTGTTTTTAATTCCAAATTGCTTCTAATTTAGTTATTGAGATCTAAAGCAGAGACCAAAATAAGTGTACATTTTATACATTTTTCTTAGGGCTTTTGAAATAAGACATTTAACAAATCACAACCCCATCTAACTTGAAAAATGACAGAACATGGCAAAAATTAGAAAGATTTGAAAGGATTTGGCTGTATTGTGTTGCATGACTTTCTAGTACTCTAATGTATAAATAATGCAGAGCACTTGTGAAAGCCTAGGAATAAACATAAATTACTTTTCAAATAGCTTGATACCTTTAAATGTATGTGTAGCTTTCCTGCTACAATTCTTGTGCTGCACCAAACTAATGCTACTACTGAACAGCCATTTTCCTTTCATGGTAAGTCATAATAGTTCACATTTTTATGACATTGCCTATAATGTCTCGAAATCCAAACTGGAAAATGATTGAAATAATCAAACTTTCAAGCAATGCCATGAGCATAAAGTGGGAGAAGTGCACTTAGACTACCTCAATTGTAGTTTGCTAGTATAACAAGAGAGCTTTCCCCAGTAAATGTATTGTGGAATGAATCACACATGTATGAAAATCTACTTCCAATATAAAATCTCAAATTCTACAGTCTTCTCAATTTAGCTTAGAAATTTTGGTTGAGGATATGCATATAAGAATGTGTTTTATTTTTATAATCCTTTCCTCAATCATATACACATCCCTTTTATAATATTTACTAGCTGTTTTAAACTGCATTGTAAACAATCACAGTTTTTAAGTTTTTTGTTCAGGGAAAAGTATTTTTTTTTTCTTAATGTTTTGTTAATTGTAGAGTAAAAAGCCCTGTCAGTTAATTACGCCCCCCATAACTATAATAAAGTGGTAGTTTTTAGTTTGTGTATACACACACATGCATATTAAAACCCCTGAGCAAAACACCAGTGATGAGAGATTGCACTTTTACTAAAATGTATTTGCATGAATTTTGTATTCTGGGTACAGTCAAAGTCCATTGAGTCTAATAAAAGACATTCTGGGGAAAAAAATAAAGCAGAAAATTGATGTCAACCAGAAAATAGACTAATATAATTATAAACTACACACTGATTAGGACAGCAATAAAGTGGTATTTTGTAAAAAGCTGACACGAGGGTTTTTCAGTGAGATCCAATATGAGCTCTATGTTTATGATCGAAGTGGACTCAAAGTAATAAATGCTAGTGATGAGTCCTTAGTTCATGTTGGGGAGAAGAAATCTTATTTCTGTAATTTTCCAGACATTTGTCAGCAATATTAGTTAGTAATTGGTTACCTGTCTTCATATAGCAAGAGATAGCAATCTGCTGCTATTTTGACTAGAAGGAAACTTTGCTGGATTAAGACCAGATGTCACATTTCATACCTTTCTTGTCAGGAAAAAAGCAGCAAGCCTTCATGTGTTCCAGTGATGCGTAGGACAAAATGGGTTGGACTTAAATCGAATCTTTACCGTACAATATTATGATTTATGTATTCTGGACCTATCTCGCACCACGTGCAATCAAGAAAATGAGCTTTTCAAGCCTTCGTACTGCTCATTGTAACAAATCCTATTGATCAATTGGATGACTACTTAATTGTTTTTATCTGGCAGCTAAGTGGATATAAAGTGTCAGTTCTACTAATTGCAATGGTTGCTTTGGTTTTATTGGTTTAGGGAAGATAAAATCTTTCCTCACCTTCTGTTTTGCTTCTTTCAGTTTGGCAGTTTGATTTATAGTATCCTGCAATTAAAAGTCAGAAAACTACTTTCAACACCTGATACACCAACAAAATTAAAATGAGGTGTTGGACGGAAACAAATGCACAGAGAAGTCTCCAGAACAGTGAACACGTGCCCATCCTATTTGAGCCCTGCAAATAATTCATGTATTATTACATAGGTAGCATATTTGGCAACTAAAAATAAAATGGCTAAAAATAAAAATGGAACTGATGCTTTAAAGAGACTTGATATTGAAATGTTGCTGTATTTCTGCCATCATGTATTGAGTTTATGGGCGATTGATGAGTTTCTAAATGTGAATGCCCAGTCACAAACAAAGACTATTTTGGATTCAGGATACATTTAAAATGCAACCACAGGAGTTTGGTTACACGCCATCCTTTAAAGATGTGGAATCTTCCAAAGCCATCTTCATGACCCAGTTTTCATCACATTAATCAAGTGCTGATAATCCTTATTTCACTTCTCTTCCACTGAAAGAAATGTGTTCTACACTATCCGGTTATCTCTCAACTTGATCTTTGTTAATGTCACAGCTACAGTGAGTTATTTTTGTGTTGTACATCACCTAATGACCTGTATAACTGTATTACAAATTCTTAAGAGGCCTCGGAAAGGGGAAAAGAAGTCATCCATACTGTTTCTTGGAGACAAATGAAATGGAAGCCTATATCTAATCTATTTAAATGTAGGAAGTGTATACGAAACATGTATCCCTTGTGGTTTTTGGTTTTTATAGATGTGACAATATCAGGGTCTTCTGTACCTGGCTGCATTTGTAATTTTCAGGCAATGGGACTCAAGGCCTCAACCTCACTGAACTTACAAAAAGTAAGCTGTTCACTTCTATACTAAATAACACCATGTTACATTTCCTTTTTTTTTAGTTGTTTTTTTCCTATAATTTTTTAAATACTACGTGAATGCTCTGCTTTACTCTAGCACTCTGCATAGAGACATTATCTTAAAAAGATATATATACTAGCTTGAAAAAAAACCCACATCCACAGATAAACATATGAGCACATTACCCTTGAATGGTAAACTTCAAATTATATTAAGACTTTGAATTTTGTGTCCTCATTTCTCTTGTTGTGAAGTCATGTAAGAGTAGTAAAACAGATGTGTGTATAATGAATAAGAATATTCTTTACACTATGGCATATTAAAAACTGGAAGTTTTTCATTCTTTTACTGGCCCCATGTAATAAATCTGTTGACATGTATTTCATCTTGATGTGACAGTTTAAAAAAAAAAAAATTAAATAAATAAATATATATATATATATATATATATATATGTATATATATATATATATATATCCTGTTTTTTCTTGTTTTAACCATACATATTCTTATTAAAACATTCCTAAATCGGGTTACTGAGTGTACATGAAAGTTGTTGTTTTACATTCCTAAAATGTAAACTACTCTGTTTATTTGAAAACACTCATTTTGGGTTTGGTATGTTAGTATTGTTTAACCCCTTAAGGACCAATTACATTTTTGCCAACGTCAAAATCTGGTCCCCGAGACTTCATGCTATAATTAATTAATTGTCTCTATAGAACTCAGTTGTCTCTAAATGAATGAGACATTCCATTGTGGAGTTGCATCCTTAAAAGAAAAATGTCATACTTTTTAAAAAACTTTTTATTATAGTTGGAAATAAAATATTACGTGTTACATAGCCTCTTTGTGTATTATTCTGTAAATAGATCAAAGTAAATAGCTTTTTTTAAAATCAGTACATCTCTTGGCTCTGCTTTTTCACTTTGGACAGCCATCATGTTCAATCAAAGACCATATGCAATTTAAAAAGGAAACCTCTTTGAAGATTTTTATGGTGCATTTTATTTTCTCATGTATTAGAATTCATGAACATGCATTAGCACTCTATTACTTGTATTGTCTTTGGTCTGATGCAGGTACTTCCAACCATAAAGTTTAAATATTTTTGCAGCTTGCACAAGGGAGGAGGGTAGGCCAGGTTATGCACTAAAAGAGGTATAATAAGTATGCATTATAGAATGATACATTCAGTTATCTTTCATTTTAGTAAATTATAACAATTCTATTTTAACCTCTTCACTACCGAGCACTTTTTGATTAAGATATAGCATAATATTTATTTGAAGCAAGGGGTGCATATCTAGCATATAAACATTTTATAATACAGCAATTTTGTGTATATATTGCTTTGCAGACAAACATAAAAAACATTGTCAATTTACACAGTTTTTATTCTGCACTTATTCGTTCATCTTCTATAAAAATATTTGGTAAATGAAAAGCTTTAAACAGTATACAGTATAATTTGTCTGTCACAAAAATCGTTTAAATATTGTCAAATACCATGCTTGTAGGTAATTGTTTGTAAGGGCCCTGAAGGCATTACTAGCCAGGCAGCTTACTGAAAATGACAGCAGCTCGTAAAAAGAATATCTGCATACATTAAATGCAGCTAAATCATACATGTCCGAAACAAAAGTATTTAAAACTTCAGTAGCAATCTTAATCAATCTCTGGATTGCTAATGTAATTCTAACAGTCCATTCACTCTTTCCCGACTGTAGGAATGATATGCCTCATTGAAGCTCATTTTACGGTTTGGTAAGAGAGGATGAGCAGACATGCTCAGCTAATTTGCAAGCATTATATAACTGACCAGGAGCTTTTGACATAAATATTAGTTTTTCCACAAGTAATCATTCCAGAGGATAAATGAGGATGAGTAAGGTTCTTTGAACTAAACTTGATTCTGCAAAATACATGAAAGTACAAATGTTTCCACACAATTCTGGTAGTGAAGTGGTTAAAGTCCCTTTAATGGTTAAAGTACACATTGAAACAACGTAAGGTACTTAAGTATGAAAAACAGTCTGCATTTGATAGTATTTTAAATGGTTCAACAACTTGTAACATATTTTGCTATAACATTTATTAGAATGATTCTTACTATTATACAACTGTTTTCCTGTCTACTTGCTTTGTAGGTCATCAAATAATTATTATTTTCAAACTGAAACTTGAAAACTGTGGATGGTTAAGAATATATTAAATTATGCTCTGTAAAAACGAAAAATTCATTACTAAACTTATTTTTGCTGTAATTGACAGATCCTTATATTGTGTTTATATAAGATGTATCATGGAGAAAATTATATATATATATATATATATATATATATATACTAATTGATTTTCTCAACCCTTCTGGGTGTTGTATTTATTCCTTATTCCTGGGTCCTCTAACAGAGGCCTGGAGGTCTGAGGATTCTGCGCAGTATCTTAGCTGTTCCTAGAACTGCATGTATATCTATATATCTCCATGTCTATATCACAAGTCAGATTTATCCGCTTACTTTCTCCACTGGAACAGTATTGAATAGTTTTAGTTTAAAACTAATTACTATAAGGAAATTGCAAGACAATATTTTACTGAAAAAGCAAATTAATGCTAAAAAAAACCAAACCATAAGCACTTACAGTTTTTGTCTTATTAAATCTTATTCAAGAACTACTAATACTTTGTGTTTTTCGTTTTGCTTATATCATAGAGTTAATATTTTGCAGGATTGTATGTAGTCATGGCATAATATGGTCCAAAATACATCAGAAGACTCCTGATACGAGCTTGCATCTCCAAAATAGTCAAGGCAGACTAGCCTTATTAGATATCTGCATTTTTATTAATTAGGAGAAACATTCATGCAGATACAACTTTACCCAAAAAACTTTTTCTCAATAATGTGAAGTTTAAAATGACCCAACATATATACATACATATGTTTTTATACATTGTACAAATACTGTATTAAAATATTCCAAAATATAACATTAAAAATAAATAAGTTCAATAACTGAATTTTGTTTATTGGAGCACCTATTAGTTTGCAGGCTGATCCCTCCCATACCAGGATGACATGCTTCAATCAGGAGTATCTTATCCTGGTCTATGGGGACAGACCTTATCTCATAAAACTATGTCCAATAGGAATATATGGCAAAAGTATTCCAAAGCTGCAATCATCACGTAGGTTGTTTGGAACCGTATTATAAATGGATAGCAATACTGTTGCTACCATTCAATATACAGCCTGTTTAATTGTTTACTGAGCCAGACTGTGTTTCACTATTGGCTGAGCCTTCAGTATTGTTCATGCAGCATATACTAGCCACATGCACAAAATGGACATTGTTCCAGATATCTGTTCTGTGTCAATTCTGAGTTTACCATGAACTACTAATGTAAATTGAATTGAATAAATTATATATTATAGCATAGAAAGTTTAGTTTTTTCATACACTTTTGTAGATTAAGGTTTATCAAGTGGTGCTTGATGTTTCCTTTTTGCAATGTCTGTTACATATTACTTAATTTGTTCTAATAAAGGAAATGCATTATATATTTCCTCTTGATTTAAAAAAAATACGTTTTTTTACTGATAATTTTTTCCCTCATATCTAATGATGCATCTACTATGTTTAAAGATCTTTGTTTTCATACTATATTTTGTTCCTTGTATGGCTATTTACTACTTTACAGAATTCTGAAAGATTTATGCAATTAGGCCATGATATTTCCATGACACCATTAGCAGTCTTTTAATTCACTTCAGTGTTTCTGTACTGTCAACATTTAGAAGGGTTTTTGATAGCCAGTCTGACATTTATTTGTCCTGTAGTTGTTTGACCACCAGTTTCTGACACTTCTCCAGCATCCACCAGACAAGAAGCTACATTGCTACTGCCTCACATATTTGATTGTGGCCATGCCAGATCCAAGCAATTATTTTTTAATTTAGTGTTCTATTTTGTTCTTGCAGCCAAGCAGATATATTTCCAGATGATTGACACATCCCTTTTTTACATTTTAGCTTATAATCATTTTTAAGTTCAACTAAAGAAAAAGAACTGAAAAAGTAGACATACTCTAAAATATAAACTGCTTAATTTCAAATCTGCAAAATTACAAAGAAATATACGTCACTGAACATATACGACTGATGTCAGAGACATGAGTAAGATTCTGCATCTGTTTTGTGATAGTGATTCAAATCATAAATCTAATCTTTTCACAGAGCATCAGATCATGTTTCCTAACAGATCTCCACTTCAGCTCAGCTTTGGTACATAAACCCATGGAGAAGCCTGCATGCTTACCATCCATCTCTGAGCAATGGGTATACGAGTTAGCATCTTTTCTGGTGGGGAAAAGTCACAATCTTATCATGTTTAGTTACAAGTACAATGATATGGAAAATCCTGTTGGAGACAACATATGTGCATAAAAACTGAAACTTCCTATACATGAAGACCTTGTATATGTGCTTAACAATGATTGTAAACATCCTGAAAAGAGGCAGAAGAATTTAAGAAACTATTTCCACCTGTGTTTCCCAATTATTTATTTCTGTGGAACCCTTTGACATAGTGTACCAACATTGTGGGAACTCCCAAAAATGTTTGCGCTGTAGCACATGCCTTTTAGTGTGCAGAATGTTTTCATTCTTTGTCAAAATTGTTCTATCTGATTTAGTTGTTGACAATTGTATTTGCATGTCTGCAATTTCTTCAAGTCAGTTTCAACACTTAGTTTTGGTTGCAGAGTAAAGCAAGAATACACTTTCCCACAACTATGTGCTGGCAAATGGCAACTGAACTTTCATTGCCCAGTGCGACAACTCTGTGTGTTCCTTGAGTAAATTGCTCCA
This sequence comes from Pelobates cultripes, assembly GCA_933207985.1. Lineage (NCBI taxonomy): Eukaryota > Metazoa > Chordata > Amphibia > Anura > Pelobatidae > Pelobates > Pelobates cultripes. The sequence continues at coordinate 251,897,484 of OW240914.1, forward strand.
AAAACAGTAATAGAAGCTTCTTGAAATTTTGGGGTTAATTAACTGTCAGATGTTTTATCGATCAAATTCTCAAAATCTATGTTAGAAAAACTGTTTGTTTTGTCTTGTATGAATGGACTTAAAAATGTTGTTTACTCTTTTTATTTCTGAAGCTTTCACTTAAAATAGGAAATGTCTTTATTTTTGTACTCTGTGTAGTTTTGCTCAAAATGACGACGTAATTTAGCACGTGCTAACAAACTGTTTGGCAATATTTTCTTGCAAAGTAACCATGGTGCATAAGGACAATGTTCATTTCTGGCACTTGTGAATCAAAACGACAAGTAGCTGTCATATTTTTGTTTAATGTTTGAGAAGCATTGTAGCATTGTGTGCTTTTCTCATTTTCTTCAACTTGTCATTTGTCTCTGCTGTTTGAGGAACGGTAGATTCAACAATTTCAGACCTGTTTTCTTGATTTCTTGTTTAATCTTCTTTCTCAGTTTCTATAAATGCTGAAAAATTAGAACTAGTAATCATTTTTCTCCTCATAGTTCTTTCCGCTAACCAGCTGTCCAAATTCATTGTTTTAGCTTCAGTCTTGTTGTAAAAAGAACCCTTCTCTAACCTTGAACAATACAGATTTCAGTACTTGAATACATACACACACAACACACACAACACACACACACATATATATATATATATATATATATATATATATATATATTTGTTCTTAGCTCTTCCTAAGAAAGTAAAGTAAGCAGAATTTTAGTTCAGTCTTGGAGTAAAAGAAAACACCTTACCTTGAAATATTTAAGTTTTAGTACTTGAGTAGAAGGGTAGTGATGTCGCGAGCCGTTCGCGGCGAACTCCGGTCAGCTGACACATCCCTGCCAATCTCTGGCAGCTTCAACATGGATGCTGTCCAGGAGGTGGGAGGGTCTGGGAGGGAGGGTCTGCCGGAGATTGGCAGGGATGTGTCAGCTGACCGGAGTTCGCGACATCACTATAGAAGGGATGCTGTATTGTTCTCAGCTGTTAAAAAGCAAATAAAGTACCCAGGATTCTGGTTCTGTATTGGATTAAACCCTTAAGACCGCAGGGCGTTCTATGCCATCCCTATTTTGATGCCTCTAAAAGCCGCAGGGCGGCATAGAATGCTCTGCGATCTTATGTACTTACCCGGTCGCCGGCAAGTTCGCGAACGGTTCGCGACATCACTATAGAAGGGATGCTGTATTGTTCTCAGCTGTTAAAAAGCAAATAAAGTACCCAGGATTCTGGTTCTGTATTGGATTAAACCCTTAAGACCGCAGGGCGTTCTATGCCATCCCTATTTTGATGCCTCTAAAAGCCGCAGGGCGGCATAGAATGCTCTGCGATCTTATGTACTTACCCGGTCGCCGGCGATCGCGGTATGGGGACTCACCTGGGAGCCCAGGGAGTCCCCCTCCTTCCTCTTCGGCCCCCCTGGACCATGTGATCGCGAGGATCTCCCGATCACATGGACGTCATAGCCGTCCAAGGCATTTCCAGCAGGGGGAGTGCCTGTAATGACAGGTACTCCCCCTGCTGCCTGAAAATAAATAAATGGTAAAAAACAGTGTACATAATTATATATATATATATATATATATATATATATAATTATATATATATTAATATCAAAATACACGTACAATGATATTGATTAAATATATATATAATTTTTATTATATATATTTATATATAATAAAAATAAATATGTAAATACGTTAAAAAATAAATAAAAAATATATATACATGTGTAATTTCGTTCTAACTTTATTTTAAAATTAATATATATATATTGATATCAAAATACATGTAGAACGAAATAATATATATTTACATACATAAGTATATATGTATATATCACTATGTAGCAGTCCAGACTCTGGCACTCAACCCCAAAAGAACAAAAATAGTAATGTTACCAGGGTGCCTCCAGGCCAGTAGATATGAAGGTAGAAACAGGAGCACTCACTTGGATTTTTCAAACGTGTATTGGCAATCTTAACACAAATCTACATCAACGTTTCGACCCTTCAGGGTCTTTATCAAGATAGTGATAGTGCACATGAAATACAAATATATACACCATTATGTCAGGGATCCGCGGACGGCTAGGAGGGGAGGCTGCACGCCGCTTGCAGCACTCACCCTCACTCCATCGCCGCCCGCAGTCTCCCCTCTGCTTACCTCTCGGAGAGCGGCGTCTCCTCTCTGCCGCTCGCCACCTGCGTCCTCCACGCCCCCCAGCGGCAGCATGTATAACGCTGCACGCTGGGAGGTCAATGAATTATGTAAACGCCAGGGTCACATGAGTGACCCGGCGTTAAAGAAACAGTACCACAATCACAGTGGGGGGTATAGATATCCAATCAGAATTAAACCAAGGGTATTTATACTTACCTTTCCTGTCCCTCAGTGCCCTGTTGTGGTCTTGTGATACCTGTAGCGTAGTGTTCTCGTCTTGCTCTCTGGTTACCGATTACTTGGCTCGTTATTCCGATTATTCTGTCTTCTCCACTCCTTTGACCTCGGCTTGTTTCTCGTTCTCCTGTTTTCTGGCTCCCTTTACCTGGCTTGTCTCCTGACTATTCTTAGCGTGCTTAGCCCAGCTACTCTAAGGTCCGGTACGGCACCTTTTCTGTGTGTGTGTGCCAGCGTGTTAAGTTCCACGAATCGTGACATTACAACAGGGCCACCATGGAACCTGCTGACATTCCACAGCTGTTAGTTAATCAGGAGGCTAGAATGGACGGTTTAGACCACCGTATGGATCAGTTTGCCCAGGCTTTACAAACCATACTGGCTCGTACTGCCCACTTGCAACCTGCCGTCCAAGAAGCTGTTGCTGCTGTGCCAGAACCCATTCCTGATCCAGTACCCGCTCCTGCTCACGTGGTTCACATGACGCCACCTCAGCGCTATAGCGGTGATCCAGCATTGTGCCGTGGTTTCCTCAACCAAATTGATATTCATTTGGTGATGAATCCTCATTCCTACCCCACTGACAGAACCAAAATTGCTTTTTTGATTAACCATTTGTCTGGGAAAGCACTAGCATGGGCTAATCCCATGTGGGAGAATACGTCCCCAATGTCCTTTTCAGACTTCTTAACAGCTTTTAAACGTACGTTTGACCAACCCGGCCGGGTTGCTTCTGCTGGCAAAGCTCTGCTTAGGGTTCGACAGGGTAATAGATCAGTAGCGGATTATACCATTGAATTCCGCACTTTGGCAGCTGAAGTGGTCTGGAATAACGACGCTCTCGTAACAGCTTTTCAGGAGGGTTTGGCTGCTTACATATTAGATGAAATAGCATCCAGGGAAATGCCTGTTCTTCTGGATGATCTTATAGATTATGTCATTCTAATTGACAACCGTATTAGAGAGAGGCGTAGTCAGAGAAGGATGAATACACAGGGGTTACCTGCTTTACCCAGTACTGCATTGCTTGCATTACCTCCTCCTAATCAACCACCTCCCGAACCCATGCAATTAGGTGCTGTAGGCTTATCTGAAGCTGAAAGAACGTACCGCAGAAGGGAGGGTGTGTGCCTTTATTGTGGTAAGAGGGGGCATCTCCGAAGAAACTGTCCTAGTTTGCAGGGAAACTCCAGCACCTAAGGCCTAGAGAAGGGTCGGCCTCGGGTGTTATGGTTTTTTCCCCTCATATGTCCATCTCCAGACCATTTATAACGGTTTCTCTTTTGGTCAATAAAACCACGATAACAACTAAAGCCTTGATCGATTCAGGTGCTGCAGACAGCTTTATGGATGAGAACTTTGCTAAAACCGCAGCCTTGAATCTGATCCAAAAGGCCACACCCTTGGCCATTGAGGCCATAGATGGTAGACCACTTAATAAACCTCTGGTGACCCATGAAACCCAAGAAATGGTTATGGTCATGGGTGCCTTACACAAAGAAAGGATAGCCTTCCAAATAATTGACTCCCCTACAGCCTCCATCATTTTGGGTTTTCCTTGGTTAGTTAAGCATAACCCGGTACTCGACTGGGATTCTCTAGATATACTCTCCTGGGGGGTATCTTGTCAACGAGACTGTATGGCCCGTTTACATCCCGTTTGTTTACTTAATGTGCCTACAGCTAAACCACTTTCTGTTTCTGTCCCTCCTGTGTATTCAGACCTCGCATTGGTCTTTGAAAAGAGGGAAGCTGATAAACTACCTCCACACCGGGATTATGATTGTGCCATAAATTTGTTACCTGGAACGATGCCTCCTAGGGGTAAGGTCTACCCGCTTTCTGAGAAAGAAAACCAGGTCATGGAGGAGTACATACAGGAATCCTTACGTAAAGGTTTTATCAGATGGTCATCCTCTCCGGCTGGTGCTGGTTTCTTTTTTGTTGCCAAGAAGGAGGGCGATTTGAGACCATGTATAGACTATAGGGGCCTGAATAATATAACAATTAAAAATGCTTATCCTATCCCTCTCATTACTGAGTTGTTTGACCGTGTTAAAGGTTCTAGATATTTTACTAAACTAGACCTCAGGGGGGCTTACAACTTGGTTCGGATAAAAGAAAATGATGAATGGAAGACAGCGTTCAATACACGCAGTGGGCATTACGAGTATCTAGTCATGCCTTTTGGACTGTGTAATGCTCCTGCATAAATGATGTCCTTAGAGATCTACTGCATGTCTGTGCTGTGGTTTATCTCGATGATATACTCATATTCTCTCCTGATTTGGAGTCACATCATGCCCATGTGAGAAAGGTACTTAAGAGATTGCTACAGAACGGTCTTTATTGTAAATTGGAGAAATGTTTATTTGACCAGAAATCAGTACAATTCCTAGGGTACGTCATTTCTGAACAAGGGTTCAGTATGGATCCTTCTAAATTAGAAGATATATTGTCTTGGCCTCTCCCTCATGGCCTTAAGGCAATACAGCGATTTATAGGCTTTGCCAATTATTATCGCAGATTTATTAAAAACTTTTCATCAGTCATTTCTCCTATCACGAAACTAACTAAAAAGGGTTTACACCCCTGGGTTTGGACTCCTGAAGCCATCAAAGCTTTCGAAACTCTCAAAAAGGCATTTGCCACTGCCCCTGTGCTACACCATCCTGATCCTTCCCTACCCTTTATAATGGATGTAGACGCTTCAGAATCAGGTATAGGAGCTGTATTATCACAAAGATTATCCTATAACGATCCCCTCCATCCCTGTTGTTACTTTTCTAAAAAACTGTCTGATTCGGAAAAGAATTACGACGTCGGGAATAGGGAACTATTAGCTATTGTGATGGCATTTAAAGAGTGGAGGTACTTATTAGAAGGAGCTAGACACAAAATCCTGGTTATAACTGATCATAAGAATCTCTCCTATATAGCTGATGCTAAAAGGTTGTCCTCTCGTCAAGCCAGATGGTCCTTATTTCTTTCACGCTTTCAGTTCATTACAACATATAGGCCTGGGTACTGTAATGTCAAGGCTGATGCCATCTCCCGACAATATGAAACTTTGGAGTCTAGCACCCCCACTCCTGAACCCATTGTACCCACGTCTAAGATAATAGCTGCTACCCGTTTAGTTATTTCGTCTCTTTTTCTTGATGGTATCAAGGCATACCAAACCCAAGCACCCTCTGAGACACCTGTTGGTAGATTATACGTGAAAGAGAAAGATAGAAAGAAATTATTAGCTTTATTTCACACCGCCAAAACGGCTGGCCACCCAGGGGTTACCAAAACATACAAGGGTCTCCTTCAACAGTTTTGGTGGCCTTCACTTAAGCAAGACGTGGTGGATTATGTGCAGGCTTGTCGTGTTTGTGCACAGTGCAAGTCCTCTAATGTCAAACCCCCAGGACTCCTAATGCCTTTATCCGTACCCAAGAAACCATGGACCCACTTATCCATGGACTTTATTGTGGATCTTCCTTCATCCGATGGAATGACAGTAATTTTGACTGTGACGGATAGATTCTCTTAAATGGCACACTTTATTCCACTTAAGAAACTACCTTCTGCGTTTCAGTTGGCTCGGGTTTTTGCCAAAGAGGTTTTCCGCTTGCATGGTATACCACAGGATATTGTATCTGACAGGGGTCCTCAATTTGTCTCTCGGTTTTGGAGGGGCTTTTGTGCTGAGATAGGGATTTCCTTGTCGTTTACTTCCTCCTATCATCCACAATCTAATGGAGCGGCCGAACGGGCGAATCAATCTGTGGAGTTATATTTACGTTGCTTCACGAATGCACACCAGGACAACTGGTCTCACCTCCTTCCTTGGGCTGAATTCGCCAGGAACACTGTGACTCATTCATCCACTGGCTTAAGTCCTTTTATGGTTGCTTATGGGTTCCAACCCACTGTCCTTCCCGGCGTGTTCTCCGACAAGGGAATACCCGCTTTGGACGAGCACCTCACCTCCTTACGGAAGATGTGGGATCAGGTCCATGCTACTCTTTCTCGTGCGACTGCTACTCAGAAGAAATTTGCTGATCGTCGTAGGGGTGCTGCTCCCTCTTATGTCCCGGGTGATAGGGTTTGGTTGTCCTCTAGGAATCTCCGCCTCAGGGTCCCCTCTATGAAATTCGCGCCCAGGTTCCTTGGCCCCTATAAGGTATTGCGTAGGGTCAATCCTGTGTCCTACTCCCTGGCCTTGCCTCCTTCCATGCGTATACCTAACACTTTCCACACCTCCCTTTTGAAGCCCCTGCTCTGTAATAGATTCTCTGGTCCTCTCAGGCGTCCAGATTCCCTCCGCGCTGTCTCTAATGACGTGTACGAAGTGGCTGCTCTGCTTGATTCTCGTTTTTCTCGGGGTCGGTTGCAGTATCTGGTTGATTGGAAGGGTTACGGCCCTGAGGAGCGGTCCTGGGTTTCTGCCTCTGACTTGAATGCGCCCTCTTTGATCCGCTCCTTTCATGCGCGGTTCCCTTCGAAGCCTTCGGCTTCCCGCCCGTTGGGCGGGCCTCGAGGGGGGGTTATGTCAGGGATCCGCGGACGGCTAGGAGGGGAGGCTGCACGCCGCTTGCAGCACTCACCCTCACTCCATCGCCGCCCGCGGTCTCCCCTCTGCTTACCTCTCGGCGAGCGGCGTCTCCTCTCTGCCGCTCGCCGCCCGCGTCCTCCACGCCCCCCAGCGGCAGCATGTATAACGCTGCACGCTGGGAGGTCAATGAATTATGTAAACGCCGGGGTCACGTGAGTGACCCGGCGTTAAAGAAACAGTACCACAATCACAGTGGGGGGTATAGATATCCCCCACGTGTGATTGTTAATTCTGATTGGAAGTTATCCAATCAGAATTAAACCAAGGGTATTTATACTTACCTTTCCTGTCCCTCAGTGCCCTGTTGTGGTCTTGTGATACCTGTAGCGTAGTGTTCTCGTCTTGCTCTCTGGTTACTGATTACTTGGCTCGTTATTCCGATTATTCTGTCTTCTCCACTCCTTTGACCTCGGCTTGTTTCTCGTTCTCCTGTTTTCTGGCTCCCTTTACCTGGCTTGTCTCCTGACTATTCTTAGTGTGCTTAGCCCGGCCACTCTAAGGTCCGGTACGGCACCTTTTCTGTGTGTGTGTGTGTGTGTGCCAGCGTGTTAGGTTCCACGAATCGTGACACATATTAATTGATGAACTTACCCCACCTGTGTGGGAATCATTTCACACAGGTGGGGTAAGTTCATCAATTAATATGGTGTATATATTTGTATTTCATGTGCACTATCACTATCTTGATAAAGACCCTGAAGGGTCGAAACGTTGATGTAGATTTGTGTTAAGATTGCCAATACAAGTGAGTGCTCCTGTTTCTACCTTCATATATCACTATATATATATATATACATATATATATATATATATACACACACCTATATGTAAATAAAAATAATTTGAAAAAATTATATACATGTATATATATATAAACACATATATGTATATTTGTAGTCGGGACATTAATCCGTATGTGAATTGGTGTGTTATGAACGCAAGTCGGTTGTGGTGTGCCTAAACCGACCACTGGGTAGGCCTGAAATAATGAGGGCAAAAAGGTATATGAACAGAACACTTTAATGCTTATAATTTTTTACATGAGTAGTTCTTTGAAAGCTTTCCTGAGTTCCTTCTCTGACTGAGGAATGTATTTACCATAGGCTGCTGATTTTTTTTTTTTTTTTTTTGCTGGATGCGGCTGAAGCGGCGCCAATCCTAAATGAGTGCCCTGAGATGGACATGGGGCCGTGGCCTAGTCTGACCACCAGGGTTCTTATGTAGTGTATGAAATTAGCTGTAGTCAGTGGTTTGTTGGAAATAGTGAGTAAGGGTGCATAGCTTTGTTGGTCTTTGAGTGAGAGGCAAAAGGTATTCAGTACTGACACCGGACACCACTTATTATGGGTCGGAAAGTACGGGATCTCCATCGGAGGGCCCATCTGATTCGTCTTGCACTGTCTTAGGTGTAGAACGTAGTGGTCCCCTACTTTGTGTATATCCCTTATTCTGATGTAACCAGTGTCACCGGATAGTCTATTCACAGTGAATTCGTTGGGCCTTAAGAACCCGTAAAAAGCGATATACATGGCTGCTTTGAGTATGTGATTAGTATTGGGTTCGAACGGGCTGGAGTCTAACAAATCTGATAGACCCTTGAATTTGTAGCAGTCAATTGGTTGTCTTTTAGTAGTTGGCGGGCTGTCTGTGCGGAGTATGCCTTTAAGGATGTTTTTCAGAAGGTAGTTCGACATGAACGGTTTGTGATAGGGAAATAAGGTGAGCAAGTGATGTTGTATGACCACAAGGTACAATTTGATAGTGTTACGTGCCAGCTCGAGATGTGAGTGACAGTGAGCGGTGAAAGCTATTATTGTGTCGATAGAAAAGGAGTTAGTGAGGTGGTATTCGGTGGTGAATCTGGAGAATATAACAAGAGCTCTGTCGTAGGCCTTTCTGGTGTTGTCCGACAGCACGGATTTCACCAGGGTTAGTGCAGGTCCTGAAATGTTGGGGTCGGCTCGGGTTGGTTGGCCGCCGTGGGGTGATGTTTGAAAAAGGTCTGAAAGTTGGAGCGAGAGACAGCGTCAGCAGCAATATTTTCCCTACCAGGGATGTGTATACAAACCAAGTGAAAATTGTGTGTGTCTCCTCATGAGCCTCATAATAACTAGGGAAGAAGACCTGCCTTTGTTTATGATCTCACATGTGGCTTCGTTGTCCGAAAGGCATTTAATTGCTTTTCCCTTCCACAATGAGCCCCAAGTGTGTGCTGCTACGACTATCAGATAAAGTTCGAATAGTGAAGAAGTAGTGTTAAAGGCCTGTAATGTTGAGGTTTCTGATGGCCATGAGTCGCGGAGCCATTGGTTTTGGTATATGGCTGCGAACCCTGTGTGGGCTGCTGCATTGGTGTGTATGACTGGGGATTCCTCATCCAGAGGGGGTATGAACATTGACCTCCCGTTCCAGGAGGAGAGAAACCTACCCCACATAAGTAAGTCTGCCTTGGGGTTATCGTCGATCCGAATGGGCGAATTGTCGTGAGGAGAGAAACCTACCCCACATAAGTAAGTCTGCCTTGGCGTTATCATCGATCCGAATGGGCAAATTGTTGTGAGGGGCTGTTAGGAGGTGTAGTAAGCGTGAAACAAATGTGCGGCCCTGTGGTATTATGCGGATCGCAAAGTTTAAAGAGCCGAGGAGAGATTGCAACTCTTTGTGGGAGCAATTGTTATTGTGCATGAACCATGTGATTTCATTTGTGATGCGGTTAACTTTCTCTTCAGGTAGGCAAGCTATCATAGATGTGGAGTCGAGATGGATACCTAAAAAGGTTAGGGCTGTAGAAGGACCTATTGTTTTGTCCTTTGATAGGGGGACTCCTAGTGTAGAGAAAAAAACAGCAGTTTTGTCAATGCTGTGGGGAAAACAGTTAGGTTCCTCAACCGTGAGGAAGTCATCCAGGTAGTGTATTACATAGTTACATAGCTGAAAAGAGACTTGCGTCCATCAAGTTCAGCCTACTCTGTACTTGTTACCTAGGTCGATCAAATTGTGGAGGTAAAGATCCAGCTCCTCTCTGCGTTGAGGGAAGACGGAACATATGATGTCCCTGAACAGGCCAAATGCTATCACAAAGTCAGGGATGGATAGCTTCTTGTTGAGTCTGGGGTCCCTAGCCTTGAGTACGACCGACACCTCCCCATAGCAGTAAGCCTTGTTTTCTACCAAGTCTTGGGACGCTATGAGGAGGGATACCAGGTTGACATCGTTCCCTTCTAAAATGTCTTTCTTAATAGCTTGGGGTACTAAGTGGGCAAGAATGATATGTGAAGGTGTAGGTGCCGGGTTAGTACTAGTGATGTTACCGGCGTAAGGTAATGTTTGGGTTATAGTGGGAAGGATAGCTGCTGGGGTGATTATGGCCACTTGGTTTTCAAGTTTCTCCAGTCTCTCGTTGATGAGGTTAACTGAAGAAAGAAGTGCAAACATTGTGGCCTGGATTCCAGGCGTGTTTCCATCAGTTGCCTGTGTGCTGGTGCCTGGTCTCGGGGTGTCGGGGTTGTCATTCAGGAGGCGGTATAGTTCCGCTTTACGAGCCGTGGCTGGGTATGGTATGCCACATCTCCTGAGTTCGGCCGCTATTTTGGGTATGGTCCAGGAGCGTAGAGACCCTGGACTTGCTGTTCTCGACAGGGGTACTTGGTCTGGTTGGGCTTGTGATTCTGGCTGGGGCGCTGGGTAGGGAGACATCCTTGGCTATATCCGAAGCTTGTGACATTCTATGAAATGAGGAAGTACACTGGTTAGAAGTGATTGATAGTTTAGGGGGAAGAGTACTATTAAGTGGGTTAGGTTATGGTCGGGTGCTCATAAGTGTCTATTGTACGTTTTACCTGTGATGCCGGTGGGCGGAACGGTATCCGCCTGGGAGGACCAAACTAAGTGTAACTTTGTGACACGTAAAGTGAATTTATGGAACGATTTAGGTGATGTCGTGTCCCAGTGGTGGTTTGACGGATCTATGCACTGTGTTTTAGCGTGCGTTAAGTGTGTGGTTAAAATGTAGCCGTTGTGCTGGCCTAATAACCTGTTGGTCTATCGGGTGCGTGGACTGACAGGTGTGCTTCCTGGTGGGAGAAAGTGGAGGGGAAATGAAGGCAAATACGTGCGGTTAGCGAATTTGGATGAATGCTTTGACCTATGGAACATAATTAATGTTCTACGTAGGACTTGCTACTGAACACAAGTTGCCTGGGATTGGGTTGGAGACCTAAGATGAGTTAAAATTAATGCTTCTGGCTTGCCGTACTTGAGTGTGGCCAAATGGGGAAAGTATTACCTGGACGTGACTTGACCGATGGATACGGGATCAAAATTTGTGAACTATGAGTTGTCCCAGGCGACCTAGGCAATAATCATGGTGAGTATACGAGACGAAATACCGAGAAAATCTTAATAGGAAATTTCTCACACTTACCTGTTATGTAGTAGAGAGGTATTGGAAGGAGTTGTAATCCTAAATTAGGTGTTGCCTAGCTGAAAATACATGTATGTTGAAAACTGAGTGAGTTTTGGGTTAACACACAGATATGCGAAAGAGTCTGTAGAGTTGCCTTGTATTCGGCACTAGCATGGGTGTTTGTGTTTAGAGATTGTGTAGGAATAAAAAATGTTTTTTTATATATAATTATATTTCTTATATTTTCAAACATGGATGGAATGAAGGAATGGGGAGGGGGAGGGGTAGGGGGACGGCTTGTGTGTGTGTGTGTTAGCCTGACAACCCAGGCCGAAAGTTCAGGGAATTTAACCCCTTAAGGAATAAAAGGGAATCATGACATGTCACACATGTCATGTGTTCTTAAGGGGTTGATTTACTAGCACTATATTTAACCCTGTAACTTTCAAAGACACCATAAAACCTGTACATGGGGGGTACTGTTTTACTCGGAAGACTTCGCTGAACACAAATATTAGTGTTTCAAAACAGTAAAATGTATTACGACGATATCGTCAGTGACATTTTTTGTATTTTTCACACACAAATGGCACTTACACTGATGTAGCAGAAAGGTAATATAATCAACAGTATCTCCGCTGGGTAACAGGAATAGCATAAAATAATCCAAGGAAATAAATACAGCATACAATAATCCCGGTAGCGTTGTAAGAATCCTTCCCTCCCAAGAACTAGACGACACATACGTAGGCTGGGAGTCAACTGAGGTTTTATTCACAGGTCACTGTATTTATGGGATTCCCCATGCAAGGGGTTTCCCTACTCACATTCCAGGGGTGGTACAGTAGGGGACTACATGGGGAACTGAACAACACATACATTTCTCCCATCATGCACTGCTGCACGAGAGGGATACTCCCACTAGAATATACCGTTAAGTGGATTATCACTCCGTGCAGCAGAACTTACATTTTACATTAAAATACATAACTTTCATAATATTCCCTTCATTTAAACGAATGGACGTTCGGTAGATAGCTGGGGTCTGAGTGCACAGTTCGTGAGAATACCGCTCAGATCCCAGCATAACTAACCAAACACCGCGCGAAACACACATTATTTCCTAGTTACATTTAAAACACTGATTGATTGTCAGGGGATAACCTACCGAATGACCGGGGCTCCCGAACGGCCTGGAAATCCAGCGGTGTTCGCGCCGTCGAGTAGCCGATTTTAGTTTCAGGCGCTCGACGACCAAACACCGCTGGGCTAACAAAGGATCCAAGATGGCCGACCGCTGCGTGGTCGGTAGCCGAACGACGGCCACCTAGGAACACACTTAACTACCAATTGCAACAATGTTGCAATCAGTTAATGGGCGCCACACAACCTCCTGTGTGTGGTCGTCCATTCAGTAGTTTATTCGTTTCACGAACAGTGTTGAAACTCCCTGTTCGTGAAACTACAGTAGGAATGCTGGGGTTTTCATGCCGCCAGCATACAAATGCTCTCATTCGCCTGAAATGAAAATACAGCAATATGCTTGGTTCTCACAGCTTAACAAAGGGATATAAACATATTCCTATAGTGATAGTCTTAAGTGGCTAGTTTTGCCACAATGCTCCCCCAGAACTAAGCCGGCATACACAGTCTGATCCCAACGGATCGGCTTCACGGTTCCAGGATCACGGTTCCAGGTCTGTTTGTCGGGATAACCCGTCAGCGTTGCCATTTTGCTTCCCAGGGCAGTAGTGGATTGTAAAGTCTAAAGGCTGCAGCGCCAAACTCCAGCGCAGCAGCCTGGCATTGTCTCCCGACACCCTGTTCAGCCACACCAGCGGGTTGTGATCCGTGAGTAATGTAAACGGTTGTCCATATAAATAGGGCTGCAGTTTTTTGAAGGCCCACACCACAGCCAGGCACTCCTTTTCGATGGCGGCATAGCTGACTTCTCTGGGTAAAAGTTTTCGACTTAGGTAAGCTACTGGGTGTTCGCCGCCATCTGCTCCGACTTGGCTCAGTACTGCTCCCAATCCAAACATAGAAGCGTCTGTATGGACGAGAAAACGTTTAGTTGGATCAGGAGCAGAAAGTACAGGTGAGTTAACAAGTGCCGTCTTGAGCTGCTGAAATGCCTGTTCACACTCTGGGGCCCAGACTACTATCTTGGGGAGGTTCTTACAAGTTAAATCAGTGAGGGGTTTGGCTAGGGTGCTGTAGTTGGCTGCAAATTTCCAGTAGTACCCTGCGGTCCCTAGGAAGGCGAGTACTTGTGTTTTGGTGCAAGGGGTTGGCCACTGGGCGACTGCCTCTATTTTAGCAGGTTCTGGCTTCAGCTGTCCGCTTCCTACCCTGTGTCCTAGGTACTGAACCTCTGCCATCCCTATATGACATTTGCTGGGTTTGAGGGTCAGCCTGGCTTCCCTTATCCGGTCTAGTACGGCTCCTATGTGGGTCAGGTGCTTGGGCCAGGAGTAGCTGCAAATGACAATATCATCCAAATATGCGCACGCGTACTCCTGGAACCCATCGAATAACCGATCTACCATCCTCTGGAAGGTAGCCGGGGCATTTTTCATCCCGAATGGCATGACCTTGAACTGATACAGGCCAAACGGGATGACAAATGCCGATTTGGGAATAGCATCCTCTGCTAGCGGAATTTGCCAGTACCCTTTACACAGATCTATCGTGGTGAGGTACCGGCCCCTGGCCATTTTGTCTAGGAGATCGTCTATCCGGGGGATAGGGTAGGCGTCCGAGGTCGTCTTATCGTTGTGCCTCCGGTAGTCTACACAGAAACGGGTCGTTCCCTGGGAAAAGGTTGACCGGTGTCGTGGCTCTTTCTCCGGCTTGTTGATTTCTCTGCGCCTCTCTGAGCATGATGTAGTCCTGCACATCTGCGAAGATCCTGTTGACCATCTCTTCAGATGGTGGTGTTGGGAATAAAGCCATCCTGCTCCTGAATTCTTTTGTGAATTCACGTTGATCTTCCTCCATTGGAGGTGCTGCAGCAGCTGCTGCTCTGTCTCCTTCCATTAGCTCTGCAATGGCTATTGCTGGCTATTGCTCCTCTTGCTTCAAGTAATTCTTTTAGTGTGCTTCGTTTCAAAAGAGCTTAATTCGTTCCCATTCACCAGCCATTCGCACGTTTCCACGTGTTCCCGGCTCCGGTTTCATCCGAATGGGTTAACTCCCGAATTGCTGCTCTTTCTCCTCTATTTGTTTCAATTTCTGCCGACCGTTGCTTTGCTGTGTAGTTTCAATCCCGTCGCTTGCCACCAATTGTAGCGGAGAGGTAGTATAATCCACAGTATCTCCGCTGGGTAACAGGAATAGCATAAAATAATCCAAGGAAAAAAATACAGCATACAATAATCCCGGTAGCGTTGTAAGAATCCTTCCCTCCCAAGAACTAGATGTCAGGATTACTGTTTGATCCAGCACGTAGAACTGTACAGCACGGATGACAAATAAGTAACGTATTACCGGTCCTTAGAATGGCCGGATTTAACGTACAAAGAATAGTCAAAAATACTAGCCGAGGTCAGGGAACACAGAAAGGGACACAGCGATGAGGAAAGCCAGGAGTCAGGATACCAGAATATAGAGAAGTCAATAAACAAAGCCAAAGTCAAAAACCAGGTAGAAAACTATAAACAGGAACGCGCTCTCAGACAACCACAAGGGAAACCACGACAGGGCACTGAGCAGGCTGAGAACTGGGCCTAAATACCCCTCCTTTAGTTCTGATAGGCTGTAACCGGCCTTTGACCCCAAAGTCAGTTACCAGGTTTCATTTGCATAATTGCTGCTCAGCATTAACCCTTCTGTGGATTAGGTTGCTGCTCGGCACAACTTTTCCTGTGTGGACAGTAAATGTCATTAACCACATTTCTATAAGCGGATGAATATGTGACATTACCCCCCACCTGAAGAACGCCCACCGGGCGGACAGGACCAGGCTTGAGAGGAAATTTAGCGTGAAAAGCGCGGATCTTACGGCCCGCATGCAGGTCAGGAGCCGAAACCCAAGAACGATCAGCAGGACCGTAACCTTTCCAAACAACCAAGTACTGTAAAGTGCCCCGAGAAAACCTAGAATCCACGATAGAAGATACCTCATACTCTTCCTGACCACCCACCACCACCGGAGGGGGAGGAACACAAGGAACAGTATATCTATTGCAGACAAGAGGTTTGAGTAAGGACACATGAAAAGTGTTGGGAATCCCTAAAGATGCAGGAAGAGCCAGAGAGTAAGACACTGGATTGATCCTACGAAGCACTCTATAGGGACCAAGGAATCTGGGGGCAAACTTCATGCTAGGGACCTTAAGCTTGATGTTGCGAGATGACAACCAAACCCGGTCCCCCACTTGGTACACCGGGTTGGCACTCCTACGCTTATCAGCAAAATGTTTGAAGCGTTCAGCAGCAGCCCCTAGAGCAGTTTGAACCTTAACCCAGGTATCCCGAATGGAGGCCAGACGCCATCCAGAGCAGGAATGGCAGTATCAGAAAATACCGCAGGGAGAACCGTAGGATGCCTACCATTATTGACAAAAAATGGACTGTGCCCAGAGGAGTCATGAACAGCATTGTTTCTAGCGAACTCGGCCCACGGGAGTAGTTCGGACCAATTGTCTTGTGTGCTATTAATAAAACAACGCAAATAAACTTCTAATGACTGGTTAGCCCTCTCAGCTGTACCATTGGTCTGTGGATGGTAGGAGGAGGAGAAGGAGAGATCAATCCCCAATTGTTTACTGAATGCCCTCCAGAACCTGGACACAAACTGAGAGCCCCTATCAGACACAATATTGTGGGGATGCCATGCAAACGGACAATTTCACGTATGAAAATTAGGACCAAATCTTGCGAAGATGGCAACTTCTTGAGAGGAATGAAGTGAGCCATCTTAGAAAATCGGTCTACAACCATGAGAATAGTAGTGAACCCAGCAGAGCTAGGAAGCTCAACAATAAAGTCCATGGATAGGTGGGACCATGGAATCTCAGGAACAGGAAGAGGCTGCAACAGGCCACAAGGAAGTGCATGAGTCACCTTAGAAACTGCACACACAGAACATGCCTGCACATACTCCTTTACATCTTTCCTGAGTGAATCCCACCAAAATGATCTAGTGATCGCGGCAGTGGACTTATTGATGCCCGGGTGTCCAGCAGTTATATTGTCATGGAACACTTTCATGATATTAACCCTTTCACATAGGGGAACGAACAGTTTATCACACGGTTTACCACTGGGCGCCTGAGGCTGGGCCTCCAGTATGGTGCCAAGCAGTGGAGAAGACAGTGAGAGGACAGTAGTAGCAATAATACACTCTGCTGGAATAATAGGAGATGTCATCTGTTCCGGAGCTGACTCATTATCAAATTGCCTGGACAAGGCATCAGCCTTGGTATTTTTAGAACCAGGTCTATAAGTAATGAGAAAGTTAAAACGTGAAAGGAACAGTGACCATCTAGCCTGTCTGGAAGACAAACGTTTGGCATCCCCTATATATGCCAGATTTTTGTGGTCGGTTATGATCAACAGGGGGTCTTGGAACCCTCCAAAAGATGTCGCCACTCCTTGAGGGCAAGAATAATGGCCAACAGTTCTCTATTGCCAATATCATAGTTGCGCTCAGCAGGAGACATCTTTCTGGAGAAGTAGCCACAAGGATGCAATGATGTTCCCTGGCTTTCTCTCTGAGAGAGAACAGCCCCTACCCCTGTCTCAGATGCATCAACCTCCAATATAAAAGGTTTACTGGTGTCAGGATGTTTTAGTATGTCCGCAGAGGCAAATCTTTGTTTAAGAGTCTCAAAAGCATTCACCCCTTTGCGAGTCATATTTGTGATTGGGGCTATTACAGAAGAAAATCCCTTGATGAATCTTCTGTAATTGTTGGCAAAACCAATAAACCTTTGAATGGCTTTTAAACCAGAGGGTAATGGCCAGTGTAGTACAGCCTCTAGTTTTTTAGGATCCATTTGAAATCCCGATGCAGAGATGTTGTAACCCAAAAAGTGGACTTCAGGCTGGTCAAATATGCACTTTTCTAATTTACAATAAAGTTTATTTTTCAACAACGTCTGCAGAACCTGTTTCACATGGGAGTGGTGAGTTTGAAGATCAGGGGAATACACCAAAATATCGTCCAAATAAACCAAGACAAATGAGTAAATGAATTCCCTGAGTACATCATTTATAAAGTCTTGGAATACGGCCGGGGCGTTGCATAACCCAAATGGCATTACCAGATATTCATAGTGTCCACTACGGGTATTAAATGCCGTCTTCCACTCATGATTCTCTTTAATTCTAACCAAATTGTAAGCGCTCCTAAGGTCAAGCTTAGTAAATACTTTAGCTCCCTGAAGTCTATCGAACAATTCGGAAATGAGTGGAATAGGGTATGCATTTTTTACAGTGATTTTATTAAGTGCCCTGTAGTCTATGCAAGGGCGTAACTCACCACCCTTTTTCTCAACAAAAAAGAATCCTGCACCAGCTGGTGAGGATGACTTTCTTATGTGCCCTTTGCTCAAGGATTCTTTGATGTATTCCTCCATTATTTTACTCTCCTGGGGAGATAAGGCATAAACTGCCCCCTTAGGTGGCATAGCGCCTGGAAACAGGTTAATGGCACAGTCATGTGCTCTGTGGGGAGGCAATACATCGGATTGAGCCTTGTTAAACACCTCCTGAAGTTCTCGGTATTGTATGGGAACTCCAGGAGTTTGGGGAGTGTTAGTGGGAAGGTCAATAGTATCCAATATCTTTAGTACTGGTTTTATACATCTCCCCATACACTCTTTACCCCATTCTAATATCTCCCCATTAGCCCAGTCAATATAGGGATTGTGCTTACTCAGCCACGGAAACCCTAATATGATAGGACATGATGGAGAAGTAATAACCTGAAACGTCATCTCCTCCCTATGGGAGGCCCCAATGGAGATCGCAATAGGGACAGTTTCGTGGGTTATAAGCGGTTGTGTGAGTGGTTTACCATCAATAGCCTCTACAGCTAGCGGCGTAGGTCTCTCCCTGACCGGTATCTCATTACCCCTAATAAACTGGACATCAATAAAATTTCCAGCAGCACCTGAGTCCATTAGGGCACTGCAAGAAAACTTCTTGTTATCAAGGGAAATAGATACCTCAAGGAGGAATCTACTTTTGTTTTTGTTAGAGGACAACTCCATCACACCTAAGATCTGTCCCCTTAAGGTTCTTAGGTGCGGAAGTTTTCCGGACGCACTGGACAATTAGTTATCATATGTCCCTTTCTACCGCAATATAGGCATAACCCCTCCCTTCTCCTATACTGTTTTTCGGCCTCTGACAGTCTAGTGACCCCCAACTGCATAGGTTCGGGTTCGGACTGTACAGGGAGGTTAGACAAAACAGGTTTAGAGAATTGAGGTGCTAGGGACATAGCCGTACGTCTGGTCTTGCTTCTGGTGACTTCTCTGAGTCTTAACCTATTATCAATATGCATGACAAACGTAATAAATTCGTTAAGACTCTTAGGTAATTCTTTAGCGGCTATCTCATCTAGTATAGTCTCTGAGAGACCCTTTTTGAATGCTGAGATTAACCCATTGTTAGTCCAGTCTACCTCGGAAGCTAAGGTACGGAATTCAATAGCATAATCCGAGATAGACCGGTTACCTTGTCTGATGTGCATTAGGGCAGTGGAGGCGCCATCCTCTCTACCCAATGGCTCAAACGTGAGCTTGAATTCGGCAAGGAATTCCTGGTAATTATGAGCTATGCTCCGATTACTCTCCCACAACGGATTAGCCCAGGCAAGGGCCTTGCCCTTTAATTGATTCATTAGATAACCAATTCTTGCTCTGTCCGTGGGGAATGACCCTGGTGAGGCCTCAAAATGGTACTCCACCTGATTAAGAAAACCCCTGCATTCCTGGATATTGCCATCAAACTGTAGGGATGGTGATAAGGAGATGCTAGGAGTCCTATTAACAGTGGGTGGAGGTACACAGGGTAGAGGTGCTATAGGAGGAGACGCTGCAGGCTGCAGATGCTCCGTTCTAGCGAGAAGCGTACTTAAAGCCTGAGTGAATTGATCCATGCGGTGATCATTCTCCTCTAATTTCCTCTCGCAAGCAGCTATGTGCTGACACAGTTCTACAGGATCTATGGCCATGTCGTAATGTCAGGATTACTGTTTGATCCAGCACGTAGAACTGTACAGCACGGATGACAAATAAGTAACGTATTACCGGTCCTTAGAATGGCCGGATTTAACGTACAAAGAATAGTCAAAAATACTAGCCGAGGTCAGGGAACACAGAAAGGGACACAGCGATGAGGAAAGCCAGGAGTCAGGATACCAGAATATAGAGAAGTCAATAAACAAAGCCAAAGTCAAAAACCAGGTAGAAAACTATAAACAGGAACGCGCTCTCAGACAACCACAAGGGAAACCACGACAGGGCACTGAGCAGGCTGAGAACTGGGCCTAAATACCCCTCCTTTAGTTCTGATAGGCTGTAACCGGCCTTTGACCCCAAAGTCAGTTACCAGGTTTCATTTGCATAATTGCTGCTCAGCATTAACCCTTCTGTGGATTAGGTTGCTGCTCGGCACAACTTTTCCTGTGTGGACAGTACATGTTATTAACCACATTTCTATAAGCGGATGAATATGTGACACTAGACGACACATAGGCTGGGAGTCAACTGAGGTTTTATTCACAGGGCATTGTATTTATGGGATTCCCCATGCAAGGGGTTTCCCTACTGACATTCCAGGGGTGGTACAGTAGGGGACTACATGGGGAACTGAACAACACATACATTTCTCCCATCATGCACTGCTGCACGAGAGGGATACTCCCACTAGAATATACAGTTAAGTGGATTATCCCTCCGTGCAGCAGAACTTACATTTTACATTAAAATACATAACTTTCATAATATTCCCTTAATTTAAACGAATGGACGTTCGGTAGATAGCTGGGATCTGAGTGCACAGTTCGTGAGAATACCGCTCAGATCCCAGCATAACTAACCGAACGCCGCGCAAAACACACATTATTTCCTAGTTACATTTAAAATACCGATTGATTGTAAGGGGATAACCTACCGAATGACCGGGGCTCCGAACGGCCTGGAAGTCCAGCGGTGTTCGCACCATCGAGTTGCCGATTTTAGTTCCAGGCGCTCGATGACCAAACACCGCTGGGCTAACAAAGGATCCAAGATGGCCGACCGCCGCGTGGTCGGTAGCCGAACGACGGCCACCTAGGAATACACCTCCTGTGTGTGGTCGTCCATTCGGTAGTTTATTCGTTTCACGAACAGTGTTGAAACTCAGTACTCACTACAGTAGGAATGCTGGGGTTTTCATGCCGCCAGCATACGAATGCTCTCATTCGCCTGAAATGAAAATACAGCAATAAGCTTGGTTCTCGCAGCTTAACAAAGGGATATAAACATATTCCTATAGTGATAGTCTTAAGTGGCTAGTTTTGCCACAACTGACGATATAATTGTTGTGATACGTTTTACTGTTTTGAAACAGTAATATTTGTGTTCAGCGAAGTCTCCCGAGTATAACAGTACCCGTCATGTACAGGTTTTATGGTGTTTTCAAAAGTTACAGAGTCAAATATAAGGCTTGCGTTTCAGTTTTTTCACATTAAAATTAACCAGGTTGGTTATGTTGCCCAGGAATAAAAATTACCCCCATGAATGCATACCATTTGCAATAGTAGACAACCAAGGGTATTGCAAATGGGGTATGTTTTTAGTAGCAACTTAGTCACAAACACTGGCCAAAATTGGCGTTCAAAGTTTTTTGACTTTTCAAATATTAACACTAACTTTGGCCAGTGTTTGTGACCGAGGGCTACTAAAAAAGACTGGACATACCCCATTTGCAATACCTTGGGTTGTCTACTTTTGCAAATGGTATGCCAATCATGGGGGTAATTCTTATTCTGGGCTACCATATGGTCTCACAGGCAACGTAACCAATCTGGCAAATTTCAATGTGAAAAAACTGAAAAAATGTAACACGCTATATTTGACCCTGAAACTTCCCAAAACACCATAAAACCTGTACATAGAGGGTACTGTTTTACACAAGAGACATCGCTTAATACAAATATGTTTATTTTATTGCAGAAAAGCAAACAGTATTTTGACATTCACAGTTAAAATGTCACGTACAACTTAGAAAATTTAAAAAAAAAAATATTTTCTCCCATTTTTAAATATTTTATTCATATTAAATTCTGTTCTATACCTAAATATTTGATGTTAAATTAAAGCCCTGTTTCCCCTGAATAAAATTATATATAATAAGTGTGGGTGCATTTAATATGAAAGAGGTGAATTACGGTTGGACAGACATATAGCTCAAAATGCCAGGTTTTGTTTACGTTTTGTTTTGATCACAACTTATACATTTGGCTGCAGTCTTAAGGGGTTAAAAAGAACACTTCCCTAACCTCAAAATAAAGAGATTTTAATATATATCGTGCTGGTGAATAGCAACAGTACTTTGATTGCCCACCATGACAACTAAGAGTATCGTTTGAGTCAAGCAATGAGAGGAACATCTTTTCATCTTTCAGTAATATTGATCATTTAGGAAAATAGTACATGAGTAGAAGCAATTCTGTTTTGTTCTCAGCTCATAGTAAGTAAAATACACTTTTACTTTTGGGTCAGTTTTGGAGCAAAATGCACCGTTTTGTAACTTTAAAGTAAACATATTTTTCTACTTTTTGAACAGAAGCAATTTGGGGGGGGGGGATATATCCACTGATTTGTACAGGTAGTAAACAGATTGTAGCAGAATATTTTTTTTCAATAAAATGATTTCTAATTAAGTTTTGCAAAAAAAGAACCCAACCCAACAATAGAAACATTATTAGCACCACACTTTTAATGAACACAATCTGACTTAAAAAATGTTTTTCCACATTGGCAGCTAATCTAATAGGGAACACAATAAAACAAATCATTTCCCTCCTAGGTGAAGCCAGATTGGGCACAATACTGATCGAAGCAACACAATTAGCTGAAAGAATGAGAAGTTTCCTATAAGAGGCTGTCCTGTATCAGTGCTCGCAAACAACTGAATGAGTCTAAAAATGCTTACAGTGGACAGGACTAAGATCTCTGCTGTTTCTGACTTTTGGGAACAGCGGCCATCTTGGATGTGGAAAAATCAGCGGCAGAACCCAAGTTTTGTTAATACGGATACCCAGGGTTCTGCTGAACACTAATTGGTAATCTGGCTTAAATTTTTAGGCAATGCTACTGTCTAGGGTAGATAGTTCCAACTTCCACTTAGAGGGTCATAATGTTTTAAAAATTGAGCAGCAGACGCATACTTTGCAGTATTCTCTTTCAAGTGAAGGGACACTTTGAACATTATTTTGTAATATATATACATATATATATATATATATAGGTCCAGCAATATTTGGACACTGACACAATTTTTATAACTGATTTGAAATGAAACAACTGAGACGCGCACCTTCAGCTTTAAAGCAAGTGGTTGAACAAAAATATTGTATGAAACATAAGGAATTGCAACCATTTTCATACACAGTCCCCTTATTTCAGGGGCTCAAATGTAATTGGTCAAATTAACACAATCATAAATAAAATGTAATTTTTTAATACATTTTTGAGAGTCCTTTGCAGGCAATGACTGCTTTAAGTCTGGAACACATGGACATCACCAAACGCTTGGTTTCCTTCTTTGTGATGCTTGGTTTACCTCAGCTGTCTTCAGTTGTTTTTTTATTCTTGGGTCTTTTTGCCTTAAGTCAAGTGCCCTTTATTACGAACAACAACGTTTCGACCCAAAGGTCTTTGTCAAGCTGATACATATATAAATTTTACAATATATATAACAATCTTTAAACAATCACAATTATAAAATACACATGTGAATCAGTATCCTTAGCAAGTAGTTTAACAGCTGGAAGTAGTATACTGCTTATCAACAATATTTAATTAATTACAATAATTAGAAAGAGAGTCTAATACTTAATTGCCAATAACAATTGAGCTTTGAAAGACATTAATTTGTTGATACAGGAAAAAGAAATGTATATATTATTTTTATATGGATACTGACAGAGTAGGACCCGTCTAGGGGGGGTCTGGCTTGACGTTGGCAGGCGGGCATTCCCTCCAGGGGCCATTGGAGTAACTAAATGACCTCCATTTGTTTAAATATGCATAGGGATTAAGGAGAGAGCGCAGGTAACTTTTTTTATTTCTTTGATTTTTACTATATGTATTAGCTGATGTGTACTGTAGTCATTGCAGCTGCCCAGGAGTGATGGGAGTGAGCGCAGGACTTTTCTTTTTGTACTTGCTTAGGATACTGATTCACATGTGTATTTTATAATTGTGATTGTTTAAAATTTGTTATGTATATTGTAAAATTCATGTATGTATCAGCTTGACAAAGACCTTTGGGGTCGAAACGTTGCTGTTGTGGTTCCTAATAAAGTACCTTTCTTGAACCAAGGAGTGCCTGGACCTCTATTACGTTATAAATTTTTGGAAATCTGGTGTTTGATTCCAGTTCAGCAAGCATCCTGGCTCAGATTTATGGGAGTGAGTGCAGTTCCACACACACTAAAGTCAAGTGCCGTCCAATGACCTTCACTGAATTTGGCTGAATCTGAGCAGACAATATATCAATAAACACTTCAGAACTCATTCTGCTGCTTCTGTCACATCATCAATAAGCCCTATTGAGCCAGTACCACTAAATGCCATGCATGCCCATGCCATCACACTGCATTAAGCGTGTTTTGCAAATGATGTGGTATGCTTTGGATCATGAGCCGTTCCAAACCTTCTCCATACTTTTTTCTTCTCATTATTCTAGTACAGGTTGATCTTAGTATCATTAGTCTCAAGAATGCTGTTCCAGAAATGGGCTGGCTTTTTTAGAGGTTTTTGGCAAAGTCTCTGTGCATCATAACAACTTCATATTAATGAAGACCGTGGGCATAAAATATGCCTCTTTTCATTTTATGACGTCATTCTTATGCTAAAGCAGTAGCTACATTGGCCCAGTTAAATATAAAAACTGACTGAAATCAACTGAACATGGAAATTTTCTGCAGGCATTTTGCTCAGCTCAAGGTTCCAATGTGTGCAATTTATTTTTCTACCACCCATACTACAAATTTATGTTCTAATCAGGCAAGACTCACTTCACCTAGTCAGTAGTGATGTACCGAACGGTTCGCCGGCGAACGGTTCCTGGCGAACATAGCATGTTCGCGTTCGCCACGGCGTGCGAACATATGCGCGGTTCGACCCGCCCCCTATTCGTCATCATTGAGTAAACTTTGACCCTGTACCTCACAGTCAGCAGACACATTCCAGCCAATTAGCAGCACAGCCTCCCTAGCAGACCCTCCCACCTACTGGACAGCATCCATTTTAGATTCATTCTCAAGCTGCATGCTTAGTAAAGAGGAGGGAAAGTGTAGCTGCTGTTCATGAGATAGGGAAAAGCATAGCTAGGTTAGGGATAAGGGTATGCTTTTTTTGGATTTTTTTTTTCTATGTAATGTAAATGCACTTAGTTGTCTGCCACTGCTGCCAGCTTCTGTGTCAGGCTCACAGTGCCCATTTCCCCAGTCAGTGCCACCAATTACATCTGGTGTCACAATAGCTTGGATTTAAAAACAAAAAACTCTTTTCACTGTTATAGATTGAATAGCAGTTGTCTGCCACTGCTGCCAGCTTCTGTGTCAGGCTCACAGTGCATACTGTGCCCATTTCCCCAGTCAGTGCTACCAAATACATCTGGTGTCACAATAGCTTGGATTTAAAAACAAAAAACTTTTTTCACTGTTATAGATTGAATAGCAGTCAGTTGTC
>OW240914.1:251922949-251959697 GCA_933207985.1 Pelobates cultripes
TGGACTGTTGTAAAAATCCAGCGGATCCGGCCAAGTCAGGTTAAGGGGTGACAAGTGGAGATCTTCTGACAGTTCCTGCAGGTCCCGTGGGGTGCGGATCAATCTAGGGCCGTTTTGGGTGGTGGCTATAAGGCCTGTAGGGAATGTCCAGCGGTATCGTATTTTCTGGGACACTAGCATTCTGGTGAGTGGTTTTAGTGCCCTGCGATATCCCAAAGTAGCTAGGCATAGATCCGGGTACAGTTGGAGGTGTTGGCCTTCATGAGTGATTTCTCCCCTTTTGCGTGCTTCATGCAGAATTTCCTCTTTCAAGGTGTAGAGTGCTAGACAACAGATCACGTCCCTAGGTGGTGCCTCTGGTGGCCCCCTGGGTCTCAGTGCTCTATGGGCTCTGATGAACTCTATGGGGGTCTCTCTGGGGCGGCTCAGGAGCTCATTGAAGATGGCGGTGAGTGTGACTTTAAGCTGGGCGGGTGAGTCTTCACCTTCTTGTAGGCCTCTTACTCGTAGGTTCTGTCTGCGGCACCTATTGTCCAGGTCCTCTATATGTCTGGCCATGGCTTGCATTTGGGCAGTTTGCTTGGAGTAGTTTGTGGCTTGTGCCGTTTGCGTCGCAGTTAGGGCGTCGTGGTCTGCCTCTATTTGGGCCATGCGGTCTGCCATCCCCTGGATGTCGGCCCTCATCAGCTGCAGGTCCGTCTTGATGGAGGTCTGGAGGGCTGAGATCGCTTAGGTGAGGTCAGCCTGAGTGGGTAGTGCCCTTAACAGGGCCATCCAGTCTGCGGGGGGGTTTCCCCTGTGTTCTCCCGGCCTGGGGAGAGGGAGTGTGGTGTGGAGGCCTCTGATGGCGGGTCCGGCGTCGCGGACAAGAACTGCCGCATGGAGGGGTTTTGGCTTGCCTGGCGGGTCCCCGGTGGTCTGGGGGTGTTCCCCGCCTTGGTGTGTTGCCCCATCCTCCTGCCTGTAGCCGGTGGTTTGTGCGTGGCTGAGTGGGGCCGGAGGAGCTTGGTCTCTATGCGGCCATTTCGTTCCGCCGCTAGGCCACGCCCCCGTGCACCCAATTTTAAATCCATTTTAACTACTAATTTTACCCGAGAATCCCCTATTAAGAATTTCTCTTTTTTTTCCCTCAGACAAAAGGCTTCTATAAATGTAAACAATGTATAGTGTGTAGAACTACAGATCCGTCCACTCCATCTAAGGTTACTCAGTTTATGTCTAATAGGACCAAAAAAATGTATAATATTTATGATTTTATCGGCTGCAACTCTAAAAATTAAATTTATTTGCTCGAATGCCCATGTGATCTCCAATATGTGGGGATGACCACAAGGTGCTTAAAGATAAGATTGAGCGAACACTGCAGAAATATTAAAAATGGATACGTAAATCATACAGTATCCAAACATTTTATTATGCACAACAAAGATCCACAACTACTAAAATGTATTGGCATAAAGAAATGTTCTACTCCCTGGCGTGGAGGAGACATAAAAAAATTACTTGGAAAAATAGAAATGGAATGGGTGTATAATCTTAAGACCCTTATACCCCATGGCCTCAATGTGGACTTTGACCTACATAATTTTTTATAATAAACCAGAAATTAATATGTCTGTATTACACATATGCCTTTTATTCTACTGTTAATTTGTTCTTATTTGGTTTTATTTTATAATATTTTATTTTTAAAATAATTTAATTGTATAACAATTTATAATAAGTAGTTTTTTCCTTTTCTGTATTATTTATAACATCTTATATTGTTTCAATTTCCAACATATTTTAATTGTTTTACAATTTGTATTAAGTGGATAACTCCCTCTTTTACCCTTCCCAATATGGCCCCTTAAATACATTTTGCCCTCCCCAAGATGGCCTATATACTATTTTATATACATAGCCCTCCCTAAGATGGCTTCTATTTCATACCCCCTGCCCCTTCCAAGATGGCAGCACCCATTTTATGTTTCTCTAAACTCACGGCCGCCATTTGCGGCCACTATACTACATTTCCCATTAGGCTGTGCGGCATTACGTCCGAAAACCGGAAGTGCCGCGCGTCAAGTGTGTACTTTTTATTGATATGTTTATGTCTTTTTAACCCTCGTTTTAGCTATCTATGCATTTTATCTGTGTCCTTACATCTTATATTATGTTTTAATTTATATATTTTAAAAATGCCAAATGTAACTAAATTCTGATTGGACGGATCAATTTTGGCGCCAAATTCAAATCACCTAAACCTCTATATAACACAAACTAGCCAGGTATTGTATGTTATTCCATTTGATAAAGTCTGTTTACGAAACGCGTTATGGATATTTTATATTGTGTATTTTAATATTAAAGTAATTCTTGGTCATTTATTTGTTCTAATTATTCTTTTTTCTAGTTTTATATACACATTATTTTTCTTTTTACCTGGCTTTTTAGTATTTTGAGTATTTTATTTACTATTATTTTATACATCAATATACTTTTTTGGTTTTTTAACCCTTGGAAGTCTCCTGTATCCCAAGAAATCCTGAGGTGGGGATTTATCCACCTACGCTGATACACAAGAGCAGTCGGTCTGCCTTCCATTTGTAAGTACGTTTTTATTTATTTATATTAAGACTACTATACAGTGAGCACTATCGGCTGTCTCTTCTTTTCCTTATTTGAGAGTTGGACACCAGTGACGGAGAGATACCCACTACATATCCCACAAGCGGGGATTATACCGCTGTATGCGCTTTTACCCTAGAGCTCTACCAAATGTGAGTTCTCCACTATTATTTCTTAGCACGTCAATATTGGAATTATACAATACTACACTATTGGTCGTCCCTCTCTCTCTCTTTTTGTCTTCTATATAAGTGGAACCATTAAAGTTTATGAAGACTTCACCATTGCACTTTCTGTTGTAAAAACCACTCATAAGGACACTTAAGTCGGACTTCTTTTTATTTATTGGACTTATTTTATCTTCTTTGTGGCGCAGCCTTTTTATTGTTGTTTTTATCTTGTCTTGTTTTAAAGGGTTTGGAGGGTTTCCCTTTTTAAGGTTGCTGCCTGTTAGTTAATTAGCGCTGTCTCTTTTTTATATTTTTTATACTCCTGGGATCCGTCCAGTAACTGATCCACCATCCTCTGAAAGGTAGCTGGAGCATTCTTCATCCCGAATGGCATTACCTTAAATTAGTATAGCCCAAACGGGGTGACAAATGCAGACTTCGGGATGGCATCCTCGGCTAGTGGTATCTGCCAGTACCCCTTGCACAAGTCTATGGTTGTGAGGTACTGGCCCCTGGCCATTTTATCTAGGAGCTCGTCGATTCGGGGCATAGGGTAGGCATCTGAGATCGTCTTGTCATTAAGCTTCCGGTAGTCTATGCAGAAGCGGGTGGTTCCGTCCCGCTGCGGCACTAGTACTACCGGAGATGCCCATGGGCTATCCGAGTGCTCTATCACTCCTAGCTGCAGCATTTCATCAATCTCCTTCCGCATATGTTCTCTTACGGACTCTGGTATGCGGTAGGGGGTTTGACGAAGAGGTTGTTGCCCTGGGGTTTCCACCCTGTGGGTGGCTAGCGGGGTATATCCGGGCTGATTGGAAAAGGTATCTCCTTTCTCTCTAATTAGCTCTAGTATCTGAGCCCGTTCTCTAGGACTCAGCCTATCTCCCAGCTGTACTTCCCATAATTCTGCTTCTGGTCCCCCTTTTTCTAGTAGGTCCGGTAGAGGTAAATTGTCGGGGTCCTCGGCGGCCGAGGCACAGATGGCATTTACTTCTTCGGCCCGTTCGTGATAGGGTTTTAGCATATTGACAGGAATCATCAGAGCATATCCTCTACTGTAGTTGCTTGTGC
The DNA here is from genome assembly GCA_933207985.1 of Pelobates cultripes. Lineage (NCBI taxonomy): Eukaryota > Metazoa > Chordata > Amphibia > Anura > Pelobatidae > Pelobates > Pelobates cultripes. The sequence continues at coordinate 251,926,804 of OW240914.1, forward strand.
CGCTTGGACCCATCCCTTGCCAGCCCTGGCTAAGCAGTGTGCCCACTCCATGTGGGAGTCTCTATCCGTTTTTCGACTTTCTCTGAACCGCTGCCGGTATGCCTCCGGGGTTATGGCATACCTAGTTAGAATGGCCTGCTTCACTTTCTGGTAGTCCCTGCTGTCCTCGTCTGGCATTGTGCGGTAGGCTTCGGCTGCCTGGCCCGCTAGTTTGCCCACCAGCATGGGTACCTGGTCAGTTGCGCTGATATCATGCAATTGGCATAGTCTCTCGAAGTCGTGCAAGTAGCCATCGATGTCCTCTGTTTCGACATAATTTTTAAAAGCATGGTAAGGAATTTTCGGCTTCCCTTGTACCGTGCGGGGTGGGGTTGGAGACCCCTCTCTGGACCTCTGGTCTGCTTGCTGCTTTGCCATTAAATATTCATGGACATCCGCTATTATTCTCTCCACTGTTTCTATGGGGTGTGTTCCTGGGAAAAACGCCAGCCTGCTTTTGAGTTCTCTTTCAAACTCTGTCTGTGTGATTTCCATAGGAGGTGCAGCAGCAGCTGCTCTGTCTCCCTCCATGAGTTCAGCGATAAGGATGGCTTTGGCTTTATTGCTGGCAATAATTCCCCTTGCTTCCAATAGTTCTTTTAGTGTCACCCATTTCAAGCGTGTATAATCTGTCCCCATTCACTGTCCGTTCGGGTATATTCACATACCTTCTCCCTTCGGTTCCATACGAATAAGGATTTCCACGAATGGCTCAATCTGCCGAACAACGGTCTGCTGTGTGGTTTGAATCCCACCGCTGCCACCAATTGTAGCAGAGTAGCAGGGGTTAGTCCAATAGCTCTCTCCGCTGGGAACAAAGATTCAGCATACAAAAACACAGGAACACAGCATAATCCACCTCCCCAAGGACTAGACGACACATAGTCTGGGAGTCAACTGAGGTCTTAATTCACCCAGATCGGACCAGGGGTTCGGGAGTTATGGCAGGCGAAAGATTTGACCGCACGGGCACAGTAGCCGAAAATAGTTCTATGAATTTTGGCCCTGCGGTCGGTCTCTTTTTGTGAATCAAAAGTCCTGAAAGTCTATGGCATCCATGCTTCATTTAGCGTTCGGATGAATCCCTCGTTCGTGGGATTCCACATACCGAATGCTGGGGTGTTCGAGTGGTTTGTTCGTGCCTTTTGAGCGTGCTGGAGGACTTAGCGGTACTTGGTTAGACGAATGCCCGATTTGAGTTCCAGGCGTTCGACGACCAAGTACCGCTGTTCGTGCGTAAGATGGCCGCCGCCATGTGTTCGGTAGGCGAAATGGCGGCCGCACACGAACTCGCAATGAGCACGCTTTGCAACATTGTTGCCTTTGATAATAAGGGGCACACGACCACACCAGGGTGGTCTTTCATTTGGTAGTTTAATAGTGTTCGCATAAACGGCAGTGTAGTTAATTCGTGAACCGAGTCTCTGATGATACCTGCCTTCATAAACATACGGCCATTATAATCCCATCGTTCATTCGCATAGAAAAGTCAGTATCTAAGTCAGCACATTGCCCCTACACACCATACACATTCACACAATGCCCCCCATACACACATTGCCCCACACACACATACACACGCTGCCCCCACACACATATTGCCCCCACACACCATACACATTCACACACTGTCCCCCATACACACATTGCCCCCCACACACATACACTGCCCCCCACACACACTGCTGCCCCCACACACACTGCCCCCACACACATTCATACACTGCCCCCATACACGCATTGCCCACACAAATACACTGCCCACCCATACACACACTGCCCCCGACACACAGCCCCCATACACACATTGTCCCACACACGCATACACAGCCCCCACACACACATTGCCCCACACACCCTACACATTCACACACTACACCCCCCCACACACACTGAACCTTTCACACACACAGCACTCCTCACACATTGCACCACTCACACACACCCCTGCTCTTATGCCCTAATACAGCCACATATCCCAGCAGACCCCGGGTAAGTTGTCAAACTGTTCTTACACGGTTTGACTACTTACTCTGGGAGGGGTCCTGGCACTCCTGGCACCATAACCACTACACAGAGCTGTAGTGGTTATTATGCATGGATTATTTATTTAAATAATCTACAAGTGCCCATCCCGAGATCAGGCTCTGTATCCTTCACTGCTCTGGCCGTCAGCCTTATGGTGAGTTATTTTCAATCACACACCCTGTCTCTGTCATATGTGGGGGGCAGACTATCTCATTTTATCGATGCATGGCACAAGCTAACATCAGATGTTTTGGTCCTAGAGACCAATCTAGGTTATCACATGGAATTTGTACAACACCCAATCCAATTCTCACTACCACATCGGATTGTTTGTTCCCCACAAGACAAAGGAATAGTATCAGAGGAGATTCGCACATTAAAAGAGAAAGGTGCGATCTACGAGGTTCCGACTACCTCTCCCGGTTTCCGGAGCAACATATTCTTGGTACCCAACAAAGGTGGTGGTATAAGACCGGTAATCAATCTTCGATCCCTCAACGCCTTTTTCATGTACCATCACTTCAAGATGTAAGGGATACACTTCCTTCGGGAACTCCTCAGACTGGGAGATTTGATGGTCAAACTCATCTCCAGGACGTCTACCTCATGATTCCGATCACCAAAGAGTGTCAACACCTTCTTCAGTTCCAATGGGAAAAGACTATGTGGCACTTCCAATGTTCCCCGTTCGGCCCATCATCGTGGTGTTTCACCAAGCTGCTGAAGTCGGTGGTCACCCTTCTACGCAGCAGAGGAGTCCGTATTATCATATACCTCAACGACATGCTGATCATGGCCCACGATGCCCAATTACTGAGTCAACATCTCTCCTGGGCACTGTCCCACCTTCAAAATCTAGGTTTCTTAATGAACTGGGACAAGTCAATCCTGCATCCTTTCCTGGTGCGCTCCTAATGCCGGGCTGATCCTCAAGTCGCCCGAAGGTGGAGGCGCCAAGAGGATCCCTGTCACAGTGGGGCCAGGAGGTGGCCATCTGGCCACCTCAGGGTGCCCCCGAACCTGTATTAGGCAAGTCAGAGCAGGTACCTGCTTACCTTGCTCTGCCAAAAAAAGCCAGTGCCCTGAGGAGAGGGGACGGAGCAGGAAGCCGGCGAGGGAGGCTGTTCTTGCAGCCTCTCACTCCTCCCTCGCGCGTCCTCTGTAATGTCGGGAGCCTGAATATGATGTCATTCCGGCCCCGGCATACTAAATGGCACGCTGGAGCAACGCTCAATTCACGGAACAATGCAATTCATGGAACACTCAGTTTACCTAACACAAAAGTGAAACTCATCAAGAAGGAAATCCGGCAGACGCTGGCACGACAGCTCATGACCTTGTGAGAATTCGCAAGGATAATTGGCCTTCTTTAATCCTCCATACAAGCAATCTTTCCAGGGCCCCTCCACTACAGGGCCCTACATTAGCTCAAAGCTGCGCACCTACGCTTGGGTCAGTCTTACTCCGATTCTGTTCCACTAGATTGCTCGTCAAAAAAAGAACTCGTCTGGTGGCTTCAACACATGGAAGCATGGAACGGCAGGGCAATCTTCGGAACCACCCCGGATTTCATCATAGAATGCGACGTGAGCAGACTTGGCTGGGGTTGCCCATTGTGGTCCCACCTTTACAGGTGGAAAATGGTCCTCACAGGAAAAGGAGCTTCACATCAATGGTCTGGAACTCCTGGCGGGGTGGTTTGCCTTTCGGAGCCTCCTTGTGGGCACAACCAATTGTTCCATCCTACTTTGCATGGACAATATCTCGGCCATCCGTTACATCAACCATCTGGGTGGCACGAGATCCTCCATACTCACGAACCTAGCGAAAGAGTTTTGGCACTTCTGCCTGGATCGCAACATTTCGGTACTAACAGAATACCTTCCGGGGTTATCCAACATCGTAGCAGATTGGAATTCCAGGCACCTACAAGACAACGGTGCCTGGCGACTGAACCACACAATATTCCTGTGACTCCAACAACTCTGGGGTCCAATGAACATCGACCTCTCCGTCTCCCCATTGAATTCTCAACTCCCTTCATTTTTCAGCTGGAGACCGGACCCAGACGCCCTGGCGGTGGATGCCTTCCTCTAACTCTGGCTGAACAAATGGCTATATGCATTTCCTCCTCTAATAGCTCTTACCCTACTACATCTAGTGACGCTCCAGAGCATCACTGGTTTTGATAGCACTGTTCTGGACAGCACAGGCTTGGTTTCCTTTGCTCATGGTCTAGATGGCCGTGTGTTACGCTGCCTTGCTCGTCTGCCTTGCTGCAATTTGAGCCAGGACTCTTGCAAAGAACATGTCTAGCTTCCCCTCCATCAACCTTAATGATGGGTAGTAGGAACTGTGATATGTACTAATAGGTGACCTCCAGGGACCAGGATAACCCCCCACCAGTCCAAAGGATCCAGGTCTGGCTTATGATGATGTCAGAGGTGGACTTACACCTCTGACAGCAAACTAAATAGACTGAAACTACCCATACAGATTCTAAACGCAATGATCACTTCAAAACCCTTTAAGTTGATTACCACCATTTTTCCAAATATCTAGTGTAACTGACATATGTAGGGTATCTAGTTCTGGCAGTGGATTTGTACATTGCTACCCTGCCACCCCAAAAATTTTTTAAATTTAATGGATCACTTCAAATATCTACAAACCATATCCCATTATAGCTTATCGCAGTAGTTATGGTGCTAAGAGTTGATGGGTGCAAGCAAACTATTTTCAAGTGGTTTCTTGTAAGATTACATTATAGGGACATTTTATATGAGTCACCTATGAATGTGTATGGATTATGTGGAATTGGGAGGTGTAGTTTAAAATGAAAGTTTAGGCTTGCTACACTACACTAACTCTTCCTGGCCGTTATTAGATGTTACTTAATTGCATTCTGTGAAGGAGTAAGTAGAAATAAAGATCAGAGTGTTGGCAGTGGATGTGTTATTATTATTTATATAGTGCCAACAAATCCCACAGTGTGTACATAGGGTGGACTAAGAAAAATGTAACTGTAACCAAACAAATTGGATGCACACTAACACTAACAAGAGGGGGGGGAGGGGGGTTGAAGGCCCAGCTTACATTCTAGAGGGAGGAGGGGTAAAGTGACAGAAAAGGTAATGGAAGGAGAGTGTTGAAGCCTAATTATTGGGACTTTGCATAAGGTTACATGTAGCTACACTAGGCTATTGGTTGAAAAAAGAACAACGTCAATCAAGTTTAACCCTGAAATCCATTATTTTATGCTGTTGATCCAAAAGAAGGCAAAAAAACATAATTGTAGACATTTCCAATTATGCTACAAGAAGGGGAAAAAATCCTTCTTTACTCTATAATGGCAATCAGATTTCACCATAGATCAACAACCTTCTTATATACATAGCAATTATATTTTTGATTATTCTGTTTATGCCAAAAAAAGCATCCAAGCCTTTATATACATATATAAGATTTTATATAAGATTTTTCAATAAAGTACAATTTTACTTCAAGACCGTGAGTGCTAGCCAATATTTACACTTTGTATATAATTTTTGGTTTGGCTATTTATTGCACCTGGCAATTATATTTGCAGAATACTGCTGTGTATACATCTGAGTGCAAGGACTGGACATTTTTGTATATATATATATATATATATATATATATATATATATGTACAAAAATTTCATTATATGTCATTATGTCATATATGTCATTAGTCTAATACTATCCTTACCTTTTTGTGTCATTTTACCCCACTCCCTCTAGCATGTAAGCTCATTGAGCAGGGCCCTCAACCCCTCTGTTCCTGTGTGTCCAACTTGTCTGGTTACAATTACATGTCTGTTCGTCCACCCATTGTAAAGCGCTGCGGAATTTGACGGCGCTCTGTAAATATCATAATAATAATAATAATATAATCTAGATTGTGGTAAGAGAAACTCTTTAGGTAGATAATTCCACATCTTTATTGTTCTTACTGTAAAAAACCCTTTCCTCTGCTGTAAGTGAAAATGCCTTTCTTCCAGTCTCAATGGGTGACCTCTTGTCTTCTGTATATTCCTGTAAATGAACAGGTTAGCACATAGAGGTTTTTACTGACCCTGTATATATTTGTGTAGAGCTATCATATCTAAAGAAATGGGATATGATAACAAATTTACTAAACTAAATTCCATATACCAACTTAGATTCTTCTTTCCAATCAAGGATTAAAGCGATGCTGTCACTGTCTGGGAACTTTGCCGAATTCGCGAAGACCCCTAATGGTGACTGTAGCGGATGGCACTGGGCTGTCCTGAAAATTTCATGTGTTCACTGCATTCGTGTAAACTGCTGGTTTTATATGTGTTTAAATAAAGTGTATTCGTCTGATTGTTTGGTAGAATCATTCGAATAAACTAAGGGAATTAAACTACCGAACAATCAGATCTCCCCTGTGTGAAGTGTGCCCCCAATAACCCGTTGCAACAATGTTGCGAACTGGTAATTAACAAGCTATACAGTAGGTCCTTTGTCTCGGGGTGGCCGCCATTCGGGAAACGAACACGTGGTGGCGGCCATTTTAAAACTCCCGAACAGCGGTGTTTTGCCGTCAAGTGTCTGGAACTCACCGCTGAGACCTCCCACTCCGTTCGATTCCAAACCACCGAACGGCCCCTCGTTCGCTAGACAGAAATAACCGAATGAGGGGATTCATGTGAATCCTACCTGATCTCTGTAGCCTTAGCCATTTGTGTAAATTATTCCCTTGTACTGGGACCGACCGCAGGGCCCCATCTTATGGAACCCAATTCGGCTGTTCTATCCAGCACGGTCGGTCTTTTTATTACCTCCATAAATTTCCCGAACCCCTGGTCCGATCTGGGTGATTTTTGGATATGTTGCTCACCCAGATCAGGGCTACCAGGGGATGTGCCATTTAAAAGGGTACCCATAGGTTTAGGGGTATATCCAGAAACTGGGAGAATTTGGGTACAGTATAAGGGGATTATGATGCAGGCTGAGGGGAGGAGATGTGTGGGAGGTTACTATTGTCAGATTGGGCACTGTACTAATTGATGAAAATCCCTCCCTTGCATGGGAGCATGCTATAAAAGGCACTGTGGAATAAAGGTTGTCAGTTCTGTTCCTGATGCTGTGTGTCGTCCAGTCATTGGGATTGCTGTGGGGATACTATTGGATTATTTTGCCTGCTGGAAACCTTGCCTGTGGATTTATAATTTACTTGTTCCTGAGCCTCACTGGGATCATAAGCGGAGATAACCTGGGGAATATTGTATCTCCGCTACAGTGACTTTGCCGCTGGGGGTCGGTGGTTGTTGGAAGCAAGAAAATGTGAGATTTACATACCTGAACATGTCCATCGTGGGAGCTGTCATCTTGTTCCGGCATGGCCTCTTCAGCTCCGACATCACTGCTGAACTCTCACGCATGCACTTAAGTACATCATTAAAGGTCTAAGGAGGATCTTGGGAGACACTCCATAGACAGAGCCAATACCCTGCAGCCGTCACTGGTGATGGGTGTCGAGATTGACTCTGTAGCTCTGCTCAGAATCTAAGAAAGTCGGGTGGAGGAAATATACATAGACAAAGTAGTCCCTATTTTGAATTACCGTATTTTTCGCTCCATAAGACGCACTTTTTTTCCCCTCAAAAGTGAGGGGAAATGTCTGTGCGTCTTATGGAGCGAATGTGAAGAATTACTTACCTGTCTTGGAGCGTGGGCCGGCTTCACAGCGCGCTCCGCGTCCAGGAACTTCTATTTCAGGTTCCGGTTTCCGGCGGGACTGAAAGGAAGTGTGACACACTGAAGTGAGACTATGGGACAAGGGGAGGGGGGAGACACTATGGGACAAGGGGAGGGGGGGAGACACTATGGGACAAGGGGAGGGGGACACTATGGGAGAAAGGGAGGGGAGACACTATGGGAGAAGGGGAGGGGGGACACTATGGGAGAAAGGGAGGGGAGACACTATGGGACAAGGGGAGGGGGGAGACACTATGGGACAAGGGGAGGGGGGACACTATGGGACACAAGGGGACAATGGGGGGAGGGGGGACACTATGGGACTATGGGACAAGGGGGGGGGGACACTATGGGAGGGAAAGTGCACTATGGGACAATGGGAGGGGGGGACACTATGGGATCAGAACACTAATGGACAAGGGGAGGAGGGGTTAAAGAACACTATGGGACAGGGTAGGAGGGGTTAACAATCACTATGGGACAGGGTAGGAGGGGTTAACAATCACTATGGGACAGAGGAAAGGGGGGTTAAAGATCATTATGGGACAGGGGAGAAAAAAAAATATTCTGAACAAACTGTCCCATGGTAAGAAACACTTTGGAACAGTTTGTTCAGAATATTTTTTTTTCTGGGTTTCCTCCTCTAAAAACTAGGTGCGTCTTATGGTGAGGTGCGTCTTATGGAGCGAAAAATACGGTACATCTGTGGGGATGTACAGAGCCTGGCATGAGTACTACTCTCATCTTAAATTATATACTTTTAGAGACAGACAGGTCTTTCTCTGTAGGGGGAGGTAGGAAAGGTGGGCTGGGAGACAAAAAAATTAATTAAAAGTTATGTTTTTAATTATGTAATTACTTATATTTTATGGTTTTATTGAGGAAATCAACAAATAAAATGCTGCTTGTTCAAACCAACTGTAGACTGCAAGATCTTTGATGGCATTCTCTAATAACTTGCTATATGATTTGCAGGTGAATGTAATGTTGATATTCTTAATAAAATATGAATAAAAAAACAAACAACAACAAAAAAAACAACAAATTAAATATGCAAGCTACCACCACTAGCGGTTCATTCTTCCACAGTCAGTCAGGATGTTGTTTCCACAAAGGTTCTGTTGATTGGCCTGAGAGTTAGTGTGAGCATTTAAAATCCAGTATTTGTCATTCAAAAAGTCATGGGGTAGAGTCACGTCCTGTCCCAAAATCTAGCGCACTGCCATTTTTAAACTTCACTAGTTGCCACTGACATTGAAGTGAGATCATCTTTGGTAGACATATCAACTATTAGTCAATATATTAGGATATTAGTCAATGATAGCTTTCTGCTTCCAGTCAGTCTGCAGACAAAACTATCCATTTCACGTCAGTTCTGTTTACTGGTTTTTGTCGAAAACATCACCTGAATGTCTCAGGTACTTGTACAAAATGCAGGGGTTTGTACTATTGAGGATGGCACACCATCAAGCAAGTGATCCCTTAACTGCAGGGATGTAGATGGGGCATTCTTTATGACGTGAATGAAGATATGCATGTGTTGGAAAATAACTAATGATCAATAATGAAGTGGTCAGTAATGCAGTCACTCTAAGCAAAGCTGTCAGGAGTTGCACTGAAAGCTGGAGGCTTGATAGTGACAATTTCAGTGGAGAACACTATCCTAAAACCAGGGTTATTGGGAAGTATAGTGTTTAGCTAGTACGGCCTATAATTTCCAATTCCCATTGTTCTCAATTCCCAGTTTATAAAAAAAACTATCTATTCGTCAAGCACCCAGACTAAGCAGATATTGATTTGCCAATTACTAGGTTTTTTTACAATAACGAATTGTATATTGAGGTACATTAGGGTGGGGGTGGGATTATAATCCCTTTATTATTCTATATATTTCCAACAAGTAGATTACAGTACACACTGCCATCTAGTGGCCGGAATACCCCCTATTTTGTCACTGTGCGTTCCACGACTCGTTTTCCTACGTACAGAGCGGAAGTGCGTCATCAGTGTATTCCGGAACATTTTGGAACGCACAGGCAGTCTAGTGTTCTATGTGTGTGTTCTACGATGGATTGGTGTAATCGTCTCTTGTTATCAAGTGCTGGCTTCTGTCTCTTTTTAAGTGTGTTGGCTCAAGGTGAGGAGAATATGAGGGAGACAGAGTCTCATAGTATCTTATATTGTCTATAAACCATCATCAGATTTAGGCACAGAAAACACAGCAGGTTAGGCTAGTAAGCACTTTTTACATCAAGTTTATTGTAGGCCAGCAGAATGGTCACTGGCTAGCTGAGCTTTTCAGCTAAGTAATAAAACGCATTTGAATGTTGTTAAAGATATTGGTGAATGAATATACAAGTACCACAGTGTTCTGATGGCTATTTGTTTTAGAGGGGGTGTTTGACACAACAACAGTTAATAACACCAGTTCAACAAATAAATGGGAACCCACAACACTGCAGTCAGTTAGAAAATGTACTTGCTTCAGTTTAATTTATCAACATTATATTTGGGTAATGGTAAAGTATTTGGTGAAGTTTTGTAGATTAACAGGTGCTTAAATTCAGGCACCAATAACCTTCTGTCAAGGAAAGTTGCCTCTATATCGTGTTTTATAAAACAATTTAACATCAGAAACGTAGAGAACAGCATGCATTTTTTATTTTGTAAAACAACAATGGTTTGTTCATTTGAAATTGTGCATTTTCAGTAATTCGTACAGACAAAAAATGAAATGTAACAAATGTTCTCATAATTGCTCAAGCCAAACTATAGTAAATGTAATAGCTTGCAAGTCTAACTTAAACAATATACAAACAAAATGACAAATTAAAAAGCAATAATACTTAACTTATAAAGATGTGTAACAGCCTCCCTAGGTCGCTACCCAAACCCCAAACGAGCAACCTGTATCATGCATAATATAAACCAAAAAAGAAGATTCGGGATATGGCTGTGTAAATCTACAGAAGGAATATAAAACAGAACATAGTGTGATATTGTTAAAGATACAATATTATATGCGCAACAATATGTGAGTGCAAAAGATTGTTGCGCATATAATATTGTATCTTTAACAATATCACACTATGTTCTGTTTTATATTCCTTCTGTAGATTTACACAGCCATATCCCGAATCTTCTTTTTTGGTTTATATAGTAAATGTAAGTTTGCCAAATATATTTATTCACAATCTTGTTTGGTACATGGATTTGCTTTCCTGGAGATTTAGATGCAAATATACAAAGGAAGATCATTTTGATTGTGCAACTCCTGCAATATATGCATTTCTAGTCAGCCATCTCCATTTATTCCTTAACATAATATTGTAATATATTTTGTTAGGAAAACATGGTGAATGTGGCCAAATTAAATGAATGAAAGAAGGGTGTATTTAGTTATATGCATAGTTTACCCTTGAGTTCCATATGGTGTCATATATCAAAAGCATTTTCTTTTGTGTTCAATCTCTTAGTATTTTACTATAAATGTGTATGTTAGAAGACTTCTTCTAAAACATATATGTATTGGTAAATTAGTTTATTTGACCTAGCAACTAATTTGTGTTTTAAATAAAAAAAGTATATATTGGACTCTAAATCGTTTTGTTTTTTTATTGTCTTAATTTATCCAGGTCAAGATATTGAGGATATCCCACAAAAGGATGACAAACCAATCAATCATCTGAACCCAAATACTCAAATGCCTAAAAATACTGAAGACATTTATGTCCCAGAAATTGTTCAGTACAAGACTGCGGAGATTGCAGATGCAATGCAGAGTTCGGACATTTTAACTAATCCTTCTGTACTGTTCTCCACGGTACCAAAAATGATGAAGGATAGACATATTTCAGAAGCAGTTTGTGAAAAAACAATAGATAGTAAAGATTGCAATACCCATCAAAGTCTGATAGATGCGGCACATGATTTTGCTGATACTCATAATAAAGCAAGCATTCATAGTGCTGAATCAGATGCAGAGACATTAAAGACAGATGAATCCAATATCACAGACAGCAGCAAGCCTTTGAAAGTTGTATGTGAGGAGCGTAACATTACTGGTCTTGAGAATTTTACACTCCAGATACTCAATGTTTCACAGGTTTGACATATATCTCATTATTATCTCTGTATTTAGGATATCATCTGAGAATAGATAAAATGTTTATAAAATGTTTTTGAAATTTTTTCAAAGATATTCTAAATGTAAGAAGTTACAAAGATATTAAGAAGATCCCTCCAACTCATGGTGTCTTGTCATTGCACATCACCCCTTGTCATAATTGGCAAAGCACGTAGGCCATTAAGGGGAAACCATAGGAAAACAATGAATGTATGGGGATTTTCAAGAAGCTGGACGTCCAGCGTCCTTTTACAGAGTTAAAATCTGGAAGACCGCATTTAGAGGCAGTCTTAACCTTGCAATTTAAACTGCAGTGTTTTACATTGCAAAGTTAAGGGGACATGGACACTCAGACCACTTCAATGACTGGGTATCCTTTTACATAGTTATATAGTTGAAAAGAGCCATTCATTCATCAACTTCTGCCTTTCTCACATTTTTTTCTGTTGATCCAAAGAAGGCATAAATCCCATTTTGAAGCACTTGTAATTTTGCAACAAACTAGGGAAAAATATATTATTGAAACCAGCATGGAATGGCTGTCAGATCTCGCCTTGGATCAAGATCTTTTGTTGTTCTGTTTTGCCTTTCCTAAAAAGGGAAAGGGAGTCCTTACTTTTCTTTCTGTAGAAGAGAAAAAAGCAAACAGATTTGAGGGGTGGGAAACAAGGCTGTTTGCAGGATTATTCCCTAAACAGAAAATTATTGCAAATTGATCAAATGGAAAATGTTAGACTAAAACAGCTGAGCTGGGACTATAGCTGCATTTGATAATAATCACAGTTTTTGTTAATTTCTGACAATATCTGGTACAGTAAGTAACTCAAAATAAATGAAAGGGAGACAAAGAAAACAATGTCAGTATGCATGCAGAGGGAGGGTGTGTTTTCAAACTACAATGCAGACAGTGGTAGACTTGGCAATAAAGCCACCCAAGCCTAATCTAACATAACCTTTATGTGTATACAACACATAATATGTTAGAAATTTAGAAGAAGTGGGGATAATTATTATTAAAAGTGTGACATACAAGATCTGATCTTGTGGCATTGTAAGGTAGAGTGTAGGGTTTAAATATGAAGGTAGAGAATATCAGTTTGAGGTAATAAACGTACAGTGTCCAGGTTATGTCACATGAACAACTTATTTTTGCTAAGATAGCAAACCATTGTGGTGAAAATAAAAACCTCTCATATTTGTACTATTTGTCCGTGTTGTATACCTGGAAACTATCACAGTAATTACAGTTTCCTTGAGGTCCCTAAAGGAAACTTTAAGCACCAAAACAATTTTAGCTTAATGAACTAGTTTTGCTGTATATATCATGCACTTGAATTCACTTTGTTTATGCTGCCTTCACCACACTATACATGGCAGTTACTCACATGTCTCCCTATATACTTCCTGAAAAAGAGGCTGCTATTATTATTATTTTTTTAAGATTCCCTTATTGTACTCTGTGTTTAGTTTAGAATGTTTTCTCTTAAAATATGGGATAGGCATAAGGCTCTCCTAGACGTTAGATAAGGCCAGGGACTAATGAAATATTTTGGAAAATTGGGCAGACTAGATGGGCTGATGGGTTCTTATCTGCCGTCACATTCTATGTTTCTATGTCATTTTGCCAGTTCCTATAGGGAAAACTTAACTGTGCTCTGATTTGTCCAGGTTATATAACTAGTTCATATTCCTCTGTCCAGCAAAAGTGACATCAAGGTGATGGCCATGTGATTGGCAAGAGGTTAATGTAATATGAACTTTTTTACATCTGCCGACTGGATGTTTTCATATCTTACAGGACCTGATGGAGTTTTTGAATCCTAATAGCACAGAATGCACCCTGGTATTGTTCTATACCCCTTGGTGTCGTTTTTCTGCAGGACTGGCGCCGCACTTTAATTCCCTACCAAGAGCCTTTCCTATGCTACATTTTTTGGCACTTGATGCTACACAACACAGCAGGTATGTTTGTCTGTTTATTCACTAAACACTGAATTTACTAAAATATATTTGGCAAACTTATTTTGTTTTGTTCTATAGCATTTGGTTGATAAATTTATCCTAACGTTCACTGCACACAGCTGAATTTCAAAGAAAAATAAGATGCCAATAAGGTTGGAGTAGGGTTTTGAGGGAAAGCTTGTGTATGGAAGTCATTCAAGTTGTAAGGGAAAACCCATGTTATTATTCACAATAAAATATTCAATGATGTAGCTTCTGGGTAGTATTTGGAAATGCATACATGTACGTATATGCAGTAACAAGATGAATGATACATTTACTTTGCTATATTTCTAGTCTACAAAAGGCAGAAACTTAGCGTTGGAGACCAGTTAGAGAAAATCTGTGGTCAGAACAGGCAGGGTCTCCTGCTTGATCCAGTGTACAAGCAGCTGACATTCCTTGTTGCCAAAATGTTGTGAAAACTAACATTGCTAGTTCAGAAGTGGAACATCGGCCTTAATAATCCTGTGAAAGAGAGGCTTGACTGTGGGTGCTGAAAAACAGTTTGACACATAACTGGGGGAAGACACATTCAGAAGAGGCTATATGGTGCTCCTTTAATCATAGGTAGGGTTAGCGGAAAAAAAAAATCAAAGAGTAGAGATCCCTTACAACTGAAAATTATGTGGCATAACATTTTGTGAAATATTCCTCAGTGTGATTCTTATGCCTTCTTTAGCAAATATTGTGTTACTGTGATCATAATTTCTTGTGTTTATTTATGTATTTTTTTTTTCTTCTCTTCAGCCTCTCTACTCGATTTGGTACTGTAGCAGTTCCTAATATCCTATTGTTTCAAGGTGCCAAGCCTATGGCCAGATTTAATCACAGTGAAAGGACTCTAGAGACTCTAAAATCATTTATATTTAACCAGTCAGGTATGGGATATTTTCTCATTATTACATAAAACATGTAACTCATTCTAGTGTTGATTGTATTAATACTTGTTTACATTTCAGCTATCATAATTTCAAATTTAATTCAATAGCAACCAAATCACTCCTTTTTCTTTTTTTTTCATGGATTCCTACATTTGTATGGGCAGAAAGCATCCACAAAGCCAGGCTCATGGGACTTCTTCATTGAAAGGGATATTTTTTTTATTTTATCTGATCTTTTCTTTGATCTGTCTATCTCCATAAATAGCTATATAACTTTATTAGTAGATGTTGTAAGAAGACACACATTATAGAAGAACTATTTTATCCTCCGGGCTAAAGACAAAGCCCAATTTGATCAAACGAACTCCAATAGCATGCAGGGAGACTTGTATGTTTTTTTTTTTTTTCGAACCTGTCTCCTTTCCATAAGTGGAATACTCTGTGACTCCACAAATTATGTCTGCTACTAATTTAGGCCACAGCTTATGAGGAGACACTGGCTTCAATAGATGCTTGGTTCTCCCCATGAGCAAATGGATTTAGCCCCTGTTTATGCTTAAAGGGGCACTATATGCACCCAGACCACTTCATCTCATTGAAGTGGTCTGGGTGCATATTCCCAGGTCTCTTAACGCTGGACAGGTAATTATTGCAGTTTTTACTTGTATGGGTTAACTCCACCTCTAGTGGCTGTCTACCACTTTTGGTTGCCTAACTGACGCTGGACGTCCTCACACTATGAGGACATCCAGCATCTCCCAATACCCCATAGGAAAGCATTGTATAATGCTTTCTTATGGGGCTCTTCTAATGCAAGCTTGGTTGTTGCCGCTCATGTGCATTAGGTCTACCCCACCAGCTGATGGAGGCGCGGGCGGAGGGGAGGGGAAGTGTAGGCAGACTCCAAGCCGACATCGGTGCTGGAACAAGTGTCTTTTAAGGGTCTTTTAACTCATGGGGGTGGGCACTATAGGGTGCAATGGTGCCAGGAAAACAACTTTGCTTTTCTGGCACTTTAGTTTCCCTTTAAAGATAGCGCATAGAAATCCAAGATAAAGGGTTACCTTACCTTTGTAATCACCTAATTGTATGTCAGATGGTGTAAGGTATTACAAAATAAAAAAAATTAAGATGTACTGTTCTTTTGAATATAACTAAAATGTAAGGTAGAGGTGCAAAGTACACAGTACACAGAGCATTTTACTGTGAAGTATCATGACATTTGTATCACATTCAGAATCAAGAGACATTGAATTTGGAATCACTAGTTCCTTAAGCTATGCAGATCTATGTAAATGTTATATGCCATCTCCAAGAGTTTATGGTTGCCGCAGGTCGAGACATTAAAAGTGCCTAATATAAGGATTGTAGCTGTGATAAAGGTGATGTGCTACTTCAGGTACTCATATAAAATTCACTGTCCACATAGTCATAGAGCAGTACATAATTACTATGTGTACTTAAATTGCATTTCTTTCAATAAGCTCAACATTATTTCTATTTTATTATTCTATTGTGCTCCTAGCCCACTCAATGTTAATGAAAGTGAAGTCTAATAAGGCCTGTATCTATTATATTTCATATACTTTAAATCATAACAGAGCTTAATAAACAATTTAGATTGTATATCAATTAGTCTTTCTATGACGTGGTTTCATTGGCTATCTGCTTCCTCTCCCCAGGAATTCAGGCTAAAACTGATGTGGCACTTACAGAAGCAGATTATGAAGGCCCCTTGCCCAGTGTTCCACTTGGGGGAATAGACTGGCTGCTAGCCTTCTCATTGCTGTATGTGACAGTCTTCATATTATATGCAACAATGCAGACTGAAAGTATTCGATGGCTTATACCTGGCCAGGAGCATGAACACCAGGAGTAAACTGACTTTTTTTTCAATCATCTGGACGCTGAAATTCGAATTTGTTTTCCTAAGGAAAGTACACTAGTTTGTGTGTATGGATGTTTCCTCTTGCAGTTTTGAATTGATGTATATTGTACATAAAATAGACTGATTGGTTTGGACTCCGAAATATAATGTTATTGATTTATACATACATAGTTTTTTTTTTGTCTGAATGTTTCCAATTTTGCTACTAAAAATAGAGCCAATTTATACACTTCATGTTTTCCTTTACCATTCTGTTAATCTTTAAAGCGGCACTGTAACCATCTGGGGACTTCACCCACCACTGGTGGTACGGTGTCTGGAGGTGGGGGAGAAGGTGAGATTTACTTACCTGACCCTGTCCCTTGTGGGTGCTGCCATTTTATTTTCTAGACGGTCCTCTTCTGCTCCTGACGCTTCAGCATTAAGGTCTATGGAGGATCTGGCTAATATATCTGCAGCCATCACTGGTGACTTTTGAGTGGGGTGTTGGGGGAAGGAGAGTGCTGCTTTAAATGAAAAGCTTTAAAAACCTTTTCTTGGGGGGGAAAAAATTACTTGAAATTGCTATTATTTTGTTCTATTTATCTCTCTTTTGAATATAACTAAAATGTAAGGTAGAAGTGCAAAGTACACTCACTTTGCTATGTTCTTTCCTAAAAAGGAAGCATAGGAAATACACAAGTGAACACTCACCACTTAAGCACAGAGGCTTCTCAATGAGAAGTCTCTGATTGTTGTATTTGCCATGTGTGTGGGAGTATATCTACTAAACTGATACATTTTCAATCTAGTGTTCCTTTAATTGTTTCCTGGGCTACATGAGCAGTGAGACTCAAGCTCAAAATTAAAGGAACACTATAGTGTTAGCCCCACAGTGCTTTTGTATTTCTACCGTGCATCCTAGAGATGCATGGAATTTGTACATCTCTATGGGGACCTCTCAACGCTTCCATGCCGAGCATGGAGACACTGGACGTGAGTACTGCACATTGTGCAGCACTGACCCAGGAAGCACCTGCTACTAGAGGTGTTACTAGGCAGTAATGTAAACACAGCATTTTCTCTGAAAAGCCTTTAGGGACATTCTATACACACACCAGATTAACTACAGTCAGCTGTTCTTCTGGTGAGTATAGTGTCCCATTATCTTAGTAAATGAGCAGTGGAATAAAACCTGATTTTGACAGAAAAAGAGTGAGTCCAAATCTGAGATGTGAACAGATTGTAAATGCAGTTAAAAGTGTGGATGGTTGCTAAATTTCAAATATTTAAAGGAGGGAGAGGCAGAATAGGGATTATGGGTTTGTCATTAACGTGTAAAGGAAAGTGGAAATAACTTTGAAATAAGTCACACAAGTATCTTTTGTTTAGTGGCTTTTAATTTTGTGCAGAATTATGACAGATTAAACATGAATTTCCTTTTAAAGTGCACTCATACTCAAAATGGGCTAAATGAACCCAGATATGTTTAATAATTAAGTTATAGGGTGGAAGCCTGAGATTGTACATCGAAATATGATTTTTCTTTACAAGAATGCTGCCATGATAATGTGTATTTAAATATTGAGTTGCAAAGAGCACTGTATTTTTTTGACAAAAATAGTTTGTCCTATCTTGTACTTACTTGCTAACAAATGGTGTAACTTTATTCATCCATATTTAAAACTAGAGTTTCATTTAATTTTGCCTTGTGGCTGCTGTGTTTTTTATACCTGTCACAGATATGGAAACTGTGTAACCTATTTTCACCTAAGTGTATTATATGTGTAACATCCTTTTAACTAACTTAAATTTTTATGGTAAAATAAGATGAGAGAGAGACAGAGTGTATGTGTATATGTGTGTGTGTATGTATATATATATATATATATATATATATATATATATATATATATATATATATATATATATATATATATATATATATATATATGTGTGTGTGTGTGTATGAAAGTGTAGGTACACTAAAAACTGAAACGGGGGTGTTAGTTAATGAAGACCAGGAAAAGGCAGGAATTTTAAATAACTATTTAGGAAGAACCCATGGCAATAGATGTGCAAATGATTGCTACTAAAAACTTGCAGAATAATTGTAATTGGTTAACTCAAGACAAGGTGCTGCAGCAACCAAAGAAAGTTAATATAAACAAAGCTCCAGGGCCTGACGGTATCCATCCACGTGTACTTAAGGAACTAAGTGCAGAAATAAGTGAACCTCTGTTTTTAATCTTTCAAGATTCTTTTCTTTCAGGAAGTGTTCCGGAGGATTTGAGGAAGGCAGATGTGGTTCCTATATTCAAAAAGGGTTCAAAATCCTTGCCTGGAAATTATAGACCTGTGAGCTTAACTTCTGTGGCTGGTAAAATATTTGAAAGGTTATTAAGTGATAATATTCAAGAATTCCTTGAGAAGAACATGGTTATCAGCAAAAATCAGCATGGTTTTATGAAGCACAGGTCATGTCAAACTAACTTGATTGCATTCTACGAAGAAGTAAGTAGAAGTATAGATCAGGGTGTTGCCGTGGATGTGATCTATTTGGATTTTGCCAAGGCATTGGATACAGTTCCACACAATAGATTAGTGTTCAAACTCAAGGAAATCGGTCTAGATGAAAATGCTTGTTCTTGGGTAGAACATTGGCTTAAAAACAGAGTACAAAGAGTTGTCATTAATGGTAAATTTTCAAGCTGGACAGAGGTGGCAAGTGGTGTCCCTCAGGGGTCTGTTCTGGGACCCCTTCTATTTAACATGTTTATAAATGATCTTGAAGACTGCATTGAAAGTCATGTTTCAGTGTTTGCAGATGACACCTGTTGTGGAAATAAGGTCTACACATATTTCCTAGTTAGTGAAAAATGTCTATTTACTCATTTCACGATATATATATATATATAGCTAAGCACACACGTTATAATCAAGATGGCTGCTGGAAGCTTCTAGCTCCTTCCCCCTCCCCCTTCCTTTCTTCCTCCTAACATCGACTAACTACCTCGTGCACCAAGATGGCGCCGGGAAACCGTGGGAGACTCTTATGGCCCCGGTGACATCACCTACAGTAGGCAGAGCATTGAAGCAACCACTTAACACCTAACCAATTATTGATGTATTATTCCATGTTATCTCTGACAATGCTTATGATGTAATTTTGCTTTAAAAGGGACTTGCCGTCCACTCTGAATAACTTTTCCTCAAGTTATTCAACAACCTAGAACCTGTGTCTGGTGTGAATTACTTCAGGGAGCGTGCACGCATTGTTTCATTGATTTGGCCAGGGGCAGATACACAAAGAAATAATCAATACTTTAATTGATTTTTCCACTTCAATTGGCGCCCAACGTGGGGCCCACCGGAGAGCCGGTTCGGAGGGCCGGAACCAACGGACCGGAGCGGACCTCCGGAAAGTGGGACAAGCGGAGCCTGATCACCTCCATAATACAGCCGTTGCCTGTGTTATTCTCCTGTTTTGTGCCGGTCTGTCTCCGAGTCCACTTCCGGCTTCCAGAAGGCTACTAGAGACAGGTAATTAACTCATCCGGTGCGCCCTTTTTAAGTGAACCTGTCGATTGTCTATCTGCCTCCTGTATTCATTTATGTGTGTGTGTTTATTATACCTTTAAGATATGTTTGCTTGACTGCCTAGCGGGCAGGGAACGCATTTTATATGTTTGCTTGACTGCCTAGCGGGCAGGGAACGCATTTTATATGTTTGCTTGACTGCCTAGCGGGCAGGGAACGCATTTTATATGTTTGCTTGACTGCCTAGCGGGCAGGGAACGCATTTTATATGTTTGCTTGACTGCCTAGCGGGCAGGGAACGCATTTCAGCCGGTGGGGCTGGGTTTTTATGTTAGCTTGACTGCCTAGCGGGCAGGGAACGCATTGCAGCCGGTGGGGCTGGGATTTTTGTTTGATTATTGCAGTATTTCCTTTGGTACCAGTGTTTTGCCGGGACCAGCCTGGTGGGTGAAGGCTGGGGATTGTTATACCCTGAATATCTGACACCGGTGGTGTTAACATGTACATGGCTATTTTGCTCTCTATCATTCTGTGGTTTCTGTTTAATTGTTGTTACAGTGTGGGTACCCTTGGTGTGTGTGTGTGTATTGTGTGGTTAGTTCTGGATTCCGGAGTTTACGCTCATTTGTATGTTTGTGATTTTTGCAAATGTCTTCTCATTAGCGCAGCCACGTTCATTTTCTCCTTTGTTCTTTATCTTTCCTGTGCCTGTTGCCCAGAGCTGTGTTAGTCACCCACGCTCATTCGCTCCCGTCCGTGACCACCACCCCGGGTGGGCGGATCTCCGTGACTGGTCTACGTTTGGGGAAGACGCACGGGGCTCAAGTTCTCGTGGCAGTCGAGCACTGTAGACATTCTTTTTTCCCTTATACTTTCTCTACTTCTTTGTCTTTCACGTGTGGCACGCTTTGGTTACTCAAAAATGGGACAGGAACACGCTAGACCTGCTAAGGGCTTGCTAGCTTGTGACATTGTGAAAGAAAGGGCAGGGGAAGATGCAATGTTGAAACTTAAAAAGATTGCTAAGGTGTGTGGCTTCCAGATGTTGCCTAGTGGGAGATTGCAGCCTGAGTTTTGGAGAAAGCTACTCATAGACAAGGAAGGGTTGTTGTTGGATAATGGACTTACGAAGGTTGCAGAGGCTTGGTATCGGGTAGCTAGAGGTTTGAAACGGGAAGGATGGGTCGAGGAAGAACTGGAGTTCGAGGGCCAAATTGTGTATGTTTATCATAGGAGTGTTCACAATGATGATGTTGTTTCTATTGTTCCACGACCACCGCCCTATGATGGCGCCCGGAGCGCAACACTTAATTCCCGCCCTGCTTCTCCCGTCACAGCACAAACCCCACCCTCCGGGGGTGTGCCTTCAGCTCCCACTCCCCTGTGCCCCGTACTTGGTGCGGATGGTGCTTACTATTATCCAGTCCCACTTCACTCATTCCCACCTACTCCCATGCCTCAACCCTCCTATGACCCAACCCCTTCCATCAGCCATCCTTCCATCATGCCTGCCGAAGCCCCTCCGCCTTCATGTCCTTCGCTACCTCTCCCAGTGACCGTCCCCACTTCGGACCCTGCCATGGCTTTCCCCACCTTACCCATTGAAGTCCCACCTTCCTCCTCCGCTTCCCTCTCAGCCCCGAGTACCCCTTCCCTAGTAACTCCCGTTCCCTCACCCTCTCCGTCCATTACACATCCAACTCCCCTGACCCATACCCTTTCCACTGGCCCTATTCCTCCGGATCTCTGTCTCCCCTCTGACCCAGGACCCCTCCCTCCCACGGCCGATTTGCCGTCCCTAATCTCTGCCCTCACCGCCCTGACCCAACCCCCTGTTACCACCTCTCCAACCCCTTCTCCAGTGTTACCTCCTCCTCCCGAAGTCCCAGCCCCCTCTACCTCGTTACCCCTACCTCCCACGGCCGATTTGCCGTCCCTAATCTCTGCCCTCACCGCCCTGATCCAACCCCCTGTTACCACCTCTCCAACCCCTTCTCCAGTGTTACCTCCTCCTCCCGAAGTCCCGGCCCCCTCTACCTCGTTGCCTACTCCTCCACTGATTGGTTTGCCGTCCCTTGCCTCCGCCCACGTTGCTCTGCCACAGCCCCTTGTTCCAATCCCTCCAACCCCTTCCCCGGAAACCCTTGACGCATCCATGACTAATGACCTGTCTACCTCGATATCCGCCCTTTTCACTGCTGTCACTTCCTTGGTTAACTCCGCGATCCCTGCACTGCCTCCCACTGATATACCTCCTCCTCCTCCCCCCGAACCTTCGACCCCTCCCTTGTCTCCCGCTAACCTCCCCGAGCCTTCCGATCCAATCTCTGCTCTGGCTCATGTCCTAAACACCCACCTCTCACGCCCAGCCCCGCCGGCCCCCATGATGTCCCCTTCCACGGCTTTAGTTCCCCGTGTCCCTTCCGCCAGCACTAGTTACCCAATCATGGTGGTTGGGTCCGAGGTGTCTGCGACTTCGGACCAGCCCTATGCGATGGTTGCCTCCCCCCAAGCCTCGGGCTTCCACCCTACTACCTCTCCTATTACCGCCCTCCCAGTTGCCCCCACTACAGCTACCCCTGAGGCTACTCTTCACCGTGGTCCGGTGGTGCCCGAGGAGGTCGTTGTGGTGGACCAGAGCTCACCCCACCTGGGGGGGGAAAGGCTTCCCCAACGGCACTCCATTCCCCAGGGGTATACTCAGATTAGTCATGGTGCGGATGGTGCACCACCTATGTATGTTACTTTTAACCCTTCCCAAGCCGCTACCCTTGTGACTTCACTCCCTGATCCTGAGAAACACCCCATGCCCTTTTTCCGCAGGATGGCTCAGATCCGTAAGACATATTCCGCTGCTTGGCGGGATCTTATTAGTTTATGTGAAATTAAGGCTGGAGATGCATACTGGCCAATCATGGAACGGAGCTTTAATGACGCTCCACTTACTTCTGATACTGATTTTCGTTCTGGTGAAATTTTCTGCGAACAACTTCGCGCCTGGGCGCAGGATAAACTGGCTGACCAGGCTACTTGCATTAATGACATAATACAGGACAAACTTGAGACTGTTGAAAAGTACCACTCTAGGTTGACTCAGACTTTCTCGGACTTAGGGTTCAGCACTTACAATAAGGCACACACCCAGATGCTATCTGCAGCTTTTGTGGCAGGACTGAGAGAACACATTCGTAAGGGGTTGATTTTAGCTCGCCCTGAGTATAGAATTATTCCACTAGACACCCTTTTGTTGGTAGCCAAGGGCTTAGAATCTGTTTTACAACCTACACAGCGTAGGGCTAGTCCGCTGATGTACACCACCTCCACACCAGTTGCTGGTTCTAACCAAGTTCCTCAGATGTTCCCCCAACAGTACACTCAATCACCCCAGACACTGCCTGCACCAATCCCTTTCCCCCGGGACCGGACTATCACGACAATCCGGACCTGTTTTAATTGTAATCAGCCAGGCCACTTTAGAAGAGATTGCCCACAGCCTAGAGTGTTCCGCCAGCAAACTCCCCGGTACCAAAGTCCCCATGTCACTGGCTACACCTTCCCTTCCCCTGGTTACCTCCCCGCCCTTCCCCATCCGCAATTGCCTCAGCTTCCCCCACCACCACCTCCTCCTCCTCCTCCTCCTGAATACACTCAAGCCCGGCTCCCTGCATCAGAAGCTCGTGCATATACTTCACCCTCCGCTGAAGGGTATGACAATGATGATTTCCTAGACGGCCAACCCCGTCATACCCTCCGCCCATCCCGTCCCCCCATGCAATCTGCTAACCCTCCTTCCACTTCCCGCCGGTACCAGGGACCAGACCAGGCCCATTTGGATTTATTGCAATAGGTAACCGGCAAGCCTGTGTCAGTGTCTGCGGGGGATGGGGGAGGCCCTTTAGCTACTGTAGTTCTCCCTGTGGAGGGCCACCCCACCACTTTCCTAGTTGACACAGGTGCAGCCCGTAGTGTCCTTAGGGAACAAGACCTGCCAGACCCATCTTTCTTATCTGATACTGATGTTTCCTGTGTTGGGGTGGATGGTACACCACGCAGCAACCCCCTTACTAAGCTCCTACACGTAGGTTCACACATTCTCTCCCGATTTGTTGTTTCCTCTACCTGCCCCATTAACCTCCTAGGTGCCGATGTTCTCTCTCGGCTCCAGGCCTCCATTACCTTCACTGCAGATGGGCAGATTGAATTGACAACCCCCTTATCACAAAAGGATACCTCTGTCCTCTGTTCACTCCCTATTTTGTTAAACCTAACTGACAATACAGGGGATGCACGGGACCCACAAACCCCCAGTGCTCTGGATCGTATCCCTCAAGAACTTTGGTCCACTGGCCCGGATGATATTGGGCGATTACATGTGCCCCCAGTCTTAGTCCAGCTCCTGCCTGGGGTACTGCCTCCTCGCAGGCCACAGTACCCTCTGAAGCCTGCACAAGCTGAAGCCATTACCAGACAAGTTGAAAGTCTCCTTGCCAAAGGTTCCCTCATCAAGTGTACATCTCCATGCAATACTCCACTTTTTCCTGTTAAAAAGAGAACTGTTAAAGGTCAGCCTGACCAGTACCGCATGGTGCAGGATCTCCGTGCTGTGAATGATGTAACCATAAAAGACTCCGCAATTGTTCCTAACCCCCACACCCTCTTATCCCAAGTCCCACCTACTTCAACAATATTCACCGTGGTGGATCTAGCTAATGCCTTCTTCAGTGTCCCCCTTGACCCTTCCTGTCGTTTTCTCTTTGCCTTTACCCATGAAGGACAGCAATACACCTGGACTGTTATGCCTCAGGGGGCTCAGAATTCCCCCACACAGTTTGCTCACGCCATGTCCCTGGTGCTGGATCCCTGGCAGAAGTCTCATTTGGATGTCGTCCTGCTTCAATATGTTGATGATCTCCTTCTCTGTGCTCCTGATTTGCTCATTGCAGAGCGTGATTCAGAAGATCTTCTATGTTTCCTTGCTGCAGCTGGTTGCAAAGCCTCAAAATCCAAGTTACAATGGTGCCGGCCCTCTGTGGTCTTCTTGGGACACTGCCTTTCCCATGGCACCAAACATTTAACCTCTCAACGTGTACAAGCCATTCTGCATCTTCCATTACCTGCAAATCACCAGGCTCTCCATGCTTTTGTGGGTCTTATCATGTACTGCAGGTCCTGGATACCTGAAGCATCAAAGCTCATGCAGCCACTCTATGATGCCCTCAGGAGTGAGCCCTTTCATCTCACAGAAGAAACTATTATCTGTTTCCACACTCTGAAAAGAGCTATTGCTTCTGCACCTGCCTTGGGCCTACCCAACTACCAACTTCCCTTCAACCTGTTTGTCTCCGAAAAATCAGGACATGCTTCCGGAGTCCTCACCCAGAAACATGGATCAAGACAACGCCCTATTGGCTATTTTTCCTGCATGCTTGATCCTGTTGCAAGGGGTAGCCCCTCTTGCCTCCGAGCGGTGTTTGCCGCCAGCGCTCTCCTGGACAAGACCAATGACTTTGTTCTTGGCCATCACCTCACAGTGTTGGCCCCTCACGACATTACTGCAATCCTGCAGCAAGTTCGACCTAAACACCTTTCTTCCCAACGTCACCTTCGCCTACAGACCTCCTTACTCCTACCTGATAATGTGAAACTCCAGAGATGCCTTTCCCTGAACCCAGCCACTCTTCTGCCACTTCCCAAGGGGGGAATTGTGCATCACTGGTACAGCCTGGATATCAACCCAGAGGTTCGAGCAGATTTACAGTTGCCTGTATTCACACCTCCACATGATGAACAACCAGAGGCCCTACTCCACTGTGTCTTGTGGTTTAGGGACGTACCAAGCCCTGATGTGGACTATGAGGAAGAACTATTTCAGCTGAAAGAAATTCAGATTACCCTGACTGACTTATTTTGGGACTCCACAGGTACCATGCTCATTTTGGTTCACCTTCCAGATAATGTAGCACACCTCTACCACCATTGGGAAACAGCTATCCCACACATATCTCTCACCAGATCCCACGACACCTCATGGGAGAACCTAGGCCCGATGGCCAAAACCTGGAACCAAATGACTCAAGAACAACTGACTTCTACGGGGATAAATAAAAAGACCATTAACTACTGCACAACAGGATACTCCAGGTACCACACAGAGGCCTGTGAGGACCCACCCACCATAGACTGCAACCTCATTGATATCCCTCATGACTGTTTTGAACAAATGAAAATGGAAACTACACACCTACCAACTGTTTATGAAGCTGCATTACTCAACCCGGATCAAACACTATTTGTGGATGGCTCAAGGTTTGCTGATGAACAAGGACAATACCACACTGGATATGCAGTCACCACAGGATGTCAAATATTACAAGCAGCTGCCCTACAACCAACTAAGTCTGCCCAAGAGGCCGAGTTAACAGCCTTGACTGTGGCCTGCAAACTGTCCGAAGGTCTACGTGTCAACATTTATACGGACTCAAGATATGCCCTGGGAGTGGCACACGATTTTGGCTTAATTTGGAAGACCAGAGGATTTCTTACAGCCACCGGTACCCCAGTAAAACATGGGGCAGCCATTGCAGAGCTGATGGACGCATTGGAACTCCCAGCAGAAGTGGCAGTATTGAAAGTAAAAGCTCATGGAAGATTAGACACAGAAGAAGCACGTGGCAACAGCTTAGCTGATCAGGCAGCCAAAGAGGCAGCACGACAAGGATGGGAAGTGGACAGAAGAGTGGCCACAGATACATTACCCATTTACACTATGCAAACATTGCCTACAGATCTCAGGCTGCTGAAGGAACAACAAGCTGCTGCCACTCCTCAGGAGAAACAAAGTTGGAAGAACAAAGGAGCAATACTCCGTGATGAAGTTTACACCATTAATCTCAAGTTCTGCCTACCTAGAAGTATGTACCCAGCGGTGGTCCAATGGGCCCATGGGCCAGCCCACCTGTCAAAGCTCCTGATGAACTCACTGATTGACAAGTATTTTGAAGCACCAGGCATCACTACCTTAACACAGAATTACTGCAAATCTTGTACTATATGTGCTAAATGCAATCCTGGAAAAGTCATAAAGACTGCACCTAATCATCTAGCCAAGCCACAATACCCCTTCCAGAGGATTCAGATTGACCACATTCAGATGCCAAAGAGCGGACGTTATGAATATGCATTGGTTATAGTGGACATGTTTTCAGGATGGCCAGAGGCCTTCCCAGTGACTAATCTCACCGCGAGGACTACAGCCAAGTACCTTTTGACAGAAATTGTTTGCCGCTACGGGGTTCCAGAAGTAATTGAAAGTGACCAAGGGACCTCCTTCACTGCCTCGCTAACACGGGAAGTCTGGTCAGCACTGGGGGTGACCCTTGCATTCCACACACCATATCACCCACAGAGTAGTGGTAAGGTAGAGCGCATGAATGGCACTCTGAAAGCCAGAATGCTTAAAATGTCACAAGAAACTAACATGCCCTGGCCCGAGAGTCTCCCACTAGCGTTATTCAGTGTAAGGTACACTCCCAGAGGAAAATACAGTTTGTCACCTTATGAGATTTTGTTTGGTACAGCACCCAGGTTAGGTTGCTATTTTCCCCAACAGCTTCAGATTCAGTCAGACGCTATGGTAGACTATGTGACTGCCCTCTCACATGCCTTGACCAAGATACATGCCCAAGTGTTTTCTTCTATTCCAGATCCTGAGTCGAATACAGGTACACACAAGCTGCTTCCGGGTGATTGGGTTATGGTTAAGAAGTTCCTCAGAAAACACACCCTAGAACCAAGATTTGATGGTCCTTATCAAGTGCTCCTGATTACAGCAACGTCAGTTAAACTAGCTGGGAAAAGTTCCTGGATACACGCTTCACATTGCAAAAAAGTGCCTGCTCCAGAAGAAGCTGATCCTGTTGAAACATGAATTTATTATGTGTCTTGTGTTTTCTTGTGTTGTTGCACTTTGCCTGGACCCAGCAAGTGGCCATAACCAAAGATAATCACGTTTACACTTTCTGGTACAACTCTTCTAATACTGATGTGGCCACATACACCTTTGATTACTGTGACATAGTTACTTGTACATTCCCGCAGACACAACATGCAGCCATATACAAAGACATACCTAACAAAAAGGACCCATACATTTGTGTGACTGGAGGAGCCTGGGGACACCATTGTAGTTCATGGAAAGCTGCCGGGTGGAATGCAGGCAGACCATGGGGCTACAGACCTCAGGTTGCACTAGACAGACTTGACAAAGACGGGAAGCCCCTACTTTCTAGAATGACTCTGAGTAAACCCACAGGGTCAACTCCCATTAAACTTACCCAAAATATAGAGCACCCTAGTCCAAGGGACGCGGGGGAATATGTGATGGGGATGTACTGGAAGGGAGGTGGCTCACATAATGCATTGGGGACGTTTTACCTACAAGACATGCTCACCTCCCCAGACTGGGTAGGGATCACTCACATGATCGTTAACCCATTAAAACCACATATTAAGACCCTACATGACATGGTAGCTATAGCCAACCCCACCTTTGAAGACACTATGGCAGTGGAGACTGGTTTTTCAGACACTAATTTGTGGCTAGAATGGATGAGGTACAATGCCAACTCACACAATAGAACTAATTGTTATGTGTGTGGAGGAGCCAGGCCCCATCTGGGCACAGTTCCTCTGAACTTACCTCCTGAAGTAGAATCATGTGTTCTGAGTCTCTACACACAGTCCATCACCAACTCCTCAACATGTGAATCATGGAAGAGAATTTACCCGATCACTCATGGACATGTAAAACCACCTGATGGAGTCACCATCTACCCAGGTAATTACACATGTTACACAATATCTAAGAACACCGGTTTGTATCTGGGCAAATTCCCATCAGGATACTGCTCAACTTACCATAATCCACCCATATCACTGCTAATGAATCACACAAAGACAATCGGTGATATCTACTGGTTATGTGGTGATAAACAATTGAGGTCCCAATTAACTGGGCAATGGTGGGGGGAGTGTGCCCTAACTAAAGTCATAATGCCTATCCATATCATTCCAGATGGTGACCATAACACGTTAAACCTCACACATGTACACTCTAGAACTAAACGAGAGACTCCTATCCGAGGGAGCTTCAACCCCCATGTGTATATTGATGCCATAGGTGTGCCAAGGGGGGTGCCTAACGAATTCAAGGCAAGAGATGAAGTGGCTGCAGGATTTGAATCCCTAATTCCAATGATAACTGCTAACAAAAATGTCAATTGGATTAACTACATTTACTATAATCAACAGCGCTTTGTCAACTACACTAGGGATGCCCTACAGGGCCTGGCAGAGCAACTGCAAGCCACCACCCAAATGACATTTCAGAACAGAATGGCCCTAGATATGATATTAGCTGAGAAAGGGGGTGTATGTAAAATCCTCCCTGAGACCATGACATGCTGCACATACATTCCAGACAACACTGGACCCAATGGTAAGGTGACTATGGCCATAGAAAAGCTAGATAGTCTTGCAGACGAGCTAAAGAAAAATTCAGGAGTCACTGACACTTGGGACAGATGGTTTGGATGGATGAATGGTTGGCAAAGGACCCTCTTCCAGGTGGGGACAGCTGTTCTCATAATGATCGTCATTTTCTTATTTTTGACCTGTTGCATATTCCCCTGCATACAGAACTACCTACAGAAAGCGGTAGACAAGACTATAGATGGCGTGACCCCTACTTTCATACACCAAGACATCACAGACCTCGAAGATGATACTCCACATACACCCCTTCAATCACATCAGTTCAAACAAACAACTGCTTTCCTGTAGGGACAGTATAGGGAAAGCGTCTGTCTTGGCAGGCGAGTCTCACGTGTGGAGATGTGGTGGACTAGCCACCGCAGGTTACCCACGGAGTGAAGTGTTCGATGCTTGTTAAGACAGATGAGCTGCAGGCAGCTAGGGACATATTAGGGACAGTAGCAGTTGTTATGGTAAATAGCCATTTTAGGGGGGACTGTTGTGGAAATAAGGTCTACACATATTTCCTAGTTAGTGAAAAATGCCTATTTACTCATTTCACGATATATATATATGTAGCTAAGTACACACGTTATAATCAAGATGGCTGCTGGAAGCTTCTAGCTCCTTCCCCCCTCCCCCTTCCTTTCTCCCTTCTAACATCGACTAACTACCTCGTGCACCAAAATGGCGCCGGGAAACCGTGGGAGACTCTCATGGCCCCGGTGACATCACCTACAGTAGGCAGAGCATTGAAGCAACCACTTAACACCTAACCAATTATTGATGTATTATTCCATGTTATCTCTGCCAATGCTTATGATGTAATTTTGCTTTAAAAGGGACTTGCCGTCCCCTCTGAATAAACTTTCCTCAAGTTATTCAACAACCTAGAACCTGTGTCTGGTGTGAATTACTTCAGGGAGCGTGCACGCATCGTTTCATTGATTTGGCCAGGGGCAGATACACAAAGAAATAATCAATACTTTAATTGATTTTTCCACTTCATATATATTGATATATATACATATATATATATATATATATATATATATATATCATTTTGTTCTAAGTGTATTTTGATATCAATGCACACATATATATATATATATATATATATATTTCAAAATACAGTTAGAACAAAATTACACATGTGTATATATAATTACCAGATTTTACTAATTACATGACGTAAAGTCATGATTTTATAAAGGACACGGAGGCTCCTATTAGGCTTATCTCTTTCTTTTATTCCTCAGCAGCAAAGAAAGCTAAGGTGTTTATTTGTAGAAAAAACATGCATAAATACCCTCACAGGGTTAACCTTACATCATTATCTCTTAACCAATAGGAACAGTCCACCTCTGATATCCTCTCATGTAACCTCCTCCTCTTCCTCTTTCTTGATGATGCCGAAGCGAACAAATCACCATTAACATGTATCAAAAAAAATTCGCTATAACCAAAAACACAAAAGGTTGACAACTGGATACTTGACGTTGAAGTTGAATCCGTCCACAAATAACGCGGGATCTTCCGGAACTGATCCTCTCAAACTGCGGGATTACTTCCCGTCATCAGTGGGTATCTTTTAGCTGTGCTTCAGGCTGGAAAGACAAAGAAAATAAATGGTAAAACGTGTCCTTGCCAACTATTTTCATCCTGCTATGGTATTAAAAGATGAGCTGTTTATGTAACCAGTCATATGTTAAACATGCAATCGTTACTTGTTTGATAGATTTACCATAGCGTAACACATACACCATATATCAATGATAACTCATTTTACTAAAGTCCCTATTACATACTTTGGGATACAAATGTTTTGTTGTATCTGCCCTGGGTGGGCTAATACTCGCCTCCGTGTCCTTTATAAAATCATGACTTTACGTCATGTAATTAGTAAAATCTGGTAATTTTATTAAAGGACACTGAGGCTCCTATTAGGCTAGTTTAAAGCTGTGCAATAACTATACTTGACACATGTTCTGTAGGTCGAAAGTAGTATTCCTTAAATGTCGATGCCCTAGACCAGTCTGCTGTTTTCATGATGTCTTCCAATTTACAACCTAAATTAAAAGCCTTTGAAGCCATGGCCCCTCTGGTAGAGTGTGCACCATATACAGTTGTATCTATGTGGGCTAAGGCCATTATCCATCTCACCCATCTGGCGAGAGTTACCGTGGATACGGGATGGTGGGGTTGTTTGATAGCTAAAAACAATTCCGGGTGCATCGGTTTTCTGAATTCCAGGGTCCGTGTCTCGTATTCCTTTAAGCAAATCACCGGGCAGAGTTTACGGTTATGCGGGAATGCTGGATATGAAACTGAGGTAATTGATGACTTTGTACGTCTAGAGATGTTGAATGAAACCCCCGTGGGAGTAAAGGATCTTGCATCAACGTCCAACGCTCTGACGTCTGACACTCTCTTACAAGAGATCAAGCAGAGGAGCATGACTAGTTTCGCTGACAGTTGTCTCAGTGTGAGTGTCTCATTGTGTGGCCAAGTTTCCAACAGTTGCAAAACTGAGTTGACGTCCCATAGAGACGTGTTTCGGGGTTGCGGTGGACGAGCAAACCGAATACCTCGAAGGAGACGGCATACCAACTGTTGCTGACCCGCTGGGGTCCCATCTATTCCCCGGTGTCCCGCTGAGATTGCAGACCTGTAAACGTTGATGGTGCGATAGGCCAAACCTTGATTGTATAGGTTGGTAAGGAAGCGCAACAGGTAATTTATAGGAGCACATATGGGATCCACCTGCTGTTCCATGCACCAACTACTCCATCCGTTCCAGGCATAGAGGTAGGAGCGTCTCGTTCCAGGTGCCCAAGCTCCTGCCAGTAATTCGATAGTTTCCTGTGGAACCTCTGGGACGCTCCATGGTCCCCTGAAAGCAACCATGCTAAAAGTTTGAATTGCCCCTGTACCAGCAGGGGGTGCGGTTTGCCCTCTGGATCTGCTAAAAGGTGTGAGACGTCTGGTAAGAGTCTCGGAAGGTCTATAGACATCTCCATGAGTGTGGGGAACCACGGCTGAGCTGTCCAAAACGGGGTTATGAGGGCCAATGACGTTTGAGTCCGCCTGAGGTGCACTAGTGTTCGAGCTATGAGGGAGAACGGAGGAA
>OW240914.1:251972089-252101673 GCA_933207985.1 Pelobates cultripes
GTCAGTCCGGTCGGTAACGGGAAACAGAAATTCCGCGCTGAACAGGAGTTTCTGTTTCCTGTAACCGGCCGGACTGACAGGAAGTGCACACTCAGTGTGCACCCTCCTATCACTCCGGCCGGCTGGCCGGCCACCGCGGACCGGAGTGCAGCTCGCCCACGCTACAGGGGAGAAGCTGCAGCCGCCTGAGGCTCTTAACAGAGCGCTCAGGCGGCTGCAGTATTTAAAGGGCCGGCCCGCCGCGGCCGGCCTTACAGGAATTTAGGGCGGCCTGGGGGGCAATTGCCTCCCTGACCCCCGAACCCAGCCCGCCCCTGAGTGTCTGCATGCAGTGGGAGGAGATACTGAATCACAGGATGCTCGTGCACAGCAGTCCCTCTGGTTCACTCTGAGTGACTGCAACTGGAGGTGTTCCTAGTTTTCAATGTAAACACTGTATTTTCTCAGGAAATACAGTATTTACATGAGAAAGGCTGCAGGGACTTGATCGTCAAACTCCTGGAACTATTAGCTATAGTTCTCACCTGAACAACCTCATTAAGCTGAAGTTGTTCAGGTGACTATAGTGTCCCTTTAAGCAAATATGAGGCCTCCTGTCATGTTATAAAATTAGATCCAGATATAGTGTATTAAAGCGACCCTTTCACAAATAATGTGATTTACAGGGGAATCTCGGCTAAAAATTAATGGGTAACTAAATAAGACTTTGGGCTTGCTTTCCAGGACCACACTTGGTGCCCCAGGCCCATTCAACACCCTATGCAGGACCAGATTACCTATGTGCCCTATATTTAGGGTGATATTTACACGCTTTACATAAATCTAGTTTAGTTCATAATCTTGCTGGTTTATGTTTGTATATACACTATCATTAAATAAAAAAATGTGGAATTTTGTGCCTAATTTTTCTTTTTAGTTAATATTTTTAAGTACATTGAATATGTTATGTTAAAGTTCACTTTCAGTATTTTTTTCAATTAAACAAATAAAAGTGATATATTACCGATTTTTCAGTAACACCCCACATTCTATTTAAAAAAAAAAAAAAAAAAAATGTCACTAGCATACATCACGAAAGTATGCTTTTTTTTGCACACACCAAATACAAAGCGATATGAAACAGACCCAGTATACAGGTTAGATATAGGTATAATAACATTGTATCACAGAGCTCTGACATTCTACGGAACACAGAGCAATCACTAGGTCCACATGCTTGAGCTGCTTACTACTTCCTGCAGGTCTTACTGTGTACATAAAACAGTCACTAGTGCCCCTCCCACATATAAGCAGCAGGAGGAAGCTGTGTCATGTTTTGTATACCCTTATCCTGGCATGCTTGTAAATGTACTTGTCTAGTTTTGAGAAGCTGAGTTAGCCTGTAGATTAGTTTCTCACACAGTCAGTGCTGAGGGAGGCGGTGCAGCCATGTGCAGCTTCCTGTTAATTTCAAGACTTGGAGCTTTAATAAATAATCCTGTGGTGAGCAGGGCATTGATACCCGCAGTCTGCAGGAGAGACTTCAGTAAAATGGTAAGTGCTGCCTCCCCCCGTTACAGACACGAGCAATTAAAGGAACACTATCCCATTCAATTGAAAACAGCTTAATACAGCCCAGTCTGCTGGAAATTGTCAACATGCAGAGAACCAAAGATCAATTGCAAAGCCAATTCTATTGACATAACGATGAGCATAAAGTCCAGCCAATGATGTCCTGTATTTATCATAACAGAGCACATTTGTTCGAGTTGGGTCTAAAATAAAGTTTTATAAAAAAAAAAAAAAAATGAAAAAAAATGTGTGCTTCAAATTTGATTGTGGCTTATTAATATAAAACCTCAATTGGATATTGGTGCCAATATCCCCTATAATACTTTTTAAGGTTTAGGTCCAAAATCAAGGTAATTGCAAAATAAGTAATAGTCACAATCATTGCGATTCTTTGCAAAATTTTGCATCTCCCTAGATCTTGACAGTAACCATGTCTAATGCTGAATAAATGATGTCCATTCTCTTCTTCACTGTAATGAAGAGGGAGCCTTGGATGCAGAAGGTGTGATATGTGGAAGGGACTGGCATAAATTGCTATTAGTAAACAAACAGGGCAGTCCTACCGTCTGTCAGAGGACTATGCACCTGCTGGTGAAATAAAACTAAAGAGTGTTATAGGGAGGATCACCTTTTCACCAAGCAGGGTCAATCTCAATAAAAAGAAAAACATTAAATAAAAATCTGTTAATGGGGTCAGAAATAGCATTTCCCCTAAATATGGCATATCACACACAAAATATTTACCAGAGTATAAAATGCCCTGGAATACGTGTACCCATGTCTAGAAATTTAAAAGAAACATAAACTAACCAGTTCTGTAATTATGGTAAATCTCAATATATGTGTATAAGGGATGTAGCAAGTGTGTCTGTGTAGGGCAGGGGTAGTAAACCTTTAGCACTCCAGATGTAGGCTACAATTCTCATTATGCTTTTACAGCCCAATGAAGGTTGCCTACCCCTGGTGTAGAGGATGTAGTGAGTGTGAGGTAGGTGTTAAAAAGGGGTGCAGTTTTATATTAAAATATTTTTTATAACTCCTCCCTGTTTCTTACATTGTGGTGGTGAGGGACTCTATAGACTGCACCTCTGTCCGGAATAGACTATGTATGCTCTTCTCACAAGTCCTGGCATTGTGCGAAATTGAAATGTTTATAAATTTATCATTGCCCCTGCCTTGATGGAATGCTTTCATTCTGCACCCAGCTGAGGTGCCGGCTAGATTATGCGGGGCTCCACTCCTGTCACAGAAGGCTGAACTAGGTCAGTGAGGGAGATCTTTGATATACTTCCTGGGCCTGCCTATAACTGTATAAATATGAAAACTGTGTTCTATAGTTTTAAAATATGGTATACTCAAGATTTAAACAAAACAATATGTTTATGTGTAGATTATATAAATGCCAGGAAACTCAAACATTGGGATTGTTCACTAAAGTGAGAAGTATCGGAAATGCAATGCGAATTTCACATTTAAGGCCAAAATAGCTGAATTTGGAGAATTTTTCAGTTTTGCTATTTTAGTCGTAAATTTGAAATCAGCTATGAATACGAAGTAAACAAAAGAAAGGAGAGGGGAGGCGGGAGAATGGTATATAAGTTCAGCAGGACTGAAAGAGCAGGACATGAACCCAGATAATGAAGTAGTGAAAATAGGAGAACAAGCTCTTAATCCTGGAGTGTATGGTTGTTTAATTGTTTAAAATGTAACTTTTTTTTATTTTTATTTTTTTATAAATTCTTTATTTTGAGAATTTTAAATTTTTAAATTTGTATACAGGGTACAGAAAAAAGAAAGGGATATAGGGGAACAACAGATCATAGTGCCCAATAACAACCCAAAGACCTTCATTTTTAGCCGACTATGTCCAAAGTGACTGAAGTGCCTCTCCGTGTGTATGGGCAGTCGGAGATGTACCTACGCCTCTGCCCGTAGAGAGCGAGGGTGCAGAGAGGCACCGTGCTTTACATTGGATTCCACGTAGACTATGTCAGAAGTAGGCGTTGCAACATTGAGGTTAGGTCGCCATGCGCACTACATGTCTGAACCGTGAAGGGAATGCTCAACTGGAGCAAACTTGAGAGGTAAGGCTAAGTCAAGGCTTGTTGAGAAAGAAAAAAGAGACAATTTTTTTTTTTTTTTTTTAAATGCCCTATGCTGTGAGTAGCTCTCTATATGGTGGCACTCTATCTCCCTAGCTCTGGTTGCTCGTATTCCGCCAGTGTGCGTGCGTTTGGTGTGTATATAGGTGGTGGAGCCGTGTCAGGAAATCAGGTGGTGAGAGGGCCCGGAGGACCGAGGGCTCCCCACGGACCTCCCTCCCCCGCCCGCCGGTACTACACCGTGCTCCAGGGGCCCAGACCCTCCCAACCGAGTCAGTCGTCTCGTGAACCAGGGCAGATAATTCATCCATCTCCTTGGACTCTTCTATTTTCCTTCGCACCTCAGGCAGTGTTGGGATATCCGCCCTTACCCAATGAGCTGCAATAGTCCGTCTCGTTGCGAGCGCTATTTTCGCCACTAATTTGTTCTGTGCCCTGGGTAGAGCCTCTAGGGGTTTGGACAGCAGCCACGTCCATGGGTCCATTGGAAGGCTGTTTGCAATGCTCTGGAGGCGACGTCAGTGACCTCCTTCCACAGCTCGGAGACATGCACACATTCCCACCACATGTGGAAATACGTACCTTGGGCCCCACAGCCCTTTCAGCAACGATCGGAGTTCGATTGTCGCATCTGTTTAAGCCGTAGGGGGGTGACATACCACCGGAGCAGGGTTTTATACGCCTGCTCCCTATGGTTTACACAAATCGTTACTGAGGCAGTGGCCTCCCAAACGTCTGCCCAGTCCGAGGGATCACTCGGCGGGCCCAGGTCCCTCTCCCATTCCCTCACGTATGAGAAGTCCTCCGGAGGGGTATCTCTGGCAAAGATGTCATAAAGTATAGAGATCTGGCCCTTCCGTACCGGTGTGTGCAGGCTCATTTTCTCGAAATGTGTGAGTTGCGTTGTGGCTGCCCCCCTAATGGGGTGGTCAAAAAGCTCCTCAACTGGAGATAATGGAAATGGTCAAAAGAGTTGAGGGGGGTCGATTGCGGCAGGTCTGCAAATGGGAGAAGGCGGTTGCCCTGGAAAAAATGGCAAAGTCTAGTTAGGTTGTTGTCCTCGAAGTGGGCAAAATGTTGAGGTGTCATGCCCGGGGGAAATTGTGTGTTCCTTAGAACCGGAGTGAGCGGGAAGGGCATCTTGATAAGGTTGCGTTTACTGATGACTCTGTCCCACACCTGTATGGACGTCCGCAGGGCTGGCGTAGTTTGGGGCAGCTCCGACCAGTGAGGTTTCGGCACCCAGAAATATTACAATGGATGATCCCTCCCAAAGAGGTCGTGCTCCAAGTCGACCCAAAGCTTGACCCCCACCGGTGCATGAAGGGTTAGGATCTGCGCCAATTGGGCCGCTTGGTAGTAGTCCCACAGATTTGGAAGGCCCAGACCTCCCCTCCTGTGCTGAATATATAGAGTGGTTCTCTTTATCCGAACCCTCTCCCCCCCCCCAGATAAATCTGTCGATCTGCGTTTGCAAAGCTTTAAAATCCGTTCTTGAGATTGGGACAGGCAGAGTTTGGAATAAGTATAGAAAGCGAGGGAGAAGGGTAATTTTTACAGAAGCTATCCTGCCCAGCCAAGAGATAGACAGTTTTTGCCACTCCGTCAGGTCCTTTTTGGCCTGTTCTATCAGTGGGGGGTAGTTCAGTCGATAAAAAAATTTAACTTTTAATATTGTAGTAGATAAAAAGTGTAGGCAATATTTAGCATTGCCACTAGATGGAGACAAAACTTGACCATGCTAAGAAATAATAAAGAATTTAAAGGGACATTATAGTCACACAGACCACTTCAGCTCAATGAAGTGGTCTGGGTGCCAGATCCCTCAGGTTTTAACCTTTCACATGTAAACATAGCAGTTTCAGAGAAACTGCTATGTTTACATAGCAGGGTTAATCCAACCTCTAGTGGCTTTCTTCCTGACAGCCGCTAGAGGCGCTTCTGCGACGCTGGATGCGAAATTCGCATCCAGCGTGCAGAACATCCATAGGAAAGCATTGAGAAATGCTTTCCTATAGACTGTTAAAATGCGCACACGGGAGCGGACGTCGGCGGGGGAGGAAAGGTCACCAGCACAGAGGGAGCCTTGCGCTGGATTAAGGTAAGCTGCTGAAGTGGTTTTAACCCCTGTGTACACTATACAGACTACACTGTGTACACTATACAGACTATATTGCCCTATGTGAGCTGTTTTGTCTTATATCCTCTTATATCCTCTGGATAACGTTTATTTAAAAGTGTGTATAAATTTCTACTACTGCACTTTTTTGAACACTGTGCACATACTTGTTGTCACTATTTACTGTATAGAGCGCTAACCACCATGTTTTGCTCTGTTCTCCCTTTATCACTCTTATTGGCTGACCTACCTGTCAATCAGTTCACTTAAGCTCCGGACTGGTCACTTCTCTACCAATCATGAGAAAAAGCCTGATATTTAAAACCTCTTTTAGCAGAGGCTCATTTCCCCCTGAAGAGCCACCCAACCGGCGAAACACGAGTCGGGTCTCCACCATTCACCCGTGGTTAGACTCCAGACCCTTTACCGACAGTTTGTGATCACTGGCGTGCAAGCAGCACGTGTATTCTAACAGACTTCCCTGCACTGAATTCTTCAGCAGCGGTCTGACTCGGGTGAACAGACCTTCTGGCGTTCTGCTCCGTAGAGATAGTTGAATTCTCTCTCTTACTTACAGGTGCCCTTGAAGGC
Organism: Pelobates cultripes; assembly: GCA_933207985.1. Taxonomy (NCBI): domain Eukaryota; kingdom Metazoa; phylum Chordata; class Amphibia; order Anura; family Pelobatidae; genus Pelobates; species Pelobates cultripes. The sequence goes on from OW240914.1 coordinate 251,978,453, forward strand.
ACAGACTAGCAAATCCTTGCAGAACTATTACTTCTAGAGATAGTCAAATTCACTCTCTCTCTTACAGGTGCCCCGGAAGGCACAGATTAGCAAATCCTTGCAGCAGAATTACTTTCCTGCCGATTTGATTCTACATTGCATGTTGGGATGGTGATTATTATCGACGGTGCTATCCAGTGACAGTTCGACTTAGTTTTGATACTCCAGCGTGGGTGCCCTTGAAGGCACAGATTTAGCATTTGTACATATATTTTCACCATTACCATAACTATTATTGTTTACTCTACACCAACAGTCCTGTCTAGGACTTTACTCCTCACAGTTTCAGGAGCCACTGTACATTGACTGCACTCCCAAATTGCAGAGGGCTTCCCCTGGCACAGAATAGCAAACATGACGTTATCATACCATGTGGCATTGTGGTGATAAATTGCCACAGATCGCTTTGATGCTCTATAGGACACTGTTTTCGATTATCATTGTCATTCAGCTCAGTCTGCTATCTATCTATATCTATACACATCCCAGAGTAAACCTCTATTTATGTGTGTGTGTGTGTATGTGTATATGTGTGTATATATATATATATATGTATATATGTATATCTATATATATATATCTATCTCTCTCTTTTGATTCATTTTTTTCCTTTTGCAACACTGTATATATTGTGAATAGATCACCAAGTATCTTTTTCTTTGAATTTATTTCTTAGCATTGTCAAGTTTTGTTTCCATCTAGTGACAATACTAAATATTGTCTCTATATACTCCCTTTTTTTTTTTTTTTTTATCTACTGCAATATAAAACAGTTACGTTTTAAAAAATTAACCAACCATACTCCAGGGTTAAGAGCAAGTTCTCTTCTTTTCACTACTTGAATTAGAAGTATGTGCAAAGTTACTGCTTGAAATGCTGCATGTTCAGAGAGATATTTGCAGTTTTGGGCAGGCAGCTAGATGCAACTCCAGCATACGTGACTTATCAATTCTAATATTAACTCAGCATAAAATACGTCTTTTGTCAGTGCGCACTGTGTGCTGGTGACACTGTCTCTTTCCCCTCCTTTCCTGCTTGAGTGAATTGAGCCTGCTTCCCTACATTTCTTCATATTTGTCAAGTTTATCTTTCTAATTCCCTCCTTTCTACTGTCCACTCCCTTTCCCACCCATTATAACTATCCATGCCTGTGCTTTCATCTGGTGAGAAAGTCTAATCGAATGCTTCTCTAAGAGAAGAATTTGTTTGGAGTTCAGAGAGGTAGTAAGTAATGGGTCGTCCATGGGGCATGTAAGTAAACCCATTAGAACCATTGGTGTATAGATATTTGCAATTAAATAATCGAGAATATATGTGATGCCAAAATTAGTCACATATAAAATAATTACAATGAAAATGTATTTACTGATCATTTGAGAGAACAAATTTATTATAATGATTAATAAGATGGCAACATATTCCGCAGCACATTTTAACAAATGAGAGCAGTAGGTACAATCAAAAATTAAAGTAGGTTTTATAAAGCCCTTAAGGACCAATTAATTGGTTTAAAGATGCTGTATTGAAATGGAATATCATTCTTGGTGGATTGTAGCAGGGATGTTATATAACTTTTTTAACGGACCAAATTGTGATCCTGGCATGATTCTTAAACGCTTAAACATTTTCCTTTTCATTCAAAGTTTGTTAAATTGATTTAATAACCCAGTTAAAGTAGTTACATTGATCACATTTTGTTAGGTTAGAACAGCTATATTGTATTATCTTTGTGATCTAGCCCCATCTAGTGGAATTATTTAGGTTGAGCATGCCAATCTTTATCTACTCTGATCAGCCATAACATTAAAACTACTGACATGTAAAATGAAAAACATTCATAATATTATTACAATAGCACCTGTCATGGAGTGGGATATATTAGGCAGCAAGTGAACAGTCAGTTCTTGAATTTCATGTGTTGGAAGCAGGAAAAATGGACAAGCAAAAAACAAACTGAAGGACTTTTGACAAGAGTCAGGAAGTGATAGCTAGATGACTGGGACAGAGCTTCTTCAGAACAACAAGTCTTTTGGGATGTATCCAGTGGCAGTACCTACCAAACGTGGTACAAGGAAGGACAACCTGGGTCAGGTTCATAGGAGCCAATGGCTCATTGATGCATGTGGGGAGCGAAGCCTAGCCTGTCTGGTCTGATCGCACAGAAGAACTACTATAGTTCATATTGCTGAAAACCTTAATGCTGTCAGAGCACACAGTGCATCGCAGTTTGCTGTGTATGGGGCTGCATAGCCGCAGAGTGGTCAGAGCGCCCATGATTACCCCTGTCCAACGCCGAAACTGCCTTAAAGGGAACGAGAGCATCAGTACTGGACCACAGAGAAATGGAAGAAGGTTGCCTAGTCTAATGAATCATGTTTTCTTCTAGATAAGGTGGATGGCAACAGGATGCACTATGGGAAGTAGCCAGACCAGCGGAGGGGCAGTGTTATGCTCTAGGCAATATTCTGCTGGGAAACCTTGTGTCCTGGAATTTAAGTGGCTTTTACTTTGACACATACCACCTACCTACAGATTGTTGCAGACCGCGTATACCCCTTCATGGCTGTGGTGTTCTGTGATGAATGTTACCACTTTCAGCAGGATAAGGTTTTACCTCCACGCCCTAACACACTGCAAAAATTGTTCAGGAATGGTTTGAAGAACCTGACCGTGTTCACAGTGTTGCCTTGACCTCCAAATTCCCCAGATCTCATTACGATTGAGGAATGTGCTGAAACAACAAATCTGATCCATGGAAATGCCACCTGAAAATGTGCATGAGTTAAATAATCTTCTGCTAATGTGGAGTCCATACTTCAATGCATAAATTGGCAGCACAAGGGGGACCTATATGATATTAGGCAGGTGGTTTTCATGTTGTGACTGATCAGTATACATATGCAAATATATGTGGTATGATAGGAGCTGAATTTGATGCAAATCAATTTTATGTAGTATTGACAAATGTTACTTAGCATCTTACAGGTATTATGTGTACGTGTAGTTAGTGTTCTTATTATAAAGATGCATTATTATAAATGTGTTGTTATGGTATTATAGGATGTATATAGGAAGTATCTGTTCTGCAGACAATCTCACTGAAAATGGAAGGCATATACATATTGATCAAGACTAAACAGTGTAAGCGGGCAATACAGGATAGAACAAACTGCCTGTCAAATAGGGGAAATATACTGGACTGCACTCTAGGATGTGGCAGATGACAATTGGTGAATAGCAGTGATAAGTGAGGTCACACAAACAGTCTCCTTTAAGATTACAGATGATTCTGAACACAAACTGCATAATATTATGAGTTGTAATTTACCCTGCTTTTATATGATTTGAACACCACAAAGCAAATCTAGACTCCTGTATTGACTACATTCAGTATTGCTCTGTCTGCAGACTTCACAGGGCCACTTACTAACTCCAGAGGAACGAACTCAAGCAGTTCAAGAGCTCAGCACAATAGGATGGACTGAGATCCCTGCAAGAAATGCCATTTATAAGGAATATATATTCAAGAACTTCAACCAGGTAATGCATTTTCAAATATAAAGTTTTACATGCCAAACCTCTACATTTTACTTTCTGGGATCCACTGGTTATATGTTTCTTATGGAAGAAAGTTCACAAATTTACTAGCGTAGCCTTGGAATTTAAACTGCTTTTGGGAGCACTTACATCTCCTGGAAAATGATGGAGACCAACAGTTGAGGTGAAATATTGTATGCCTTGTCTGTAGTCAGTAGGAATATTATCCTGGATAACCAGTCCTCTCTCCACATTCACTTGAACCACTCCCAGACTGTCTGAGATACCCTACCTTGTTTGGTCTCAAACATCAATATATATTTGTGTGTGTGTGTGTATATTTGTATATATTTAAAGGCTTGGCCTGTAGTTGTGGGAGGGGCTTGGTTCCCCTTTAAAAGGGCTGCCAATCCACTCCCACCTTACTGTTGCTGGTCTGGCGAGTCTGAAACATTTACTTCTGGTTCAGACTGGCATTTTAATTTTTATTACCTGTCTTCCTCGTGGTCTCCTGGTCCGGTTTATCCCTGGCTCTTCTACCCGTCGCCGGCGTCCGCGCATACCGTTCTCAGCTCCAAATACCGGGTTCAACCGTAAGTCCGGCCCCACCATAAAGCAACAGCCACAAACATTGCTACCTTTCACGCGGGGCTCCGTTCGTTTATACCGAGTGTTCGGTTTTCTGTTTTTTATTGCAACCGATCAAACCGTTCGGCTGATTCTAGTACACAAATGCTTCGCATGTTTCACTTCATGTATCTTTTCGAACACGACCGTTCGGGCATTTTTCTGTATATATCTTTTCGGTATTCGAACGACACTTCACTCATTCACATGTTTCACATGTTCATGCATTCTATCCTTTAGGTAAATTACGGCCAAATGCACGAATAGGCACGGATTTTCACCTAATTTATGATACCGTACCCCCCCCTTTTCCCCCTGCTGGTTACATATTATGCTACAGTCATAAAAAATTCCACTTAGGGGTAATACATAGTTAATGTATCTGAATGTTAGAACTTATATTGCCTGTAATTTTTCCACAGGTCCACATCTAGGATTACCTACTTAAGGATTATAAATTTGTGATAACTGACATTTGTGTCAAACTGTGGTTGCTGTCTAGGTGGGTTGATATTTGATTTAGGTTTAAGCTTTGTGCCAAATGTCACGTTAATTTAGTTTACACATGTGAATTTACTCTTTTAGGTTCTAGAACTTCTGACGGTAATTTACAAACACTAGAAAATCGTCATCATCCTCGGTTTATTTACTACTCTCGGCATAAGTGTCTGTTAGGTTCATTTTATTTCGGGCCCACGATCTGGCCAGCTTATAACATAAGCAGAGACGCTTATATGTTGATTTTCATGTCCATAGATTGCACCACGATATTATTACAACCGCTGCTTATTTCTACATTGACAATCGTCCTGTCTCACATATTCGGTACTACGCCAGATCCCAGTACTTTATATTTAGAGTGGTACTGGTCCTAGGTTACGTGGCCCAATTAGGAATATATTTTCTGGTCTTAATCCATAGGCTAGTGGTCCTGTGAGGCCAACATCCTCATACTCGGAGGAATATGTCCCTCGGGCCAAATCCTAGCTAGCCATCTCACATAGTTGCATAGAGAGGGCCTCACCTATCACTCCCATTCTATCTTATGCTTTTAAATTGTCACCGAGAGGTCAACACCCTGCCACAACGTTCAGTGGCCTTATACTTTCCCCATGCATAGGTAGTGCCTCTCAAGTCGCTTGGCAATTAGTAGGGACTCATCTGTCACTATCACAATGTATAATTGTTTCGCCACTTGGTAGTTAGCTAGCCTTACCAGTACCCACCCAGTTCATTACAGAGTGATTGATTAAAGCTACCTTATATTTTTCAGTTATGTCAAATACTCCTGATAGCCCTGAGGAACTTTCACTACCCTGCACGCCCGCTAAGCCTGGTACCCCTGTTCCTGGAACAGATGTTAATAGTCCTTCGTCCCTCAGATCATGGACCGTCTCACTGCAGAACTTAGAAGACGCTGCATCCCTTTCCCAGCTACTGCTAGGAAGGCGGAGTTGTTTAGACTTTTAAACACTACCTCTGACAACTCCGATGCAAGGGAAGGCCCTAGTGGGAACCAGCTGCCAGCTTTTCACGCCATGATGACTTCTCTTATGTCATCCATCGGCACAATTAGCGATAGGCTGGATAAATTGGAAGCAAGTGGTGCCAAACAGACCGCTCCAAATCCAATTATTGCCAGTCACCCTCTTGCTGACATTATGCCTGGTAATTCATTGGAATCTATATCAATTATTAAATCTATTAATTCTTCGCACATGGTCCCATCTCACCCTAAAAAGGACATTCTGGAAGGCAAGGATGTAAACCTGGTTTCATTGCTCATAGCCTCCCAGGATGTCCTAGAGAATAGGACCTTTGCATATGGGGATATATCAGTAGTGCTAAGGGCAAGAGACCCAAGGCTGAACAAAAAATTGACCATCCCTGAATTCGTACTAGGTTTTGGGATCTATAGGGATGTTTACTGCTCAGTATACCCGGGGAAAAGAGCAGAGCTGGATGCATACATGCACAAGATGGTGGACCTGGGGCACAAATACGGTGGTACCGCTTTTTACGATTACCACCGTTCCTTTTCTGCAAAAGTGGCTGCGGCTCTGGCTCAATTCAATTTACGCATTAATTGGAGCAAATTGGACACTGAGTTATTCTGCAGGCACTTTGCAGGCCTCAGTCCTCCAGCTTGTGCAGTTTGTGCATCTACAGCACATCACACAAATTTCTGCCCAAACACAGCAGAAATTGAACAAAATCAAACTACCTCTAACTTTCCAAAATCTGCTAGGGGATTAAAAGACAAACTGGGTAGGGATATTGTATTTCTAGGTAAATCTCAGGTTTGCAACAACTTTAATGCGGGGAATTGTGGTTTTAGCTCTTGCAGGCTGATGCATGTATGTTCCCACTGTTCAGGGCCCATGCCAAGACTATGTGCCCGAATAAAGCGTTCCCCAAACCGTATCACACAGGTGTGAACATCACATTATTGACCTCGCTATTACAGCTACACCCATCACGCCATTTCATTGACTATATTATCACGGGAATGACTGAGGGATTTCACACCGGGTTGGTCCATTTACCCTCCGGTACACTGGAATGCGACAACCTACAATCCTCGTTAGACAGTCCACAATTGGTAAACACTCTTATCACGACCGAGGTGAAACAAGGGTTTCTGTTGGGGCCATTCTTTTCCCACCCTTCACATCTTGGAGAACCAATCCCATAGGGGTGGTCACAGGGAAGACTTTTTTTTTTTTTTTGTAAATCTGTTTTTATTGAGGAAAGTTCAATAAAGAAAAAGGAGATATAGAAAATGAGGCTCGCAGGCCTCCATGTAAAACGTTGTGACATAACATAACATGCATTATACAGCAGTGTCACAGGGAAGACTTCACTCGAACACAGACTGATAATTGATTTATCTGCACCACATTCCTCCACTGTCCCCAGCCTTAACTCACGAATATCTTTCCGAAGAATTTTCACTACACTACGCCACTATCGACCATGCCATAGGGTCCATTCTTCAAGCTGGCACAGGGGAATGGCTAAGTAAAACCGATGTGGTAAATGCTTTTAAATTACTACCATGCACCCTTCCCTGTGGCATCTACACGGCATTAAATGGCAGGGGATGTATTATTTCTTCACCCGTCTCACTTTTGGCTCCAAAAGCAGCCCACGTATTGTTGACACGTTTGCAGAAGCTTTATGTTAGTTGTTAATAAATGTGTGCATTTCACTATCTGGACGATTTCCTCATGATTGAGAATAACACACTCCAACCCAGTAGTTTGAAACACAAGTTGGCTTTGTTTGAATCCCTCACTATTCCTGTCTTCCCCTCACAAAACTTTGGGTCCAGATACCAACATGCAATTTTTGGGGATCCAACTAGACACGATACACATACAGGCTAGTCTCCCTCAGGACAAGATTGAGCGTACCCTAGCAAGTATTGAACATTACCTGCTACAAGGTTGTTGCAACCGGAAAGAACTACAATCACTACTAGGGTCGCTCAATTTCGCCATGAGGATCATACCACAAGGTAGATCCTTTATATCCCACCTGCTATCTTTATTTCCACTATTCACCTCAGACACTTCACGCATCACATTAGATGAACACGCAACCTCGGATTTATGCATGTGGGTTTTTTTTCTCACCTCTTGGAACGGGCGAACCATGTTTATACCACCCACCTCCGACACTTCACCTACACTGTGTATAGATGCCGCAGCAAACACAGGCTTTGCAGCCATCTGGGGTGATCAATGGCTTTACGGACCTTGGCCGACCGAAGTCGAATCACTGCCCAACTTCTCTGATACCTCAGCTTTATTCGAATTGTACCCAAGATATTCGGTTTTACTTCTTTTTGTCACATCAACCTTAAACTATCCTTTAATACAATTAAACTGTACCTTACCGGCATCCAGCACCATATGCTTATCCGACAACCTAACACTACTGGCTTCTTGACATCATATCAAATAAAAACAATACTTAAAGACATTAAAAAGTTAGACACAGATGTTCCCTCACAAAGACTAACCATAGACGACAACATATTCCACTCTCTATCCAACTTATTAGATTTGTCTCCTTTTGAACCCATGACCAATAACATAATACAGACAGCCCTATATCTCGCTTCAGGTCACTCTTTCCATATAGGGGCAGCATCTTCAGCATCCGCTAATCATATACCCGCTCACATTATTAAGGCTATGGGATGATGGAATACTCCGTCTACACACTCTACATACCTAATCCCGTTAAAGAATTAAGACAAGCTTTCTGTGACTTATCTCAATAAAAGAAGTTGGTTCACGAATTACGTTTCCTGGTAATTTTCTTTTGCCCACTTTTATTACAGGCCTACTGCTTTGTTGGTTCTGGCACACCACAACCGACTGGTGCTAACTCATGGATGTTATGTTTATAATATGCTAAGATTTCTGTGTTCGGCCATATTACCCCGACTACGTGTGTGTGTGTGTGTGTGTGTATATGTGTATTTATGTGTGTGTATGTGTCTCTATAACAAAAATATATACAAGGTGCACTCACAGGTCTTCATCTGTGATTTAATTTATTCGTTGGTGCAAGTTACATATGCAAAAAAAGTTGGTGATCGACGTTTCGACCCCTATAGGGCCTTCTTCAAGATCTTGAAGAAGGCCCTATAGGGGTTGAAACGTCGATCACCAACATTTTTTGCATATGTAACTTGCACCAATGAATAAATTAAATCACTGAAGACCTGTGAGTGCACCTTGTATATATTTTTGTTATGCATATTAACGCTGAGGATTGCACCCAGGCAAGAAAATATATTGTTTTTTGGGTACTAAAGGGTGAGTACCAAGGTTATTGTCTTTTATAAATATATATATGTATGTGTGTGTGTGTGTGTGTGTGTGTGTGTGTGTGTGTATGTATGTATGTATATATATATATATATATATATATATATATATATGTGTGTATATATATATATATATATATATATATATATATATATATATATATATATATATAATATATTACAGGCATTTCTCGCTTTATGAACTCCCGCCTTTATGAACTTTTTTTCTGGATGCGCCGCCATTTTGTTTCGCCGCCATTTTGTGTCAGTGGTCCACGGATCAGGACCGAGAAGAGTGCTTTGGAGCACAAACAAGAAGAGAAGAAGAAGAATTGTGGTCAGGAGTAGACAAGAAGAGAGATGAGGATCAGGAACACAGTTCCTGAAGATGAAGGGAAGTCTGAAAATCAGGTTTAGATTGAACTGTATTCTTTTTGTGCTTTCATGGGCATAACTTTAATATTATTGTACTGTGTGGTATTGAGTATAGATTTGACTTGATTTGTCTGTGTGTGTCTGACATAGCTGTCTGGGTGTATGTGTGTTTGCCATTGTGCCATGTTTTGGCAGGCAGCAATAGTAAGGAGCCGGAGGAGGGCTGAAACGCCTGAAAAAGGGGAGTAGGAAGAAAGTTTGAGAGCTGTAAAAATAAATGGAGTAAAAGAAAAGTGATAGAGGAGAGGGGGAAGCTGATAATGAAGAAAATAAGTATGAGGGTTTAAGAGAGGTGCAGCATGGCTCTTCATTGAATAGTATGAGGATTGATGATAATTTAAAGAAGATTTAAATATGGTATGCATGCCTTTAAAATTCCTACAACATACATGTATTTGCTATGCTTTCATGTTGTATTTGTACTTAATCATTTAGATTTTCAATGGTAAAATGTGTCGGTTAGGAACGGAACCCTTGTTTATTACATTGTGTCTATGGGAAATAATTAGTTCTCACTTTCACTTTATGAACTAGGCTTCGGAACCAATTAGTTTGTAAAGTCGGAAACTACCTCTGTGTGTGTGTGTGTATGTATATGTGTGATATATATATATATATATATATATATATATATATATATATATATATATGTGATAAGGTGAATGGGGTGGTCTGTGAGGGAGTCTATATCTCGACAGAATTGTTCAGAGAGGCATATGATTTTTAACCCCAGGGGGAGTATGTGTAGTTTGTGTGTGTTACACAAAGCATTGTTTAGTTATGGGCCCCTGGGGTGGAGCATTTGGAGAGCAGGGTGGGCCAGTGCTCCACTCCGCAGCTTAGCGGTTTTCTTGGAAGACTTAGATCCAGCCCAGGGTTTTGGACTGTCTCCAACCTACTGCTCAGCTGTAGGTAATCAGCTGCAGCAAGTGGGAATAAAATCCCTCCCTGCTAGGCAGGTAAGGGAGAATATTCTTTTTCTCTCTGAAAGGCTGGAAGCAGCAGGCTGGCTAAATACTGGAGTGCTGAGAGTGGACAAAGACTCTAGGTTGGTGAAACCACTATTGTTTTGTTTAGTTTAAACCTGAGAGATAGGGGACCTAATGTCAGTTAGTGCTCAGACGAGCCAGGTTTTTGTTTATAGGGTTTTCAGTTACTTTTGTTTTCATTTAACTGCTGTATCCTGTGTGAACTTACAAATAAAGTGCCTGAAGTATTTGCAACTACAAGGACTGTGCATGTTTTTGCCCTAGAGGACCGTGCTACCTGCAAACAAGGATCACAATATGGTGGAGAATGCAGGCATAGTAGCACAGTGAGGGTCTGTGGGTGTGCCAGTCATTTGGTAGTCTGCTTGAGGACTTTTATTTTTGCAGACCTGATAAGCAAACAAGTAGCACCGTACCTTTAAGACTGTTACCTGCTTGGTGCTATAATGGAGGAGCTGGTGAAAGCTCTGGTACAGGCAAACGCTGTACAACAGGAAACAAATCGTCTACTGGTTAACCAGGTTGAGAACCTGAAGGAAGCCCAGCAGATGGATAGAGCTGCCCTTACTGAGGTGTTGCAGAGAGTGATATTGCCATCTGCAGGGAGCCCCCCTGGTGAAAGGGGATCCCGTATCCATGCCTGAGTGGGGAGTGCCAAAAAGCCTATGAAGACCTACCTTCTGACCAGATCCAGGATTACAAGCAACTTAAAGCTGAAATTCTAAAGCGCATTGGCGTAACACCAGCCATTCGAGCCCACAGATTTCATAATTGGGCATACGATGTGAGTAAACCTACCAGAGCCCAGATGTATGGATTGCTCAGGCTCGCTCAGAAGTGGCTGGAGCCAGAGCGCAACCCTGCTACCAAGATAGTGGAAATGGTTGTGATGGACCGTTTTCTCAGACACCTGCCAACAGGACTGCGACAATGGGTCTGCCAAGGGGACCCTCAGGATCCAGAAGCAATGATGTGCCTGATTGAGAGGTATTTGGTTGCCAAGGAGCCATACAGTATTGATCCTCATCAGAAGTCCCGACCGGCTAACAACCGGATAAGCGGGAAAGTGGGAAACAAAAGACAAAACTTTATACCGAACCTTGAACCATGTGACCGGGGTGGCAGAAGGTCCCCACCAGCTCCATTACGGCTACAAGACCACGCTGAGGGACAACTCCGGTGCTTTAAATGCCATGAGCTTGGACACTTTGCACGCAGCTGTCCAGAGAATGAAGAGCCCATGCAGTGTGATGTAGGGACAAGGGCTCTGCATAGGACTGTATTGACTTGCTCAAAGATGTGTGTGGTGACTAGTGCTATTAATGCAACACATTTAATAATGGTGAGGGTGGAAGGAAAGAATGTACAAGCTCTAATTGATTCAGGGAGTGAGGTTACCTTGATAAAAAGTTTTCTGCTCCAGCCAGGGAAATTAGACACCAAACAAGTGATTGATATTGTGTGTATACATGGTGACACCCACACATACCCCACGGCAGAGGTTGAGTTTGGCACCAAGGTAGGGGAGGTTAAATGCTCTGTAGGGGTAGTGCCCCTATTACCGTATGATGTGGTATTAGGGAGGGACTTTCCCCATTTCTGCCGCCTATGGGAAAAGTGCTCTGCTCATCCAAAAATGCGCTCTGAGGAGCTACCCGGGGTAGAGTGTATAGAAAATATTTTTCCTTTCTCCGATTTAGAATGTGACGAGCAAGAGACACCCTTGGTGTGCCTGGGTAATGAGGTAGAACCTCCCCATACTGAAGACCCTATAGAAGAAGTGGAGTTTCAGGATCTCAGAGTCCCCCCTGGTAACTTCCGAGCAGCCCAATGGGAAGATAAGTCCTTGACAGCTGCAAGAGAGAATGTGCAAATAGTGGAGGGTACAAGGGCGGACCCTGACAAGCCCTTGAGCTTTCCTTATTTCATGGTGAAAAATAATCTGCTGTATCGAGTAGAGAAAAAGGGGGAAGAGGAGGCAGAACAGTTGTTAGTTCCCCAATCTCACCGAAACACTGTTTTAAAACTAGCCCATAGCCATGTGTTAGGTGGGCACCTTGGTTTTGAAAAAACGAGGGAACGAATTCTGACCCGATTCTATTGGCCAGGGGTATTTTCGGCAATAGAGAGGTTTTGTAAATCCTGCCCAGAATGCCAACTGAAAGCTCCGCATAAGGGCTTCCGTAGTCCATTGGTACCCCTTCCCATCATAGAGGTTCCATTCGAAAGAATAGCAATGGACCTGATAGGGCCGTTGCCTAGGTCCGCAAGAGGACATCAGTACATTTTAGTTGTTGTGGATTATGCAACACGGTATCCAGAGGCAGTACCTCTACGGAATGCCACCTCTAAAAATGTTGCAAGGGAGTTACTGATGATGTTTAGCAGGATGGGTATACCTAAGGAAATTCTCACAGATCAGGGAACCCCTTTTATGTCAAAAATCATGCGTGATTTGTGCAAATTGCTCAGAATCAAGCAGTTGAAAACCTCGGTATACCATCCGCAAACTGATGGATTAGTGGAGAGGTTTAATAAAACTCTAAAGGCTATGCTGCGGAAGGTGATAGACAAGGATGGAAAAAATTGGGATTATCTCATACCCTACCTGATGTTTTCTATTAGAGAAGTCCCGCAAGCTTCCACAGGGTTCTCACCTTTCGAGGCATCCAAGAGGCATACTGGATGTTGCCAAGGAAACATGGGAACAAGAGCATACCCCCATCACAGTCTTATAGAGCATGTAGCGCAAATGCAAGAGCGGATCGAAGCGGTAATTCCCATAGTTAGGGAAAACATGGAAAAGGCCCAGAGAGCCCAACAAGCAAGCTATAACCGGAACGCAAGGCTACGGGTCTTCAAACCAGGTGATAGGGTTCTAGTTCTTGTTCCCACGGTAGAAAGCAAATTCTTAGCCAGCTGGCAAGGGCCATATGAAATCACTGAGCGGATCAGTGACGTGAACTACAAAGTAAGACAGCCAGGCAGACGGAAGCCAGAACAGACATATCATATAAATTTATTGAAGCCATGGGTAGAACGAGAGGTTCTCATCGTGACCAGAGATAAACCTACTCAAGCCACTCGTGAGCAGGGTCCGGAGGTGCATGTCGCTGATACTCTTGCCCCCCATCAGAAACAGGAAGTCAGGGAGTTTGTGTCTAAAAATAGGGATGTGTTTTCCCCAATACCAGGAAAAACACATATAATCAAGCATGATATCCTAACTGAACCTGGGAAAAAGATCAATCTGAAGCCCTACAGGATACCTGAGGCTAGACGTGAAGCGGTTAGTGCAGAGGTTAAAAAGATGCTTGAGTTGGGGGTGATTGAAGTATCACAAAGTGAGTGGAACAACCCAATTGTGTTAGTGCCCAAACCAAATGGGGAAATCCGTTTCTGTAATGATTTCCGTAAGCTAAATGATATCTCTAAGTTTGATGCCTACCCGATGCCTCGTGTGGATGAGCTAATAGAGCGATTAGGTAAGGCCAGATATCTGAGCACCTTGGACCTCACCAAGGGATACTGGCAGGTACCCCTGACTGAGAAAGCAAAAGAGAAAACTGCGTTTTCTACCCCTGATGGGTTGTTCCAATATAAAGTGCTACCATTTGGGTTGCATGGTGCCCCAGCAACGTTTCAGCGTATGATGGATAAGATACTTCACCCCCACAGACAGTATGCAGCCGCCTACCTGGATGATGTGGTGATTCACAGTGCGGACTGGGAAACCCACTTGATGAAGGTTCAGGCAGTTGTGGATAGTATAAGGGCTGCCGGTTTGACAGCTAACCCTGCTAAGTGTTCTCTAGGGCTAGAAGAAGCAAAATATCTGGGGTACACTATCGGGCGGGGGCTCCTTAAACCACAAGAGAGCAAAGTAGCAGCCATCACCAGTTGGCCACGTCCTGTAGCTAAAAAGCAAGTCAGGGCTTTTTTAGGCTTAACCGGCTACTATCGTAGGTTCATCCCTGGGTACGCTACCATTGCCAACCCATTGACTGAACTTACTAAGGCAAAAGGCCCGATTATGGTTAAGTGGACCCCGGAAGCGGAGCATGCCTTTCAAGTCTTGAAGGGAGCCTTGTGTGCTGACCCTGTTTTGGTGGCTCCGGATTTCACTAAACCATTTGTGGTACAGACCGATGCGTCTGATGTGGGCCTTGGCGCGGTTCTGTCCCAGGTACATGAAGGAGAGGAACATCCTGTCATGTATCTGAGCCGGAAAATGAATCCCCATGAACAGAGGTACTCCGTAGTGGAAAAGGAATGCCTGGCGATAAAATGGGCTTTGGAATCCTTGAGATATTACTTACTGGGGAGATGTTTTACACTGATCACGGACCATGCTCCTTTAACATGGATGAGGCATAACAAAGAAAAGAATGCCAGGGTGACTAGATGGTTCCTAAGTCTTCAGCCTTACCAGTTTACTATTGCTCACAGGGCCGGAACTGCCCAAGGTAATGCGGATGGCCTCTCCCGAGTTCACTGTTTATGGTCCCAGGCCGCTCGCCCCGATGGGTCTGAGCTGGGGAGGGGGATATGTGATAAGGTGAATGGGGTGGTCTGTGAGGGGGTCTATATCTCGACAGAATTGTTCAGAGAGGCATATGATTTTTAACCCCAGGGGGAGTATGTGTAGTTTGTGTGTGTTACACAAAGCATTGTTTAGTTATGGGCCCCTGGGGTGGAGCATTTAGAGAGCAGGGTGGGCCAGTGCTCCACTCCGCAGCTTAGCGGTTTTCTTGGAAGACTTAGATCCAGCCCAGGGTTTTGGACTGTCTCCAACCTACTGCTCAGCTGTAGGTAATCAGCTGCAGCAAGTGGGAATAAAATCCCTCCCTGCTAGGCAGGTAAGGGAGAATATTCTTTTTCTCTCTGAAAGGCTGGAAGCAGCAGGCTGGCTAAATACTGGAGTGCTGAGAGTGGACAAAGACTCTAGGTTGGTGAAACCACTATTGTTTTGTTTAGTTTAACCCTGAGAGATAGGGGACCTAATGTCAGTTAGTGCTCAGACGAGCCAGGTTTTTGTTTATAGGGTTTTCAGTTACTTTTGTTTTCATTTAACTGCTGTATCCTGTGTGAACTTACAAATAAAGTGCCTGAAGTATTTGCAACTACAAGGACTGTGCATGTTTTTGCCCTAGAGGACCGTGCTACCTGCAAACAAGGATCACAATATATATATAATGCCAAAATACCAGTATTGCAGTATGCAATGATACCTTTTCTTTAATGGACTAACATAATATTTCAAAGACAAGCTTTCAAGAGTTTTCCTCTTCTTCAGGTCTGAAGCAATACTAATCAATCTGATAGAGTTTAACACTTAAAAGTTAGAGAGAGGGAGGGGGGTGAGTGGGGTGTCATAAATAATAGAAGATGTGCCTGAAAGTGAAAGGTGCAGGTTGGCTGAGAATAGCCAGAAAAAGTAAATAGACTAGACTGGCTACCATTAGTTCAAGAACAAATTCTCTACAACACAATACCATACATCCACTACCTATGTTCAGTATTCATGACCCAGCAGTAAATATTTTTGTAACAGAACTGTCTGTATATTGATTACAGTTGTTTTCCCTCCATTCGTCTGTTTGTTCGGTTTATTTCCCTGCCTATACAGTCCCTATGCATTCCACTGTTAAACTACCGAAAGCCGCACAAAGGCGCGACCACCGGGAAGCTGGTGTGCGCCTCCAATTGATGTCCCTGCAGCTAGCGTGTGCCGTCAATTGACCATCCAGTAGCTGCGGATAACCGCAGCTTAATTGACTGTTACTGGGTGGTCGCGGTTACACATAGCCGCCACCCGGTGGCGGTGTTCTGGAGCTCCCCAGACTGCCAGCGGTGCTCAGCCCAGAATCAGTACACTAAAAGCGGATACTTTTACATGCAGGCACTGCTGAGCCTCCAGCCTTCCCTGCTTCTATTTTGGTTGTTTAAACGAACGCTGGATTGATCGGGACTTTACTTAAGTGAATGTTTTAACCAAGATAGCTATGGCATGGAGCCTATTTGCGTAATTAAAGACTTTGACTCCATGGCAATTGTACTGTATGTGTGTGATCTGAGCGCTATTTGGTAGTTATGTGCTCTCAGATCTAAGCTATCTGGGGATATGTGACATGTATGGATTTGGTGTAATAAATGTAATATTATATGTTTTTTTTTTTTTTTGTGAATATATATTTTATTAGGTGTTTCCAGTATTTCAATTTCAGTTGTATCATATCATAAGAAGGCATTTACAGGGACACGCAGGTCCCATTAATTGCACTTAGTGCTTATCGCCTTGGAACATAAAAGTAAACAAGTATGCATTCAAGTAAACAGGCAGTGGTTTTTTAAAACACAAGTAACATTTACATGGTGGACTCGCAGATCCTATGAAATGTAAACAGTGGGTGGTACTTTCACATGCTCTATAGAGTGACAGTGTGGACACGCAGGTCCTGTTCCACCTAAGGGTAATATTCGTGGCAGGAGGTAATGGTCACTGTTTGTGTTTCATTGTCTTTTGCCGGTCTCGACCTGGTGCCATTAGTTATTATATATTATATGGTGGGCCTACTAGTCCCCCTGTCCTGTATGTGTGCTTGTACCACTCTCCCGCGTTTTATGTAGTCGCCTGTTGCATAGGCGTTTACTCGTTGGACTCACTGGTCCCAGAGCTCCTTTTAAGTTGGTCCTATATTAGTTTCGTCGTGATGTGGCCGGGGTGTAGGGAAGAGAAGGGAGGAAAGGGAGTGAGGGGGGGGGAGAGGTTTGGGGTGTACAGTACCAGTCACAATTGTCTGGACCGTCAGGTGCGGTCTCAGGGTCTAGTTAAGTGGTGGCGTCTGTCGCTGTTGAGGAGATGTCTATTGTGGTGTCTGGTACTAGGGCTGCTTCTCGTCCTTCGTTTGGGCCCGGTGTTGGACGGTTATAGTGTCTGCCCCAGTCATTGAGTTTGTCTGTGAACCCGGCTCCCGCCGTTGTCAGGATCCAGTGTGTCAAGGTATTTTTGTGTTCTGTCCGTAGATTTCATGTGTATGTCTTCCGTCCCCATTAGGGCCTCCATTTGTGTGAGCCACTTGTCCGGTGTAGGTGCGTCCTTACGTTTCCAGTGTTGTGGGATGAGCTGCTTTGCTACATTAAGTATCCTAATGGTAATTGATCTTTTGTAGCTATTACTTGGTATGGTAGTGTGATGGAGGAGCATTGAAGCGGGGTCAAAGGGGGGTGGCTGGTCCGTGAATATCTTTAGCATTGTATGTATCCCCCGCCAAAACGGTTGTATCTCTGCGCACTCCCACCAAATGTGTAGGAACGTCCCCAGTCTCACCCCGCATCTCCAACATTGTGCTGATTGGTCTGGGTATATTTTGTCTAGGGCAGCTGGGGTGCGGTACCAAAGCGTGAGTAGTTTATATGCTGTTTCTTGGTGTTTGTTGAATGCTGTGCAGTGGTGTGTTAACGAGCACATCTTTTCCCATTCCCCTTCGCTAAAGCTGCGGTTCAGTGCCGTTTCCCATTTTCCTTTGAACCTGGGCAACTCCGTTGGGATTTGTATCTGTAGTGAGTTGTATAAGGTGGATACACCGTGGGGGAGGGGTTCTGGGTCGAGACATAGTTGTTCGAACCACGTGGGGGCGCGTTCCAGTGCTTGCCCCTGGGGGAGGGTCTTAAGGTAGCTCTTCAGCTGGGCGTATTTGTATTCCTGTGCAAAGGTGGTGGTGTGTTTGCCTATAATTTCTGTAAGGGTCCTCGGGCCTGTCTGAGTGTATACGTGGTGTAACCTGGGTAGGGGGTCTGGGATAAGGGCTCTGAAGGCCTGGGGGTCGAGTCCTGGTGGAAACTCTGTATTATGTGTCAGGAGGGTCAGCGGTGATGGGTATGGGGCGAGGCTGCCTCGGGTTGCCATCCTGTGCCAAACCTGCAGGGTGGATTTCACGTATATGGTATGTTTCCTCACTTCCCTGGTGGTAACCATGGGGCGTGTGCTATGGGGATCCCTAGTTCTGCCTCCTCCACCGACTTCCACAGTTTATGGACGTTGGCTTTCGACCATTCCAAGATTCGCAGGAGGTGGCAGGCAGCGTAATAGAGATGGAAATCTGGTAGCGCCATACCCCCCTTGTCTTTCGGTTGTGTGAGTTGTGAGAATTTGAGCCTGGGTCTCCTCCTGTTCCACACATATCCCCCTAGTACCTTGCGAAGAGAACTGAAGTAAGTTTGGGGGATACATATGGGCATTGCTTGCATCAGATATAGAAGCTGAGGGAGAAAATTCATTTTGACTACTTGGACTCGTCCAAGCCAGGAGATGTGAGGATACGACCTATCCCCTGTATCCCTCCTGAATGAGGCCAGCATCGGGGTGAAGTTGTCTGTAAATAGGCTCGTGCTGTGTTTGGTGAGCCAAATGCCCAGGTATCTAACTTTGTCGCTTTAACTGCCCACGCCAGTTCTTCCACGGTAATGGGTTCATCAAGCGCTTCTGCTGTGTCCCTTTCTATGCGCGTGTGTGTATGTGTCTGCAGGAATTCTTGTATTTTGTGTATGAGGTTGGTTTGTGTCTGCGGGTCTTGCGGCCCTGGGAGGGAATACAGCTCGGAGTAGTATGAGTGTATCATCTCCTGAACCTTGTCGGGGAGGCGGTGTAGAGTGCCTGGTTTGTCCCGTATCTTTTCGATATATAGGTGTTGTCTACGCTTGGTGAGCATTCTCGCGAGGAGTTTTCCACTCTTGTTGGCATGGATAGTGAAAAATGCGTTGTGCCGCGCTGCTTCCCTGTGGTGTCTAGCGTGCGGCTAGTTCCCGCCGTAGCTGGAGCAGCTTTACCTGGTTGTCTAGGCGTCTGTCCCTTTTGTTGGATTCATCTATCGCGTGTATGTCTTGTATGAGTGTTGTAATTTGTGCCTCTCGTTGTCTTTTCAGCCTTGCCCCTTTTTTTATGAGGTGACCCCTAACCACGCATTTGTGTACCTCCCAAGTAAGTGTGTGTGAGGTCTGGTCTGGGGTATTTTCTGTAAAGTAGTCTCCCAATAGTTTACTCGTTTCCGTTACGATCTCTGGGAGAGACAACATATATTCGTTTAGTCTCCATTTGGAGACCTTGGGCCTATATAGTTATATAGCCTATAGTTATATAGCCTATATAGACGTTAGAGTGAGAGAAACCGGCGCGTGGTCTGACCACATTGCCGTACCGTGGTCCACTGCCCTCACCAGGGCCAGGTCATAGTGGGACATAAAGAAGTAATCTAGTCGTGTGTATGTGTTATGTGGGTAGGACAGGAACGTATAGTCCCGTTCGTCTGGATGGTGTGCCCTCCAGCAGTCCAGGAGGTGTAAGCGTCGGAAAAGGGTCTTGATGTGAGTCAGGTGTTGGAGCGGGACTCTCGAGGTCCCTGAGGACGAGTCCCATTTCGGGTCCATGGTCAAGTTGAAGTCCCCTCCTAGGATCAGTATGCCCTCCGTGAATGATCGGAGTAAACGTAGAGTGCGGGTGAAAAACCTATAGTGTCTCTGGTTGGGGGCGTATATGTTAGCGAAGGTGTAGGTGGTGTCTGCTATCGTGCCCTTCAGGAACAGGAATCTCCCCTCGGGGTCAGTCTCAGTCGCTATTTCTGTGAACGGTACGTGTTTGTGTATTAGTATGGCCACTCCTCTCGATTTTCCCGCACTATAGTCACTGTAGTAGCCCTTGGTATAGTGATGGTCAGTCATTTTGGGTCTAGATCCGTCTCGAAAGTGCGTTTCCTGCATATATACAATAGACGCTCCAGTGCTATGGAAGTTTCTCAGGGCATGTGAGCGTCTTTCAGGTTTATTTAGTCCTTTGGCGTTGATTGTGGTGATATGAAGATATGCCGGTCGCAGTGACATGGTCGTGGTCGGGGATGGGGAGGGGTAAGCGCCTGTCCACCAGGGATAAGGGGCGATTACCCGCCCAGTACCTTGCGCCCTATCCTAAGGGGGGGTCGAAGGAAGTTGCGAACCACTAGGCAGCGCGCATGAGGGTGGGGTCTACCAAATCGTAGGCAGTCCAAGTCCTTTTATGAACTCCTCTGACGTCGTCCCCTGTTGGCTCTGTTTGCATGTGTGTCGACTTTATGTTCCTCGCCTTGTGAGATGTCGGCCCTGGGGCCTTTTAGTTATGGTGTGTGTCAGATTTAAATTTTGAGCGTGTGTATATATGAAAAGTTAGAGGGGGAAACCTTAAGCATATGAAAAATGTAAAATATGAAACATATAAGACAGTTATAACAGTTATAACATTCCAGTCATGGGGCTTCATGTTGGGTGCGCCCCTGCGACCTGGTCCCTGCGCTCATGCTCCTGTCATACCCGCAGTCCCACCCGGCCAGGGCACAGGTCCCCACATCTCTCCCTTCCAAGCAGTGGTCCCCCGGCAATGCAAGACAGTAGTAAAAAACATTAGGTATCCTCATGAGTCTACGTCTTCCGCTAGAGCCCGGGCCCCCAGCAGGCCAGACCGGAGCCGCCCCCCCCACATGCTCGCCCAGATGGGTCATCACGTGTGGGTCAGGCATCCGGCCCGGTCAGGGCACAGGCCCCCACATTCCCTCTCTCCGGGCATGGGTCCCCCAGCAATATACAATACTAGCAAGCATTGGGCTCTGCCCCTTACTCTTTTTATACCTTCTCAGAGGCACCAGGGTCTCTGTACAGTGCCCATTATTCCTATCAGGTCATACATTTTTTAAGATTCGGCTAGCTTGTGTGGCCCAGTGAGGTCTCCCCGTATCAAGCTATAGTTCTAGGTCTAGGGGAGTTAAAGTCCCTTTTAAAACAGAGCAGCTGGACTTGGGGGGTTGTGATACTTGCAGGGAGCGGTGTTTCACAGCTGCACGGCTATCCGGTACCCCATCATCGCTGTCACTGCTGAGGAAGTCCGTCAGGGTCACTCGGCTGGGCACTTGGGCTGTGGGGCGGCACTCAACACTGCCTGTATGCGGAGTCATGTCCAGGTAGCACAAGTCAGGTCCAGGTTTCTTACGCCTCTGGTTACATAGCTGCCCCCGACGGGCGTGTCGTTTGCATGCGGGGTCTTCGCTGTCTCTGTGGTTTTTGGGTCGGTGTCTGGGCACTCGCGGCAAACGTGTAGAAGGCCAGGGGGTCTGGCCACTGCATATGGATCGGCGGGAGCTGCAGTTCTCGGGTTAACCCCGTTAGGTCATCTTCTCCCTTAACTAGGAAGGGGCCTGTCGGTGTGAAGACGTGCAGGCCTGTTGGGAAGGTCCACCGGTACCTTATTTTGTTGGATTGCAGGACTCTCGTCAGTGGGCGCATCGCCCGGCGATAGGCCAGCGTGGCCGGGGACAAGTCTGGATAGAGTTGGACCTCTGCTCCGTTTATGAGGACGTGGTCAGTCTCCCGTGCTCTCCGCAATATGTCCTCCTTAAGTTGAGAGCTGGCCAAGCAACAGATGATGTCCCTGGGGGCGTCTTCAGGAGCCCCTTTAGGGCGCAGTGTGCGGTGTGCTCTGACAAAGTCAATTTTAGTGGACTCAGGCCTGCCCAGCAGTTTATTCAAGAGGTCTGTGAGTGTCTCTTTCACGGGTTCAGTGTTGGCAGTATGTTCTTACTCTGATATTTTGTCTTCTGCCTCTGTTGTCCAGGTCCTCTATATGGTATGCCATCTGTCTGAGTTGTGCAGATTGCTTAAGTATGGCGTCGGTAGTCGTGGATTGTACCGCATGTGCGTGGTCATTATCTGCTTCCAGCTGGGAGACTCTGTGGTTAAGGCCTTGCAGGTCCTCCCTCATTGCGTGCAGTTCTGATGTAATTGATTTCTGCAGGGCTGCATTAGCTTCCTTAAGGTCTGCTTTGGTGGGTAGGTTGCTGAGTACCCTCACCCAGTCCAAGGGGGGCTCTGCCGTGCCGGCGGCATCAAGTTTGTCCCTCCTGGGAGGCGACAGCATGTTGTCCGTGGCCAGGGACTCATTTGAGGCCTGGGATGCGAGGTCTGCCGGGGTAATCAGGTATTGTCTCAGCGAGGGTGCCGGGGACCCCCTAGGGGTGTCTGCGGACTTCACTGCGTGTGTGGCTCTGTTTGATTTCCCCATTGTGAGGTCCTGACACGTGGCACGGCGAGGAAAAGTGCAGAGCCGGTGGGGAGCTCCCTCACTAAGCCGCCATCATGTTCGGCGTCCAAGCCATGCCCCCAATATTATATGTTTTAATGTATTTTACTGTCTGTGTCCCCACGTGTATAATGGCGATTTGCCTCTGTTCTGGGAGATAATTGGATTACTTCCCAATTATCTCCAGGATAAAGGGAGGGAAATTATGTCTGTCTGTGTTACAGTCTTCCACCTGGTCCCCTAGGGGAGTGTCCACCAGGTGGGGGACCTGCATAAATACCGGGCAGGTAGCCCTCAATAAACCAGAATCCTGCTTTACCCTCAATACGGAGCTTGGTCTTATGATTGGGGGGGATTTACTGTACGCGGTTAGAGACTGATTGCTGGGAATGTAAGCCGCTTGGATTCTGTGTGTGTTCGTCTGTTAGCAGTTATTCGTGAGATTACCGTTCGGGAGTTTGGAGTACTACTAGGTATACTGTTCGGGAGTTTGGAGCATTGCCTGGTTGCAGTTCGGGAGTTTGGGGTTCTACAGTAGCTGTATCTGTACCTCCACAAAAGGGAAACTTTATTAAACGGCGGTTTAACCCCTTTATGCCGGGAGAGCTGTAACAATTTTGACTTTATTAGGGTCTTTGTTATGAAGCAAACTTTATAGCTCTCTGCCTGAGCTTCACACCTCACATGCATTTCTTTATATCTTTTTAAAGGCAGTTATCAGACTGCAGGATCTACCACAAAATAATTTTTCAGTTGATCTGGTTCTATTGTTTAGCAAAAACATTGCTAGTCATTTTCAGATGACCAAGATAAAGTTTGATGTGACCTTCTAGCAACAGATTTGCCATCACCATAAATGATATATGTGCACGTGTGTAATTGTTGGGTATAACATTCAGTAATATGTGATGACAGGGAAACCCAAAATTGTGAAACCAGAAATTATAAGTGGCAAGTGCTCTGACAATGGTAATCTTGATCTATGCACATTTATAAGATTTAAGGGATAATATTGATATTGTGAGTAGAGTTGAGCGGACACCGTGATGTGCGGGTTCGGCCGAACTTAGGAAAAAAAGTCTGGGTTCGGGCTCGAACTTGACCCCGAACCCCATTGAAGTCAATGGGGACCTGAACTTTTGGGCACAAAAATGGCTCTAAAAAGTCCTGGAAAGGGCTAGAGGGCTGCAAAAGGAAGGAAAATGGGGGTAAGAGTAGGACAAGTGCCCTGCAAACAAATGTGGATTGGGAAATCACTTAAAATAACATAAAATACATAAAAAAGGCAGCCGCTTAGTAGATAACTCCCTAATTCCCACGGTATTAGGGAATTATCTACCAAAAGGCTGAAAGACCCAAATTGGTCTTTCAGCCACATTTACTAATACTAAGTAAAGATTACTTCGTATTAGTAAATTCAGCCCCTACTTGCGTGTCTAGTAAACAGTGAGCAGCCAGTGGCTGCTCACTGTAAAAAACTAAATACAAAAAAAACCTATTGCCCCCACCCCTGTTCGACGGGTGGGGGCACTAAATAAGAATGTGGAGGGGGGGGACCTACTGTCCTCCCCACCCCTGAGCGGTGGGTGGGGGCCATAAATAAGAATTTGGGGGGGGGACCTACTGTCCTCCCCTCTGGCCCCCACCACTGCGGGGGGACCCTTATCTAAATACCTGTTTTAAAAAATAAAATAAAAAAATAGACTTACCATTTGATGTCTTCTTTCTTCTAAACTTTTCTTTTTTCAGCCCCCAAAAGGGCCAAATAAAAATCCATAATAACCGCCGCACTTTAAAAAAATAAAAAAATCAATTTTCACCCATGGAGGGCTCCGCGCAGACTGAGCTATGCAGGGCGGGGGAAGGCTTATATAGCTTATAGAGCACTCTGGTGGGTTTAAGCCATCCAATCAGAGTGCTCTGACCAGTAAATGAAGAGACTGACAGGTAAGTCTCTGCATTTACCTGTCACAACACTCTGGTTGGCTTGAAATCCAGCCAATCAGAGTGCTCTGTGTCATTTTACACAGCGTGGGAAAGTTCTAGAAGTTTTAGAAGTTTAGAAGAAAGAAGACATCAAATGCTGAGTCTATTCTGTGTGTTTTTTTTTTTTTTTAAACCGGTGTTTAGATAAGGGTCCCCCCCCTCATTATTTTTAGGATGAGGGGGGTAGGTAGGAGTAATTTTTTTATCGGGGGATGGGGATGACTAGGGGTTTGGGGACCCCTAATCACATGGGGGGGGTAAATTTTTATTTAGGGCACCCACCCGCCGCTCAGGAGTGGAGGCCGGGGGGAGGACATTAGGTCCACCCACCCACTGCTCGGGGGGGGAGGACAGTAGGACCCCCCTTATTGTTATTTAGGAGGGCCCCCACCTGCCGTGCAGGGGTGGGGGCCCCAAATTTTTATTTATGGCCCCCACCGCTCAGGGGCCGGGAGGGGAGGTCAGTAGGTCCCCCTTGCTATTGTTATTTATGGCCCCCACCCACCGCTCAGGGGTGGGGGCGGACAGTAGGTCCCCCCCCATTATTGTTATTTAGGGCCCCCACTGTGCAGGGGTGGGGGCCAGGGGGAGGACAATAGGTTCCCCCTCCCTTATTGATATTTAGGGCCCCCACCCGCCGCTCAGGGGAGGAGCCTTGGGGAGGGCAATAGGTCCCCCCGTTTAGTTTAAAAGCCCCCACTCGCGGGTGGGGGCTCAGGAGGGGGGCATGTTTTTTTTTGGGGGGGGGGTTAACAGCGGTATAGCGAGTATAGACATAATTTAATAATACTAAGTAACCATCTTATATAGAGGCTAGGTCACATGCTGCACTGGCCAATCACAGCCATGCCATTAATAGGCATGGCTGTGATGGCTTCTAAGGGCATACGAGTCAAACGTTTGTTGATTGGCTGCCCTGCAGCCTTTCAAAACGCATCATTAAATCACCGAACTCCAACCCGAACATACGGTGATATGTCCGTGTTCGGGTCCAGGGTAAGTTCGGGTTCGCTCAACTCTAATTGTGAGCATTTGTACAGATGTGATCAAAATTAAATACATCTGTGACAGTGATAAAACCATGCGAAATAAAATGAAAACTGTTTGCTACATACTAGCACAAGATAATATAAGTACTAATACATGAGTAATTTATTAAAAAACTCACATAGGAACTAAGATCAAAGAGAAAAAAAACCTTCACATATTATCCTTGAATCCAATAGAATATAAAGACCTTTTTTTATAAAGAAGACACTTTTCTTGTCTTTTATTGTCTCACCCTACCACCCAGCTCCTTTACCCTGACAATCTGCTCTGTCGTCTTCTTCACCATATTCATTTTAATTTTATCCTCTTAGGATCTACTATGTATTAGAGCTCCACTTTGTCTCACAGTTATATTATTGATGTTACTTCTTTTATTGTTGGCACTGCAGCTTTCCCTTTCTTCTCAATCAATGTGTGGTTTTTGTCCTTTGTTTGCTTCTACATTGGTAAAGTGCTTTGTGTGCACTCGCTGCATGTTTCCCATGATAATACCAGGGAGTGTTAAGTGCCTTAGCTATTTAAGTTTATTTTGGACTTCAGAATTGGACCTATGAGCTACCCTGTAGGTAAACACTGGGTACCACTTAAGAAGCCTCTGTGTGCTGGAAGTGGCACGTGTGCCAAAGCATCATATCACTGTTATAGAAGATATATTTTTAGCTTGTATATTTGCTACCAAGTTTATGAAGTGTACAGGGAGTGCAGAATTATTAGGCAAGTTGTATTTTTGAGGATTAATTTTATTATTGAACAACAACCATGTTCTCAATGAACCCAAAAAACTCATTAATATCAAAGCTGAATATTTGTGGAAGTAGTTTTTAGTTTGTTTTTAGTTATAGCTATGTTAGGGGGATATCTGTGTGTGCAGGTGACTATTACTGTGCATAATTATTAGGCAACTTAACAAAAAACAAATATATACCCATTTAAATTATTTATTATTACCAGTGAAACCAATATAACATCTCAACATTCACAAATATACATTTCTGACATTCAAAAACAAAACAAAAACAAATCAGTGACCAATATAGCCACCTTTCTTTGCAAGGACACTCAAAAGCCTGCCATCCATGGATTCTGTCAGTGTTTTGATCTGTTCACCATCAACATTGCGTGCAGCAGCAACCACAGCCTCCCAGACACTGTTCAGAGAGGTGTACTGTTTTCCCTCCTTGTAAATCTCACATTTGATGATGGACCACAGGTTCTCAATGGGGTTCAGATCAGGTGAACAAGGAGGCCATGTCATTAGATTTTCTTCTTTTATACCCTTTCTTGCCAGCCACGCTGTGGAGTACTTGGACGCGTGTGATGGAGCATTGTCCTGCATGAAAATCATGTTTTTCTTGAAGGATGCAGACTTCTTCCTGTACCACTGCTTGAAGAAGGTGTCTTCCAGGAACTGGCAGTAGGACTGGGAGTTGAGCTTGACTCCATCCTCAACCCGAAAAGGCCCCACAAGCTCATCTTTGATGATACCAGCCCAAACCAGTACTCCACCTCCACCTTGCTGGCGTCTGAGTCGGACTGGAGCTCTCTGCCCTTTACCAATCCAGCCACGGGCCCATCCATCTGGCCCATCAAGACTCACTCTCATTTCATCAGTCCATAAAACCTTAGAAAAATCAGTCTTGAGATATTTCTTGGCCCAGTCTTGACGTTTCAGCTTGTGTGTCTTGTTCAGTGGTGGTCGTCTTTCAGCCTTTCTTACCTTGGCCATGTCTCTGAGTATTGCACACCTTGTGCTTTTGGGCACTCCAGTGATGTTGCAGCTCTGAAATATGGCCAAACTGGTGGCAAGTGGCATCGTGGCAGCTGCACGCTTGACTTTTCTCAGTTCATGGGCAGTTATTTTGCGCCTTGGTTTTTCCACACGCTTCTTGCGACCCTGTTGACTATTTTGAATGAAACGCTTGATTGTTCGATGATCACGCTTCAGAAGCTTTGCAATTTTAAGAGTGCTGCATCCCTCTGCAAGATATCTCACTATTTTTGACTTTTCTGAGCCTGTCAATTCCTTCTTTTGACCCATTTTGCCAAAGGAAAGGATGTTGCCTAATAATTATGCACACCTGATATAGGGTGTTGATGTCATTAGACCACACCCCTTCTCATTACAGAGATGCACATCACCTAATATGCTTAATTGGTAGTAGGCTTTCGAGCCTATACAGCTTGGAGTAAGACAACATGCATAAAGAGGATGATGTGGTCAAAATACTCATTTGCCTAATAATTCTGCACTCCCTGTAGTTTGGCTTAGAGAAATGTGCATGTTCCCACTGTACGTAATGCACAATACCAACAGGAAACGGCTACACAGCACCAAAAAGATACCTTTAAAGTGCACTCAATACATTTAATACATACATGGACCAGTTGGAGTATTTCATATTAAGTTAACCTCAAAAAGAAAACAGGACAAGACAAATAAAAGTGCAATATAGTTGGACAATGTGCAAATATTCAGTGAGATTAATGCAGGAAACTTTTCAGAGCTTTTCAGATGTCTTTTTCAGAGCTAAATTAGAGCTCTGCTGAATTGCGCATGGACAGTATAATCCCTGTCTAAGGATATATGTAGGTCCAGATGACAGTTCTTCAGATTGGGTAATGCCAGTACAGTATGTAAAAACAGAATCAAAAGAAACTCCAATAGTGAAGTAAGTACCTTCAAATCAAATATAAAGAAGGCATTGTACTTGCAATTCACATACGTGTGTTGTATGTGGGTACCACCATTTTTTTCATAGTTCTACATTGCTTAAAATCCGATAGGACTGCTATGCCTTCAAATGCCCGGCTTCAAATATTTGTCCCAGTCCAGTCCTGAAGGAGCAAGCCCTGAGGGACCTTGGCACTGCAATAAGGTAAGTGGAAAAGGAGGGGTGCAGTGGGACACTATAGTGTTTCATTAAAGATGCCTCACAGGTGCTTATATATTTTTAATCAAAATTATCTGACCCAGTTATATATAGTGCATACAAGATCATGTTTAGGTTATTCCTTTGAGACCACATAATTTTTCTGTACAACAAAATTAGCCATCACTATATGGAGGCAGGAAATTGTGAATGCAGTTCAAGAGGATCCCTCAATGCCATAAACTGAATAGTCAAAAATAAATGTATGGACAATGTATATATTGATGTAGTAGACAGAATGTTATTTAAAAAGGGCAGATCCCAAATGCATTCTTTTTATCTTTAGCTTGTAGTGACATCTTCTTGCTAATAATAAGTTGGGAGCATGCCAGATGCACAATTGCTTGTGTTGTATATGCCTTCAGGTATCATGCTGTCAATCTGAATGGTGTTGTTGAAGATAAACAAGGCATTCTCTTTCATTACTTTCTTCAAAAGATGAGTAGAAAAAGTTTTGTGAGAGTAAGAGCCTGATACTATTTTGTGTTTTATGAACCCCTATTGTCCTCTTTTTCAGATTATCCCATATCACAACCTACTAATCTTTTGTATTAGGTTGAATCATTCTTTTTTTAAGATTGGAATTGGGCCAATCACATACTATGATATAGAAGTTAATGTTTCCAGCCATTTAGTGGGTCCTGAATGTATAAAACAAAGTGATTTCTATTTTTTTTCAAAATGATAATGTTGCCATATAATTAAAGGAATAACCTAAACATTTGGATCATGAATGCAATATATATAAGTATATTTAACTGGGTCAGATAATTTTGATTGAAAATATATATGCACCCGTGAGGCATCTTTAATGGAACCCTATAGTGTTAAGAATACAAAGCTGTATTCCAAACATTAAAGTGTCCCTCTGCACCCCTCCTTTTCCACTTATCTTATTGCATAGTCGAGGTCCCTCGGGGCTTGCTCCTTCTCTGCCAGGGCTTGACTGATACAAATATTTGGCCCGGGCATTTGAAGGCAAAGCAGTCCTATAGGGTGGTGGGACCAGCAACATGCACACCTCCTCAAAGGATGCATGTTAGTTTGATACACCTCAGGGTAACCCATGTGCTGAGCCCTGTCGAAGAGTTCTTGCATGGGGAAAAGTCCCTGTGTTTGTTAAGTACCGCACAAGCTAATGTTATGAAATGCATGTCCTGCATTTGTTTGTGATTTGTCTCTGTTGTCCCCATAAGTGGAACACCAGAGGATAAAAGTGGGACAGGCTCTAAGGAGTGGGCTGTGTGCAGGGAGACTGCCTGGGTGTTGTATATGTTTGTAGACTGGTTGCGGGGGTGGGTGTAGGCTACCTGTAGTGCTATGTGTGCATGGGGAAGCTGCTTGTGGGGATGCAATTATGAGGGAATCTTGCCTTTGCACCATGGGGCAGCAGAGTGTGTGTCAGGGGTACATGAGTCAGCAGGGGATGTGAGAGGACATACTGCATGGAGGCACTGAACGTTCCTCATAGAGATGCATTGATTCAATGACTCTCTATGAGGAGATACTGATTAGCCAGTGTGGCGTTTTACTGCGCATGCACAATAGATATTTAAAGCGGCACTGTCATGCCGAACCTACCTTTCCCCAATTGATTCCTCTTCTCTCCCTCTCTCAGGATCTGTTCTTCATTTCTTCCTGTCTGCTCTAGTTTTCATTAAAACTTAAGAAAAAGTAGGTACTATTTCTCTTATGGAGGTTTCCTATGCAGTGACCAGCGGTGACCAGCGGAGGAGCAAAGTGTGCTTCGTTTCCGGTGGTCACAGCAATTTTCCCAAAATCCTTACCTTTCCTCCCTGTTCCCGCAATGCTTTCTGTCACTTAGATAAGACGCCGGCAAAACTGACGAATTGCGTTCTAACAGTTTCTCCATTCGTGTTAGAACGCAATTCGGGACTTTGTTCGTATCGGAATTTCATTCGAATGAATGAAACTCCGATCCTATTGATTGCCGGTATTACGGAGCTATCTACTAAAAGGCTGAAAGACCTAAATTGGTCTTCCAGCCACATTTACTAATACTAAGTAAAGATTACTTAGTATTAGTAAATTCAGCCCTTACTCGCTATACCGCCAGTAGGGGCATGTCTATTAAACAGTGAGAAGCCTCTGGCTGCTCACTGTAAAAAAACAAAAAACCTACTAACAGCCCCCCCCCCCCGCGTGGCGGATGGGGGCCCCCTAAAAAAACAATAAGGGGGGAACCTACTGTCCTCCCCCACCCCTGCGCAGTGGGTGGGGGCAATAAATCAATAAATGGCAATGGGGGACGGATGGGGGCCCTAAATGACAATGGTAGGGACCTACTGTCCTCCCCCCTGGCCCCCACCCTTGAGTGGTGGGTGGGGGCCCTAAATAAGAATGGTGGAGGGTGGACCTACTGTCCTCCCCCCCGTCCCCCACCCCTGAGCGGTTGGTGGGGGCCCTAAATGAAAATGTAGCTCATCAGAGGGGAGGTGTTCAGGCATGGCGGCGCTGAACTTGAGGGTAGTGTAATTGCCCGACATATTTTAAAAAGTAAAATACTGTATACAATGAAGTATTTGACAGACTGCACCATAAATAGAGCATACATAGTTTTCTTACTGAGGTATGTGCTCTATGATAAAGGAAAGAACAGTTTATTTGTTTTCTGACCTTTTATGATTCTGAGTTTGCTATAGGTTATTGTTCTATATTTACGCCTATAGTCTATAATAAGAACCAGTAATACTTTGCATTCATTTGATTCCTACTAAAATTTTACGGCAAGCAGAACTAGAAGTTCATATCACTCTGACAACAAACTTTCCTTCACATGCATTTTGATGAGAAAGATTTGCAGCCAATCACAAGACACTGTAATTCTCCAATGATATTAATATAAGGTAATTTATTTTACCCTTTAACTAGTTCATATAGTGAAAAGCTTTTATCAATTCAACTGTAAGAAAAAGGCATTAAATATTCAATGCATTAAGACATGCCCAATTAAATCATTCACAACTCAGAATTACATTTATTTGACTTGGCGTGTGAAAGGAGTTTTAAAAAAAAGATTTTTTTGTGTAATTTTATATATCCTTACATTTTTTTTTTTTACCAGAGCATTTCAATACTTTCAAGACTAAACTAAACGATTTACATTAATTGAATAATGAATTAATTGATGAACAAAACACCACCAATCTGTCTCCTTTATTATACTTGCATTATGATGACTTGGGCGTAAAAAGTTACGTTAGAAAGTAACGATAACTCCATCAATTAAAAATGATATAATATTAGTTGCAGCCGTTCATACATTGAGAATTATTTACATAATAAATCACTACTTTAGTTTGATATCATTAAGTGGTCATTCTAAAGATTATAACCACTATAGCTCTTCATGATATAATATGGGTGGCAAACCTGGGGCTTTCCCCTGCCTTCATAGCCTGCCCCTTTGCTGCCACACTGACAACATGGAAACTACACTTAAACATCATCAAGTGCTAATTTATCCAACCTGGTAATAAAAGCCAGAGACCGCTTGGTTAATAGGGCCATCGTCTTAAAGTGACATTATAGACACCAAAACAACTTTAGCTTAATGTAGCAGTTTTACTGTACAGATCATGCATCTGAAGTTTCATTGCTCAATTCTCTGCATGATGTGCTCTTTATTTTTATTTTTTTAACGGTCTGATTTTTTTGCCAGACATGCTTAATAGCCTCCCAATGCTTTTCTATGGAAAAGCATTGGTTGGCTGAGGCCATTAAGATTGATGATATCGGAGTGGAGCCAGCCGCTGTGAGACTGGTATGGCGTGGGAAAAAAGGTGACTAAAATATCTTTTCACTGCACAGACAGAGGGCCTGTCATCTAAACCGCCACTTCAGCACTATACTGTCAGGAATACGTGTTTGCATTCCTTCCACTATAGTGTTGCTTAGAAATAATTTTTCATTATTAGAGCAACATAACAACAGCAGGCTATTGTAGTTACTGTTTTTCTTTTTTTTTTTTTCATCACAGTGGAGTCTGCAACATTTAGACCCTTCAGGGTCTTTGTCAAGCCCTAGGGTCCAAGTAACAACAGGTTATGTAAATAAATACTGAATTACACACAATCCTATATAATTAGTGTAACTACATAGGCAGTGGTGTCACTAGGGTTGGTGTCACCTGGTGCGGTAACTCACGGTGTCACCCCAATCCCCTCCATGTCCCTTAGTGTTCCTCTCCCCTCCCTCCCCTGTCCCTTAGTATTCTTCTCCCCTCCATTCCCTGTCCCTTAGTGTTCCTCTCCCTCCCCTCTCTATTAGTGTTCCTCTTTCTCCCCTTACCAGTCTCTTAGTGCCCCCTAATGTTCCTTCACCCCTCCTTAGTGTTCCTCTCCCTTCTGTTTAAGTGGTCCCCCCCACCTATGTTCCTTTTCCCTTCCCTCCCCTGTACCTTCGTGCCCCCCTTAATGTTCCTCTCTCTCCCCCCTTCCCATAGTGTTCTTTATCCCCCCTCCCCTATCCCATAGTGTGCTTTCTCCCCCCCTACCCTGTCCCATAGTGTTCTTTCTCCCCCCCAGTTTGATACTCAATCACTTAGTTTACACCAGGATCATATGAATCCCATGAACCGAGAGAGAATATTTTCACTGACCCATAGAATGTAGAAATCATAATCGTCTGCCAACGATTTCCATTTCAAAAATTTGCAAAATATCAAACATCTACAGAATGTTTGAAATTTCTGACCCTATAGTGTTAAAGCCACCATCTAGCCCTCATGGCCTTCTCTTGCTTCCCTAAATATAGTATAATCTTACTTGTATTTAAGTCGGCAGCTGCTACCTCTGCCCCTGTTTTCTTGTGAAACTGTCTGCTGACATCATCAGAAGTGGTGGTCTGAGCCAATCACAGTGCTTCCCTTTAGGATTGGCTAAGATTGTTAAGGAGGCAGATCAGGGGCAGAGCCAACACAAGTCAAACACAGCCCTGCACAATCAGCATCTCCTCATAGAGATGAATTGAATCATTGAATCTCTATGAGGAAAGTTCAGGGTCTGCATGCAGAGGGAGTAGATATTGATATGTTGTGATGCACACTAGGCAATATTAAGATAGGAAGCAGCTCTAGCAGCCATCTAAGGAGTGGCCAGTGAAGTTATCACTAGGCTGTAATGTAAACAGTGCATTTTCTATGAAAAGACCATGTTGACCGCAAAATGATTCTACTCACCAGAACAAATGCAATAAGCTGTAGTTGTTCTGGTGACTCTAGTGTCCCTTTAATACTTGTGTTTAGAAAAACTTAAAGGGACACTCCAGGCACCCAGACCACTCCAATGGACAGAAATGCTCCCACTACTCTTAACCCTTCAAGTGTAATTATTGCAGTTTTTTTATAAACTGCAATAATTACCTTGCAGGGTTAACTCCACCTCTAGAGGGACTTCCTGGATTATAGCACAGAAAACCTGTGCTAGAGCGTCGCTGGACGTCCTCACGCTATGTGAGGACCTACAGTGTCGCTCAATTCTCCATAGGAAAGCATTAAAAAGCATTTTCAATGCTTTCCTATGGGGAGCTCTAATGCGCATGCGAGGCATTGCCACGCATGCGCATTAGGTCTCCCCGGCTGGTGGGCGGGATCAGTCTCGCCCACTGGCCAACGTAATGCAGAGGAGGAGCGGCGGCGGAGGAAGAAGCAGCAACGTGGGACATGTTGCTGCCTCTGGTAAGTCACTGAAGGGGTTTTCACCTCTTCAGCAACCGGTGATTGCAACCGGGGACAGATTGTTTTCCTGGCACTGGAGTTTCCCTTTAACCCCTTAAGGACCAAACTTCTGGAATAAAAGGGAATCAGGACATGACACACATGTCATGTGTCCTTAAGGGGTTAAATCAATAAATTTGGAAAAATCTTTCAGTCCTCTACACAGGAACATATTATGATGTCCAAGGTCACAGGCTAGAACACTAAATCTTAAAACTGGTACATTTTTTATATTGTATATTACCCATCGTTCTTAAAGCTACAGTGAGCACTATATTGTCGCCATTTTTTATTTTCTCGGTTTGCATCCTTACTACTGTCAAAACAATTGATGAGTTCACCCACCACATATATCCCAGAAGTGGGGATCATTCCACTTCAAGCTATACAAAATGGAGCTGGATATAGCTCTGGTAAATGTGAGTAGAACTGACTTTGCATATTTTTCTATGTTACATTTTAAACGAACTGTACCATTGGAGTTTCTTTTTATGGTTTCCATGCACTGTTGGAATCACAAGCACTCCACTGTCAAGAATTTCTGATTTTTACCTAAGTCTGGCTGCTCCCTCTCAAGATATTTTACCCATTGGACTTTTACCTATTGGACCTAGCCTTTTTTATATTATTGTATTTGACTATATATTTTTCTTTTGATTTATCTTTTTATTTTTTCCGTTTTATAACAGTCACTTTTTTTTTGGTATAATCTAGTTCATTTTATTGAGGCGCAACCTTCTCTTCCTTTCATTCCTATAAAACTCTAGATTGCCACAAGACAGGGATCTTTGAGGACTGTATTCAGACTGGCAGTCACCGACAGGTCTGAACTCCTGTCCAGTGATTGCCTATATGTATATATCATAAGACAAATACTACTTAGGTGTTTGCGCGGTATGCGTTGTATTATATACACATTAGATCCCTCCCAAGTGTCCACTATGCCACTGGTTTTTGGAGGGGCCTGTTTGCCAGCCTCCTACCCTGGGACCATGGGCCCTGTGATAACCCATGTTCAAAAGTACTGTTTCTGCCCCTTGGACTTTTAACTGGGACAGATTCCAACATGTGGCGGCGGCCATCTTAAATTGTCCAGCAGTATTTGTCGGCGAGTGTATGGAACTGTTTTGGGCATGGGACCATGTGCACGGTGGGGCAAAAATAAGACTTCCAGGAAATTCATGAACCCCTGAACCGATCTGGGTGACTTTTGGATATGTTGTTCACCCAGATCGGGGCTATCAGGGGATGTGACTTTTTGGGGATATCTTGTAATTTGGGGTTTGTAAAAATTAGTTTTTTCTGTTTAGAGTTAATTGAGTTAGCCCATTGTCTTTGTTAATTGTATCACAGGCAGAGGAGAGGGATTGTGTGCTGTAAGTGGGAGTGTCGGACATTGTTGTATTGTTCTGATTGGTTTGCGTCCTTTGCGTGTCTGTGTTCCATCAGGTCCAGGGGGTGTGCCTCTGGCCTGAAGAATTGTATATAAGCAAACCTGTACCAATATAGCCTTAGACTTGTTCTACCCTTCATGAAGTCTTGGCTCATGTTTGAGGGATTGGAGAATTACACCCTGGAGATTGCTGTAATCACTATACTCCCCAGAGTATAATCAATAGCTCTTGTAAGAGTTGTTCCTGTTCTCTGGATTACAAGAGAGGTTTACCTAGTGGAAGCTGGATCCTGGTCTTGTAAGGACATGAAGGGGTGCTGCCCTGCGACAGCACTGTCCCTTTAAATGTGGGAACCAACTTAGCAGAGAAATAATACAAGGACACGATGAATGGAGCAATCAAGAAAATATGTATTAAAGAAAGCCAAATGATATAATATACAAAACATGTACAATGCCACATATATATATATTCTCTCTCCCTCTCTCCCCACAATAGTTAAGGCAGGATCGTGCAGCCACCACAGAATATAGGTGGGACATGGATCCTAAGCCACCAAGCATTAAATAAAAAACACCAAGGAGCAAAGCCCAAAGCAGGTCACAATCACTGGAAATTAAATATAGGCAGGAACACTGGAACGGGAGGCGCAGGACCATAAGGACATCGGAACAGGAACACAAGACACAGGAGCAAGGAGTCAGAATCATGGGAACCAGGAAACAGCAGGCACGAAAATGAGGATAATGATCTGACTGGGAGTGAGGGGAGAAACCAGAATATATAGGTGCTAAAAAGGGCCAGGTGAAGTGCTTAACGAAATTAAATGAGAAACAGTGCCAAACAGAAACAGTGGTGAGTGTGAGTACTGCACAAGGGCATATTAACTAAGGAGTGACAGGTCTTGGGTCTAGAGTGGGTGGACGACGGCGAGACCCCAACCAAGCTGTGGCAGTTCGTGAGGGTCTGCGGTGGTGGTTATGGTGCCAAGTGGAGTGCTTGGAGCCCTCAGGAAGCACTAGGAGCATCCGTCAAACGGAGGTACCCAGTCAGGGTGCAAGGCGATCCGTTACATGTCCTTATTTAGGAGGGAGAGTCTGACTTTGGGCAAAATAACTGTTCCACTTTTTTGTCCTAATGTCCCTCTTTTCATTGAGCTCCACAGCATTAATACTCACAGTAATATGCCTTTAAAGTACTGTATAATAAATGTGTTTAGAAATTCATCTGTGTGAACTTTTTGTTAAGTTTTTTTTTTTTTTTGTAGGAAGTCTAAAAATTTTCTATAACAGTTTTTTTTAATGGATTTCGTTGATCAGAGTAGCATTTAGTAATTCCATATTGCATCATTCCATGTAATTAGTGGACATTCATAAATACTAGTCTGTTAATAGCAGTTTGGTTTAGTTTATCTACCTTTCCTTGCCTTAATAAACCAGACTTATACAAAAAGAAAACAAAAAATAAAAACAACCATGTGCTGGCCTACTTGTTGGATAGCCACCTCTATATTAGATTTTTATAGTTAAATATTCCATAAAATATGTTTTTCATCTAGAGTAATATGTATAATATAATTATATGCATCATATTTGAGTTTGATCTTTCCAAAGCAGTGGTAAATCTATAAAATGAACCAGCTACTGGTATAGTTGCCAAAGAAAAGAAACACATTCTCAATAAATCCATTTTGGAACTTCCTTCATATAGAAATCACTGCTTTGGCTAGTTATAGACACACAAAGCGTATTTTAACATGCTAGGCATGAATTAGTTTTTGAATGTATATGCATTCTGGCTGTTTGTACTGCTATCTTTTTAGTGTTAAAATTATGTGTCCTATTTAATTTTTAAATTGATTAAATAATTGCACTACTTGCTCTGCCACTTAGAATAAATTCTGCTTCTGGTCACATAGTAGCATAAACCCTTCTTTGATCTGTCCTGTAGTTTCAACATTAAAAAATATTCTGTCATTTAACAACTTGAAATTTTTTTGGTGCTGGGAAAAGTCAACACAGTTTTCCATGCACTGGTCATGAAAATGTAAAAATATACTGATTTACTGTGTAACACACACAAACAGTAATATGTTGAATAAGACTGTAGTAACTGCAGTAGAAAAAAAATGATATAAAAAAATCACTGTTTAGTAGACATACCACCAATGAACCCATGCATGCATTTAATTATGCATTTATTTTGTATTGGGGCATAGGCATCAGCAGGGGGTGCTTATCCAGGCTAGAACCATGAGTAGACCCATGAAAGGCCTGGTTTTACATTTTGCCATTCATTACTGTTAGCTCGGAGTCCCCTGTTCTTAGCCTGGCAAGAACAGGGCTTTCTGGGCTAACAGTAATACATGGCAAAATACCACAAAAGGCTGCCCTACTTTCTCTTCCTCCTCCTCACAGCTGTTGGTAGATTCATACACAGCGCAGCTCCTGATGGCTTTGCTATAGCATAGTAGCAATATAAATGTACATATAAATGTGTTTTATATAAATTTTGGGTGGTGGAGCTTGGGCGGGGGTTTGAGGCGGGCTTAATGTAAAATGTAGGAGAGGTTATCCGATATTTTGACCCTGGTCTTTTTACCACCTAGCAATATCTCTGATTGTCTAATTGAAGGTATATCTAAAACCGCTTTCAAAAGCTGCACATCTCTTGTCTAAAGCCTTTGCTAGCTCTCCTCCTCTAACCCAGGACAGACTTCACAATGCAGCTCAGTGAGAAGTCTTTGCAAAGCAGATGATTTGTTGACTCTTGAGTTTAGATCCACTGAGCTAACCAAACCAGGAAGTAACAGGGCCAATAATATGATTGTCATCCAGAGAGTTGTAACAAAGTTAATCTATAAAAGTGTCAATTTCTATTGATATCTGCAAATTTTGTAATATAAAAAAGGGACA
The DNA here is from genome assembly GCA_933207985.1 of Pelobates cultripes. Lineage (NCBI taxonomy): Eukaryota > Metazoa > Chordata > Amphibia > Anura > Pelobatidae > Pelobates > Pelobates cultripes. The sequence goes on from OW240914.1 coordinate 252,017,032, forward strand.
CACTCTTCACACATAAAGCACTTCTTTAAGCGGAAATGCATTACTGGTCTGGAGTACCCCTTTAACATAATGAAGAGAAGGTGGTATAGTAAAACTAAAGATTTTACTAATGACACAGAGGCTCCTATTATGTATTCTCTTTATTTATTTTCCCTCAGCAGCAAAGAGAAAATATAATAACTTGAATGAGTAAAAAAGATCAAATATAACAAATCTGCCTAGGAACAGGGCAGCCAATCAGGATACAGGACATTCTATAAATAGTTTTGAGCTAGCAGTAAACTTCCTTCTTTCTTTGCTGCTCCCTCAGACCAGCTACATATTTTTTGTCTCTTACTCTGATTATTGGGAATGGATTTGTACATTTGAGTTGCCTGTCATTATTTCACTGCTTATTTGTGTTTTATATTACTCTGGCCTTTCTTCCCGAGCCTGGGCTGCATTTTCCCCAGGGAACCCAGGCTTCGGAATCTGACCTTTCACCTCTCCTTCCCTTCTTATCCCTTAGGTTTGTACATACCTCCTGACCCCGTGGCTGCTGTTATTTTTTTTCTGTTTATCGCCGCATGTGTCAGGTCCCGCTTGCCGTGCGGGTGCGTCTCTCTACTCAGCAGCAAGAAGGTGAAGGCCGCGAGCGCTCACGGCACTCGCCAGCCATTGCAGGGGGGATGGAGCCTCCGTTTTCGGCGTTCTTAAACCACGGAAGTGCGCGAAGGCAGAACCTGACGGCCTGTGATTCCTGCTCCAGTGGCATGGCTCCTTTTTATATCCAGGTAACCCTGGGTCTGTTTTTCCTTCTCCCTACCTTGTTACGTACTGCGTTAGGGTTAATCAACCCTGGTTATATTTTCTGCAGAGTGGGACCATTCAGAGCACGTTGCCTAATATTTGGCTTTGCGCATGCGCATCCAGTTTCTGCCTTTCATACGAAGAGAGCCACCCCAGATAGCTATCCCATGGAGCCCATTCGTATAACGAAAAGACTATGTGAAAGACTTTGGCTCCATGGCGATTGAATTGTATGTATGTGATCTGAGCGCCATTCGGTAATAATGTGCGCTCAGATCTTTTCTATCTGGGGATACGTTAAATGTACCTATTTCATTCAGTAGTTTTATATTGTATATTTCTATGTGTTTTTATTACCATGTGTAAAATGGAGTTTTGCCTCTATCCTCGGAGATAATGGAGTTACTTCCCAATTATCTCCAGGATTGGGTCCTATACAGCTAAAGGGGAGTGATTATGTCTGTAACCCTGTGATTGGCTACTGTCACAGTTTTCCACCAGGTCCCCTAGGGGAGTTTCCACTGCTTGATTGTCGAGAGAGTTTAACTGCATGGACGTTTTCAGGATGTTTCGGACTGGATTCTGGTCTTCGGTTTACGGGCAAAGAAGAGTAAGTTCACTGCTAGCTCAAACCATTTATAGACTGTCCTGTATCCCGATTGGCTGCCCTGTTCAGATTTGTTATATTTGATCTTTTTTACTCATATACATTCAAGTTATCATATTTTCTCTTTGCTGCTGAGAATATAAAGACAGTGAATGCATAATACTCTCCTCCGTGTCATTCATAAAATCACGACTTTACGTCATGTTAATAGTAAAATGTAGGAATTATGCTTTTCATTGAGTGATTTAGCAACCATCCTGGATTTTGCTCATCAAAGAGATATGGGTGTATATGGGCCTGTGGTACTTTAACATTCTTAGACCAAATAAGGATTCTAAATCCTTGGAACATCATGTCAATGCAATGCAGATGCCACTTGCTATCAATGCAACTTGATAACTAGACTGACACTAGACTAATATTGAATTACCGCAAATCAAATAGAACACTGAACCAATATTGAGTTGCCTATTGTTCATTAGTCTTTACGTCCTCTACTCACTAATGCTTCAAAAGTAGCTTTAAAATTAGTTTTTCTTACCCTGGAATCCAGCACTGGGGCAAATTCCTGGTCCTGCTTTCAACACCTCTCCTGATGTTCGTCAGCCAACGCTTGGTCCAATGAAAAGAGAAGCCTTTGATTGGACAACTTAACCAGCTCTGAGTGCAGGTGTGGGGAGGGAGGGAGGGAGTCTAAAAAACAAAACAAAAAAACTAAACGAATGGGATATAGAGGTGGAAGGGCTGCGGGGATAATTAAATTTAAAAATGAAAAGCACAAATGCAGAAGTGCAGAAATTAAAAATAATAATCTGCTTACCCAAGGGACTAAAGTGGTTGCCCAATATACTTGTCTGTCACACACATTAATTTATAAATTGGGGTCCCTGCGTAGAGTGCTGGACATTGATATAGATTTTCTGTTAAAGGGACACTATAGTCACCTGAACATCTTTAGCTTAATGAAGCAGTTTTGGTGTATAGAACATGCCCCTGCAGCCTCACTGCTCAATCCTCTGCCATTTAGGAGTTAAATCCCTTTGTTTATGAACCCTAGTCACACCTCCCTGCATGTGACTTGCACAGTCTTCCATAAACACTTCCTGTAAAGAGAGCCCTATTTAGGCTTTCTTTATTGCAAGTTCTGTTTAATTAAGATTTTCTTATCACCTGCTATGTTAATAGCTTGCTAGACCCTGCAAGAGCCTCCAGTATGTGATTAAAGTTCAATTTAGAGATTGAGATACAATTATTTAAGGTAAATTACATCTGTTTGAAAGTGAAACCAGTTTTTTTTTTTCATGCAGGCTCTGTCAATCATAGCCAGGGGAGGTGTGGCTAGGGCTGCATGAACAGAAACAAAGTGATTTAACTCCTAAATGACAGTGAATTGAGCAGTGAAATTGCAGAGGAATGATATATACACTAAAACTGCTTTATTTAGATAAAGTAATTTAGGTGACTATAGTGTTCCTTTAACTCTAAATTTTCACAAATTAAATCTGGGAGAAAAACTGAAAAAAAGAGCTGGTCTGGAACAATTCTCCAGCTCTAGACACAATTTTATGCCTACCTATTTACATTTGGATTTAATTTGTGGATTTAATTTGACTGCTACTATAATGGGAGACATATCTGGAAATTATGGATGAATAAAAGATTCATCCATAGTTTCTACACGAATGCTAAAACAGCAAGTTACAAAACGTTTGAACGCAGTCAAGAGGAAACTAGTTTCAGAACTGAGTTAGAGGGACCAAACAAAAGAACATTTATAAGCTGTGATGAGAAATAAAGTTCCATACCCACATCTATACTTACCAAGTTGCCAACATGCACCTGTGCACCAAAATGGCATAGCTGGAGATATAAAGTAGATGATCTTAAGCAGGCCCAGACTGGCCATCGGACAAACAGGGCCAATGGCCGCTGGGCTGCAATGGCCAGGGGCCAAGGCTGACAGGGTAGATCAAAGGATCTCCCTGACCAGCCCCTTTAGGGCTGGTGCTGCCTAGCCTCCGGCCCATAGAGGGAGCTCTGTGCGGTGGGGAGAAATATAAATCTCTTTCACCAGCCTGCACACTGATGCACAGCACAGGCCCTGTGCACACGGTCTACACCTGTCAAGGGGTGTAGACCAGATGCTTCTTCCACTGGACCACCAGGGAAAATAATTCCTCCCCAGCATGCTATCCTGCCAAGGATCAAGGTAAGGAAGAGGGATGAGGGAGTATGTAAGTTTATTTTTATTTTTGCCCCATGTCCTCCTTCCTCGACCCAGCAGTCCCTGCTCCTCCCTCTTTTACACCCTGCTGCTCTTGCTCCCCTCTCACCCTGTCTTCACCTGTTACCCTGCAGCCCCTGTCCCTCCTCTCACTCTGCAGCCCCTGTCCCTCCTCTCACTCTGCAGCCCCTGTCCCTCCTCTCACCCTTCAACCCTTGTCCCCCTCTCATCCTTCAGCCCCTGTTCCCCTCTCATCCTGCAGCCCCAGCCCCCTCTTACCCTGCAGCCTCTGCCCCCTCTTACCCTGCAGCCTCTGCCCTCCTGTCCCCTCTTACCCTGCGCCCCTGTCCCCTCTTACCCTCATCCCCTGTCCACCTCTTACCCTCGGCTCCCTGCCCTCTCTGCAATTCTTGCTTTCTCTGCAATCCCTGCCCCCCTTTACCCTGACTCCCTGTCCCCCTTTTACCCTGCAGCCCCTGCCCCTCTCATACGCTGCAGCCCCTGTCTCCCCCTCTCAACCAGCACTACCTGTCTTCCCCTCTCAAACCAGCACTACCTGTCTTCCCCTCTCAAACCAGCATCCCATGTCTTCCCCTCTCACCCAGCATCCCCTGTCTTCCCCTCTCACCCAGCATCCCCTGTCTCCCCCTCCCATACTCTGCATCCCCTGTCTCCCCCTCCCATACTCTGCATCCTCTGTCTCTCCCTCGCATACTCTGCATCCCCTGTCTCCCCCTCTCATACTCTGCATCCCCTGTCTCCCCTTCTTACCCTGCAGCCCCTGTCTCCCCCTCTTACCCTGCTAAAAGTGTTATCCTACTAAAAGTGTTATTTCCTGGGCAATGTTTTTCTGGGAATTCTTGGGTTCTTGCTTTCCTGTGGATGTTACTTTAACATGTACCACCTACCTAGAGATTGCTGAGGACCACATACACTCCTTCATGGCAGTGACCTTTTTCAGCAGGATAATGCACCCTGCCACACTGCAAAAATTGTTCAGGAATGGTTCGAGAAACATGATAGAGTGTTGCCTTGACCTCCAAACTACGATTGAGCATCCGTGAGATGTGCTGGAACAACAAATACGATCCATGGAGGCCCCCACGCCGCAACTTGTAGGATTGTAGGATCTGCTACTAATATCATGTGGAGTTAGTGCCTCAATGCATCAGAGCTGTTTTGGCGGCACAAGGGGGACCTACACGGTGTAGGCAGGTGGTTTTAATGTTGTGGCTGATCAGTGTGTGTGTGTGTGTGTGTATATATATATCTCTTTTCATGTGACAACACTAAAGAAATTACACTCTGCTACAATGTAAAGTAGTAAGTGTACAACCTGTATAACAGTGTAAATTTGCTGTCCCCTCAAAATAACTCAACGCACAGCCATTAATGTCTAAACTGTTGGCAACAAAAGTGAGTACATGTCAAGATTCCTCCCTATTCTTTTGGAATTCCTCCATGTTTGATTTCAGCCAGATCGGCACTACCTGTATGACTTCCGGGTTTCGCCGATCTCTCTCCGCCCATGCGTCTGATGTCATGCGCTTCCTTTCAAATGGAAGCTGTGACCGCATCCAAATAGCTCAATCAATGTTTCCTGTGTTTGATACTCTTGCATACTTGCTACCTTGTTGTCTGTTTACCGACGGAGCTTCTAATTGATTTCCTGTGTACCGAACTTCTTGTCTTGATCCTGACTACGCTCTACTCTTGACTCCCTGACTTGGAACAAGACTTCACTTCTGATTCCTGCCTTTCTCCACATACCTCAAGGAACCATAATCTTCTTATAGTCTAGGCCATCTTTATGTAGAGCAACAAATCTTTTTCAGATCCTCAGAGAGTTTTTTGCCATAAGGTGCCATGTTGAACTTCCAGTGACCAGTATGAGAGAGTGTGAGAGCCATACACCAAATTTAACACACCTGCTCCGCATTCACACCAGAGACATTGTCACATGACACCGGGGAGGGAAAAATGGCTAATTGGGCCCAATTTGGACGTTTCCACTTAGAGGTGTACTCACTTTTGTTGCCAACGGTTTAGACATTAATGGGTGTTGAGTTATTTTGAGGGGACCGCAAATTTACACTGTTATGCAGGCTGTACACTTACTACTTTACATTGTAGCAGAGTGTAATTTCTTCAGTATTATGTCACATGAAAAGATATAATAATAGTTTAAAAATGTGAGGGGTGTTCTCACTTTTGTGACATACTGTGTGTATGTATAATATATATATATATATATATATATATATATATATATATATATATATATATATATATATATATATATATATATATGTATGTGTGTATATATATATATATAGTGTGTGTGTGTGTAACATCTCCGAAACCTTATTTCTCCAGAGCCAGTGTGCTTCTTTCCTCCAGAAATTTATGATCGTTCTGACTGGTTTAATCTGTGAATGACTTTATAAGGAAGTTATCCTCTTTTGAAAGAATGTTACTATAATCAAGAATAATGGAAATCTCGTAATAAATATGCTTAAAGTAATTTATTCACATGCAAAATTACATATGTTGTGAAGCATCTGATCTTTCTTGCAGACACACATTTTAAAATAACCTTGCATTATTGATTTGCTTTTAAAGGCAATTGTGTGGGAATTACCCTATTTCCTAGTTATGCATGAATTGCATTTTTAAAGTCGTTTGTTGTATAAACTAGGACTGATGTGATATGGAATTTGTTTGTATTTTTAAAGGAAAAAAATATTTTTATTAGTAACATGCAGTAATTGACAATTGGACAATGATGTTAAACAGTGATATGCCTGTTCTTACTCTTCACTCTCATTACAATCAAATAAAATACAAATATAGACATAAAACTACTTGGCTCAGCGGTTCCTGTTAATTCAATGACACACATGATTAACTAATTAAATTAAGTTGATGCAGATGCCAATAGACAAAAGTTGGAATCTTTGGTGCACATGTATGTAAATATTTAAAGACGTCCTCTTAACTTGAAGACTTCAGGGATTATAAAAATGTCGACATTGTTACAATACCTGTAGGTTGAATATGTTTGGGTGAAACGGTTCCTTATGTTTTGCGGTCCATAATTAAATATCACAAATTATAAAGTGGATTGGAATAATGCTTAAATCTGCTGTGTATTTTGCTGCCAAAGGGTCCTATTTGACCTTTGTATCTTGGCAAATTGTCTACCACTGTCCTTATTTAAACCCCTGAGGACTTTGATCTGTTTTCCAGTAATCATTTCTTGACAGTGTTTTTTAAGATGGGGTTTCAATTAATGGGGTCTTGTTAAAGTTAAATTGCCTTAATGCTTCCAATCACAAACAAGGATCCCTTTCTCAAATCAGTTGCTAAAGCAATACTGCCCAACTATGAACCTGTGGACTGTATGTGCCTCACAGTGTCTATTGCAGGAAATCTTCAGCATGCTGGACATTGCTGTAAGTTTCATTAATGTTTCTACTGATTTGGAAAATGTTTAAATCCTTTTGCAACGAGGTCATGTGGCTTAAGGGTCCACTGTCTTATTGCTGCCATTGTAAGTTTTTGCACTTGAGAAGCTTGTAAATTTTCCATTTTGCATTGCCAACCACTATTTCTTTGTTTATAGTTTAACCTTTTCGAGAGCTGCAAAAGACCAAGGTATTTGTGTACTGTGGCTGTCACTCTAGTTCCTTTTCCTTAACAGGGTCTTGGGTTTTACTCAAACCTTTTTGTGATTTGTGTAAAACCAATGTAGTGTTTTTTTTGTTGTTTTTTTAATCCTATTCTGGACCTTAACCCTCAACCTGTTTCTCAGGGTGGTAACTCGGTTTTTCCAAAGGATCCTCTGGGAGATGTGCCTGGTTAGTGACCTTTACTTCCCACCTTGTATTCATGGTGGCTTCCTGTCCTGCTCTGCAGGGCTACCACCATCCTAGGAAGGAAAACAAATTTTATGTCTTAACTGACAAATTCCTTTCAGATGGTGAGAACCCACAAGACCCCACTACACTTTGGGAGCCTGTGCCTTCCTGTTTTTTTGCTTTGCATTACTATACATTGGCTATACATTGAACTGAGGATGCATTCATGGGGTGAAGAGGTAGGAGTGTGAATGGTTGAATTGCGTGTTTCTGCCCCTCTGGGCTACAGTCAGAAAAGACACAAAATTAAATTTTTCAGTCTTTTATATTTCACCATAGATAGTATTGTTGTAGATATGGAGGACTACGCAATTATACTTTATATAATTGAATAAACTGTATTTATATAAAGCAGCAATATCATTTTAGATCAATGGTTTATTTTTTTTATTTTTTTTTGTAATTCTGTATTTTGGTACGCAGGTACAATAACCGGTATTATTAGGCATGAAAAGAGCAATACATTTTTAGTTTACAGAAATGCATTGTTAAAATTGACAGTTGTATGCCATCATTTCAGTGCATGACAAATCAGATACCATAGATTATATAGATAGAAAATTGTAGATGCATACACTATAGCCTAAAGTACACTGTGCAACAACCAATTAGAGGTACCAAACAATAAAGCAGTATGTATGATAATAAAGGTATATAAAGTGGCTAAGTGAGAAGTTTATTTAGAAGAGCGATGAATTAATGTAGATACACAAAGCTGATCTTAAAGCTAAATTTGGGGGGGCATACTATATGTAATATCTAACAAGGAAATCTCAAAAAGATGTGGCAAGCCTGCTTAGAATTTCTGCTGTTGATGCCAGGGGTATAGAGCAGGCCATAGATGGTTTAATTTATTCTTAAATCTCAAAGTAGAAATGCTTGTTAAACACCATCTGATAAAATTGTTTTTTAATCTATGTAGTGAGTTCTCAATAAGCTATATCAATTGCACCTTTTGATTTAGTTTGAAAAATGGGATTATGTTCTCTTTTTAAAGGGATCAACAGAAGTAATTGATATGCTTGAACATGCAGTATATTAATTTTTCACACGGGAGAGCCTAGTTAGCAAAAACATTCTTCTTTAGGTGTAACTGAATCTTTATAAGGATACTAATTAAACCGAAATTTCCTTAAAAATGTTTGCCTCATTAGAACATAATCTTTAAAATCCTCAATTATTCTGCTCAAAGGATTTGTGGCTTTTCTAACAGATATCTTTCAGATGGGGCATAATGCAGATTTTTCCAATATAAATTAAATTGGCCTTCACTTATCTTTGGTAGTGGCCCATATTTAGAATACACACATTTATCTTTTAGAATTCTAAAGAAATAGTTTAAAAAAAAAAAGGATTTGTGGGTACATGGAGCTCCCTCAAGTACAGGATGTTGTTGGATGCCTCACAACCTACTCTAGTTCGCCTCCAGAAAGTGCCCAGTTACATGGTCCTGGGGCTAAGAGCACTCATGGCAAAGTTTTAGCAGATCATGGCTGGCCTGCGATTTGAACAAGAGTACCATGACGTTTGGTGGTCTCTCCCATTCTCCCAGCTTTGGTGGTCTCTCCCATTCTCCCCTCTGTAGCCTTCCTGCAAGTCTCTGATGCTCCGGGAAACCACTAGGAAGGGCGCTGGATGAAGAGGCACAATTTGGAGGGGGACATGGGGATTAGAGCTCTTTTTGGAGGGAGATGGGGGCTGGGAGACATGTAACAGTCCTGGGTGACTGGGTGGGCTGTCACAGTTAAACCTCCAGTTTCTTTAAACTTTGTCTTACTGACTTTTATGAAAAAGAACCATCAGAATGACATACCAGTGGCTCAGGTTTTCCCCTCTTCGAGTAAGAAACAAAAGGACACAGACCAAGGTGGCATCTAGGGCAGAACTCCATTCAAGGATGATATTTTACAAATTGTTTTGCAGGTAACAAAAGTACAGTGTGACGAACTGAACCTCATAACTTGTTTTTGGAGGGGCCTGCTGGCCAACCTCTTGCCTCAGGACTATGGGCCCTGCAGTATACCTTGCCCAATCCAAAAAGGCTCTGTTTATGTGAGTTATGTACTTTTGTACTCCAGACAGAGAGATCGACCATTAGCCCTGATTCCCTGGAACTGTTTTGGGCATAGGACCATGTGCATGGTCAAAAATACCAAATCAAGGCAAGCAGGGAATGTAACGTTTGTGGGGGTTTTGTGTGTTTTAAGGTATTTTGGGGCTTTGTAAAAATATGCTTTTTTTTCTGTTCTTGGAGATAATTGGATTAGATTAGTACAGTTCCTGATCCAATTATCTCCCAGGCACAGATGAGGGATTATTTGATTTTGTATGGGAGTGTCCTGGACCTGAGAGCCAATGTTATTGTATATTTATTTCTACTGTGGTTTACTCTCAGGTCCAGAGGGGAGTGCCCCTAGCATGGGAACTGTCATAAAAAGGCCAGTTGTGACTACCATTAAACTGAGATTCATTTTACCCTTCATGAAGTCTAGGCTCATGTTTGGGGAATTGGAAAGCGATATTCACTCTGGGGATTGCTATAATCACTATACTCCCTTGGATCACAACCCTTGCTCTTGTAAGAGCAGCCTGCTTTGCTCTCTGGACTAGGAGAGGTCTGCCCACTGGAAGCTGGATCCTGGTCTTGGGTCCAGGGTGGGTGGAGTACAGTGAGAACACAACGGACAGCGAGAACACAACGAAACTGCGGGGGTTTGTGGGGTTTACGGTGGTTATGGTGTGCGGTGCTTACGGTACTCTAGGATTACTAGGAAGCAGTGGTTGACGGATGTACCCTGTCTGGGTGCCAGGCGGTCCGTCGCATACTTTTACTCTGTCCCACATGTAGAGCATGCTTAATTTTATTCGACTCTAGGATGCACTTTGTATGACATTTAAATTAGTGTGCGAGCTTTACACTTTAACTTCCCTTTTCAGAAACCATTATTTTCCCATGGACCTACATCCTCCACTTTTTTCAGACTTCATGACACCAGATGTCATAACCAGATGTAATAATTAGTAGGGTAATAGTTTTGTGATCCAAGGAGATATCTGACTGCCATTCTGAGGTCAAGAAGTATTTTTTTTCCTAGTTTGTTTCAAAATTGGAAGTGCTTCAAAATAGATGTTTGCCTTCAACATTAAAAACAAATGTGGGAGAGGCTGAACTTGATGGATGCATGTGTTTTTTTAGCTATGTAGGCAACCTTCAGACCTCCGGATGTTGCAGACTAACATCACCCATAATTCTCCCATAATTCTCTTAAAGCTATAATGCTGACAAAGCATCCTGGGAGAAAAAAACAGAACAGCTGGGGTGCCGAAGGTTGCTAACTCCTGTTCTAGGGTACCCATCTGTTTTAGCTTTCAGGATTTTTTCCTTTTACAAAATTATTTGTACTTGCACTGACCTATGCCACCATTTTTACACATTAAAAGGGTAATGTGGGGGACGTGGCCTGGCACCTGAACTGTATGGACGCACTTCTGTGAAGCTCCTAAGTTTGGGGTGAGACAGAGCTCAAAATGTCTGCAAAGCAATAATTAACTTTAAAAGCAAGGAACAGTTTCACTATATCACAGAGACAAAAAAAACAAAGCTTCCAAATTGGAAAGAGCGTCCTTTTTCTTCGCTAGGACCTCTGCATTGAAAGCGCGGGAAGGTCGAAGCCCGTCAAAAGATGGCGGTGAGCTATGTTTCAGAGAAGAATCGCTTTTGCCCCCAGCCTCCCCAGGCTCATTGCCAGATGAGACACCACTAACTACAGCAACCATGCGCCAGATGATGGCGGAATTCTCAGAGGGCATACAGACTAGCCTGAAAAGTCAAATACACGCATTGACTACAGATCTGCGTAAAGAACTCCACAATATGGGCCAACGCACATCCCATGTGGAAAAGAAAATGGATGAGTTTGCCAAGGCTCAAAACAGCCTTGCAGACAAACTGCATGAGATTGATACAATCCTCAGAGATCACAAGCTGAAAATCGCTGACATAGAAGATCGGGCTCGGAGGAATAACCTGCGCATATGGGGCATTCCTGAGACGGTCCTTACTCCAGCCCTTAACAACTACACAGTGGATTTCTTCCAAGCCCTAACACCAGAGATTCACCCAGACCAACTACTTATCGATAGGGCTCACAGACTCCGATGGCCTAAACACCTACCTAGCTCTACTGCTCGAGATGTCATCGTTCGGGTGCTCTTTTTCCACGCAAAGGAGAGGCTGGTGCGGGCCTGCAGATCTGCAGAGATGCCGGAGCCGTATCAAGCCCTCAAGATCTTCACGTATCTCTCAGCCGCGACCCTCCAATTCTCCTCTTACAACCACACTGCAAGCTCAAGGCATCGCTTATAGATGGGGTTCCCAGCAAAGTTACTACTCCACTATAACAACGCCACCCATGGAGTGACCTCTCTTGAAGCTGGCATAGCAAAATTTAAAGACTGAGGACTTCCACCACCTGATGTTGTGTGGAGAGACCCACAAAGGTCCCTCAGATGTCGCCGGAATGGACACTTACCTGAGAGCTGCACGGCCCTGATGGTTGCACAGCAAGTAACTGGTAGCTCTATATGGGATACATATTCCCTTTTCTTATAGGTTGGGTGCATACTGATCCAATTTTTCACGGTTATCCTATGCATACTGAATGTTTATGGTTCATAAGTTTCACTGTTTTTGCAATTGATTTTGTACTAAGCTCCCGATGCCCTCCAGTAGGCTTAACCTCAACCCCACAGCTTGAAGGTGACTAGTCATTGCCTATGGGGATACCGCGCTAAAGGCCCTTCCTGAGGCATGCATTAAGTAAATATGGATTTCCCCCACAGGTCATAAGACAAATATTTGCCCTATACTCTGCTCCGACGACCCAGGTTATGCAGGCAGGTTTTCTATCCAACTCCTTTACGATCACCAACGGGACTAGGCACTTTCCCCACTAAAAAGCTCTAGTGCCCCTTTTAAACACTATCAGGGATCTCCCTGACATTCATGGGATAGAGGTCTGTGGACGAGCAGTCAAGATTAGAGCATTCACAGACAATATTCTCCCAGCCCAAAACATCTCTACCTCCACTTATGGAACTCATCAAGGAATATGGCCTGCATTCATATTACTCCCTTAATGCGTCCCAGGCATTGATGATAGGGTTACCACTAGTCTCAAGGGGAGTTATTTAGACTTTCGTCTCTTACGAGATACTCATGGACTACAAGCCTCACAATTTTCCCACATGCAATTGAAATCATTTTTAACATGGGGACAACCAACAGATCCTCTCCTGCACACCAATGAGCAGAAAATCACTATCTGGGAACAGATTTGTATCAATAGGCAATTGCCGCCAACCTGTAAACCCATCTCTATGTGTTACAAAATGCTGCTCGATTACCTTCCATTCTCCAAATCTACTCCTGCACAGCATTGGAACACAGACTTAGAAACTGAAATATCCCAACAACAGTGGGGTTCACTGTTTAACACTACCCAATGATTAGTTAAGTCTAGTAACCTTCTGGAACAGCAGCGGAAAACGATTTATAGATGGTATATGGTACTGACATGTATTCATAAAATCTACCTTGATAGCTCTCCGAAATGTTGGAGGTGTAAATTGGAAGAAGGGACAGTCCTACACATTTGGTGGCAGTGCTCGGTCATCAAGCCATTTTGGCAGTATGTCCAGACCCTGCTTACAGAACTGACGGCGAGCACATTACGCCTTCATCCACTCACATATTTAACTATGCTTTTCCAGGAAGGCATCCCTAAATTTAAACAGAAACTCATTTACCATGTATTATTATCAGCTCAAAGGTTGATAGCCAGAGCATGGAAGTCTCTGCAGTGCCCATCTATGTCTACTCTAATCACGGACATTGATAACCAACACACTTACGAATGTTGCTTCCACAAAATATGGCCACCATCTAGGACAGCCCTAGCAGTATGGGAGTCTTGGGACACATGAAGATTGGTCCACTCTGAAACACAGCGTGACTCCAATGTACCTCTGTCTGAACTAATGTAGATTATGACCAGTTAAGCGATGTAAAGTCTTTATCTCGTGTGCTGTAGCACTATACCCAATCCTGGAATGTTTTGTGTATGACATTGCTGATCTTGGGAAAACTGCATAATATGCATGGTAATGCCTAAGTATCTGCTGAAACCCCCCTCACCTCCTTCTTTCCTTCTGTATCCCTTTACCTGTCCAATATGTTTTCTAAATATGGAAAATAAAAATTGTCACATTAAAAAAAGAGAGTAATGTAACAGATCCGCTATACCCTGACTGAGTATATCCTCTGTAGTTCTCCCAAATCCCAAGTGAAGCAGTGATTAAAGCTCTGAGCTACCCAAACATCAGCTAAGACTTGATGAAGAGTACAAGAAGACTGGTTTATTATCGCTCAGTGGTCAGCTTATATACACAGACCCCCTGTAACATAGAAAACCACTCCCACAACATGCCCAGGACACTCTCACAACACACCCAGGAGTCTCTGTGTCTGGGAGATAATTTAGTGCACTTTGCTTAAACTAATTGTCTCCCAGGAGTTACAAAATATAAAACATACAATATTAAAAATACACACAACACATTTAGGAACCCCCACAAATATTATATCCCCGGATAGCCTGGATCTGAGCGCCCAAATTGTCCAAATAGTGCTCAGATCCCATGAACACAGCCGAATCGCCACTGGGGGAAAGTTGTGACTGACCGCACACATGGCGTCTGCCCAGATTAGTTCCAGAGAAATAGTGGTAGCGGTCAGTCACTTTTGGGAGTTTCATAGAAACAAACTATCGAACGGTTCCCCTGGCTCATAGGTAGCGATTGTTCGTGAAAACAATTCTACTAAACAGCGCTCTCCTGGCTTGTCGTGGAAAGAAGCAGGCGTTCGTGTGATTTTTACCGGTGTTCGCGAGGCTGAGTATCCGAATTATATATCCTGCCTGCCTACATGCGACAGGACTTAAGTCTGTGGTTTCTCTGTAGTTGTTGTGTTCGGTAGATTGTAACTGCCAAACTGGGGAAATATATTTCTGTGTGGTCAACTATATACCAGGAACCAGGAGGGAAATATCTTGCGAAAGGAAGGAAAATAGTGAGTTTGGCACAATGTATATGACTCGTGGTCGGTGGGCAGGAGGCAGGTTCTACGCTCCTCCAGGAGTTAGTGGCAAATGTCCAGGGTAAGGAGCGTTTGTCACAGGTAATATCTACCATATGTGATGGAGCCGCCCTAAAATTATCCAGTTTTGCACTTAAGTGGGTAAACTGCTTGTGAAGAAAATAGACTTTTGTTTAACATTTTCTTCTTTGTTCGTTCTTTTTCCCACAAGTATTGCATGTGTATTGAATATATTGGTTCGGTAGTTTGAAACTACCGAACACCGACCACCCTCCTGGCTCATTAACTACAAAGGAACCATCTATTAAGTACTCCCTGTGCGGCCACTGTTTGTATAGCCGAACGCCACGTGGAATGGAAAACGGCGGCCATCTTGTTTGCACGAGGGGAGTCAGCGGGACTTGGTCGTCGAGTGTCTGGAACTAAAATCGGACACTCGACCTCCCGAACCACCACTGAAACTACCGAATGAAATATTACTTCCATACTTTTTAAGAACCCCTGAACCGATCTGGGTGAAATTTGGATATGTTGGTCTCCCAGATCGGGGCTAAGTTTTGGCTGTTGTCTTTGTTTGCTGTGGGAGGTCCTCTTGCAGGAGGATTTCTCATAAAAACCTGTGTGTTTTCAATGAACTTAATTCCAGTTACACCCTTCATGAAGTCTAGGCTCATGTTTGGGGGATATTCTATTTGCTGGGAATACTCAACTGCATTCATCTATCCTATTCCTCTACTCCCTGCTGCAGCTATAATCACTTATGCTCAGCTGTTGGGAAAAGGAACAGAAGACCGCAGCACCATAATCACTGCAGGTCTTAACACTGCTTTCAACAGTTTTGCTCTGATGTGTAGAGATTGCATCTCTGTTCTTTCTTTTGTCCTGCCTGATTGATCCACTAATAAAAGCTGAAAAGAAAAGCTTACTTCTTAAATAGTGTCAGTGGCATGTAGAGCTGTAGCATCTTGTTTACTAAAGGATTCCTTTCCTACCTTAGCTGTAATAAAATCTAAAATAAAGGATATGTGGCTGATGGACACATTATATAAATGTTTACATCTTTCAGTAAGACTAGAACTCTTGAAAAGTACAACCACTATTCTCTTCTCATTTTTAACTTTTATATTGAAAAATGTTGAGTGTAATTCACGAACTTGTCTTGTGTATTAATGAAAGCTCAATATGTATATTATTGTGTGGTAACTCTTAAAGGACCACTCTAGGCACCCAGACCACTTCAGCTTAATGAAGTGGTCTGGGTGCCAGGTCCCTCTAGGATTAACCCTTTTTTTTATAAACATAGCAGTTTCAGAGAAACTGCTATGTTTATAAATGGGTTAATCCAGTCTATAAATCCTCTAGTGGCTGTCTCATTGACAGCCGCTAGAGGCGCTTGCATGCTTCTCACTGTGAAAATCAGTGAGAAGACGCAAGCGTCCATAGGAAAGCATTGAAAATGCTTTCCTATGAGACAGGTTGAATGCGCGCGCAGCTCTTGCCACGCATCCGCATTCAGCCGAAGAGGAGGATCGGAGAGGAGGAGGAGAGCTCCCCACCCGGCGCTGGAGAAAAGGTAAGTTTAACCCCTTTCATTGCCATCCAGCCCGGCGGGAGTGGGACCCTGAGGGTTGGGGCACCCTCAGGGCACTATAGTGCCAGGAAAATGAGTATGTTTTCCAGGCACTATAGTGGTCCTTTAAATTAGAGAAAAAAAACTAATGGATGCCAATTTATATTGTAAATAAAAAGAGAAATAACAATCTAGTGTGAAATGGCTCTTACTGATATAAAATACCAAGCAGCTACTACACCTTTATGGGTTCTTTCCCTGTGCAAATTTTAAGAAAAATAAAAACTTACATATTTTTTTGTGTAGGACATACTGAATAAAAAAGAAATATAATAATTGTACAAAGCCATAATATACTGATAAAAGTACAAACTGCGCAGCCACATTAAATAGAGCCTTTACCTGATTGGCTTTGATCTTTTGAGCTTAGAAGCTTTTGTCCTGTTCAATATTTACTCTCCACGTACACATAAAATAGATTTTCTTTTATTTATCATGTGTTTGCATGGAGAGGCGTAACTAGAAACCACTGGGCCCCGGTGCAAAAGTTGCCCTGAGGCCCACTTCCCATGTGTCTCATCCCCCTCCCCACCTCGGTGCCTCATTCCCGCGCCCAGCCCACAACATGTGCCTCATTCCCTCTGCCCCACAGCCCCTCCATGTGTCCCATTTCTCCTTCTCCCTTCCATGTGTCCCATGTCCTCCCTCTCTCCCCTCCCCTCCATGTGTCCCATTGTTACTTCTCTCCCCCTCTCCTCCAGGTGTCCGATTTCTCCCTCTCCCCCCTCCCCTTCCCTCCCTGTGTCCCATACCCATCATCTCTCCCCCCTCCCTGTGTCCCATACCCATCATGTCTCCCCCCTCCCCTCCCAGTGTGCCATACCCATCATCTCTCCCCCCTCCCTGTGTCCCATACCCATCATCTCTCCCCACCCTCCTGTGTCCCATACCCATCATCTCCCCACCCCTCCTATGTCCCATACCCATCATCTCTCCCACCTCCTATGTCCCATACCCATCATCTCCCCACCCCTCCCTATGTCCCATACCCATGTCTCACCACTATGTCCCATAACCATCATCTCTCCCACCCTCCCTGTGTCCTATACCCATCAACTCTCCCCACCCCTCCTGTGTCCCATACCAATCATCTCTCCCCACCCCTCCTCTGTCCCATGCCATCATCTCTCCCCCCACCCCTCCTATGTCCCATTCATCTCTCCCCACCCTCCCTGTGTCCCATACTCATCATCTCTCCCCCACCCTCCTGTGTCCCATACTCATCATCTCTCCCCCTCCCCTCCTGTGTCCCATACCCATCATCTCTCCCCCACCCCTCCCTGTGTCCCATACCCATCATCTCTCCCCCCCCCTCCTGTGTCCCATATCCCCCATCCTGTGTCCCACCCATCATGTGTCCCATACCCATCATCTCTCCCCACCCACCCTGTGTCCCATACCATCATCTCTCCCCCACCCCCCACCCTGTGTCCCATACCCATCATCTCTCCCCCACCTCCCACCCTGTGTCCCATACCCATCATCTCCCCCCACCCCACCCTGTGTCCCATGCCCATCATCCTCCCCCACCCCACCCTGTGTCCCATACCCATCATCTCCCCACCCACCCTGTGTCCCATACCATCATCTCTCCCCCTCCCCTCTGTGTGTCCCATACTCTGTGTGTCCCATCTCTCCTCCTCCCTGTGTCCCATACCCTTCATCTCTCCCCCTTCCCTCTTGTGTCTCATTCCTACCTCTCTCCCCTCTGTGTCCCATACCCTCCCTCTCTCCCCTCCATGTGTCCCATTATTCCATCTCTCCTGCCTACCCTCCCTGTGTCCCATTTCTCCCTCTCTCCTCCATCCCATACCCTTCATTTCTCCCCCATCCTCTCCCTGTGTCCCATACCTGCAATTTTCCCCTCCCCTTATGTCCCATACCCTCCCTCTCTCCCCTGCATGTGTCCCATTGTTCCCTCTCTCCCCCTGCTGTGCACCGGCCCATAAGGTATCCAGATGGCCCATGGTTGCAGGGGTTGCAGCCGGGACCCCTGTGACCATAGTAGGTACACCAGTGTTTGCATGTTATATGTAACAAACCCTCTCTATTTTATTGGCTGTTTTCATATTCTATCACCCAAAAGACTATATCTACTACCCCTGGTTCCCTCCAAGCCAACTGCCCTGAAGCACCTTTCTCCTGGTCATAATCTGAGTACCGATTGCCACAAAGACTGTAGCGGGTCTTGTGTACAACCCGTCTGGAACTCCGGTCAGGCCGCGGCTAGTCTCAACTCCCGGCCAACTTCCACCCAAATTTTCCCCCACTTCCATACTTCCATACCAACTACAAGAGTGGAAGGAATTTACCTCAGTCTGTGTGGAACAATCGCTCCCTAGGAGCCAGGGTGAGCACCCCTTATTTCGGCAACAGGAGCTCCTGACGTTTGACCAGCCAAATTCCTAATCGTTCTGGAACTCTTTTTGGTGTGGACCACGTGTGCGGCAGGTCAAACTATTACCCTGATAGCATTTTCTCATCTCTTAATGGATCCAGGCGCTATTTTGTAGCAGGGGTTAATCCAATAGCTCTCCGCTGGGAACAAAGATTCAGCATACAAAATTACAGGAACACAGCATAATCCACCTCCCCAAGGACTAGACGACACATAGTCTGGGAGTCAACTGTCAGCTTTATTCACAGGTCTGCTTTTATGCATTTCTCCCATGCAAGGGAGGTAACTTTCATAATTACTACAGTACCCAATCATATCGTGGTCACCTCCCATCCCTCTCCTCCCCTTAGAGTAACACTTAACCAGATTAATATGTACAGAGTTTCCCCAATTTGTGTATGTCCCCTAAATACAGGGGGTACAGGCTTAAATCTGGGTGAGCAACATACTCAAAATTCACCCAGATCGGACCAGGGGTTCGGGAGTTACAGCCAGTGAAAGATTTGACCGACCGCATGGGCTCAGTAGCCGAAAACAGTTCCATGAATTCTGGCCCTGCGGTCGGTCTTTTCTAGTGAATCAAAAGTCCCGAATGGCTGAGGCATTCAGGCTTCTTTTACCGTTCGAATGAATCCCCTCGTTCGTGGGATTCCACTTACCGAATGCCGAGGTGTTTGTGTGTTTGCTTCGTGCTTTTTGAGCGTGCTGTAGGTCTTAGCGGTACTTGGTTAGTCTAATGCCCGGTTTGAGTTCCAGGCGTTCGACGACCAAGTACCGCTGTTCGTGCGTAAGATGGCCGCCGCCACGTGTTCGGTAGGTGAAATGGCGACACACACTCGCACTTAACACACTTCGCAACATTGTATCTTTGGTTAATAGGAGACACACGACCACCCCGGGGTGGTCTCTCGTTCGGTAGTTTCATGACAAAGGGAACACGGGGGCATTTGGGAGCGGCATTTTTTGACTCGAGCCCTGCATATATGGATACAAATTAGCAATAGTACAGCAGACATTTGAGTAGAATATTTGAAGTGGAATGTTTACTTAGCCAGTTCTATTGCAGTTTCATAGAATGGCAAAAAAAATTGCCGATTATGCTATGAGCATTCTGTGTCAGCTTAAAATAACAAAGTCACAAGTCACAAAGTCACAAGTCAATTTGGAGACAAATTCTGAAATTCTGTGTCAGGGCATCTCCAAAGTGGAAAGCCTTGTGGGGTGTTCCCAGGGTAGCTCAATGTTCAGCCCAATTATTCACTCTCGAGAAGCTAGTATTACTTGCAGCATCAAAAACAATGTCTTGTTTATATGAATGTTTTTATATCTGCATCTACGTCTTACTGTAAAATCACTTCACAGCTATTCACATTGCAGCATCAATTTGACTCTAATTAGAAAATAGTGTGGAGGACCACCGTATTATCCCCGCCAAGCGGGGGTTGCTGTGTGTTTTTATCATGGTTTTGGGGTGTTTTTTTTGTTGTGTTCTCTGTATCTGGGAGATAATTAGTTTAGCAAGCAGCAACTCAATTATCTACCAGACACAGAAGCACTGACGTACCCCATTGGCGGGAGGCTGTCTACCAGTCAGACGCGGCAAGGAAGCTGTGTTCTATCAGCTCTGCTCCCTTGCGTGCCATTTGTAGTGCCGGGAGCCAGAATATGACGTCATATCACCCCTGAGATACATAAGTGTTCCAAGCGTAAACTATTTAGGAGGGACAGTGCTTATTTTGGGCCCAAAATCCCTCTTCCCATCTTTTCTAAACTATTATTTATTATACAACAAAAAATTTCATTAGAAATCAGTCTGTGTAAATAACATACATTCTTATTAATCTATATTACATTTTAGTTGCATAAATTATTAGTAAGTCACCTAACTTATTTCTCAATACAGCCACGCCCCTAGTCACAGCCCAAGCCCCATATAGAAAAAAAAATAACCACAATGTATAGTAAATGAAAAGAAATGTAACTTCACTTTACCTGTAATGATGAGAGTTGATGTAGTAAGTAGAAGAAATATTATTGGTTGGATGGGGATAGGTAACTGTTCTTCTGGCATTTAAAATGTGTATAAAGTGAGACAAAGGTTTATAATTGAACATGTTTTGGCTTGATTTGTTCGGGTACCAAGAATAGCTCGTATACCAACACATTTTTTTTTCTCTAATTTTTTTGTTTGACTATCGAATTATTCGGGATACGGGACCGTTCGAGTTCCGAGGTTTCACTATTTGTCCATTTGGAATGTTGGGAGGTGTATTAAGAGAGATTTTGTGATGCACCGAGCTGCATATAAGTATGAAGAGTTTAATGCTGAAAGGATTCTAAACTGAATAATTCAAAGGGGCAATGTTCCTCATTATTATTTGCAAAATATAATCTTTCAAGAACTAAACATGGTTTTTATTACAGTGAAGAAAGCTGTAGATTTAGTGATCTGTATTGTTGTAATGTTTAAATGGCATATTGTAGGATTTTTATATGTTACAAGGATGAACAAGTGATAGAAACCAAATCCTGTTTAGAAACGGAAATATTTCTCAACAGTTTTACATTTGTGTTTTTAAACACTCAAGCAATATTACCTACAGTATGTGTATGTCTACAGTATATGTACAGTATAGGTATATACCTGCACTTGATCAACAACATGGGGTAGCTGATTGTGGTTGGATAAGAAGAAGAATTTCTTATTTTGGAAGGTTTTCTTTTTTGGATTAAAATATATATAAACAAAGTATAGAAAGTCCTTGCACTCACGCTTAGGTAGAATGTTTGCCGGGTGCTTGAAATCCAGGAAAAATTTGAAATATTTGTAGATAGTGATCAGCACTCTCAGTCTTTAAAGTTTAAAACATGAAGTTTATTGATTATCCATTAAAAAATATAAACGATCGACGTTTCAGTCCCAGCAGGGACTTACCCCTGGTGCTGAGAGTAGTGGGAGTGGTATCAATAGCGTTCCCCAATGTTCAATGCGCATGCGTGGATGAAGCCACGCCCCCACGTGCCGTGTTGACGTCACACATTGCCGTGGCAACGAAAAATTATGTGGTGCTAAAGTCAGGAAATGGCATGCAGGTGAATGAAGAGTATACTAGGTTGTTATAACAACCTGTATACAGAAGAGAAATTGTACAAAACATAGCGGAAGAGTGATCTGAGTTACCAATAATATATGTCCACAACCATTAAAAGTGCTTAAATATAGACATACAGATAGAAAGCAAAATTAAAAATTAAAATAAATGGTACATATATGATGACATCAGTTCTGTTTAGCCCATCTCAAATATAGTACATTATACAAGACAATAGATGGAAATTACATTGTGTTCAGTGTATTTTAAGTTTCTACAAAAAAGAGTTCTTAAAGTGCACCTAGTATATTTAAATTAAAGTGCTTGTATAGTCATTTAAAGTGCTATGTAGGTTAATAAAGTGATATTAGTACTCCAAAGTGTATCAATGCTAATTATTAAAGTTCTGCCTTATTAGGAAGTGCTGTATACTTTAACCCCTTAAGGACCAAACTTCTGGAATAAAAGGGAATCATGACGTGTCACACATGTCATGTGTCCTTAAGGGGTTAAAGTGATACTGCAGTATTATAAAGTTCTGTTGTTTCAAATATAAAGTGCTATTAAGAATACACAAACTGTGCTATTAATGAATGTTAAAGTGAAAACACGTGCATCAACTATAATAAATTTACAAACGTGCATCATAAAATCAATACGATATTTACAACAACCATCTACTTATGTACGGAAAGTCAATGTTAGTACTGAACTCGTGTACCAAATGCGAATATCTAAAAACCATTAAAAACACCATTCTTATTGCGGAGGGGTTCAACTATTAGAGAAATGAGTGATAGGAGATCATCTCATTAAGTCCTTTGGGAGCAATCGTGTTCAACTGGAAAATCCAATGTGTCTCTCTATTAAGAAGGAGTTTGCCATGATCTCCACCTCGCCTAGGTGTAGGAATGTGGTCTATGGCAATAAATTTAAGAGAAGACAGTGTGTGTTTCATGTTCAAAAAATGTTGTGCCACAGGTTGTTCCGAATGTCCATCTCGGTATGCCACACATATAGCCGACTTATGTCCACGTATCCTCTCACATAGGAGGGTTTCGATTTTACCGATATATGATATCCCACATGGACATGTTAATTTATACACCACAGACAATGTTTTGCACGTAATTGTGTGTTGTATTTTAAACACTTTATTATTGTGTGCATGTTGAAAAGTTCTTGATGGGGTCATGTGGCTACACGTAACACACCCTAAACAACGGACACTGCCATGGTGCTGAATTCCTGCATCTTGATTATAACTTTTAAATCGGATCTGTGTGTACCATTATGTCCTTTAGTGTTTTATTCCTTTTGAAACAAATCAACAGGTTTTCTTTAAACACTTTGGGCAAGGTATCGTCGCTTGCCAACATTTTCCAATTTTGTTTGATGATTTTGGCTATTTTAGGAGAAGCGTCATTGTAGGCCATTGGAAATATCATTGCTGGTGGCTTTCTGGCTTGCATATGGGCACTGGCATTTCTTGCTTCTTGTTGTGCCTTCAGCAACTCCTGGCGTCGGTAGCCTCTTTCAAGAAACTCTTGAGTCATCTCTATCTGTTCTTCCATCTTCTGTTCATACGAATCTGAAGTAGTTGTTTTTCAGCGTTAATGATTAATTCTAGCACATATTAAATTGGTGGTCCTCTGTATGTAGTGGCAGCACAAAGTGTTTGTCTCATGGCCTCAATTCCTTCTTTGTGTGGGATTACTGTGTAGAGGTTTCTCACATCCATCGTTATCAGAATTATGGGGTCCCTACCAAGGTCTAGTGAATTAATTTTAGTTATAAGTGTCGGTGTATCCCTGATGCAGGTTTGTATTTCCGCTATAGAATTGCTATCATTAACGCTGAAAAACAATTACAGATTTGAAGAGGACTGGTTTTTACAAGCCGCAGGTACGTCCATAGGGGCGGCGATGGCCCTATGTACGCCAACTCTTACATGTACATTTATGAGAAAAACCACATCTCTAAATTCAACCATCATATTATGGCATATTTTCGATACATAGACGACTTGTTGATTTTTTGGAAAGGCACGGAATTGGAAGTGCAAGAAATGGTTCAACATCTGAATGAACTAGATATGCCAATCAGGTTTACATCCAATATCAGTGCATCCACTATTCAATACTTGGATTTGGAAATATCTGTCAAAGAACAAAGCATTACACACTGACTGTATAAAAAAGATACAGATCGTAATACTTTGTTGCACAATAACAGTGCACATCCAAGAATGTTGAAAAAATCACTATCCAAAGTGCAATTTTTGAGAGTTGCACGTAACAACGTGGATGAACAGAAGATGGAAGAACAGATAGAGATGACTCAAAAGTTTCTTGAAAGAGGCTACCGACGCCAGGAGTTACTGAAGGCACAACAAGAAGCAAGAAATGCCAGTGCCAATATGCAAGCCAGAAAGCCACCAGCAATGGTATTTCCAATGGCCTACAGTGACGCTTCTCCTAAAATAGCCAAAATTATCAAACAAAATTGGAAAATATTGGCAAGCGACGATACCTTGCCCAAAGTGTTTAAAGAAAACCCGCTGATTTGTTTCAAAAGGAATAAAACACTAAAGGACATATTGGTACACACAGATCCGATTTAAAAGTTATAGTCAACATGCAGGAATTCAGCACCGTGGCAGTGTCCATTGTTTAGGGTGTGTTACGTGTAGCCACATGACCCCATCAAGAACTTTTCAACATCCGCACAATAATAAAGTGTTTAAAATACAACATGCAATTACGTGCAAAACATCGTTTGTGGTGTATAAATTAACATGTCCATGTGGGTTATCATATATCGGTAAAATCGAAACCCTCCTATGTGAGAGGACACGTGGACATAGGTCGGCTATACGTGTGGCATACCGAGATGGACATTCAGAACAACCTGTGGCACAACATTTTTTGAACATGAAACACCCACTTTCTTCTCTTAAATTTATTGCCATAGACCACATTCCTACACCTAGGCGAGGTGGAGATCGTGGCAAACTCCTTCATAATAGAGAGACACATTGAATTTTCCAGTTGAACACGATTGCTCCCAAAAGACTTAATGAGATGATCTCCTATCACTCATTTCTCTAATAGTTGAACCCCTCCGCAATAAGAATGGTGTTTTTAATGGTTTTTAGATATTCGCATTTGGTACACGAGTTCAGTACTAACATTGACTTTCCGTACATAAGTAGATGGTTGTTGTAAATATCGTATTGATTTTATGATGCACGTTTGTAAATTTATTATAGTTGATGCACGTGTTTTCACTTTAACATTCACTAATAGCACAGTCTGTGTATTCTTAATAGCACTTTATATTTGGAACAACAGCACTTTATAATAGTGCAGTATCACTTTAAAGTATACATCACTTCCTAATAAGGCAGCACTTTAATAGTTAGCATTGATACACTTTGGAGTAGCAATATCACTTTATTAACCTACATAGCACTTTAAATGACTATGCAAGCACTTTAATTTAAATATACTAGGTCCACTTTAAGACCTCTTTTTTGTAGAAACTTAAAATACACTGGACACAATGTAATTTCCATCTATTGTATTGTATAATGTACTATATTTGAGATAGGCTAGTCAGAACTGATGTCATCATATATGTACCATTTGTTTTAATTTTGCTTTTTATCTGTATGTCTATATTTAAGCGCTTTTAATGGTTGTGGACATAGATTATTAGTAACTCAGATCACTCTTCCGCTATGTTTTGCACAATTTCTCTTATGTATACAGGTTGCTATAACAACCTGGTATACTCTTCGTTCACCTGCATGCCATTTCCTGACTTTAGCACCATGTGATTTTTCTTTGCCGCGGCAACGTGTGAGGCCCCCACATGGCACGTGGAGGCGTGGCTTCGTCCACACATGCGCATGGGACATTGGGGAATGCTACTGGCACCACTCCCACTACTCTCAGCACCGGGGGCAAGTCATTTTTCACTAATTTCATTTACATTATTATAATGGGCTTTAAAGCTGTTGCGGTGGAATAGAACGCTGTAACGGTTTAGAGCCCCAGCAGCCTTCCGAACTTACCACAATCTGCTTCAGGGGGACTGTCTGACAACCCAGACAGTCCCCCCCATGTTGAATCAGGCCTACGGGGGCCATGTGATCGCTCTCACAGAGTGATCACATGGCCGCAATAGGTAGTCTATGGAGATGGCTGCAGGGGGACTGTCGGGGCTATCAGGCAGTCCCCCTGCTGTTGTAAAATAAAAATAAATAAAAATGAGCAATGCACAACATAAATATATATATATATATATATGTGTGTGTGTGTATATATATATATATATATATATATATATATATACATTTATTATATGCATATAATATATTTTATATATAATTAATAATTTATTATATACAAATATACTTTGAAATTACACGTTTTATATATATATATATATATATATATATATATATATATATATATATATATATTAATTTTAAAAATAAATACAAAAAAATAATAAAATAAAAAGGAATATATATATATATATTTTCCCAGGTCCCAGCACTCAATGTTCCCGGTCTTATCCATGCTCCGGTGCAAGTAATCTCTGACCAATATATAGCATCCAAGTAGAGAGCACTCTGGAGTCTTCGTTTTATATCAAAATAAATACTGCTTTATTGTGCAGAATACAAAAATGTCGACGTTTCAGTCACAATAGACTTTTCTCAAGACCTTTTCTTGAGAAAAGTCTATTGTGACTGAAACGTTGCCATTTTTGTATTCTGCACAATAAAGCAGTATTTATTTTGATATAAAACGAAGACTCCAGAGTGCTCTCTACTTGGATGCTATATATCTAATTCCATCCTAACTGTATTTTATTTTAAAAGTGTGTGTGTGTGTGTGTGTGTATATATATATATATATATATATATATATATATATATATTAATATCAAAATACACTTAGAATTACATAATATATAAATAAGAATATATACATATAATTACATAAATATACACAAAGAATTTAAATATATATTTATATTCTACGTGTATATTTATGTAATCTTTATACATAATTAAGTGATTTTATTAATTACAATTGAGGGACCTGCCTGACAACCCAGACAGAAAGTTAATTTAATTTGGAAGTCCTATATTTAACCCTGTACGATTCCAAAAAACCATAAAACTTGTACATGGGGGTACTGTTTTACCGTTTAACACGGGAGACTTCGCTAAACACAAATATTAGTGTTTCAAAACAGTAAAATTTATCACAATGATGATATCGTCAGTGAAAGTGACTTTTTTTGCATTTTTCACACACAAACAGCACTTTTACTGATGATATAATTGTTGTGATACGTTTTCCAGTTTTTAAACACTAATATTTGTGTTCAGCGATGTCTCCCGAGTAAAACAGTACCCCCCATGTACAGGTTTTATAGCATTTTTGAAAGTTACAAGGTCAAATATATGGGTCAAATATTTTTACATTGAAAATGGCCAGGTTGGTTACGTTGCCTTTGAGAGCGTATGGTAGCCCAGGAATGAGAATTACCCCCATGATGGCATACCATTTGCAAAAGAAGACAACCCAAGGTATTGCAAATGGGGTATGTCCAGTCTTTTTTAGTAACCACTTGGTCACAAACACTGGCCAAAATTAGCGTTCAATTTAGTTTTTTTACTTTTTTCACACACAAACAAATATGAATGCTTACTTTGGCCAGTGTTTTCGACTAAGTGGCTACTAAAAAAGACTGGACATACCCCATATTGAATACCCTGGGTTGTCTACTTTAAAAAAAATATGTACATGTGGGGTGTTATTCAGAGATTTATGACAGATAATAGTGTTACAATGTCACTATTGATACATTTTAAAAATGTATGTTTTGAAACTGCAATATCCTACTTGTACCTATAGCCCTATAACATGCAAAAAAAAGCAAAAAAGCACGTAAACACTAGGTATTTTTAAACTCAGGACAAAATTTTGAATCTATTTAGCAGTTTTTTTCATTCGCTTTTGTAGATGAGTAAAAGATTTTTCAAGTAAAAGTCAAAAAACATGTATTTTTTCAATTTTTCATCATATTTTTTTATTTTTTTTAAATTAAAATACATGAGATTATATAAATAATGGTATGTAAAGAAAGCCCCTTTTTGTCCTGAAAAAAACAATATATAATTTGTATGGGAACAGTAAATGAGAAAGCGGAAAATTACAGACAAACACAAACACCACAAAAGTGTAAAAATATGCCTGGTCGCAAATGTACAACATCGCAAAAACAGTCCAGTCCTTAAGGGGTTAATATTTGTGTTCAGCGAAGTGTCCCGAGCACATAGAAGGCTTATCAATAAACTGCAATCTTTGTTGGATTCCAATATTGTTGAATGGGTAAGGCAGTGGCTGAGTGACAGGCAACAGAGGGTTGTACTTAATGGAATATATTCGAAGCTTGGACTTGTCACCAGTGGGGTACCTCTTGGATCTGTACTTGGACCCATTCTCTTTAATATTTTTATTAGTGATATTGCAGAAGGTCTTGATTGTAAGGTATGTCTATTTGCTGATGATACTAAGATATGTAACAGGGTTGATGTTCCAGGAGGGATAAGCCAAATGGCAAATGATTTAGGTAAACTAGAAAAATGGTCAGAATTGTGGCAACTGACATTTAATGTGGATAAGTGCAAGATAATGCATCTTGGACGTAAAAACCCAAGGGCAGAGTACAGAATATTTGATAGAGTCCTAACCTCAACATATGAGGAAAGGGATTTAGGGGTGATTATTTCTGATGACTTAAAGGTAGGCAGACAATGTAATAGAGCAGCAGGAAATGCTAGCAGAATGCTTGGTTGTATAGGGAGAGGTATTAGCAGTAGAAAGAGGGAAGTGCCCATGCCATTGTACAGAACACTGGTGAGACCTCACTTGGAGTATTGTACACAGTACTGGAGACCTTATCTTCAGAAGGATATTGATACCTTAGAGAGGGTTCAGAGAAGGGCTACTAAACTGGTTCATGGATTGCGGGATAAAACTTACCAGGAAAGGTTAAAGGATCTTAACATGTATAGCTTGGAGGAAAGACGAGACAGGGGGGATATGATAGAAACATTTAAATATATAAAGGGAATCAACACAGTAAAGGAGGAGACTATATTTAAAAGAAGAAAAACTACCACAACAAGAGGACATAGTCTTAAATTAGAGGGACAAAGGTTTAAAAATAATATCAGGAAGTATTACTTTACTGAGAGGGTAGTGGATGCATGGAATAGCCTTCCAGCTGAAGCGGTAGAGGTTAACACAGTAAAGGAGTTTAGGCATGCGTGGGATAGGCATAAGGCTATCCTAACTATAAGATAAGGCTAGGGACTAATGAAAGTATTTAGAAAATTGGGCAGACCAGATGGGCCGAATGGTTCTTATCTGCCGTCACATTCTATGTTTCTATAATAGTTCCCCCATGTACAGGTTTTATGATGTTTTCCAAAGTTACAGAGTCAAATATAAGGCTTGCATTTCAGTTTTTTCACATTGAAATTTGCCAGATTGGTAATATTGCCTTTGAGATTGTACGGTAGTCCAGGAGTGAGAATTACCCCCAGGATGGCATATCATTTGCAAAAAAAGACAACCCAGGGTATTGCAAATGGGGTATTTCCAGTCTTTTTTTTAGTAGCCTCTTTCTTAGCATTCAAATTAGTTTTTTGCATTTTTCACACACAAACAAATATATGAACGCTAGCTTTGGCCAGTGTTTGTAACTATGAGAGTTTAACCCCTTAAGGACACATGACATGTGTGACATGTCATGATTCCCTTTTATTCCAGAAGTTTGGTCCTTAAGGGGTTAAATATGTATTCCTTCATTTGTAAGCCTTTTCTTACTATTGTTTTTTTATTTATTTCTGTGATTTTGTGACCTGTTTTTTTTTGTTTTGTTTTTTAACCCTTTCCTGTGTGTATTTTATTCTTATAGGTTATTTTCCCTCATGTAATTAAACGTACGAAAATCTGTATTTTACATACTTTGTGGACCCTGAATCTGCAAGTTTCACTTTCATTTTCAGCTTTGTCCGGCAGCCATTTCTTCCTCTTGCTATTGCGCTTCTCCCTCCCCCCCCCCCTTTTTTAACGTTATCCTTTATTTTCATTGCATTGTATAATGGTGTCTACATGCTTGCGTCTAAATTTCATTGGCTTTCCAAATGATTCAATAATGATTCAACTTTTCAACTACAGAACTCTCCATTAAAGTCTGTTCGTAGCTAAATCTTTTGGAAAGTATTGGAAAATACAGTATTGAATCATTTGAAAAGTTTATTAAATTGAGTCCTTTGTGTTTCACAAGTATATTGACTTTTCTTATTATTTTTTCCATGATATATTTCTTTTTAACTATTTTATTAATCTAAATATTGCAATTTAATTTTATTTCATTTGGTCTTCCCTTTTTCATTTTTTAAGATTAAGCTTTATATGCTAACATGGAAGTTAAGAAACAAGTGTAAAACTGTAAAGAATCAGACAAATTGAAAATGCAAAAAAAGGCAAAATAAATATTTATAAACATACAAATATAAATATAAAAAAAAAAAAAAATTAAAGTTCAAATTGTTCATGTCTCCCTAAATTAGGTTTGGCTCCTGATAATTTGACAGTTATAAGGAATCTTTAGCACTTATTTAATTCCATGTATTAAAGTGGTAGAACCAGATATTGTGGGTATGTGATTGCAAGTATATTGCTAATTTAGGTTAACAT
Source organism: Pelobates cultripes (assembly GCA_933207985.1). NCBI lineage: Eukaryota > Metazoa > Chordata > Amphibia > Anura > Pelobatidae > Pelobates > Pelobates cultripes. The sequence continues at coordinate 252,047,643 of OW240914.1, forward strand.
TAAATATTTTTATGGATGGAAATAATCCTATAAAGTTTTAACAATGCAAATGTATTGCTAAAAACAACAGTGTTTGGATACCGATAAAGAGATATTGTGTGCATTCGCCTTGCATTTTGACCTTACAGGCGTTTGAGTTTTGTATTTGCTCCAGAATGCTTTTGAAACTCTTGAACACAATTTGAAAATTATTTTTTGCTTAATCTCCATTTACCTAAAAGGTGACGCAAGGTTGATATAGCGGATGATTTAAATTTTACCACATGACAGGAGGCTTCATATTTGCATATCTTTCTTTACTGTAAACTCCAGCAGCATAGAAACAGTAACAACCAATCAGAGAAAAGATATGGTGCCCATAAAAGGCCCTGTCTATGACATCACTTCCTCTTTCTTTGCTGCTCCAGCCTACAGGTCAGAGTATTTTTACCCCTCTGTGGCTTGTTATGATTTATTATACTTGTTAATGTTTATACCTAACTATTTATATCCTACTACTCCTGGCTCTCTACTCCTGTCTCCCTGCTTCCCCTCCTTATCTACTATATATCCTTTTCAGATTGCCCTATTTTGTGTGAAGGTCCGCGGGCGCCGGCTGCCGGTGCCGGGCTCGCCACGCGGACCTACTCTCTTCTCACTCGGGGACATCGTGGGGACGGGTAGAAGGGGACCGGGTAGTTTTATTATTTTTTCCCGCCGCGCCTTCCTCCCGCGGCCGCGAGCGAGTGCACACGCGGTCGGCGGCATTCGCGGCCGGCGGCCATCTTGGATCTCGCATCTCGCGAGATCCTCGGCGGCCGCCTCTACCTACGGTATAGCGGGTCGGGAATCACCCGACCACCGCTCCACAACTCCATTGCCCCTACAGGTGGCCCCTAATAAGGACCACACTATATAGATTCTTTTTTCATTTTTTTATATGGGGTAGGAAAGGATGGCTGGATTTTAACCTCCTACTGCCCACTACTCTGGGCATATGTATACTGCATGCAACAAGTTACATACATCTGTATCCTTACAATCACACTATTGTTCTACTTCTATATAATCACAAGAGGCATATTGTTACCAGACCCTTTACAGGGTCATACCATATTGTTGTACCCTCCAAGGGCATATTACATTGCAGCCAAGGGCATATTACATTGCAACACCCTTCAAGGGTTACATTATATTACTGTACCTAACGGTGCAAACTGATGTGGGTGTCCTCTGGGTATTTTTTCATGGCACACCACCTGGGGTGACCCCCCAGATATGCATGCAAGGTCACTGACCATTATCTTATGTGGGTGTCCTCTGGTTACCACGGCACACCACCCGGGGTGAACCCCGAGTATATGCACGAGGATCTGCCCTCAACTGACATTTAACCCTGATCGCTACCTAACGTGCATTACAGCTCTGGTGTACAACTGTGGCGAACCCTATCTATACACCACCACTGAGCTCATATCAGGCGGCCTCTGTATTAGGCGACAGCCCATATACAATACGCCTCTAAGCACAATTTTGCCAACTGGGCGGCCCCCAGTTGTACCAGGAGTCTGTCACTACATGTACTGACTCTCCTCCACTGCTTCCACTGATTTTCATTATCGCCCAACAGGCCGAGGAAAACACACTACAAATCATGGAAGACACCCAAAATAGTCAGGACTTTCAGGCTATGATTAATGCTGCAGTGGCGGCATCTGTTGAAAAAGCCCTCTTGAAAGCTCTACCCCAAAGTCAGGGCGACATGAGTCCCCCAGAACGGATGGAGGCTTCGGGCTCAGAGATGTCCAAAGTAAAACGACAGCGAAAGACTCTAAGCCCCCCTTCCACCAAGACTAGGGGCAAATCACCCACCAAACGGAGTAAGACCACGGGCCGACTACAGCCCGCACCCCAACCATTTCCATCCTCCGACGAAGAGGACTCCTATGTACCACGCACCTTGGACGTGGTCGACGAGTGGCACGGGGAGGAATCAATTTCCGATGAAGAGGAATGGCAGGACTTACCTCCCACCTCCTCGAGATACGTTAAGGAGACCTTTCTCGACACCACCGACCGAGACAGAGATAGCAACACGGATAAGACCGGAGACGGAGTGTTTATAGATGACCAAGGGAACCCACTCTTCGACCCACGTTCCATCCGACACCCACGGTCTTCCGAATGGAGCTTACCAGACCACCTAACGAAGTTCATTCACTTCTGGCTGCGCAAGCCATAAGAAAAGGAGGTACGAGCACGTCTCCGGGCCGAATGCCCCAGACCCTTGTTACCCGACAAAGTGGCATTTACCCCTGAATTTGACAATACAGTAGTGGTCTTTATGTCACGCTCGGGCCGAGACCCCCGAAAGGGAGTGGAAAAAGGCATGAAGGCGGCACAGGATAAGGTGCTGGACCTACTCGGCCCCATCGCGAAAATACTCTACTTCGCAGACCTAGCCCTCAGCCAAGGCTCCCAACTAGACCCTCACATCATACGGGAGTGGGCTCAAAGATCTGTGTGCCTTCTGGGCAACGCAAATGCCGCATTGTGCACCGAAAGACGCAGATCGGCACTCATCCGCATTGATAGTAAGCTCCTGGACCTCGGGGCGAAAGAATTCGGACCGAAAGCCCAAGGACAGCTGTTTGGCGACGCCTTTATCACGGAACTCAAAAAGCACGTGAACCTTTTCACCACTTTGAATAAGGCCCAAACCTCACTCAAACAAGTTTTTCATACCCCGACTACAAGGGGTGTTTTTGGAAGGGCTGGTCGGCAGCGGAACCGAGCCACCAGCCGTTTTTGGACCTCCGGTTCCAGATCACTCCCACAGACCCAAAGTTTCTTCCCATCTACGACGCAAAGGCCCTCTTCGTTCCGAGGGACGGGGAGGTCTAGAGGATTCAGAGGTCGGGGACGCGGCCGTTTCTCCAATGGTGAGTCCTCCTACATACCAAAATGTCTCACACTTTATAGCAGGCAGCCTGTCCCTTTTCTTTCAGAACTGGGAGCTGATTACCAAAGACGCCTGGGTCCTACAGACAGTACGAGGCTTCGTCATAGACTTCTTCACAAAACCCATACAACCCAACCCCCCTCCTCCGATTCACTTGTCAAAGGAACAAGAACTCTTGGTGGACGAGGAGATCTACACACTCTTCAGGAAAGGCGCGATACAATACGCACCAGAAGGGGGAGGCTTTATAAGCAACATCTTCCTGGTCAAAAAGAAAACAGGCGACTACAGACCGGTGATCAACCTCCGACAATTGAACTCGTTTGTGGTATACACTGCCGATGTTTCCTCCGCTTCCTATGGAGAGGACGGATATGCCAGTTCACATGTCTGCCGTTCGGCCTCAGCTCAGCCCCGTGGTGCTTCACGAAGCTCCTGAGACCGGTGATGGCGCACATACGAACCCGCGGCATAAGATGTCTCGTATACCTGGACGATTTGCTAATTTTCTGCGAATCAGCCTCCAGACTACGATTGCAGACAAAGTTTGTCGTTCACTTGCTGGAATCTTTGGGTTTCGTAGTGAACAGACAAAAATCGTCTCTCTCTCCTTCCCAGTCGGTTCAGTTCCTCGGTTTCGATATCGAATCGAAGGACTGCGTACTACGCCTCGCCTCGACAAAGATAGCATCGATAAGGAAGGAAATCAGACGGGTTCTGAGGATGGACACGATACCACTCAGGATGCTCGCTCGGATCGTGGGACTCCTTTCCTCCTCCATACAGGCGATTTTCCCAGGCCCGCTCCACTACAGGGCCATGCAACGGCTGAAGGCGGCATACCTCCGCACTGGGCACTCGTACGACCAATGGATCCCACTGTCGACGGAAGTGAGGACAGAACTTCGATGGTGGTTACTACACATGCAAGCCTGGAATGGAAAGGCTATCTTCGGCTCCTCCCCGGACTTCATCGTGGAATCGGACGCCAGCCTATGGGGATGGGGAGCTCACTGCGCGGACGCCTCCACGGGAGGCCCATGGCAAGAGGAGGAGACCAACCTACACATCAACTGCCTGGAACTGATTGCAGGATCCTTCGCCATCCGCAGCCTGGCCAAGGACAAATCGAATTGCTGTATTCTGCTCCGCATGGACAACATTTCGGCGGTACAGTACATCAACCGCCTAGGCGGAGCGAGATCTCGAGCACTGACGGAGGCCACGAAGGACATCTACAGCTTCTGCCTGCGTCGGAACATCACGCTACAGGCGGAATACCTACCAGGAATCGCCAACCTGACGGCGGATTGGTTCTCACGCCACTGGCGAGACACCAGCGACTGGAAACTCAACAGGGAGATATTCCAAGAATTACGGCGAGGGACCCGCTAACAATAGACTTGTTCGCCTCCAGGACCAACCACCAACTGCCGAGATACTACAGTTGGCTCCCAGATCCGAAGAGCGAAGCGGCAGACGCATTCCTGCAGGACTGGCCCATCCTAGGGGCTTACGCCTTCCCACCATTCTCCATGATACCACGGGTACTGCGATACACACGCACCCGCAAACTATCGCTTCTACTGATAACCCCGCTTTGGCAGAGTCAACCGTGGTTCCCAGACCTCCTGGAAATGTCCCACGGACACCCCCGGCTACCCCCTGCCTTCCCACGACTTCTGACGGGACCTCGAGGAGAACCACACCCCCTCGTCCTGGAAAGGCAACTAGAACTAGTGGCTTGGACGATTTCAGGGGCTCCTGGTCAGTCCACGGCCTATCACAATCGACTAAGGACCTCCTATGGGACTCTTGGGCTCCAGGCACCAGGAAATGCTATATGTCCGCATGGGCGGCTTGGAGTAAGTGGTGTGTGGAACGGGACTCCGATCCCTTTAATGCCCCTATCCCACTGATCCTTAACTACCTAGCTCATCTGTTCTCGTTGGGACGATCGTATCGATCCCTCAACGTGATCAGATCAGCCATATCGGCGGCACACGTCCCGATACAAGGCAAACCAGTGGGTCAGGACCCACTGATATGCCGACTTCTACGGGGCGCTAAACTAACGAGACCACCGGCACCCAAATATTCTAACCTCTGGCAGGTAGACGTGGTGCTGGATTTTCTTAGAACATGGCCAGATAATCCCTATCTGTCACTGAAACAACTTTCAGCTAAACTGACCCTCTTACTATGTCTCGTCTCGTTCTGGCGAGTGTCAGACGTTAGAGCATTCGACGTGGACGGGTTCTCCATCACTCCAGAAGGAGTTATTTTTTCCATATCAAGACGGACCAAATCGGATTCCACCTCGATATCGTACCCGTATTTTGGCTCAGATCCCAAACTATGCGTTGTCAGGACGCTTATGAGATATACGGAAACCACAGCTCCCCTTCGAACCAGTTCGACGGGTCAACTGTTGATTTCCTATGTGAAGCCTCATGGACCGGTGTCCACGACTACACTGGCTAGATGGGTCCGCTGGCTACTATCGTTAGCAGGCGTTGAACCTCACTTCGGCGCACATTCGGTCAGAGGGGCGGCAGCCTCCCAAGCCTTAACGGCGGGCGCCTCTCTAATCGACATCATGCGCTGCGCAGACTGGTCACGGGAAAGTACTTTCAGGACTTTCTATTTCCGTCAAACAACTCATGCTTCCTTCACACTCATCAATTCCAAGCTTTAAAAATGCAAATATGAAGCCTCCTGTCATGTGGTAAAATTGAAGATTATACTAGCTTTAGTGTACTAATAATCTTAATTTTAGTAATGACAGGAGGCGAATATTTCCCACCCTATTGGACCCCCCCTTTATTTCATCACGGAACAGAAGACCTCAGAGGTTCAGGAAGGCATGTAAAATAGTGTGATCGCCTTCTCGACAAGTGTACACAGCTTCTATTCGGGACAAAGGCTCATCTCCCACATCGTTACATCAAGGAACTACCGGAGTTATCCTTCCTATCATGCTGTTGAACTGTTAACGTAATTTGTTTAGGTTTTATTGTTATTTACTGTTCGTACCAAAGAAAGAGGAAGTGATGTCATAGACAGGGCCTTTTATGGGCACCATATCTTTTCTCTGATTGGTTGTTACTGTTTCTATGCTGCTGGAGTTTACAGTAAAGAAAGATATGCAAATATTCGCCTCCTGTCATTACTAAAATTAAGATTATTAGTACACTAAAGCTAGTATAATCTTCAATTTTTTTTTCATTAATGCAGAATCACCCCTCAGAAAACCCTAAATACATCTTGACGTGTTGCAGAGTATAGTGGTAGTATTTTTTTCCCTTTGCTTTTTCTTTGTTGTGGATTACATAAATAATCTGCTTCCGAAAAAAATTCAATTTTTAAATGGATTGCTTTACGAGGTGCTGTTAACTACTTTGCTTATGTAATATAAGTGATTGAACGATGCAGAACATCGATTATCTCGCATAACATTTGTTTGTGTGAGTAGGCATGCATCATAGCACTCTAACCTAAATTATATTATGATATATTAAAAAGTAACTAAAGCACAACACTGCATTGAGGAAGACAAAAAGCAATGTAAGTGACATAAAAAAGCACGTGCCTCATATTTTTATTTATTGTTCAAAAAATATAGAGTGATTTGCACAATTTACCAATTATTTATATTTACTATAAATTTTACCTTATGTCATATGGTTCATTTTATTGAATTATAGTAACCAGGAAAATGTTTTTATGAAACAAATTTACTTTAAGACTCTTTTTTTTTTTCACAATTAAAATAAAAAAAATCTTTAATTTGTTTTAAAAAGAAGCTCAGAGATTTAAATCAGCTGCGTTGCAGTGTAATTAGAATGTATTATGTACTAGTCTACCTTGTCTGTAATCAGAACTATCAACCAGAGACCTCACTTGTAGAGAAATCTGACTTGCCTGTGTTTGAGTTTGGGATGAAATGAGTCCAATCTGCAGTCTGCTTTCCCAAAATATCTTGATTTGGAGCAATTTTGAGCCATTTTAAGGAACACTTTTTCCTTTCAAGCAATTTTGTGACGGTTGTTAGGTCTCTCTAATCAACTATGACATGTTTGAGGTCTGCAAGGTATTTTCAGCATGTTGATTCCTAAAGTACCCACTGAGTCTATTTCCATCCTTGTCATCAGTGAAGGCCGACCTGTTAAAATGCCCCTCTTACAAGAAGGAAAAAAAAAAAAAAAAAACACATTTAAAAAAAAAAATGTTTTTTAAGGCCACCATTATTTTTAATGCCTTGAGCTACCTCTCTTTGTACCAGATATGTGTCTATGCAGTTATTATTATTATTATTAGTTATACAGTGGCAAAATATTTTGCAGCGCTTTACAATCATAGAATGTGAGAAAATTTACAACAAATACTTTACAATCATAGAATGTGAGAAAATTTGCAACAAATATTCAAAATATTACCTGAGACAAGAGGTAAAGAAAACCCTGCTCAAACGACCTTACAGTCTATGAGTAGCAGGGATAAAAGGATGACTGCATTGGTAGTTACTGAAGTTAGTGTAACGATTGACACTTGATTCTTATTTTTAACTCCCAATTAACCCCATGAGCTTAATTTACATTTTAATTACAACGCTGAGAGTTATGATCCACTCTAAAGCCTCTTAGCATTGCATACTGCAATTACAATTAAAAGCAGAGTGTGTGTAGGGGGCTGTTATTTAACTGTTACTTTACAAAAGCACATCAAAACCACTCAGCGGACATCCGTTAATCCATTGGCTAGCTGTTTTAGACTTTAATGTACACTGTTTTACACGTTAACTGTTTTGATGTCTGAGTCCAACACTGAGCCTTCACATCTGCTCCGTTCACAGTAGGAATCTCCACTTACTGCAACCTGTCACAATGGATTACCATGATGGAGTGCAGAGCCTGCATTGGCTGCAATTTACTTCTCGATCAGAATAAATTCTTACACAAACAATCACATTAGCTAAAATGTTACATGTGCTGCTTGGAAAAAAAATAGCTGAGATATTTGTATACACATACATATATAAATATAAAATATGTACATGCACAAGTTAAAAATAAGAAAGAAATAATCATGCAGAGCTGCCATTTATTGTTGCGGGGCACACGGAAGTTTAATTTGTTTTTCATAAAAAAATGTAATTACCCCCAGCCTAATGTGTTTTGGGATGTGTTTAAAGGTATGATTCATCATACATACAAACACAAATGCTTTTTTTGTTGTCAGAAATGTTATAACAGTTTTCAATTTTGTTACTTATAAAATAAATAAATCAATACAAATAAACTTTCCTTGATCACAGTATTTCTACAATTATGTCTTTTGGATTCCTACATTTTCATACACTTTAATCCAGAGAGGCAACACTGCTAGCAAGCATTACAACGTTAGCACTTATTGGCTAAAGGATAGCCTGGAAGATTATTAGTTATTTAATGATTGCTTTTTAATCAGCCTGACCGCAGCAATGACAGCAGAGCCATTTTGTTTGTTTGTTTTGTTCTGTTCTTGATTTTATTTTGCTCCAGCCAGAGATTTGTAAAACGTTTTAAAAACATATTTGAGAGAAGACAAAGATGTGCTGTATAGATGTAAAAAAAAAAAAAAAATCATTTGTAAAATATGTATGGGCATTAGATGTAATTTTAGACCTTTACCCTTATGCTATATGTTGTTGGTTGATCTATCCAGACCCAGTAAACTTACATACATGCTTCAATGGCAAAAATAGCTGAATCTCCAACGTTTAGTAGAATATTGGCATTTGGCTAAAACTCATCTAAGGTTATCATGAGCTAGTATTTGACACCACGAAAATTGGCCAATATATATATCCTAGAGCTTCAACTCATTGTTGGAAATGCCAAATAGCATTTGGGTCTATGAGCAAATTTATTGGTCTTGCAATAACTGGGCATTTGGGGATTTATATACAGGGAGTGCAGAATTATTAGGCAAGTTGTATTTTTGAGGATTAATTTTATTATTGAACAACAACCATGTTCTCAATGAACCCAAAAAACTCATTAATATCAAAGCTGAATATTTTTGGAAGTAGTTTTTAGTTTGTTTTTAGTTATAGCTATGTTAGGGGGATATCTGTGTGTGCAGGTGACTATTACTGTGCATAATTATTAGGCAACTTAACAAAAAACAAATATATACCCATTTCAATTATTTATTATTACCAGTGAAACCAATATAACATCTCAACATTCACAAATATACATTTCTGACATTCAAAAACAAAACAAAAACAAATCAGTGACCAATATAGCCACCTTTCTTTGCAAGGACACTCAAAAGCCTGCCATCCATGGATTCTGTCAGTGTTTTGATCTGTTCACCATCAACATTGCGTGCAGCAGCAACCACAGCCTCCCAGACACTGTTCAGAGAGGTGTACTGTTTTCCCTCCTTGTAAATCTCACATTTGATGATGGACCACAGGTTCTCAATGGGGTTCAGATCAGGTGAACAAGGAGGCCATGTCATTAGATTTTCTTCTTTTATACCCTTTCTTGCCAGCCACGCTGTGGAGTACTTGGACGCGTGTGATGGAGCATTGTCCTGCATGAAAATCATGTTTTTCTTGAAGGATGCAGACTTCTTCCTGTACCACTGCTTGAAGAAGGTGTCTTCCAGGAACTGGCAGTAGGACTGGGAGTTGAGCTTGACTCCATCCTCAACCCGAAAAGGCCCCACAAGCTCATCTTTGATGATACCAGCCCAAACCAGTACTCCACCTCCACCTTGCTGGCGTCTGAGTCGGACTGGAGCTCTCTGCCCTTTACCAATCCAGCCACGGGCCCATCCATCTGGCCCATCAAGACTCACTCTCATTTCATCAGTCCATAAAACCTTAGAAAAATCAGTCTTGAGATATTTCTTGGCCCAGTCTTGACGTTTCAGCTTGTGTGTCTTGTTCAGTGGTGGTCGTCTTTCAGCCTTTCTTACCTTGGCCATGTCTCTGAGTATTGCACACCTTGTGCTTTTGGGCACTCCAGTGATGTTGCAGCTCTGAAATATGGCCAAACTGGTGGCAAGTGGCATCGTGGCAGCTGCACGCTTGACTTTTCTCAGTTCATGGGCAGTTATTTTGCGCCTTGGTTTTTCCACACGCTTCTTGCGACCCTGTTGACTATTTTGAATGAAATGCTTGATTGTTCGATGATCATGCTTCAGAAGCTTTGCAATTTTAAGAGTGCTGCATCCCTCTGCAAGATATCTCACTATTTTTGACTTTTCTGAGCCTGTAGAGTCCTTCTTTTGACCCATTTTGCCAGAGGAAAGGAAGTTGCCTAATAATTATGCACACCTGATATAGGGTGTTGATGTCATTAGACCACACCCCTTCTCATTACAGAGATGCACATCACCTAATATGCTTAATTGGTAGTAGGCTTTCGAGCCTATACAGCTTGGAGTAAGACAACATGCATAAAGAGGATGATGTGGTCAAAATACTCATTTGCCTAATAATTCTGCACTCCCTGTAGTCTCTGGGCATGAACTACTGTCTTACATATTCTACCAGAATATGTTCCTAAATGGGACAGATCGGCAATATTGCGTTTATTGATTGTTGCTATGGACACTATAGCAGGTGCATGGAAATCTTTATCCCTCCCAAGTATGGTGCTAGTCCAGGAGAGATTGGCACGTACTAAGACACATGAGGAAATGTCATGTAGGTTGCTGGGGTCTATGGAGAAGATTATTGAGAGAGTATCATCACGCTGGAACTTGAGTTCATCTGTTAAAATTGATTAGTAATAATGTCATGTCACCCCCAAAAACTGTTTAATTGTTTTGTCACTAAATTCAATGCCAGTATATCCGTATTATCCATGTGAAGCATATACATGTATGTTTATATATTTATTTATGCTTTTTTTTATTTTTTATTTGTATATATATTTTTTATGTAATAAGCATATATAAGTTTATTTTTGGCTGTGCACATTTATCTTACATCTTGCAATGAATTAAATGTGCTGTCAAGGGTTGTTCTTTTGTATAAAAATGTATACAATTGAAAAAACATTTTTGTAAAATTGTGCTTGTGACATCTTGAACCTTAAGAATTGTGGTTTATCTGGTGTGATATAATACCCCAACTTCTGTTTTTTATTGAGTGATTGTGATTATGATTATACAAAATAAATAAACAACAAAAGAAAACCCTTCAGTTGTAAGCCCAATTAACATTGGGCAGCTACCCTTCTTTCCAACCATAAGATAATAAACAGGAAATCTATACCTTTTTCCATGCACAGATTTCGAACACTCTTTAAAGTGGGTTCTACCTCTCCTGTTGCCAGCTGTCTATTTAAAGGATTGCTCTATGCAATTTCTTCACTCCATTTATTTTTATAGTAGTAGCTTCTAAATCAATATATATAATTTTTGTCTCTTATCTGAGTAATCTTTTAAAATAGTATAAAACTTACCTGCAATAAAGTGCGGGACCAAAATTGTTTCCACCCCTCTTTTGTCATCATGCTGTATCATCATCCTTACAATGTATCATCATCTTCCAGGTTTTGGTCCAGTCAAATTATTCTCATACTAAAGCATTGGTGGACCTTGGGTACATGTCCAGTGAGTACCATGTATGCACCAATGAACTCCTTCACATACACTGGATCCAGTGCTTCTCTATCTGAAGCATTTAAGGGAGGTAGTGTAACTTGCAATAGGGTGGACTGGGGCAGTGGACAAGGGGAGAGGAAGCAATTTTGAATAGGATACATTGTATAATATGTAGGGAGCTAGAATCTGGGAGGGATAGAGGTGGAGATAAGGCAATGTTGATATAAGAGTGAACTGTCACTGGGGAGGGAGAAGGATTGCATTGAGGCACATTGTGAGACTGTGTGCGCAACCCACTTGCAGGCGTGCTCACAGCTCTGTCTACAAGTGAATCTCATTGCATTTGTCAAAACGATACAAAGTTTTGTGCAAATCTTATGTCTGTCTTCAGCACATACTAACATTAGGCAATCTGGAACAGAACTCTGAGCTGCCTAAGTCACATTTGCCATGCGTGCAACTAGAATTGTATCATACTGGTGGTCCCAGTAAACTTGTGCATTTCTTTTTTCAATTTATATTTAAGTTGTACACTGTGTACTCATAATTTCCAAGATATGCAAGTAATATAACAAACAAAACAATCTAGATATGGCAAGGGTGTACAACAATCTTGGTTATCCTGTAAGCAAGCAGACTAAGGAAGCAGTCTAGCATAGACCGTGTGTGGAAAGTGGTGGATAAATGGCATTGGTCATGTAAATGGCGAGAAGAACTCTTAAGTCCCTTGGCCTTCTGAGCAGGGGTCACTGCCAATGGACAGCCCCCCACCAGAAAAAAAAAGAAAAAAGAAAAAACACATTTTTAAAAAAAATGTTTTTTAAGGCCACCATTATTTTTATCGCCATGAGCTACCTCTCTTTGTACCAGATATGTGTCTGTGCAGTTATTATTATTATTAGTTATACAGTGGTGAAATATTTTGCAGCGCTTTACAATCATAGAATGTGAGAAAATTGACAACAAATATTCAAAATATTACCAGAGACAAGAGGTAAAGAAAACCCTGCTCAAACGACCTTACAGTCTATGAGTAGCAAGGATAAAATGATGACTGCATTGGTAGTTACTGAAGTTAGTGTAACTGGGCCCTGGTATACTGTGGGCTGTGTGGCAGTTTCTTCATCTCTCCCCTGTGGTGTCCTCTGCCCGTAGTAGGTCCGGCAGACCTAGACTCTTCTGGAAAGGCTCCGGATTTTCAGCTGAGGTTAGAGCAAGGGTTCCATCCCCAATTGTAGCTATGAGTGATCCCTCTCCGCTCCATCTGTATTTTACTGAGTAATCTTTGAGTTTCCTAGCGATCTGTGCCAACCTTTTCCTCTCATTCAGTACTGATTACGGGATATCTCCATATATCGCTACTGTGTAACCCTCATATTGGATAGTCCCTAAAGCTCTCGAGTGGTTCATAATTGCTGCTTGTACCACTACATCTCTTGTGACCGCAGTGATGTATCTGGGAGCCCTAGAGGGTGCAGCTGCAGATTTGCACACCTGGAAGACAGAGGTTATTTGTGTAGGGCCTGTGTTCCCCCCTACCCCATAGAGGAAAGCAGACCCTGGACATACTGCAATAGTGTCTCACTGCCCACCGATTCGGGTACTCCTCTGAGACGTGTTTGGCGTGTTTCCAAGGACCACGACCACCCGGACCTGTGCGGTAAGACCCTCAATCTGGTGTTTAGCTGCTTGGATTTCTCCAACTCTGGCCATCTATCTCTCCTCCACTGCCTTGACTTTGTTATAGATTATGCCCATCTCTGTTTGGGCTTCCTTCAAGTCAGCCTTCCAGACATTCCATAGCTTCCTAATGTCCCCTTTCATCGATGGGCAGGCATCCTCAACCGAGAGGAATGGATGGGAGACACTTGCAGACTGCGGTGAGACAATAGAACCATTTTCCTGGGAATACTCCAAAGCCTCTAGTTCACTGCAAGTTTCAGGCGCCGTCTTTGGCTGCAGCTGTGGCGCGGGCCTCTCAAATGAGAGCCTAATATTGGGCATTCTGGGTGCTGGACCCACTGGACCTGATGGGGTACAGGACACACAGTGTACAGATCAATAGAAACCATGTAACAATGTGTGACACTCCCACATACAGCACACAAACCCTACCCTCTGCCTGTGATACAATTAAGGGAGATAATGTATTAATGTAATTATCCCCAAGCATAAAAACACATATATTTTACAAAACCCCAAAAGTACCCCAAAACACAACATATCCCCATCTTACATCCCCTGATAGCCCTGATCTGGGTGAACAACATATCCAAAAATCACCCAGATCGGAGCAGGGGTTCCGAGAGGTCTTATTTTTGACCCACCGTGGACATGGTCCCATGCCCAAAACAGTTCCAGAGAATTAGGGCTAACGATCGGTCTCTCTGTCACAGGAACAGAGCCTTTTAAAGTGCATTGGGCAAGGTATATTGCCGGGCCCATAGTCCTGAGGCAATAGGCTGGCCAGCAGGCCCCTCCTAGAGCCCTTAATGAGGTTTGTCACAGGACCATAATCACAGGGCAGGAGGCTGGCAAACAGGCCCCTCCAAAAGCCAGTGATGAGGTTACTTTTGTCACAGTCATGCCCCCCAACTATAACTCCTTTTAAGAAGAAACATTGTACATGAGCACTTCTAAAAAACTAGATTAACTCCAGAACAACTAAACCTAATTATTACTGCAAGCGATAATTGGCCATCTGTGGAAATTCTGGACTGCTTTTTTTTTTCTATCTGCAGCTCTCTTTAACCCATAATTTTGGGATGATAAAAACATGTGAACTATAAGTAATCTCCTTTACTCCAGTCCATGAAAACAGCCAGCCCCTCCCCCATGAACAATTGAAGTAACCAAACTTCCTATTGATTCATATTTCCAAATCAAGAGAAGGCACTCATTTCCATTAGGCAGACACTCCAGACCCCAAAATCACTTCAACATGCTGTTTAGTAGGTCTCCCTTAGTCAGTGACAACACCAGGTTTGGTGTCACCTGGTACGTTAAGACAAAAGAAGAAAAAGAAAATATGTCGAGCCTTTAAAGACACTTTAAGGTAGCATGCAAAAGTGGAGGATAACCCCTAAACAGTGAATTTCAAAAGAACAAAAAACTAAAATAAATAAAACAAAACATTTCTTTTTTTTTTTAATTCTTTATTTTATTAGTGCATAAGGTAGACAGTCGTGACTGCGCTGCCACAACAACAGGTGCAGTCAGGTATTCAAACATAGCATACCATATATGTGTTAACATGACAGCATTACATCTTGTATGGTGTTGGTTTAGAGTGATAAAAGGTAGCGTTTCTTATGTAGTGCGAAGTAAAGTTTGCACTTTTTTTTTTTTTCGTCAGGGTTGTCGGTCACATAGGGCAACCAGGTGACCTGGGGTTTAGGGTATAGTGATAGCAGGCATATATTGTCACTGGTGGTACCCGCTTTCATGACCCTGATGGAGTTGTCTGTCCACCACCCGTATGGCATGCCTGCCGCAAGTAGTTGGGTGGTGACGGGTCCACAGGATTTTCTCCACAGCAGGGTAGCCCTTGATAGGTCTTGGAAGAAGGACAGTGTTGAGTTTTCAAAGTCAAGTGGTGTTTTACCCTTTATAGCTTGCATTATCTGTATCTTATCTTGGACCGTGATGCAGGGTAGAATAACGTCTCGAGTCACGTTAGATTTTGTGTGAGCTGTTGTAGGAATGCGGTATATGCTGTCAGCTTGCGTGCTGCGGTTGGCCGTAGTATTGTAGCTAAGAGGCGCCTCATGTAGTGGGGCAGTACCTCTGCAGTCACTTCTGCTGGGATCCCCATGATTTTTATATGCGTGCTGCGTTGTCGGTCCTCCATGACCACAAGCCTTCCAATCAGAGTTCTCTGGTTCTGTTGCAGTTGTTGGACGGTGCCCTGCAGTATATTTAGTGTGGTGTGTGTCGCTGCTACTCCGTCCTCCACCGCTCCCACTTTCTCTCTGACCTCTTGCAGCTCTGTTTTGAGCTTAGCAGAGTCTGCCTCCAGGAGTTTGTGAATGTTGGCAAGGAGAATTTTCAAGTCGCCCTTTGTGGTTGGCGCGGAGTCATCGGTGGTGTCCGCGGGTGGGAACGGTGGCGTCAGAGGGGCTAGTGCAGCCTCCGGTTCCTGTCCGTCCAGTCCAATGTCGGTCTCGCTCTGTTGGCCCGGTGGTGGTTTGGGTGGTGCCGTCCGTTGCAGCATAGTCCCTATGTCTCTATTATCTGACCCTGCAGCGGGTTTCTGCGATCTGCGGCCCATACCTGGTTTGTGTGTTTGCTACTCCGCTCCTGGGTGGTCTGTGAAGTTTCTCCACAGGAGGGCCTCGAGGTCTGTGGCTGCCAGCGGGCGGTAGGCCTCAACTCTGCGGCGCCGCTTAGTTTGCTTTTGAGGCTGGAAAAAGGGCATCAGGCGATTCAGCTTTGCTTGCTGGTTCTGTTGCTGTGGGTTTTCAGGCTGGTTTGGGATATTTTTCGCTATTCTTAGGCGAGTTAAGGATAACTCCGGAGGAGCTCAGGATTATGGCGTCTGATCAGGTCTGCATTCAGGCTCCGCCCCCCCAAAACAATACATTTCTACCTATAAGTGTGTCATATCTTTGTGAGAGAGATATAAAATATAACTTTTATTAGACCGTTAAAAATAAAGGGAATAATTGAATGAAAAGAATAAAGGTAAAGTTAAAAACAATACAAGAGGACAGTCCTAGTTGGTTTGACAATTATAGCAATGTAAAAGAGCTGTAATGATAGCAAATGTGCTGTATTTTGCAGTGGCGTTCGTTCTCTGTATCTCCGTATAGATACTAGTAGCAGTTTATGACGTTAGTAAGAGATTTCAGATACTTTGTATCATTATGTACATAAAGATACAGATGCAGCAGTAGGAGGGCTGGTATTCCTAAGTATAAAGTAAAGCTGTTTTAAAAACTGTCAAGAATAGATGACAGGAATTTTAAATTAGAGATGAATGCTCCTAAATTAGCAGTATGGATCAATAGTGCCTTCGAGGGCACCCCTTAACAAAAACCTGCTCTGTTTCTAAACCCCCCCTTTCTACTAACGCTACTGATCGAGAAGAAAAGGATGTTTTACTGAGTGGTAGAGAGAGAAAGGTATTCCCCCTATGAAGGACTATCAACTCATTGACTTGCATGACAGTGCTCTACTGCACAAAAGTGACTTACAGGAGAGAAGCGTTATTAGCTCTCCTCCTGCCGGTCACATGTACTGTCAGACATTGCAACCCCCTGCCCCCCACGGGCCGATGCACCCTAAAGCTGCCAGTGCCACTTTATCGTTACGCCAGCCTTGCCCAGGCCAGAGGAGAATTAGCCATATATCAATCACAAGGCTGAAATAATTGTCTGAGGTTGCTGTATCTTTCGTGCTCAGGGAACTTGCTGGACTGTTGAATAAGCAAGTAAAATAGGTTCCTCTATAATGGCATAGGTAAGTTAAAACTTGTGAGTGGTGAACCACCAAAGGGCAAGTCATTTGAGTTTTTGGCAAACTTGGTAACTTAGTTATTTGGTATTCTAATGCTTTCTGTTTTAATTATTGCATATTAGGTATGATATAGTTAAAACCAAACATGAAAAAAAAAAGATTAACACACATTATAAGTGATTTCCAGTGTTTGCAACAAAACCAGAATATTAAGAACTCTAAGAACAGGCAAATGCTTAGAGAAACTCAGTAGTTTGCCCTTCACTTAGTTCCCGCTGAGGTCTCAAGTTCTCTCTGCACGATAAATACAGCAACCACGTATTATAATTTTGGCCTTCTTTGGGCCTCATCAGCAGGGTGTAGCTGATACTCCTCTGGGCAGACTGAGCACAGGGTTTTTCAGTGTTTTATTCAGTGGTGTAAATTCTAGAAGAGTGACCGTTCCCTTAATAATCTGTTGTCTGCACTGAATATGTAAAATATTTTATAAGGTCTTGAGGTGGAGGAACATTATTAGTATTCTGCAGTGCTGTACAGATTGGGAAAAAAGACATTACAATACCACTACAAAAAGTAAAGGGGGGGGCAGGGCTGAGCCGCCGAGCCGAGCGGCAGCCATCCTCGCCGGCTCCGGCAACAAGCGACACAAAACACACGCAAACAGGCATAAAACCCACCAAAACACCCACGAAAAGACAGGCAATCAGGAGGTGAGGCACCCGGGAGCACAGAGCCGTGACACCAACCCGACAGGCAACGCCATCAGAGCACGGCAAGCCCCAGAAGCCTGACGCACGCTACATGAGCAGGCAACAGGAAGAGGAGATGCGGGAGCTACGGCTGGTCCCGCTTCCCCCCCCCCCACACGGCTGGGGAGGATGATCCCGGCCCAAGCTTCAGAAACTGGAGATGGGGACATGCCACACACAAGGTAAGCCCACATGGAGCTAAAATGGCTGACAGACACTCCACGTCAATACAGCAACAAGGGGCAACCTGCGCACACGTGGCTAGAGACCCAGGCTGAGATGACCTGGCCCCCGGAACAGAGGATCTCGCAACTGAGCCCCATGGGCAGCAGACCGGTCGACCGGCTCTGACCTCCGGATTTGGTGGTGGTCCAGAGAATATGCCGCCACATCTGTGAGCCCGATTGCAGCTGGGGGTGGAGGAGGCTGGCGCCCTGGCGGATACGACAGGGGGGTGAAAAGCTAGAAAACTGTGGCCTCTTAGTGCCCACAGCGTGGTGAAGCTTACCGTGGGCATGGACGCAAGCCTTAGGAGGGAAGGAGGGGGGCCTGCCGTGACTGGGGAAGCTGGGGAGACTCTGGTGGGAACAGCTGACCCACTGGGCGCACGCACACCCCGTAATAACATACAGCGCAGCCATACTGGAGAGAAGCCCGCGGACATACCAATTAGGAAGCTGGGAGCCTCACGCGGAACAGTCCTCTCACACAGGGCGCCAAATCGCCCGCTCCAGTGAAGCCACTCACATTTTTCTTTCTTTTTTTAAGTGTGCTTTGAAAACTTTTTTAAACGTGCAATAGCATATCTATAAATTCCTATACCTGCATTGCTTAATTAGCTACATTTTGCACCTGATTGAAGCGTTATGGAATGAAAACTGTAGTAAAGTTGCTTACTACTGCATACTTGACAACCTGATAGCTCCATTATATATTACTGCACAGCAGCTTAAAAACAAATATACTCCTTATGTTAAAAGTTTGAAAGTTATGATTTTTAACATTTGTACATCTATTTCATAGCATGCCTATTGTGCAAATAATGAGACATTGTCATAATGCTAATAGCTATGATTTACTATGGCCACAAGATGCCAGACAAACTCACCGCTTCGGCCACAAAAAAGTTAAAGTTCTCATGTTACAGTCTTACGTCTTACACAGTTAACTATACTGAGTGCAGCATGTTAAATAATATGGTAGTATGTATACCTTTTTACCAGAATTGCATCGTTAGCACCAGCCTACATCAGACCGTGCATTATAAGAGGATTATATTGTTTTGAAAGAACATTTGCCCATGTAAATATTTAGTCACATGTATTGCATAATTTCTTGCAGAGTACATACAAGATAACACTGAGCGATGGGCACTAGATACCGAAACGACGACTAAGTTATAATAACATAGCCGTAAACCAATTTAAATGCATAGATCAGTTGACAAAAACGTTGCGGCACAGGCGAACACGTACCCAACAGGGTCAACTGGTCAATTAAGAAACCGTAATATCATCTAAAATCAATTAGCCAAACAACGCAACCCTGATGTCTTCGTTCATACTGCTTAATACAGGATGCAATAATGCACAGTAACACAACTCTTAATGCCCGATACAACCTTAATAGCGGAGTCGTAGCTAAAAGGCTAACAGCTGAGGGATAGGCTACAATTAATGCACTGCGAATGTAACCCTGAGAAAAAGCTTAATCACTCAAATAACTATAATCAGGCCTCTGCAACTGATTATGAACCAATATGTTACGTTATACGGGCTAAGACAACTCCGCCTCTGCGTAGGCGACAAAATGCTTGCACTTTTATATACTGATGCTTATGCCCCTGGGCAACTACTTGCTTTACCACAGATCAGATTGATATCTGCATTTATATTGTGAAAACAATAAAAATATTCAAAACAAAATGTAAAGAGGGCTCTGCCTGTGAGCTAAGACATAGCCACGGAAGTTCTCATTGAGCTAACAATGTAAAGGCTAAAAGGAAAAAGGGAGAATATTGAGGAGATGGCCGCAAAGATTGAACTATAATTGCAGCCGCTGATAACATGTAAAAGGAATGAGGAGGTAATTAAGTGATATGTAAAACAGATAAAGAATCATGCTATACATTAACAAGAAACCAGGGTATGTAATGATTAATGGAAATTAACAGGGTTATTTACTAAAGTGAGATTTCAAGGTAAATTCAAATTTGAGGTCAGAGTAGCTGAATGAAAATCATAGCTGACTTAGCTGATTAAAGTTTATCTAATAAACCGGGCTGGTGACTGCAGAATATTCATGACTATTTTCTAGTGCTACTTAAAGGGAGAAATATGCATTTAGTGCAATTAATATTTTTTTTAGAAATAATAATGTATATGTGTGCATGTGTACACATAGCTTTAAATACGTATGGTTATAAAACCTAAAGGTAAAGAATCCATAGCCATTGGTTGCATTATAAAGATCTCATATACTCTTGTGAAAAACATTGTTTAAATTAATTTAAAAGCTTTTTTGTTTATTTAAAATGTCAATATATATGGAAACAGTTTATGAAATAAACCTTAATTGCATATTTAAACATATATCATGGAAAAGAGGTAAATGCTGTTAACTGGGCATTCGCACAGCTGTTAAATCATAATTTACTTTAGAATGCTGCCCATGTTCCAGACAAATTGGTTTCTAAATTGTAGTGTACCACATTTTTGCATCCCTGGTACTGACAGCCCTCAAACCAGTGGTTGAAAACCTCACCCGCTGTTTACATTAAATTTCCCCAAACAGGTAATTAGTATGATAGTTATAGAGGTAATCCCTCTAATGACAGGCAGTTTTGTTAACAAGATCTAAAAATATTAAATGCATTTCATCAAGATATAACTACAGACTCCAATGTATACTGCTTCTTAAAACATATGCTCTTTTCTCTGTGCCGGTGTCACTGCCAGTCATTTGAGGTTGATTTGTGGATTTGGTAATCTAATTATTTTAAACAAGAGAATCTTACTCTTTATATATTTATACCCAGGGTTAAGGCGCTTGATTATGAACTCTTTGAAAACGCTAAACGTGTGCTAAAAGATGGATCAACAAATAATGCTTTTCTCCAAATTAAAGAACTGTTCATTTAATTTATTTACTGTGTTTATTTTAATGATATTTTTTTCTGCAGGTTTTCATTCAGACTAGCAGCTCCTCTGCTGCTTGTCTTTCTAGTTCCATTACCAATTCAATTACATCTCCCTGGCTAATAGTTATTGTAAGATCGAAGAGAGGGCATTTAAACCATTTAAATTGGACAAATCATAGGCATCTTATATAAGATATAAGGAAGCCAATAATGCTTGCAAAAAGGCAATTACAGTGGCTAAACTAGAAAATTAGACATTAATGGCCAAAGAATGCAAAACCAACCCAAAAGTTTTTTTTAAATACAGAAATTCTAAAAAAAAATAAAAAATTGAAAGTGTAGGTATACTGGAAACAGAAATGGGTCTGTTAGTTAATAACAACCAGAAAAAGGCAGACATTTTAAATATCTATTTTTCTTCAGTATATATTGAGGATCCTATCGCAATAGATATGCAAGTGATTGCGGCAAAAAACTTGCAGATAACTTGTGATTCGCTGCCTCGAGACAAGGTGCAAAAGCAGTTAAAGAAAATTAATGTAAATAAAGCTCCGAGGCCTGACCGTATTCACCCATGTGTACTTAATGAGCTAAGTGGGGAAATAAGTGAACCTCTGTATTTAATCTTTGAAGATTCTTTTGTTTCAGGTATTGTACCAGAGGATTGGAGAAAGGCAGGTGTTGTTCCTATTTATAAAAATGGTTAAAAATTCCTTTCCTGGCAATTATAGACCTGTAAGCTTAACTTCTGTGACTGGGAAAATATTTGAAGGGCTGTTAAGGGATAATTTTCAGGAATTCATTGGGAAGAACTTTGTTATTAGCAATAATCAGCATGGTTTTATGACACATGTGGGTCATGTCAAACTAACCTAATTGCATTCTACGAAGAAGTAAGTAGATGTATAGATCAGGGTGTTGCAGTAGATGTGATCTACTTGGATTTTGCCAAGGCATTTGTTATGGTTCCTCACAATAGGTTAATCTTTAAACTAAAAGAAATTGGTCTAGATGGATATTCTTGTTCTTGGGTAGAACATTGGCTTAAAGGACCACTCTAGGCACCCAGACCACTTCAGCTTAATGAAGTGGTCTGGGTGCCAGGTCCTTCTAGGGTTAACCCATTTTTTTATAAATATAGCAGTTTCAGAGAAACTGCTATGTTTATGAATGGGTTAAGCCTTCCCCCTAATCCTCTAGTGGCTGTCTCATTGACAGCCACTAGAGGCGCTTGCGTGCTTCTCACTGTGATTTTCACAGTGAGAGCACGCAAGCGTCCATAGGAAAGCATTGTAAATGCTTTCCTATGCGACCGACTGAATGCGCGCGCAGCTCTTGCCGCGCGTGCGCATTCAGCCCAGGAGGAGGATCGGAGGAGGAGAGGAGGCAGAGAGCTCCCCGCCCAGCTCTGGAAAAAGGTAAGTTTTTAACCCTTTCCCCTTTCCAGAGCAGGGCGGGAGGGGGTCCCTGAGGGTGGGGGCACCCTCAGGGCACTATAGTGCCAGGAAAACGAGTATGTTTTCCTGGCACTATAGTGGTCCTTTAAGGATAGAGTACAGCAAGTTTCATTAATGGTAAATTTTCAGGCTTTACAAAAGAGGTAAGTGGTGTCCCTCAGGGTTCTGTTTTGGGACCTTTTCTATTTAACATATTTATAAATGATCTTGAAATAGGCATTAAAAGCCATGTTTCAGTGTTTGCAGATGGCACAAAACTTTGTAAAGTAATAACATGTGAGCAGGATATTGCTTTGCTGCAGAGGGATTTGGATAGATTGGGGGACTCGGCACTAAAATGGCAGATGAAATTTAATGTAGAGAAATGCAAAGTTATGCACTTTGGGGTCAAGAATGCACAAGCAACTTACACCCTAAATGGTAGTGAATTAGGGCTAACGACACACGAGAAGGATTTGGGAATTGTTATAGACAACAAATTAGGCAGCAATGTGCAGTGTCAATCTGCAGTTGCTAAGGCCAGTAAGATTTTGTCATGTATAAATAGGGGCCTAAATTCTTGGGATGAAAATATAATTTTGCCTCTTTATAAATCGCTGGTAAGACCACACCTTGAATATGCTGTGCAATTTTGGGCACCTGTTCTAAATAAGGATATCATGGCACTAGAAAAAGTGCAGAGACGAGCTACAAAATTGATAAAGGGAATGGATTTTAGTTACAAAGAAAGGTTACAAAATTTAAAGGGACACTATAGTCACCAGAACAACTACAGCTTATTGAATTTGTTCTGGTGAGTAGAATCATTACCTTCAGGCCTTTTGCTATAAACACTGTCTTTTCAGAGAAAATGCAGTGTTTACATTACATCCTAGTGATAACTTCACTGGCCACTCCTTAGATGGCTGTTAGAGATCCTTCCTGGGTCATGGCTGCCTAAAATGCATCCAAACCTTCAGTATCTCCTCCCTCTGACACTGAACTTTCCTCATAAAGATTAATTGATTCAATTCATCTCTATGAGGAGATGCTGATTGGCCAGGGCTGTGTTTGAATCATGCTGGCTCTGCCCCTGATTTGCCTCTTTGTCAGTCTCAGCCAATCCTATGGGGAAGCACTGTGATTGGATCAGGCTACCACTTCTAATGATGTCAGCAGACTGCTTGTTTTTCTGAGACAAACAGCATGCAGATCTACAGCTTCAGGCTTGAATACAGTAACATTTTGGCTATATTTATGGAGGTATGAGGGGCCCAGGGGGCAAGATGGTGGTGTTAACACTATTTGGTCAGGAATAAATGTTTGTGTTCCTGACCCTATAGTGATCCTTAGCTGTAGTGGTTCCGGTTAGAACAATGTCCCTTTAAGAATTGTATTTTTGACGTTGAAAAACCTGGCTCCTAACCTTTTTTGCTGGCTCCTAGATTCCAAGCAAACGTGTCAAGCCCTGTATTAAAACATACGATGATAGTTTGAAAAACCTGGCTCCTAACCTTTTTTACTGGCTCCTGGATTCCAAGCAAATATGTCAAGCCCTGTATTAAAACATATTATGATAGTTTGATCATTAATAGTACTTTGCAATTACCAGAAAATTATTCACTTACACTTGAATATTTCAAAGAGATTTTGCCTAGAGCAGAGGAAGAATTCTTTAGTGTTCGAACGATGAAGATGCATAATAGAGATAATCAGATTCTGTACCAATTTTCAAAGAACAGCGTTTTTGATAAAACAGAATATTGAGGGTTATAATGTGCCCTAACAGCTTGTTGATCCAAAGGGATTTATTTCCCATTTTGTGGCAAAATTTACTTTACTTCAAATTGGGGTTTTCACCTTCTTTTGGAGATGTATGAAGGCAAAGTTTGACGCACTTGCATGTTTTCCAGCTTATATTACAACATAGTTACTAGTCAATACAATGTTAAACAAAGATCTGCACACCAGTCAACCCATAAGACTTGCTTTTCCACGAAAAAGCAAGTCTTATGGCTTAACTATGTTAAGCAACAACCAAGAAGGTCATCATGGGGGGAAATTGTGAATGAAAACCCCTCCAAGCTGAAGTCAGTGGATAGTTTAATACAATGTTAAACAAGATCTGCACACCAGTCAAATAATGAAACTTGCTTTTCCCAAAGTGTGTTTGAGTCAGTGAGGGATATAGTACTGAATGAGGAGCACAACCAACTAAAATACAAAGCACTTTATTGTACAGGTACAATCGTAACAGGTATCACCAAATATCAAAAGTATACATCAAAGTCTAAATATAGTCATACATATACAGTCAATGTGAAGGCTCCGACCAAAACAGAGAATGGACATAAGAAATCAGCAATATTGGATATGCAAACTAAATAGTATTAATCTAAATACAAATGAGAATGGAAACCTATATACAAATGTAACCAAATAGTACATACCAGAACCAATAGAACCTATTAAGGCGAATGAGAGGAGGGCGAGAAAGTAACAGAATAGCCCTCAACATTTCAGCGCTATACGCCTTTATCAAGGCAGCATGTGTCAGTGAGTGAGTCATTTGCGCGCGCAGCTCTTGCCGTAGTCATTTGGATAAATGAACAAATGACTACGGCAAGAGCTGCGCGCGCATTCAGCCGGTCTCACAGGAAAGCATTTACAATGCTTTCCTATGGACGCTTGCGTGTTCAGCACGCAAGCGTCTCTAGCGGCTGTCAGTGAAACAGCCACTAGAGGATTTGAGGGCTGGATTAACCCATTTATAAACAACTGCTAGGTTTATAAAAAAAAAATGGGTTAACCCTAGCTGGACTTGGCACCCAGACCACTTCATTAAGCTGAAGTGGTCTGGGTTCTTAGAGTGGTCCTTTAACCCTAGAGGGGTTTTCAATCACAATTTTTCCTCACCATAACTTTCTTGGTTTTTGCTTAACATAGTTACTAGGTAGATTCTGGCTAAGACAGCAGATATGTATAAATCTACTCATAAATAGTATAGATAGCTTGTACCATTTTCAGAAATCTGTTTTGACCTGTCTAGTGGGGTAAGAATATTAACTTGGGTTATTTAGACAGAAAAGTTGTATGGTAAGTTATGCTAAGAAATCATTCTTTCACTGAAATTGAAGTTGTGGAAGATGACCAAGAAGGATCAAAATAGAAGTTTATAGGCTATAAAATGTATAATGAAGGCCCTAGGTCCTGTGAAATTGTCATATTAGGTGCAAATAATGATAACTAAAGGTTTTTTACGAATGTGGCAACTTTACCGTTTTGGATGTCTGCCTATGCTTTTCCCGCCAAAGTTATGTCAAGAAGTAGCAACAACAAGTCAAGAGCTATGTTTCTATGTTTCTATGTTTAAGTTAAATATTATAAAAGCAAAAGAAAACTTTTGTGTGAGATCCCCCTCTCTTGACCACAAACTACCAAAATGATGGATATGATCATGCAATTAGAATTTTATTTACCGAACATATGTTTTCCATGCATGTATTCCCAATTATTATTATACTGGATGAGAATTAAAGGACCACTATAGTGCCAGGAAAACATACTCGCCCGGCTCTGGAAGGGGGAAAGGGGTAAAAACTTACCTTTTTCCAGCGCTGGGCGGAGAGCTCTCCTCCTCCGATCCTCCTCTTCTCCTCCCCGTCTGAAACTGCTATGTTTATGAAAAAATGGATTAATCCTAGCTGGACCTGGCACCCAGACCACTTCATTAAGCTGAAGTGGTCTGGGTGCCTAGAGTGGTCCTTTAAGGAAATCTGATTACTTTGGCTGTAGATAAACATTGAATAATGGAAAAAAAAAACTTCAGAAAAATTTTATTTGGACGCTTTTAGTGAAAGGACCTGAAAAAATTTGCCATTTAGCTGGCTCACTCTTGTTGACCAACCACTAGTCTTTGGGCTGGGGTCACCAGAGTCCACTGTACACCTGTCTCCAATGGGGGTAGTGCACAAGGGCATGTCAATGGCAATGGAAATAATGTCCCACTAGACAAATAATACATTGTATGGATTTATGCAAATCACTTTTTTTCATGTAATCTGTGTAAATGGGAATTAGTGCATTTGTGATTTGGATAAATGAACAAATGACTATGATCTTTGAAGGACCACTATAGGCACCCAGACCACTTCAGCTCAATGAAGTGGTCTGGGTGCCAGGTCCCTCTAGTGTTAACCCTGCAGCTCACTGACCGCCGCTGAGAAGACGCTGGACATCCATAGGAACTATAGTGCCCTGAGGGTGCCCCCACCCTCAAGGTCCCCCTCCCGCCCGGCTCTGGAGAGAGGAAAGGGGTTAAAACTTACCTTTCTCCAGCGCCGGGCGGGGAGCTCTCCTCCTCCGATCCCCCTCCTCTCCTCCCTTTTGGCTGAATGCGCAAACGCGGCAAGAGCTGCGTGCGCATTCAGCCGGTCTCATAGGAAAGCATTTACAATGCTTTCCTATGGACGCTTGCTTGTTCTCACTGTGATTTTCACAGTGAGAAGCACGCAAGCGCCTCTAGCGGCTGTCAGTGAAACAGCCACTAGAGGATTTGAGGGCTGGATTAACCCATTTATAAACAACTGCTAGGTTTATAAAAAAAAAAATGGATTAACCCTAGCTGGACTTGGCACCCAGACCACTTCATTAAGCTGAAGTGGTCTGGGTTCCTAGAGTGGTCCTTTAACCCTGCAATCATAATATTGCAGTGTCTACTAAACAGCAGTGTTTTAGATTGTTAAAACTAAAAGGCCACTCACCCAGACCACTTTATTGAAATGAAGTGGTCCGGATGCCTGTAACTATCCTGAAACTATCACGATTATTTCTTCAAAGCCTTCCACCTCAGCCTCTTCTGTCTGTCTCTCCTCCACCTCCTGCTAGATGGCAAACTCACAAGAGCATATCTGTTAAAGCTAATATTTCAATGTGTACTCGTTCTTATGTTATTTTTCTGGTAATATGTCATCTATTTGTTTCTAACCCTTTATGTTGTAGAGCACTGTAAAATTTGATGCTGATTTTATAAACAAAAAATCAACTGTAAAGGGTTTGGAAAATGTTTATGATCGTTACATCTACAATGAAAACTTGGAAGTCTAATAAGATAAAGATGAAAATACTATAGCAGGTTTAGGTAAAAAATAAGTCTGTGAACAATATTGATTTTATTGAGAAACGTTTGTGTGCTTCACAGATCTTGAAAGGACCTGAAAAACTTCAGCATTGCTGCATTCTCTGATCATGAATCTTGGTAGTACAGACATTTTGTTTTCATAAGGACAAAAAAATTGTAATACTTTATGAAATTGACAGTTCCTAGTCAGCACACGGTTATAGGTATACAGTTCTCTATACTTATTTCAAAGCAAGTATTTTATTGTACATTTTGTTGATGGATACAGGATAAAAAGAGTCCTTGTTGAAATGCTAAATGATGAAGTAGGGTCCGACATGTATACGTGAGTGAAATCCCTTTTTAACACGTTTCTGGATATCTGTTCACCATCTAACATTTGTTTGCCACGTACATTAAATATTTATGTGCATGTCAGTTTGAGGCTCCGTAATTTCCTCTCAAAAGCTGCTGCTATAGTGACAGATAAAATATGTAGTTTATGACACTGCACCTGGTCTAAATTGCAAAGGATGAACTCAAGATTTCATCGACCACAAAAGGATTTCAAAGATGATATCCATAGAGTTGAGGGCCTGAAATAATCACTAGTAGCATACATACAAGACTAACTCTGCTGTATGCAGAGAACCATAGGCTTTCCATTGGTGGTTTGACAGCAATTATTGGCAAGATTCTCCAAATTAACAAATGATACGACAATAAACAGAAATACCGTCTGTGAAGAGAGAAGAGAAACTATTGTTTATCTGGTCAGGTGGTTTAGATTAGCCCTGATGCTGTTCTGTATTATGTTACTTTAAATCATTGTGTCCCAACAGGACATAAATTACCAAGATTGCTACAGTATGTTTCATCCAATGTAAAATCAACAAATTGGAATATTTTTTTATGGGCACATCATAGCATTCTGGCAGAGTTCTGTGTTGGATTAAATTTAACACGAGTTGTATTTCATCTGTTATTCCTTAATACACAGACTGTTATTTGCATATAGCCAATTGTAAAAACAAAACATCTTGGCCGAAAATCTATTTGTGTGAGGGGGAGAGAAGGGCAGGGATGGAAGTGCCAGAAATGTTTTCATGTTAGAATGTTTAGGAAATGTTTTAACATCTTTAGCACTGGGGGAACATTGATTGAACAAAAAAGGTGGACGTGTATTTTGTGTCATTTGCCGTTAAAGGAACACTCCGCTTAACTATAAAACACATTTATTTTTTAATTGTACTATTTAAAAAAATCTTTAGATGACTGAGCCCTCCCCCATTTCAGCATTGGGGGGGGGGGGGATTAATATCAGTTACACTCTCCTTTATTCCACCACTTTGAGAGAGTCCTCATTACTGATGATTTGTGATCAGATGCTTCTGGGTGTGAATAAAATAAGCCAACAGGGATATATAGTTAAAACCCTAAAGTACTTCGGCAAGCTGAATGGATTGGCAGGGAGAACCGGAGGAAGGTAGTGAGTATTCAGAGTCACTTTGTCCAATCTGGATTGCATGCTGTATCTCGAGATGAGAAGAACTATGAGTTACATAGTTGTTCTAGGGTGAAGAAAAACTAAAGTCCATGAAGTTTAATCCTGAAGCCCATTTTTTCAATGCTGTTATGGAAAACAATCTTCTGAGGACATATATGGTTGCTGAATCTTCAGGGAAACCATCCTAAGCGAGTCGGATGATACCGATAATGAGGATGAAGATTCCCAGGAACAAGAAAGCTTATGCTGAGCTCATTACGTTTTTAGGTGATTAAAAACGGTCTTAAATAATAAGTGAGGCAACTGATGATAGAAGAAAAGAACTTTGCATATTAAGAAATTACTATCAGTCAAAGGAAGCACGGAATAGTTAGTTTATATATTGAATTAACATCCCTTCACAAAGGCATAAATAAGAGTGTGTGATGGTCTATGTTATAAGAGGCGAGACCGCGATTGCAGCATTGAGAATTGCGGGAGAAACACAAAGTGATGGATTGCTAATTGCAATGACCCTAAAAGTGATGTAAAACTCCTCAAATCCCCAGTATTTGTCTCTCCTCCTGTCCAAACCCCCAATCTGTGCCTCTCCGTCTGTCCAAACCCCCAATCTGTGCCTCTCCGTCTGTCCAAACCCCTAATCTGTGTATCTCCTTCTGTCCAAACCCCCAATCTGTGTGTCTCCTCCTGTTAACCTTCATTGTTATCTCTCCTCGTCTCCAAATGTGTCTCTTTGAGGCTGTCATGTCACTTGTCTGCCCCCATTTCTCACCAACCTAAATATTGTCTGCATGCACTGTCAGGCTGGGAGCTGCTGACTGAACATTCTAACTTGTTCTGTGCATTGCGGCTACCTCACGGATTTAGTCAGTAGAGACATTTGGCATTTGTATTGCTGGTATATTTTGCAAAATCCCCCACTCAGGTCTCAAAATAGTTTTTGCTCACTTGTGCCATTACAGAGTTAACCTATACAGTTGCACATCAGACTGATCCCAACCGTAAGGGCAGTCTAGAACTGAAATCCCAGATAGTTCTTTCTGCACAAGAGATACAGCATCCCCAGACGATCATTTCAGCCTTCTGTAGGGCCTTGTCAGTGAGGTATCTTCCTCTGCTGTGGAACATGCTAAAAACATCTGTGGGGTGTTTCTCTGTTATTGTGTGAATTTGCCTGGTTATCCTGCTCTCAGAATGCAGATTGCAACATATTGTCATATTACAAAGGCATAACTTTGTAGGTAGGGCATAGCAAAATGTATCTCTTAACATTTTTGTAATTTAACTCTGAATTTTATGTCAAGACACAGAGGCTCATATTGCTTAACCCTTTCTTTACTGTCCACCAATAGCAGAAAAGAATACAAACAGTAAGAAAAATTGTATCTATAGTGATAAGCCACTCCCATACCAAGTCCTAGTACAATAGCACCTCCCAAAATATGTCCTCTTTCGATGCTGCTCCACACAAGGTAAGTACAACAAAATGTACTCTTACCAATATAATAATTATTATTTTATAATTTTGGGGAATTATTACATGTACCTCTCCTTTCTCTTGAGCTTTACTTTGTTGCTTCTATTTTAATTTCCTTTATTCTCTCCTTATTTTGCCTTATTTTCTGCTTATTGGGTCTCCCCCCTTTTCCCTGACTGTTTGGCACCCTTTTGCGCCTGTTTCCTCCCTTCTGTTCGGCTAATTTCGTGTCTGAGTTAAGCCCTTTCGGCTAAACTCATCATGAATCTGTGCCGTTCGTTAGGCTGACCGTCATATAGTACCGTTCGACTATTTTGCCGCGTTTCACTATTTTGCTGTGAATGGTATTAGTTCGACTGTTTTACAGTATACTGACCGCTCATTAGTTTGTTACCACAAATTCGTACTGTTTCACCAAACGTGCAGTTCGCGAATTAGACACGTTCGCAGCATTCTTTGCCGCGAATTTCGCAAGTCTGGCGGCGGCCATTTTCTGACCTTCCATCCTTCTGGCTCTGTGTTTCTACCTCGTGTCTCTCTCTGTCTGCTGGTCTGGGCCCTGGTGAGCTCCCCTATCTCTCCCTCTCTGGTGTATCTAGTCTGGGGTGATTCACTCCTACTAGCCTGTACTGTTATATTTGTTTTAAACAGCTTGTTCAGGCTCTAGTATTTTACTTGGTGGATCTCACAGCATACAAATGCTAATGCCTAAGGTGCCTGCCTGTCCCCTTTCCCTTGGTTAGATGGCTTGAGGAACCCCTCTTCAATTTCTAGTTCCCCTTCATTAGTGGCTTACCCTATGTCTCTGCCTGATGACGCTCAGTCCCTGGCCCTACAGCGCTCAGTCACTGACGCCATTATGGCAGCTATGGGCTCTATGTCCTTTGCCCTCTCCCAGACCATCTCCCAGGATTTACTTGTGTGCCCACTGGCCGCAGAAAGTTCAGCCACACCGACGCACCAAACGCGTCCTGGCTCAGACCTTTCAGGGGACGTACCCAAAAATGCTACTGCCAAATCCTCCGATGCTTGGGTTCTGGCCACCGTTCGGGGTTTCCACATAGAATTGGTTGACCCTCCTTGTCACATCCCCCCTCCTCACCCAATCTCGTTCTCCGTAAGAGACCACGACTTGATAGACGTGGAATTCTTGGCCCTCCACAAAAAAAGGGGCCATAAAACTAGCCCCCCCATGTACCCCACAGGGGTACTCAGCAACTTCTTCCTGGTGGAAAAGAAGGGTGGACAGATGCGCCCAGTTATCAATCTCCATTCCCTCAACGCCTTGATGCGCTACCGCCACTTCGAGATGGAGGGCATCCACCTTCTGCGGGACTTACTCCTTCATGACGACTGGATGACAAAACTATATCTGAAGGACTCATACTTGACAATCCCAGTGGCCGAGATGTCCAGAGACTTATTGCGTTTCCTCTGGAAGGGCGACACCTGGTGCTTTACATGTCTTCCTTTTGGACTCTCGTCGGCACCTTGGTGCTTCATGAAATTGATGCACCCAGCCATGGCTTGGTTGCGCAGTCGAGGAGTTCTACAGTTTGTCTACTTGGACGACATCCTGATCATGGCACAGGATTGCTCCGTCCTCCTGCGGCACCTGCAATGGACGATAGACCTCCTCTCTCGCCTGGGTTTCCTCCTCAACTGGGAGAAGAACTGCCTTTCTCCTTCGCGATGCATGGAGTTCCTTTGGGTTCACCGTAGAGTCCGGAGCGAAGTCACTGAGCCTTCCTTCGTCCAAGATTCGGAACATCCGCAAGGAATTACGCTGCGAACTGGCACGCCCCCAGATACCACAATGCCATCTGGCACGGATCGTTATACTCCTGGCATCCTCAATCCAAGCGGTGTTCCCGGCGCCTTTCCATTACCGTGTCCTCCAGTGCCTGAAGATCGCACACCTCCGCAACAGAGCAGTCTATGTGGACATGGTCTCTCTGGACACAGATACTCAACACCAATTGACCTGGTGAATCCTCAATCTCTCTTCGGTTCCCAACTGGAGTTCACAGTGGATTCGGATGCAAGTCTCCACGTTTGGGGTGCCCACTGCAACGGTGTGACTACCGGAGAGATGAATCCCAATTCCACATCAACGCTCTAGAACTCCTGGCCGGCTCCTTTGGAATCTGGAGTTTTGTGAACGGGACTGCCTGCGCATGAACAACGTCTCAGCGGTCCATTATGTCAATCACATAGGCGGCACACAGTCGGCAGTTCTGGCCCGCCTGGCAAAGGACTTTTGGGCTTATTGCTTGGCCAGGAACCTGATAGTCCAGGCGGAATAACTCTTGGGACTCCACAACATTCATGCAGACTGGAGTTCACGCCATCTGTCGGACAGCAGCGACTGGAGATTGGACGTAGGGGTGTTCTCCGCTATCTCGTCTCTCTGGGGTCCTTTTGCCATCGACCTCTTCTCATCCCGGCTCAATTCCCAATTACCACGGTTCTACAGCTGGTGCTCGGATCCGGCTGCAGAGGCAGTGGACGCCTTCCTGCAAGACTGGTCTGGCTCACTCCTTTATGCCTTCCCTCCATTTGCCATGATCCCTTGGGTCCTGCTCCAAGTTTGCCGCCAACTGGCCGGCCTGATTCTGCTGACCCCGTTTTGGGGGTCTCAATCATGGTTCCCACAGTTCCTGGAACTGGCAGTGGATGTGCCCAGGCTGTTACCATCTTACCCAGACCTTCTTCTGGACCCATTGGGCAGGCGACACCCTCTCCTGCTGGACGTGTCATTGCTGCTGCTCGTGCAGAGGATTTCTGGGGTCCCCAGGATGTCCAAGGGGTTTCAGACGCAACTCGACGCCTCCTGGTGGACGCATGGGCTCCCGGTACTAGATGATCATATTGGACCGCTTGGAGAGCTTGCGCTGGCTGGTGCCTGGCTCGGAACATGGATCCTGTTTCGGCACCTGTAACCGCGATCCTTCAATTCCTCACCTCCTTATTTGAAGCTGGTCGTGCATATTGCACGATTAACTTGTACAGATTGGCCATTTCCTCGGCTCATCAGGATTTTGAAGGCTGTCCCGCAGGCCAACACCCTTTGGTGTGCTGTTTACTTCAGGGCTCGTTACTCTTCTACTTGGGACGTCTCCTGCGTATTGTCTCTCTTTAATTCCTGGCCTCCTAACTTGGACCTCTCCTTACGACAATTGTGAGCCAAATTGGTCTCCCTTTTTTGCCTCATTTCATGCAAACGTGTTTCGAATGTTCATGCCCTGGACTATGATGCTCGGTCTTTCACTCCGGATGGTGACATTTAACATCTTCAGACGCACTAAGATGGCTATTCGGTCGGAATCATATCCAAGTATTCCAGTTGCTCCGGCGTTGTCTGGTGGCTTGTTTTCGCGAGTATGAACTTTGGACGAGTGCACATCATTTGGTCTCATCCCCACAACTTTTTCTAGTGGTTCGTCAATCGTTTTCCCCTGTGTCCAGTACTACCTTGGTTCGCTGGGGGAAATGGGTGATGTCGCTGGCTGGTGTAGGAATGTCCATCTTTAGCGCCCATTCCTCCCGTGGGGCATCAGCCACCTCTATGGTGGTTTAGGGGGCCCGTCTGAAAGACTTGATGAGTATGGCAGACTCGTCGCGTGAGTCCACGTTTCGCGAATTTTATTTTCAACCGGTCCCTCACGTTTTTCATCGGTGGTTGGTCAGCTTTAAACTTGCAATATGAGCCTCCGTGTCTTGACGTAAAATTACAGGATTTTGCTATTTCATGACGAAAAATCATGATTTTATGAAAGACATGGAGGCGAGTATTGTCCCATCCTTCTATGTTTCTCTCACTTGATTCTCCCTCCGTTTTGACTTTTCTCTGTCATATAGGATTCCAGGGCGTGGTACAACCATTTATGTTCACATTTTTTCTACTGAGGTTTTTTGCTATGTGGGTACTGGTCCCTTCTATCTATCGATATATGTCTAGGCATGCGCACTTTGATTTTTTTGTGTGTTTTTTGTGTTTTCACAGGTTAATTCTGTGCTGTTCGAGGGTCCTCACTGCTTCCCGCTGAAATTCAACTTGTTTGCTGGATGTCTACGGCTTGTTCTATGATGGGATCCTCTGCGATAGCGATTTCTGATTCTGTTATGGATTGGTCCCAGTTCATTTATTTGTTCCTGGCTGGATTCCGAGACAGTTGTTCTGCTGTGGTTGGACTAATTCATCGGTTCCTGTTTGATGTTGGTTTTTGTGTCACATCTCCAAAGAAAGAGGAAAGAGGAAATATGTTTGGAGGTGCTGACTATTATACTGGGACTTGGTATGGGAGTGGCTTATCACTATGGATACAATTTTTTCTTACTGTTTTTATTGTTTGCTGCTATTGGTGGACAGTAAAAAAAAGGGTTAACCCCTTAAGGACTGAGCCAAATGTACACGTTGTGAACGAAACAAAATGTAAACAAAACCTGGCATTTGCGCTACATGTCTTTCCAACCGTAATTCACCTCTTTCATATTAAATGCACCCACCCTTATTATATATCATTTTATTCAGGGGAAACAGGGCTTTCATTTAATATCAAATATTTAGCTATGAAACATAATTTAATATGAAATAAATTGGAGAAAATAAGATTTTTTTGGATTTTTTTTTTAGTTCTACATGACATTTTAACTGTGACTAAGTGGCTACTAAAAAAGACTGGACATACCCCATTTGCAATATCTTGGGTTGTCTACTATTGCAAATGGTATGCCATCATAGGGATAATTATCATTCTTGGGCTACCATTGGGTTTCAAAGGCACCGTAACCAATCTGGCGAATTTTAATGTGAAAGAAATGAAACGCAAGCCTTATATTTGACGCTGTAACTTTTGAAAACACCATAAAACCTGTACATGAGGGGTACTGTTGTACTCAGGAGACTTCGCTGAACACAAATATTTGTGTTTCAAAACAGCAAAAAGTATCACAGCAATAATATTGTCCGTGTAAGTGCTGTTTGTGCATGAAAAATGCAAAAAACGTCACTTTTACTGGCGATGGTGTAATATTGTAATACATTTTACTGTTTTGAAACACTAATATTTGTATTCAGCGAAGTCTCCTGAGTAGAACAGTACCCCCCATGTACAGATTTTATGGTGTCTTGGAAAGTTATAGGGTTAAATATAGTGCTAGCAAATTAAATTCCCTTTACTTTCGGCATGGGTTGTCAGGCAGGTCCCGCTAATTGTAATTAATTAAGATACCTAATTATGTAAAAATAGTACATAAATATTTATGTAGAATTAATATATGTATGTATATATATATATATATATATATGTATGTGAATCTATATGTGTATATATATATATATATATATATATATATATATATATATAATTTTTTAATATTTTTATTTATATATAGGTATATATATATATATATATAGTGATATATACGTATATATTTATGTATGTATATATATATATATATATATATATATCGTTCTTGTTCTTTTGTATTTTTATATAAATATATATTAATATCACAATAC
The DNA here is from genome assembly GCA_933207985.1 of Pelobates cultripes. Classification (NCBI taxonomy): domain Eukaryota; kingdom Metazoa; phylum Chordata; class Amphibia; order Anura; family Pelobatidae; genus Pelobates; species Pelobates cultripes. The sequence continues at coordinate 252,083,602 of OW240914.1, forward strand.
AGTTAGAACGAAATAACACACATCTAAATAATTTGTAATTATTTTTTAAATTTTATTTAACGTATTTACATATTTCATTTTTTTATATTATATATAAATATATATAACAATAATTATATATATATTTAATCAGTATCAGTCTACGTGTAATTTGATATTAATATATATATATATAATTATATATATATATTAATAGTAAAATACACCTAGACAGTGTACGTGTGTGTATGTATATGTGTATATATATATACTTAGATCATATATATAGTGTGTGTGTATATATATATATATATATATATATATATATATATATATATAATGATCTAAGTATATATATATATTTTTTTTTTACACTTAGAAATTATATTTTAATTTTATTTCTAGCCATCAGGGGGACCACCTGTAGTTACAGGCAGCCCCCCTGCTGGCAATACAGAAGACAGCTTTCCCGGCCATGTTATTGTGAGGTCCTCGCAAGGACCTCACTCTCACATGGCCGGGGGGCACCGGAGGAGGAGGATCTGCTTTGGGGGGGCTCCCTGGGAGTCCCCCCCCCACTGCCATCGCCGGGTAAGTAAACAAAAACCGAAGGGCGTACAATTACGCCCGGCGGTGTTTAGAGCCGCTTAAAATAGGACGTAATTGTACGCCCTCCGGTCTTAAGGGGTTAAGCAATACTCTTTTCATAAAATGTATCTTTCATAAAATCATGACTTTTCATCATGAAATAGCAAAATCATGTAACTTTAGTGCAGTAGATCAGTGTTTCTCAATATTTTACAGAGAAGTGCCCCATGCAGGTCTAAAAAAAATTTCAAGTACCCCTGCTTTGAAAAAAATAATTTCTATTGATTTAAATTACAAATGAAACATATAAACACTGATTTTCAAGTTTATCCCATATTGGATAACAAGCCAGATTAAAGATTGTAAATATGCCATATTTTAAATTAAATATGACAATGTGAATATTGTGTATGAGAGGAGTACATGAGCTATTAATCTGAAGTATAAAAGTCACAAATATCATACACGCAAAGGACAATAGCTACACACAGAGGACACTGACACAAAAACACACAGGCCGGCCTTAGGGGTGTGTGAGCTGTGCGCAAGGGGTGCCATGCCCAGGTGTAAAGTTGGTGCAAAGCAGAAAGGAGTCTCTGTTTCCCCAACAATAGCCAGACTCCAGGAACTGCACTACCTCCACTCGTCCCTTCCAGCACATAATGAAATGAGGTCACTGTGTGCGGGAGTGTTTGTCTGTGTGTATGACTATAACTGTGTGTGTGTGTGACTGTCTGTGTGTATGACTGCAACTGTCTGTGTGACTGCCTGCCTGTGTGCGACTACAACTGTGTGTGTGGGACTTTCTGCCTTTGTGTGTAACTGTATGTGTGACTCGCTGGCTGTGCGTGTGTGTGATGACTATCTGACTGTGTACATGACTGTCTGAATGTGTGTATGACTAACTGTGTGTGTGACTGCCATGTGTGGATGTTGAGATGCAGCAGAGCAGCCATGCATAGTTCCAGTAAGTGATTAATCAACTATGCATGTGCAATACAGAGATTTATCATGTCTGTGCATGAAACTGGCAATTGGGTTTTCCACTGTTGTTTTGAATAAATGTATTCAAAACATATGTATTTGTAAAGGCCTGCCTGATCTCCACTGTGTTTGCCACTGTGTTCAACAGTATTTTTTTCTATTGTATTGAGAATGGGTATTTCGAATACATGCCAGGGCGAATTGGAGCTCAGGGGTGGTACATGTGGTGGCGTAACAATTTTTCTGCCCCAGGCAACTGTATCTCTGGTTATGCCATGGTTTCCAGCAGTCCCATAATGCAGTGTTTCCCAACCCAGTCCTCAAGGCACACCTACCAGTCCAGGATTTAGGGATTACCCAGTTGTGTCTAAGGTGTTTTTACAAAGAAGAAAAAAACACCTTAGACACAACTGGGTAATCCCTAAATCCTGGACTGGATCAGAGTGCTCTGTGTCATTTTACACAGCGTGGGAAAGTTCTTTTGAATTTTCCCACGCTGTGTAAAATGACTCTTGAAAGCCACCCAATCAGAGTGCTCTGTGTCATTTTACACAGCGTGGGAAAGTTCTTTTGAATTTTCCCACGCTGTGTAAAATGACACAGTGCACTCTGATTGGGTGGCTTGATAGCCACCCAATCAGAGTGTTATGAGTCATTTTACACAGCATGGGAAAATTCAAAAGAACTTTCTCACCTGTGTAAAATGACTCAGAGCACTCTGATTGGCTTAAACCCACCAATCAGAGTGTTCTAAGCCTAATTGCAGGGGGGGCAAGGCTTTATAAGCCTTGACCCGCCCTGCGGAGCTCAGTATGCGGCGTGCCCTCGAAGGGCGAACATGGATTAATTTTTTTTTGCGCTCGTTTTTTTTTTTTTTTTTTTTAAAGTGCGACGGGTGTAATGGATTTTTATTTGGCCTTTTTTGGAGCTGAAAAATGAAGATTTGAGAAAAAAGAAGACGTCGAATGGTAAGTTTACTTTTATTTTACAGGTTAGTTATTTTATTCCCCCCTCACTATTTTTTAGGGTGAGGGGGGTAGGTAGGGACTTTTTATTTGGGGGGGGTGACTAGGGGCTTGGGGACCCTAGTCACCTTGGGATTGGGTACTACTTAGCCCCACCCAATGGCCAGGGTAGGTTGTGGGAGTGAGCAGGTCCCCCATTAGCTTTATTGGCCCCCACCCACCAGGGTGGGGTTGGGAGGACAGTAGGTCCCCCCCCTTATTGTTTTATTGGGGCCCCACCCACCGCGCAGGGGTGGGGGCCAGGGGGGGAGGACAGTAGGTCCCCCCCCCTTATTGTTTTATTAGGGCCCCCACCCACCGCTCAGGAGTGGGGGCCGGGGGGGGAGGACAGTAGGTCCCTCCCCCCTTATTGTTTTACTAGGGCCCCCCACCCACCCAACGCGCAGGGGTGGGGGCCGGGGGGGGAGGACAGTAGGTCCCCCCCCCTTGTTTTATTAGGGCCCCCCCCCACCGGCCAGGGCTGGGGAGGACAGCAGCCCCCACACAGAGCCGTTTTATTGGGGCCCCGCCAGCAGGGGTGGGGGTGGCAGGGGGGGAGGACAGTAGGTCCCCCCCCTTATTGTTTTATTAGGGCCCCCACCCACCGCTCAGGGGTGGGGGCCGGGGGGGGGAGGACAGTAGGTCCCCCCCACCCCCATTATCTTTATGGCCCCCACCTGCCGCTCAGGGTGGGGGAGGGGGGGAGGACAATAGGTCCGCCCCCCCTTATTGTAATTTATGTCTTTTTTTTTCAACAGTGAGCAGCCACAGGCTGCTCACTGTTTAGTAGACATGCCCCTACTCGCGGTATAGTGAGTAGGGGCATTTGGGAGATTTAAATCTCTCTTGTGCTATTATGGGGGTCATATTGACCCCTATAGAGTGAGAGGGGGTACTGGGGGGCTTATGAAGTGGTGGGGAGCACTGCTCCCTGCCACTTCTATAGTTACATATTACAAGGAGGGAGCTGCACGCCGGTAGCTCCCTCCTTGTAATAAACTGCACGAACAAACATACACTGATACTCAGATACACTGATACATTGTGTTTGTTTGTTCGGCTGATCTTTCTATTCACTCATTCGTCTGTCTGATGAATGAATGAATGAAAATTCCCGTTCGCATGTCCAGGTGTTTCACTGGGCATGTGCGGGAATCTCAGTGTCTGCCTAGTGTGGGCTGATGACGTGTCCCACAGGGACTTCACTACCCACACAAAGATGGCGGCGCCCTGAATCAAGATCGGGGCAGAAAATAAGGATTAAAAATAGGTAATGTGGGGGGCTTAGGGGCATTTGGGGGTGACTAGTGGGTCAATTGGATGTAGTGGAGGCGGGAGGGGGGTTAAAAAAAAAACGGGTTTCGGCATGACAGTGCCACTTTAACACAAACACATACATAGACATGGCTTCATGAAAAGGTAGCCCAGTAATCTACATTTGCATTAGGTAGAGGCAAACTAAGAAAACATAGACCAGCAAATATAAAATGCAGTGTGTGTGTGTATGTAAAACACAGCAAAATTATATTATCACTAACTTCAGCAGACAGTAGTTATAAGACAACCTCCTTAAAAGACTCAAAATACCTGTGTAAGCTAGCTGTTTGCTTACTGTAAATGGATTCTATAGTGTAAGAAATACAAAGTTGTATTCATTACACTATAGTTCCCCCTTCCCGCCACCCTCCCCCCCCCCAGCACAGTAAGGGTTAAAAAAAATTACTCTTGGCGCTGGGTCGGCCCTCCACCTCTACCAATATCATCTGACAGGGATTGCAGCATGTGCATTAGGCCGTCCCCATAGGAAAGCATTGCTTCATTGCTTTACTATGGGGATTTTACTGACGCTGGATGTGCTCGTGGGACGTCCAGTGTCAGGTGATCAAAATTGCTTAACAACCAGGAGGTGACTCTAGAGGCAGTCTTAGTCCTGCAATGCAATCACTGCAGTAAAACTGCAATGATTTACATTGCAGGACTAAGGAGGAGAGAGATACTGCACCCAGTGCAGGCACCCTAACCACTCAATGAGATTAAGTGGTTTGGATGCCTTTAACAAATGGTAAGGGCAAGACTGCTAACTGTCCCAATTTTGGTAGGACAGTCCCAATTTTTGGGTCCTGCTGTACCCACTTAGATTCCTGGTGTCTGCTTTTGGGGACCACATGGAACTGTCCCCAACAAGTATATAGTGAGCGCACCATTAGATGTGTTAATGCTGTGCTCAGGACATTAGGACCGTAGAAAGCACTGAAACTGTATTAAAAATACTATAGCATTTTATTGCAGATGCATGTTTCTTTGTGATTTTCTATTTTTTTGTCAAATGTAAAATACCTGACTTTTTTCTCTCGATAATTTGCAGCTTCTGCACAGTGTTGCGGTTAAGTTCTCACTCTATACAATTAAGTACTTAGGCTCACATTAATAATGTGTTATTGAATAACACTGGATTGCTGGCTGCGAGATGGTGTCGATAGAATAGCTTTAAATAGGATTACTTCACGGATGCATTACTTAATAAGACAATGTTGACCTAGAACTGTTTTTCAAACACAATATCTCTTATGGTGGAGGAATGGTTCCTTGGCAGGAAGTGTGAGACCAAAGATATTATCAGATTAGTAAGGAGATTTTGCTAGCTTTTTCAAGTTACTTGATCTGAAAGGCTGCATGTAATTTATTGCACCCACTCCTGAAACAAAGCTCAGAGCATTTTCATTTGCTGTTAGGTGTAGATGGGAATTCTCTGATTAGACATGTATTAAATGTTTATTTGACTATATATTTTATTAATATTTAAAAAAACATTAAATCCTGTGCCACATGTTGAGGAAAAACTGGAGTTTAGACATAATTCCACTGGAGTTTAGACATAATCGCATCATGCAATTTTACAAACTGTTAAATCTAATCTTTAGGTAAGTATTCAACCTAATCTATACATTCTGCTGGTGAAATTAGAGGGTAGAAATTTTCCATCTGCCATAAACAAGTTATCTAGATTGTATTTTTATAGGCACCTCGGAAGTGTAAGTAATTTTTTGTAAGTCATCAGATATTAAAAACATCAAAAATTTAAAATGTGCAAACCAAACCACTACAATGGGATACCTGCAGCCAGCCACCTGAAATGTCCTTATAACACATTCATAACAATTAGGAAATCCCAAAAAGAGGAGCTGTGAAACACTGCACACCTAGACTCCCTCCATGACAACTACCAAAAATCATAAGTGCTCATGAAGCTTAGAGTAATGATTTAATATATTGAAGCACAAACTTTTTAAAGGAATGCTGTACACACATAAGGCACTTCAGCTTGCTGAAGTGCTTTATGTGCCTGGAGACTGTGATATTCTTGGCAGTTTATAAAATAATTCCAGGATTTTACTTTTTACATGACGTAAAGTCATGATTTTATTAAAGACACGGAGGCTCGTATATGTGCAATCTCTTTCTTATTTATTCCCTCAGCAGCAAGAAAATTTTGAGAGAAATATAAGAGACTTTAACTTAAACATTTAAATCTGCCTAGAAACAGTGGCAGCCAATAATGTCCCAGTGTCCCTCTGGAAAAGGGGCTGTCTTCTGTCACTCTTCCTCTTTCTGTCTGCGACCTTCCATAGAACTAATTAACAGCTAGTAACTTCCAATCCGTTGACGCCGATATCATCCGTATTCTCACTTTAGGCTGTAACGACAAACAAATGCGTGGTAAAATCTTATCTCCCAACTGTTTGTATACCCTATCATAGTATAATCCCAGTTCAAGCATTCCAATTTAATCAAATCTCTTTATCTTTATCTTAACGACTAAACTTATGAAACAATTGAATCATGTCGTATGAGCCTTACCGTAGATCCTATATCGTCCATATATAATTGTATCCCCTGACGCGGATGGGCGGGAGGGAATTATACTCGCCTCCGTGTCTTTAATAAAATCATGACTTTACGTCATGTAAATAGTAAAATCCTGGAATTTTATTATAGACACGGAGGCTCGTATATGTGCAAGTTTAAAGCTGATCCATAATCCTTGAAGAGAAATGTTCGATAGGGCGACAATAAAAATCCCTAAACGTAGACTCATTAGACCAGTCGGCCGCTTTAAGCATATCCTCTAAATGGCAACCTATCGTTGAAGCTTTGGAAGCCATCGCCCCCCCGTACTGAATGAGGTGAAAATTCTGATACATCAATTCCTGCCTTAGCGAGTATCCATCTTGCCCAGCGTGCTAAAGTAGGAGATGAGACTGGTAGGTGTGGTTTCCGAAGGGAGATAAATAATGCTCCTTCCTGTGGAGACCGAAGGGGGCCATGTAGTCCAGATATGCCCTCAGCCCTAATACTGGTCACAGATTAGGTTTGCTAGGGAAAGCTGGATAGAATACTCGTTTAGTTGAGGTCTTGGTTCGTCATGAAATATCGAAAGTCACTCCGCCCTATTGAAAGGCAATGGCGTTCCAATCTAGGGCCCTGACATCGGAAACCCGTTTACATGCAATTAAACAAAGGAGGATGAGTAATTTTGCGGAAAGTTGTTGAAGTGAGAGCTCTTGATTTGTCGGCCACGAATTCAAGAAATTGAGGACTATGTTGACATCCCAGAAGGCCGAATACCTGGCCGTTGGAGGTCTCGACAGTTTAATCCCTTTCATGAGTCGGCAGGTTAAGGGGTGGTCTCCTGCCGTATTACCTGTAAATCCCTGATGGCCTGCTGCTATCGCAGATCTGTATACGTTGATCGTACGATAAGCTTTTCCTGCTTCAAACATAGATGTGAGGAAGTGTAAAACCTTACTCAGAGGGGCTGATACGGGATCCACTTCCCTTGCCAGGCACCAGCTAGACCACTCTCTCCATGCTGATTGGTAGGCGTTCCTAGTGCCTGGTGCCCACGCTTCTGCCAAAAGTCTGAGAGTTGACTGTGGAACGTCAGTGATGTTCCAGGGTCCCCTGAAAGGAGCCAAGCTATGAGGTGTAACAGACCTCTGTTCGCTAAGTCGTGCGAGTTCCTGTCCGGGTCCGTCAGTAAATCCGGCAGGTTCGGAAGCATTCGTGGGTAATCCATTGACATCTCTAGTAGTCTGGGGAACCACGTCTGTGTCCGCCATAATGGGGTAACTAGTACCAGAGTACCTCTGTACCGTCTGAGATGGATGAGAGTCCGTGGTATGAGGTTGAACGGTGGGAATGCATAATGCCTTGTCTGTGGCCATACTTGCATGAATGCATCGGTCGCTAGAGCCGCCGGGTCTGGTCTCCAGCTGTAGAACCTTGGAAGTTGTGTGTTCAACCGAGACGCAAATAGGTCGATGTCCAGTGGACCCCACAGTGCCTGCAGCTGACTGAAGATCTGATTGTGTAACTTCCAATTTCCCGAGTCCCTGAGGTATCTGGAGTTCCAATCTGCCGTGGAGTTGTCCAGTCCCGGGATGTGCTCCGCAATCACAGAAATATTGTTGTAGAGACAGAAGTGCCAAAATTCTTTGGCGAGGAGGGCCAACATCTTTGACTTCGTGCCCCCTAGGTGGTTTATGTATCTCACCGCTGACACATTGTCCATTTTGAGTAGGACACAACAAGTAATGTTGGTGGGTGTAAGGCTGCGGATGGCGAATGACCCCGCCAAGAGTTCTAAGCAGTTGATGTGGAGATATGTTTCTTGTTCTGACCATCTGCCCCCAGTAGAAATATGTCCACAGCGTGCGCCCCAGCCATATGAGCTGGCATCCGACTCTATAATCAAGTCTGGTGTTGCTCCGAATATTGCCCTGCCATTCCAGGCTTCCATGTGGGCGAGCCACCAAACTAGTTCCCCTCTGGACTCTGTGTCGAGAGTGAGACGCGTTTCGTATGTGTGGCCAGTACAGAGATAGGAGCCCTTGAGTCTTTGCAGTGCCCGGTAGTGTAATGGACCTGGAAATATTGCCTGGATGGATGAGGCGAGCAGGCCTATGATTCGAGCCAGTTGTCTGATTGATAAGTCTGGAGCTCGTAAGATTCGTCTGATTTCCTTTTTTATGGTCTTGATCTTGTCTTCCGGAAGGCAGAGGGTCTGGTGAATGGAATTGATTTGGAATCCTAAAAATTCTATGTCTTGTGTCGGTTCTAAGATCGACTTCTCCGAATTGATAAGGAAGCCTAAGTTCTGCAGGAGATGCAGTGACCACTCCAAATGGGTAAGCAATAGGGCTGGTGAGCTGGCGAGAAGGAGTATGTCGTCCAGGTATATGATGAGTCTGACCCCTCGTGATCTGATAAATGCTATCACCGGCTTCATCACTTTGGTGAAGCACCGTGGTGCCGAAGAGAGGCCGAATGGGAGGCATTTGAAACGCCATTTCCTTCCTTGCTATGTAAACTGTAAAAAAATCTCTGCAGTCTTCCGCAATGGGAATTGTCAGGTATGCGTCTCGCAGGTCTAACTTGACCATCCAATCCGCTGGTAGAAGTAGATCCCTGAGGCAGTGAATGCCCTCCATTTTGAAATGTCTGTATTGGATGAACGCATTCAGTTGGCGAAGATTTATCACTGGGCGTACTCCGCCTCCTTTCTTTGGCACTAGGAAAAGAGTGCTCGTGAATCACCGTTGGCGTAACGGGATCTCCTGGATCTGCTGGCAGTGTGGGAGAAATTCAGCCGCACAGGGAGGGAGACAAAACCTCCTGCAGCTAAGAACACAAGCCCGGCGGTTCTCCTGTGGAAGGGAGAACCGCCGGTTCCTGAATGCGGTGGGGAGCCGCGAGGCAAGGGGGACAGGAGTAGAGGAATGTGGAAAAAAATCCCCAGGGGGTCCCTAAAGCCCACCGGTGTCCTAGTGAGGGTGGCCTGGATATACACCACGAACAGAACAGAAAAGCCGTAAAAACGGAATAACAACTATAAAAAATTAACACATATCAATATAACATGCCATGAGAAAAAAAAATTGTACTTAACTCTGAGGGAGCAGCAAGAAAGAGGAAGAGTGACAGAAGACAGCCCCTTTTCCAGAGGGACACTGGGACATTATTGGCTGCCACTGTTTCTAGGCAGATTTAAATGTTTAAGTTAAAGTCTCTTATATTTCTCTCAAAATTTTCTTGCTGCTGAGGGAATAAATAAGAAAGAGATTGCACATATACGAGCCTCCGTGTCTATAATAAAATCAATAGAATCAACACTTTTTTATAATTGGGGCAGATAGACCCCCTAGCTGTCAGATAGCTAGGGAAGTTTTTTCCACTTCCAATAGCTGTGCTAGCCATTGTGCTAGCGCACATATGCCTTTCCCCCACCTCGATGAGTTTTATTACAGCTTACTGCAAAGCTTAGAAAGACTGCAGTCGTAAGAGCCTCTTGTGAATCCAGCACATACATATTATTAAGGATATATCAGCTAAATACTGATTTTATTAAAATTTATATATTGATAATGTAGTGTTTTAAGCACATACATGCCTTGGACTTTTAACTGTTGTCCTGAAAGGTTTTTCACCCTATAGGCACTCATGATGATCCGGGTGCGGGTCAAATTACTATTTTCACTATATCATCATTAAGTCTGGCTATTTTATTGCACTTAGCCTGTTGGCCAGGGCCAATGTAGGAAAAAACCTCTCTCGGACTTAGATTCCAGTCCCCACTTCGTATTAAGCTTTCTGCTGAATTATTTGTTGGTTTAATGGTGGATGATACACCGTATGTACAATACTTTGTGAAATTAATTTATTAGGCAGCAGTAATTAGATTTCTTGTTGGAGTTGTTCTATGACCAAAGCCTCTAGAGCAGGGGTAGACAACCTTTGGCACTCCAAATGTTTTGAACTACATCTCCCTTAAACCTTTGCCACCATTATGGCTATAAACACATTATGGGAGATGTAGTCCAAAACATCTGGAGTTCCAAAGGTTGTCTATCTCTGCTCTAGAGACTAAAACTGGGTAGAACACATAGGGATTAGTTTGCACATTTATTTACCACACATTGTTGGTTTTTATTTTTATTTATTGAGAAATAATCATTATATGTTATCCTGCTTGTAACTTTTGCCTTTTAAAAGCATTTCTTATCAAAGTTACTTATTATACTAATGCATTTCTCTATATATCCACATTGTGATCAAATTTTGATTTTCTAATTTTTGAAGTGCTTAAATTAGACTCTAGGGACTCCCTCTTTTTTGATTTCAGTTATGCTATATGCTCACCTTATAGGTTTCATAACGGACAAGGCTGCTTTAATTACTTACCTATGCTTTTTCCTGTTCTTCTCTCCTATTATCCCATCAGTCATAAGATTGCTGTTCCCTTTTCCTGTCAGTATTTAAGAATACTAAGTTACAACCCGGATGTCTAAGGATTGTTCAGAAGACGTCAACTTTGAATTTGACTGACTGATTTAATTCCCTTATTTCTTGGTACTTTCTGCTCACTTTCAAAGTACTAAAGTCCACACTTTTTCAATTTACTTTTTTCAAAGTACTTATCAAAGTAACTAAAGTACTAATATTTTTGTTTCCATTGGAAGGAAAACTATTATGGGCAGTTATCAAAAGGGTACCTGTAACAATACAAGTAAGCAAGACTAGGTTAGGATAATGGAGGTCAGAATAGTCAAGCAAGCCATAAAAAAACAAGAAGATCAAAGTAATACACTGATAAAAAAAACTAGGACTTCTACAGACTAGACAGGGCATAGACCTCCGGGAGGCTTGAATATACATAGGCCTAGCATCTGATGTCATCAGAACAATGGCAGAAGTGCGATGCCGAAATGACGCCATATTCGTGTAACCATGGCTATATGAAGTATTCTTATATTGTTCTGTGTCTGTATTGATGCTAAAAAGGTGTAGATCACCATTATTTTGGGAATGTTTCAAGCAAAGACATGCTGCTTTGGTTTTGACGTGAAATTCGAATAATACTTCATTGTAGCAAGGCTCGGAGTGTGCTGCATTAAAAGTGACACTGGAATGGCACACAATGTCAACAATAGTGAACAACTAAGAAAGTGCAGTTTAGGGGAAACAGTGCTAGAGAAACCAAAACTATAAAGTTGGTATATAAAGGGCAGCAAACCTAAAGTAGGGCTCCCTATATGCCCTACTAACAGAAGTAGTAAACAAGGTAAACCGAGAAAGGTTGCTCCAAGGAAAAAAACAAAAAACTGTAAAAAGATGCTGGGGAAAAAAAACGTGGACGTGTGTCTCAGGCGCCCCGATCCATAATTTGTAAAATACAGCAATATTAACCTGCTTGGGGCCCAAACAGAACACACCAGCCAGAACCCCCACCAGAGACAAACATGGGGCGTAAGAACAAACGATTTCGCCCACCAGAGGCCCAAAAACTGCCTGACATCAGGCTGTCGTTTGAAAGACCAACGGCCCAAAATAAGATGGCGCTGAGGCACATGGCATGTAGGAAGACTCAGAGGCATCACAAGAAGACAGGGAGCCACTTACATCCCCAGAGTCAGAGGACCAGGCATCAGAAATTGAATCAGAGGAGACACGAAGGACCTCATCCAAGAAATCCGCAAGGTCTGGAAAGCTGACCTGAAGGAGGCGCAAATGGACACAGGGGAGCTCTGCCACAAGATTGAGGAGGTACAGCACCCGTGAGAAGCAAATACTCACCACCCAGTGGTGGTCAGAGATCTCTCACGGTCTGTTACTACTCTGGAAACGAGGCACAGACGGAGGAATATATACGGGTGAGAGGGGTGCCAGAAACAGTCGGGGAAGAGGCCCTACCCCCTTACATTCAGGGGATGGTAGCCTCACTTTTAGCCAGAAAAGACACCAAAGACCTCATACTCACGGCCTTTAGAATACGCAAGGCCCTTACTGTCCCGCAAGGAGCACCAAGAGATGTATCGCCACCACCAGAGACATTGCAGTGAGAACCGGCATTATGTCCAGATCCAGAACCCTTGGCACGGTCACCTACGAGGGCAGAACAGTGTCAATATATGGTGATCTACCATTCGGAGTATTAGCAGCAAAGAGGCACCTCGCCCCCACCGCCAAGCAACTCAGAGAAGCAGCAATCTGCTACCGTTGGGGAGACGACGGATCAAAAATAGTGCCATGGGGACCAGAGACCTTTATCCTGACCCCGACAGGGGACCCAAAGGCGTTTATGCAGAGACTGCACGATGGGGCAACCAACCTAGAGGAGCCGGGATCCATCCAGAGGGCAAACCCACAGGGACATGACTATCCCCAAACCCCTGAGCAGTCCACTCAGAAGACCAGGTTTCATGCTACACTAAATTACCCAGCTAACACAGCAAGGCCCAGAGATGGGTGCTGGCAAGCCCACACACACGACATAAAGCAGACCACACAACATGTAGCAGACCACTCAACTACATAACAAAGACAGGTACCATGAATAGGGGGCCCAGACACGACGGATAGCAGCAGCACTACCGTGATGGCACATATTGCATAGCTAAACGAGCATAGCCCAAGCCGACACAGCCCAATGCATCCAGACAACTGGCACCACTAAGCCCTATACCGTAGACGTAGACACAGACTGTGATCTTCCTCTCCCACTTACTTACAAATATACCACTAGATGTTGTTGTACAAGGGTTCCAATGTGGGTTTAGTAACTGCCATAAAACGAAATGTAATATGGGATATGTAGTAGGTGCTTTGCTATATGTATTGGATAGAGAGAGGAGGCGTGGTTATCGACCGTTTTGTGGGTCGTGTGGAGGATTGTGGGATATTAAGTTCTATTCCAAACAGACCATGCTGCTTGGGTAGAAGTAGTATAGGAACGAAAGGGGCGTATTTTTTCTTTCCCAGTATCTTTTTACATAGTTTTTTTTTCTTTTTCTTGGTGCAATCTTTCTCTGTTTACCTTGTTTACTACTTCTGTTTAGTAATAGTGAACAACTGATGCCAGCTAGAGGTAGGTATCCTCAAAACCACAGGAAGTCCGAGATTATGTTACCATAGGTAACATAAGCACTACCTTTATACATTGATTTCCCTTCTTTGGAAGTCCACAAAGCTCTGTTATTTATTTTCTCTTTTCTTTTTTTGCCATTATTTGTATTGCTTTCTTTTTATGGTGTTCTTGTTTTCCTCTTCACAGTTATCTGACAAACTTAGATTTCGAGGATGAATAATTGGGAGTGGATGGAGCAAAGTTTTGTTGCGTAGTTCACCTGTAGTAAAAAAAAAAAAAAAACCTCTTGGCAAGTGTGCAGCTTTAATTGTATTTTAATTGAGATTTGTTTATATACTTGATTGTGCTAAATATGCTCTTGATATCATTACGAGCCCGGCGGTCCTGTTGGGGGCTGGCAGGAAGCGTTTACTTACCTTTCCAGCAGCTCCTGTCAGCTCCCTTCTCCTGCGTTCCGGTCAGCTCAACTGTAAGTCTCGCAAGAGCCGTGGCGTCAGAGCGTTGCCACGGCTCTTAGACCGCGAGACTTACAGTGGAGCTGACCGGAACGGAGAAGAAGGGAGCTGACAGGAGCTGACAGGAGCCCCCCTCATGCACAGCCCATCCACTGGACCACCAGGGAATGAGTGCCCCCCTCCCTGGCCATGTATCAAGCAGGGAGGGGGGACAAAAAAAAATTAAATAATAAAAAAATAATAATATTAAAATTAAAAAAAATTCAATATTAAAAAATAATAATAAAATAATAAAAAAATAATATTAAAATAAAAATTTTAAAATATTAAAATAAAAAAAATTACAAATAATAAAAATGTCCTTCCCCCACACAGTTCACACACGATACACACACTCATACAAACACACACTCTGCATTATATACACACACACTGATACAAACACACACTCTGCATTAGATGCACACACACTCTGTATTATATACACACAGAGTGTGTGAATATATAATGCAGAGTGTGTGTTTGTATGAGTGTGTGTGTATATAATGCAGAGTGTGTTTGTATGAGTGTGTGTGTATATAATTCTAAAATCACAGAATTTCATAGTCCCAAGTTTTACCCTCGACTTATCCACGAGGCATAGCATATTTCACAATTGTTGGTCACAAAATTGCACTCGACTTATACATGAGATCGACTTATACACAAGTATATACGGTATAACAAAAAGCATGCAGAGATTGACTACACTCACCAGACTACATTAAGCTGTAGTTGTTCTGGTGACTACAGTGTCCCTTTAAGCTTGGTAGGTACCTCAAGCGAGCAACATCGGCTAATTTTTGGTAGGATAAAGTCAGGCTATCTTATTACTGGAAAATACATTATAGGAATCCTTACAGACAATAGAGACCGTCATGCCTCTGATTGTTTTTCTCCTAGAAGTGGTTTGGTTTTATTTAAAGGAAACCAATTTAAAGCTAGTAATAGTAAGTACACATTGAGTGCACCTTTAAAAAGCTAGCTGGTATTTTGCTAAACACTTTGAAAAAACAGTTGGATCATTGTGCTGTTTGGTTTATGACACAAAGCTTATATAACTGCCTGTAGGTCATCATTATATTATTATCAGATAGTCAGTGTGAGTGTTTTATAGGAATAGGATGGCCGCTAACAGCTGTTTCCCTTTGCCAGTTAAATAATATTTCATCCACAGAGCACTGATTGCTTGATTTCTTGAGGCATTAAAATAACTTTGCCCATAAGCCCTAGAAACTCTATAAAAAAAAGTGGTACACCGCAAGATGACCAGAATGAATGCATGACTGCCAACTGGTGCACATCTCCTGTAGCTATTCCTTCTGAATGGCCAGACCTAGCAAATCTGGTTAAAGATCTACCAAGTAACAGTATTACTGATGTAGAAACGTACATGGGACCATCCTAATCTATACTCACCTTGAATAGCATTTTAAGGAGGCTGCTAAAAGAAAGCTAAACTGGGTAACAAAAAAATATCCAACAAACAAAAAAAAAAAGTGTCAATATAAGAATTAGAAATACATTTGATTTATGACATAATTTAAAACAAAGGTTTGTGGGACAAACTGCTACTACTCCTGATATCATGCAGGTTTACTGCATCTAGAAGAGTGTGTGCTTTGTGTTGTCTTGCAGCCGTCCTTGACTATCATCATTTCTTGTCAGCCAGCATTTTGCAACTTGCTCTCAAATGCTTCTTCTTAACCACATGGTGGCAATTTGCAGCATTGATGTTGTTTTTAAAATGGTAAATCCTACTAGAGATTTAGCAAAATATATGAGCTCACAAGAGCAGAATGGAGTAAACATGAAGCTGAGAAATTTGATTGTGCTGTTGATGTTAGTATTTTTCTGTACAGAGGTATAGCATATATTGTACAAGCCAGGTCAGTTGGAGAAAGCCTAGTATTAGTGGGAGAAGCTTGTCTCTATGAGTGAACTTGTGCAACTTGCCTTGTCACGTTTTTCAGTTACATTTCCCTTCATCGTATTACTTATCTGTATCACGAAATGCTCTCCTGCCAGTGGACACTATTTTTGCAGAGCTTTAGAAGCCACCTTTGGATTCAGAGGAGACCTAGAATTCAAGAGACCCAAATTTTGATACTACCAGAAGCCAAAGACCAACTTAGCCAAAGACCAACTAGGAATGGAGACAGGGATTTTCCTTGGTTTCATGTTATCTGAATTACATATCTAGCTAGGTCCTATCTGCTAAGAAATCTAGGAATTATTAGAGTTCATTAGTGCACTTGAAATAAAAGTGGACAGCATTATTTCCACTATCTACAGCACTGATTCAAAACTAGCAGACCTACAGTCCTGCAGACTATAACAGAATACCTTAGTAATAGAGTCTGTTGCAGCAGTATTTGCATATATAGACTATGAACCTGTTATATCCTCTGTAAATTGCACCTTACTGATATGCAGGGGCGTACCTAGAGCATTTGGCACCCGGGGCGGATCCTGTGCTTGGCACCCCCACCCCCCTCCCCCAAAAAAACAAAAAACAAAAAAAACCTGTAAAAAATGTTAAAGGTTTTATTTTTTTTATTTTTACAATTTGTAAACTTTGCAAAACCGTTGTCAGCCCCTCCTACAAAACCCTTGTCCTGCCCTGACCCTCCTACAAAACCTCTGTCCTGCCCCTTCTACAAATCCTGTACTGCCCCATCTACAAAACCCCCGCAACCCCCTTCCACAAATCCCCTGCTTATCCCCCTTATAAAGACTCCTGTCCCAATACAAGACCCCCACCCCCTTCTACAAAATCCCTGCAGCCCCACACACACATTTACAGGCAGACAGCCACACACTCAGTTACAGACAGACAGTCACACACTCAGTTACAGGCAGACAGTCACACACAGTCACAGGCAGACAGTCACACATACACATTTCCTCCGTGCGGCCAGTTTATCAGCTGTTTGCTTGAGTGAGCTGTACCATGGGACACTGTGCGGCCACAGCTCACACAGCCCCCTCCAGCCAGGGCCGGTACAAGGATTTTTGCCGCCCTAGGCAAATGTAAAGTTTGCCGCCCCCCATGTGACATCACAATGCCCCAGCCATATGATTTGCCATGTTAACTAACGCCAGTGCTGCAGTGCCGCCGTGTTTACATTAAAAGGCCTGAAGGACAGGCTATAGACACCAGAACCACTACATTAAGCTGAAGTGGTTCTGGGGACTATAGTGTTTCTTTAATGTTAGGTAAATTAGAGCTTAGTGCCACGAATAATATACTAGATTGCCTACTTACAACCAGATGAGGATGATTATGGGCTCTAGCTGCAGTCTGGCTCCACTGGTCTGGTGCAGAACAGGCTCTCTGGAGGCGGTTTGCAACTGTGGTCACAAAAATCAATGTTCTGGGAGAACGGGAAGCAGCTCCATTTTTTTGGGGGTCCTTTACACAGCTCAAGGTCTGGGTCCCAGGGTCCACCTTCATGTTCCACCAATGAGTTTGTTCACAGGGGTGGAGTGTGTAGGGGATGTCCTGATATGTGTGTAAGGAATGCATTGTGTGAAATTGTGTTTGTATGTGTAAGGACTGCAAGGTGTGTTTCTGTGTATGTATGGGATGCATTGAATGTGTGTAAGGGGTGCATTAAGTGTGTGTAATGAATGCATTGTGTGTTTCTGTGTGTGTAAGGGATGCATTGTGTGTAATGGTTGCATTGCTTGTGTATGTGTGTCTGTGTGTTTTCTGTGTGCAAGGGGTGCATTGTGTGTATGTGATGAATGTCAATCTCTCCTCCCGCTCCAATTTCCTTCTCCTCCTCCCAATTTCTCTTTCTCACCCCCCTCCTAATTTCTCTCACCCCCGCTCCTATTTTCTCTCACCCCCCTCCTTTCTCTCTCACCCACCTTCTTTTTCTTTCTCACCCACCCCCTTATTTTTCTTTCTCACACCCCCTTATTTCTCTCACCTCCCCTTATTTCTCTCTCACCCCCCCTTATTTCTCTCTCACCCCCCTTATTTCTCTTTCTCACCCCCCCCTTATTTCTCTCTTTCTCACCCCTTATTTCTCTTTCACTTGTATTTCTCTTTCTCACCCCCTTATTTCTCTTTCTCACCCCCTTATTTCTT
>OW240914.1:252101773-252121773 GCA_933207985.1 Pelobates cultripes
TCACATGTAGCCATTCTGAAAATGTATTAGGTTCTTATGAAAAGGGAAAAGAAACTAGCAAACAATTAAAAGGTCAATATAGTCACCAAAAGAACTTTATCTTACTGAAGCAGTTTTGGTGTATAGATTATGCCCCTGCAGTCTAATTGATCAGTTCTCTGCCATTTAAAAGTCAAATCACTTTGTTTATACAGCCCTAGTCACACCTCCCCGCATGTGACTTGCACAGACTTTCCAAACATTTCTTGAATAGAGAGATCTATGTTTAACCCCCTAAGGACTGGAAGTTTTTGCGATGTTGTATATTTGCGACCAGGCTTTTTATACTTTTGTGGTGTTTGTGTTTAGCTGTAATTTTCCGCTCTCTCCTTTACTGTTCCCATACAAATTATATATTGTTTTTTTCAGGACAAAAGGGGCTTTCTTTACATACCATTATTTATATAATCTCATGTAATTTAATTTTTTTTTAAATGAAAAAATAATCTGAAAAATTTTAAAAAAATACATGTTTTTTGACTTTTACGTGAAAAATCTTTTACTCATCTACAAAAGCAAATGAAAATAACTGCTAAATAGATTCAAAATTTTGTCCTGAGTTTAAAAATAACCAGTGTTTACATGCTTTTTTGCTATTATTTTGCATGTTATAGGGCTATAAGAACAAGTAGGATATTGCAGTTTCAAAACATACATATTTTTTTTAAAGTAGACAACCCAGGGTATTCAATATGGAGTATGTCCAGACTTTTTTAGTAGCAACTTAGTCGCAAACACTGGCCAAAGTTAGCGTTCATATTTGTTTGTGTGTGAAAAAAGTAAAAAACTAAATTGAATGCTTGATTTTCGCCAAGTGGTTACTAAAAAAGACTGGACATACCCCATTTACAATACCTTGGGTTGTCTTCTTTTGCAAATGGTATGCCATCATGGGGGTAATTCTCATTCCTGGGCTACCATAAGCTCTCAAAGGCAACGTAACCAACCTGGCCATTTTCAATGTAAAAATATTTGACCCATATATTTGACCCTGTAACTTTCAAAAACGCTATAAAACCTGTACATGGGGGGTACTGTTATACTCAGGAGACTTTGCTGAACACAAATATTAGTGTTTCAAAACTGGAAAACATATCACAACAATTATATCATCAGTAAAAGTGCTGGTTTGTGTGTGAAAAATGCAAAAAATGTCACTTTCACTGACAATATCATTGCTGTGATATGTTTTGAATCACTAATATTGGTGTTCAGCGAAGTCTCCCGAGTAAAACAGTACCCCCCATGTACAGGTTTTAGGGTGTCATAGAACGTTACAGGGTAAAATGCAGTGCTAGCAAATGAAATTCTCTGGACTTTCGGCCTGGGTTGGCAGGCAGGTCCCTCAAATTGCAATCAAAAAAAGAATTTATATATATATGCATATTTATATATTTGAAGTCTACGTGTATATTTATATAATTATTTATGTAATTTTGTATATGGACATATGTATATTTCGTATTATTTTTATTTATTTATATATACATAGATATATATACAATTTCATTCTAAGTGTATTTTGATATAAATATATATATATTAATATCAAAATACAGTTAGAATAAAATTTCATATAGATATATTTTTTTTTAAATTTGTATTATTTTTACATTTTTTTATTTAAATTACTTATTTGTATTTTATAATAATAAATATATACAATATATATAGTTAATATATATATTATATATATATATACGTGTGTAATTTAATTATAAGTGTATTTTTATATTAATATATGTATATATTATAAAAATACACTTAGTATGACATTATATATATGATATATAGACTTATATTATATAGATATAATATATGTCTATATATTATATACAGATCTGTTGAGCGATCATATGGCCACAGTGGTCCTAATCCGGTGTGGGGAGACTGTCTGGCTGCAGGCAGTCTCCCCACACCGGGAGCAACGCCGATCGCCGCCGGGGGAACGACGGCGATCGGGTAAGTATCTAAAACCGTTAGGACGGTTCAGGACCGTCAGCGGTCAGCAATGTAAAAATGCAGATGACGGTCCTGAACCGTCCTCAGTCCTTAATGGGTTAAACTTCTTTTATTGCACAGTCCGTTTAATTTATAATTTCTTATTTCCTGCTCTGTTAATATCCTTCTAGACCCTGCAAGAGGGTGTGTGATTAAAGTTCAATTAAAGTTCAATTTACAAAGCACAAGATCAATTTTTTTTAAAGCAAGTCAACATCTGATTGTGCAAGTCAAATGCAGGGAGGTGTGGCTAGGACTGCATAAACAATCAAGTGAGAACTGAGTTTCTTGGTCTTGTCCTTGGTATAATGCTCTCCCTGAGTCTATTGTCAATCTGCAACATAAAAGTGATAAAATCTTCCAACCTACCAGGCCACTCTCTGTGCCATCCTGTTAGTCATCAGATGCAGTTATGAATACTTCAATGAGGGCATTATTACTCCCAAAGAAAGGGATGCTAGGTGGACATAAATTAAAATAAAGCAAAAAATAATTTGTGAGTGTATAAAAGAATGTGTGAGTGTGTGCCAAATCAGTCAGTGTGTCTCTGTATGTGTATGTCTTCTTTATGTGTAAATTTAAAAAACACTATAGTGTCAGTAACACAAACCTGTATTCCTGGTGCTATAGTGTTAAACAATTTACGTGACAGTCCCCCTAATCTCATTGAAAATTCATTTTTACTCACCTTTTTCCCCAGTCCATGCTTTTCTCATGGCGGGATGGCCACACCTCCATGGCTGCGATGATCAATCTTGTTAATATCAGCCAATCTCATTATTTCCTATAGGAAAGCAGTGAGAGGCTATTGTGCATGCGCAGCATTAAGCCACGCTGCGCCAATCAGCATTTCCTCATAGAGATGCATTGAATCAATGCATCTCTATGGGGAATGTTCAGCACCTCCATGCAGAGCGTGGAGGTGATGCACACAGTGCAGCACTGGACTAGGAAGCACCTCTAGTGGTCGTCTGTTACTAGGTGTTACTAGGCAGCAATGTAAACACTGCCCTTTCTCTGAAATAATTGTGTATAAGGTATGTAAGTCACAAGTTACCAAGAATGTGGAATTCCATATTGTTTCTTCTAAAACATGGATTAAGGAAATATCTTTCAGATAGGATTTCATCTTCTTAACTGAAGATTTTATTAAGATGTATAGATATTTAGATAAAATTGAGAGAAGAGATTTACATAAGTCCTTGCTTGCTGGATTACAGAAAAGCTCAGGCTGCCCATCGGGTAAACCATGGCAAAAGTGTTTACAGGGTGGTCAGCACTGCAGCCCATTTAGTGTGATCGGACCCCTGCAAGATAGAAAGCACTGGTAGGAATTATTTTAAATACTGGTTAATTCATTATTGCAGTCTTCTCAGCAATCACAATCTATTAAATCTGGGTGCCCTGTGAGCCAAAAAAAATGTTATTAGTTTGAATTTTATTTAAGACACGGAGGCTCCTATTATGCATAACTCTTCTTCTTTATTCCCCCAGCAGCATAGAGGAATATAACTATTATCAAAATGAAAGAAAAAACTTTATAGGCACACAGGCAACCAATCACATAACAGAGGAAGTGACTATAAAAGGCCTATGTCTCCTACAATCCCCCTCTTTCTTTGCTGCTCCCTCAGACCAGCTAAGTATATTTTTGCTCCTCATGTGATTTATGTTTCCTTGATATTTCTATATCTTGGTCATTTACATTGTGTTTATTAATTTGTAACACTGCTGTTTTATTCTATATATTGCTGTTGTGTTAGTTACATGGTGTGCCTAGTGGGGATCCCCTTTTGGGCCTGCGGTTCTCCCGCCGGGGAGATTGTCCCCTCACCTATCTGTGGCATCTGCCTCTTTCACTGAGTAGTAGGCGGGCCGCGGACACCTCTTTGCCGCGGCTCACTGCTGACCATGCCCCTTCCTCGTGTACGCGCCCCTTCCCCCGCCTGTCTTCTGGCCGCGATCAGTCTCTGCCCAGCTCCCATGTGCGGCGGCCATTTTCTGCAGGTCACGATCAGACTGCTGCTCGGTATTACAGACCGCTAGTACCCCTGGGCACACCTACTTGTTTGTTGTTTTATTGTTGCTGCTGTGGGTTACTCAAACCTGCTGTTTCCCTTTCCATTAGTGTTCTGTTATTTCTTTGGCTTTAGTATGCAAGATAAGGATAAAGGGCCTGAGGGCCTTGCAGAGGCCTACACCCAGGATGACCCTGAAGGTACTGTAGCCTCCCAAGAATTGCAAGCCTTACTAGATGCCACTATGGCCTCATCCTTGGATACCGATACCGACCGGAGTGCGGAGGCTGACTTGGATGTGCTAGAATACGCCTCTTACGATGAGGTTGAGCCAGGTGAGGATTTGCCCCATACGGGTGTGACCCCTTCTTGGACCTCTACCACTACACAAGGTCTTCCGTCTGGCCCCACTGGGGATGGTGCGGCACTGTTGGATCCGCAGGGCATCCCCCTGTTCGACCCAGATGACCTGCGCCACCCCCGGTCAGCCGAGTGGGAGCCACAGGGCATATCGCCCAATATGTTGCACGTCTCATGCGCACCCCCCTTTCTAAGGAGGGCCGCAATAAACTACGCGCTGAATGCCCCAGGCCTTCCCTCCCGGGCTCGGCCTGCAAGACCTCAGAGATTGATCCCCAGATCGCGCAATTTTTGAACAAGTCAGGCTGGAAACCAGAAAAGGGCCTGGATTATTCCCTAAAGGGATGCCAAGCCCAAATTTTGGATATCCTGGGTCTTTTGTCGAAGCTGTATGAGCTTCTGGATGCCGCTAGGGCTTGCGACTCGGATGTCGATGTGGCCAAAGGATGGGTCCAATGGGCTATTTGTCTTCTGGGAAATGCGAATACCGCTATGACAGCGGAAAGACGTAAAGCAATTTTGCTGAAAGTCGACCCCAAATTGTCTGCCATGACGTGGCGGAACAGAGTTCATCCAACGATGGGATGTTGTTTGGTGATACCTTCGTGAAGGACCTGGGGTCCTATGTTAAAACCTTTATGGCCATTGATAAAGCCCAGGCCAATATGAAGCGCATGTTTGCTCCTAAGGTTTCCAGAGGTGCCGGGCGTAGTAGGAGCCATCCACCCGGCCGTGGATTCTGAGGCTTATTCTGAGCCAACAGAGGTTCCTTTTTTCCCTCCCGAGGCTTCCAAGATCCAAGAGCTCCTCCCTTCTTCCCATCTAGAGGGAGGTCATGAGGTTCCAGATACCCCCGCGTTGCCACTTTGGGCAGACGTCCTTATGGTGAGTACCCATTCTTCCCTTCTTGCTCAAGTGCGGGTGGCGGGCAGGCTGGCCTTATTCTGCCAGGGGTGGGCAGCTGTGACTTCAGATGTTTGGGTGTTACAGTCAATACGGGGTTATCTCCTCGAGTTTGTATCTCTGCCTGTCCAATTGTCTGTCCCCAGAGAACTGTCTTTTCCCGCGGAGCAGGAGGAGATGATTTCCACGGAAATCAGGGAGTTGCTGTCAAAAGGCGCAATAGAGGAGTTGCCGTTTGCCGCCCCAGGCTTTACGTGCAACATCTTCCTGGTACCAAAGAAAGGGGGAGGTGTCCATCCAGTGATAAATCTCCGACCCCTCAACGTGTTCCTCCGGTACCAGCATTTTCAAATGGAGGGCATCCATTGCCTCAGAGACCTCCTCCGTGCATCGGATTGACTAGCCAAGCTAGATCTGAAGGACGCATATTTCAAGGTGCCCATCGCGGTGGAACACAGGGACTATCTCCACTTCACCTGGCATGGGAGACGGTGGCGTTTTACATGTCTGCCGTTCGGTCTATCCTCGGCTCCTTGGTTCTTCACCAAGATCATGAAACCAGTGGTGACCTTCCTTCGTACGCGTGGCGTACGCCTGATTATTTACCTGGGCGACATTTTAATCATGTCCCAGTCCAGGGACCAACTGCAGGTACATGTGGATTGGACGGTCAACCTGCTTCCGAACTTGGGGTTCATGATCAACTGCGACAAGTTAATCCTGACCCCGGCTCAGTCGGTAGAGTTCTTGGGGTTCAAAGTGGATTCCATCCAACAATTCCTGTTTCTCCCGGAATCCAAGATAAAAGCCATTCAAAAGGAGCTTCGGAGAGCCCTTCGGGTATCGGAGTTGTCCGTCAGGCAGTTGGCGAAGATTATTGGTCTCCTCGCGGCCTCCATTCAGGCGATCTTTCCAGGCCCGTTGCACTACCGGGCCCTCCAGCGACTCAAAAGTTCGCACCTCCATTCAGGTCATTCATACGACTCCAGAATACAGCTGGACAACAAATCCAGAGACGAGCTGGTGTGGTGATTGGCCCCCATTGAAGCTTGGAATAGACGCGCAATCTTTGGGTCCATACCGGACGTGGTGATCGAGTCCGATGCCAGCTTACACGGTTGGGGGGCACGCTGTGGCAACGTTTCCACCGGCGGCAGATGGTCTGAGATGGAAGGGACCTTGCATATAAACTGCCTGGAACACTTGGCGGGTGCCTTCGTGATTCGCAGCCTTACTCCAGGCTGAGCGGATTGCTGCGTTCTCCTCAAGATGGACAACATGTCGGCGGTACGTTATATAAACCACCTGGGGGGAACCAAATCCAAGATGTTGCCTCTTTTGGCAAAAGATTTCTGACAATTCTGCCTGTACAACAATGTATCCGTGACAGCAGAACACATCCCAGGTCTGGACAATTCGGGTGCGGATTGGAACTCCAGTCATTTACGAGACTCTGGAGATTGGCACTTACACGTTTCGGAGTCTAGACAAGTTATGGGGTCGGTTCATGATAGACTTGTTCGCATGCCGCCTGAACACTCAGTTATCGGATTTTTACAGTTGGAGACCAGACCCGGATGCGGTGGCGACAGACTCTTTCCTTCAGGAGTGGCCATGGGCCACCTGTATGCTTTTCCCCCATTCAACATGATTGATCGTGGTTCCCGTGGCCACTGGAGTTGTCGCTAGATTGTCCACGGTTGATCCCGAGTTTCTAGATCCAGATGGGAACTTGCACGGACTGGTGTTACAAGACCGGCTGCCCCTGATGGCGTGGCTCCTTTCAGTGGTCCTTGGGATGTCCCAAACGTTCCGCAATCGACTCTCCTACTCCTCGATAACGCCTGGGCTCCAGGTACAAGAGCAGCCTACCGATCTTCATGGAGTTTGTGGTCTGCTTGGTGCATGGGACGGTCAGTGGATCCCGTATCGGCACCTCTCCATATGATCTTGGAGTTACTCACACACATGTTCGATTCGAGCAAGGCTTATCGCACTATCAACCTTTTCCGTTCGCAATTTCGGCAGGCCATAAGGGTTTGGATGGTTCACCCATCGGCAGACATCCCTTTGTATGTCGCCTTCTCAAGGGTATTCGACTCGCTTGCCCGCCTAGGACTCGTTTCTCTGCCTTCTGGGACATGTGATGTTACAGTTTTTGTCGTCATGGTACCCTAACCAAGGATTGACACTTAAACAGTTATCCTCTAAGTTAGTGATGCTACTCTGCTTGATTTCATGTAAGAGAGAGTCTGACATCAGGGCCCTTGATTGGGACGCCATTACTTTTACCCCTGAAGGTGTTTCTTTCAACATATCCAAGAGGACTAAATCGGCATCCAAGTCATTTGGTAACCTAGATTCTCAGGGAGTCCAGCACTCTGTCCAGTGGATTGTCTAAAGGTTTATCTGGATGCTACGCGGCCTCTTCGTTCGTTGCATTTGCATCCGTTATTCGTTTCATTTAGGTCGCCTTACCGACCCCGACTCTTGCATGTTGGGTGCGCTGGCTTCTGTCTTTAGCAGGCGTTGACACTTCTATCTTCACGCCTCATTCAGTACGTGGTGCTATGGCATCGAAGGCTTCTGCAGTCGGCTGTCGTCTAGAGGACATTATGCGGGCTGCGGATTGGTCTCGGGAGTCGACCTTCCGTAAACTTCTATTTCAGACCAATTGAGCACATCGCATCTCAAGTAATAGCACAGCTTTAAACTTGCATAATAGGAGCCTCCGTGTTTATGCCTTTATATTTATAATAAAGACACGGAGGCGAGTATTATTCTCACCCACCCTCCTGGTGTTGGGTCACTGGATGAGATGCTGTTGGACTTTTCAGGTATGTTGCAATTTGGTCTGTTTACTGTGTAATGCGTATTGATTTTATACTTGCTCGTTGATGTTTTGGTTGTATACGATTCTATATTAATCATATATTCTGTATTATAGGTTTAAGTTCCTGAGTAGTAACCGGCATACTTGTTTGGTAAGTCTTCAGTTTGGAGTTTGATTATTACCATATTTCTCTCTCTATTTTAGCTTGAAGTTATCGATTTGTTCCTGTTTCCTGTTCTTGCCAAGTGGGATGTCGTTCATGTTTCCTGGTCTTCGGTTTTCGCAATAAAGAGGGGGATTGTGGGAGACACAGGCTTTCTATAGTCACTTCCTCTGTTATGTGACTGGTTGCCTGTGTGCCTATACAGTTTTTTCTTTCAATTTGATAATATTTATATTCCTCTATCTTTGCTGCTGAGGGAATTAAGAGTTATGCATAATAGGAGCCTCTGTGTATAATACTCGTCCTGCGTGTCTTTAATAAAATCATGACTATGTCATGTTAGTAGTAAAATCTGGGAATTTTCAATGTCTGATTAGTCAGGCCAATCTATGGCACCTTGATGCTGAAAGTAAGTCAGTCATACATGATAATTTATATTGCATTGATTCCATAAATTACAGACAATCCTTACTCAGTCAACAGGGAATTAAAAAAAAAAAAATCCCATAGAGCAGTCCATGTGTATTTTAAAGACTTTAGTTTGGAATTGATGAGGATATGATAGGACAAACAAACATGATCTGGCTAAACCTTGAGTGGATGCCGGGTGACATAAATGTGTTTGACAATAATATTGCTTTGAAAAACTGTTTGATAATTGCCATTATTGCTAATTAAAGTTGAAGAAGCACAGATGTCTGCCAAAATTAACATAGGTTGTGCAGTGCGGAAACTCAAAATTACTTTAATTGATCGCAAGATAGTTTCCTTGATCACCATTTAAACCAAATTAGTGATCATGTTTCAAAACTATAAATACTATATCCGATGAGGAATGAAAACAAGATTACATAGTGTAATGTAAATATCATTTCCTTTTTATAACCAATTTTATCATGCCAAAAATAAGATTGCAGACCTTTTAAATAGTTGTAGATGGTCTGAAACAATACTCTTCAATTAATTTAATGATGGGAAGTATTTAGAAAATGAATAGAGATTATAATGGTGAAATTACTTATACATATACATGTATTTTTTTGTCTTTCATTACTTTCATGTTATTTTCTCTGTCTGCCTGTCTGTCTGTCTATCTATCTTTCCTATTTTATTCCCCATGTAAGTGAACAATGGGTGTTCTTTGTATAATACTCTCTGCACTGTATAATTTGAATAATACTTTAATCATCTGATTTTTTTTTAATACTCCAGACATTGACTATGCTAGAGGGACTAGTAGCATAGTTATGGGAAACCTATTAAATTACACTTCCAGGTTTCTGTCCTCAGACTTACTTCTATAACATGATATAACTTTCCGGGTTTCAGTCCTGTGACTCACTTCTGCTAAATTGTAACTCTAAGCAGCAACTCTAATAGCTGCTCGTTAGTCACTTTTGCTGTAAGATAGCCCCACAGAGCTGTTAATTAGGCAGCCAGATTGTTATCTTCTGAGTCTATATAATTTCTGTCCAACTTTAGCAAAGATTAAATACATTGTGCTGATCTAGGCTAGAGCTCAAATGGGCTCCTAAGCAGACTCAACATTTCAGATCTGGACAACCGTTTTAGGTGGCCTCAGTCTGATATGCAAAAGGCAGGTTCTCTCTGTAATGGTAGAAAGATGAGTTAAAATGAGCTTGAAAACTGATATATTAGAGTTGCTGTTTATTCTCAGTATTCTCTTCAGGTTCTGTCTGCTAGTATGGAATGCCCTGCTCATTTTTCATTTGTAGCTCAGTTCAGACATAGATTCATTAATTACGTTCATTGGATATAATGAAAGCATGCACACACATTTATTTCTATGGGCACATAGGCATATTAAAAAATGGGGGATGGATTAAAACAGTGTGAATAATAAACAGGGGATACATCCTAGTCACCACTGGGCTTTTCAGAATGTGCTTGTTCTGCTTAATAGCTGATCATCCTAAATTCAGATGAATCATGATTCGCCTCATATCTTCACATCTAGCTCGTACCAACACGATTCACAATTTTTACCATGTGATGTGTGTAACTGCAGCTGGAGGATATACTATTTCTCCAGTAGTGGTATGTTTGGTAAGTATCAAAGCCGTAGACTAGAATTAGAGCTTCTAATTGGTGGTTACTCTTTCTGGTGAGGTAGAGATATGGCTATAGGACACTATAGTCACTAGAACAACTACAGTTTAATGTAGTTCTTCTAGTGTCTATAGCCTGTCCCTGCAGGATTTTCAATGTAAATTCTTCCTTTTTAGAGAAAAGACAGCATTTATATTGATGCCGAGGAGCACCTCTACTGGCAGTCCCTCAGACAGCCACTAGAGTTGCTTCTTGGGTCAGTGATGCACAGTGCTCTGTTTGGAGACGTTAAACGTTCCCCATAGAGATACACTGATTCATGCGCAATAGTCTGTGAACACAAATTGATGATCTCAGCCACAGAGGCAGAGTCCGGTAGAGCAAGCCACAGAGAGACATTTTAACTGTTTTGACAGAGGGCCAGGGACCTAAACATCCACACAGGCATTATAGTGTCAGGAATACATTTTTATTCCTGACAGTATAGTGTTCCTTTATGTTGCAGGCAGCTTATCTGAGCTGTGCAGTGTCAAGATCTTGAAACATATTTTTTTAATTATTCTATATAATTATTTTTTTTACATATTACATTAAAAATAGACTACGTTTTCCCCCCATTGTTCCTCTTTAAAAAACAAGGCCTTTGTTTAGGTGCCAGTAGCTAACTAGCTACTGTTGGGTTGCTACTCCCATTGAGACTTCAGCTAGTCTTTAGTAGCTATATTCAATGAATAATGGGAGGTTTGCTAGTCACCAATTTACCATGCTGCTATTTGCACAGAGTGTGATACATTATCATGTGTCATTCTAATTGTTATTGTCAGAAAGAAGTGCCACCCACAGGGTTAAAAATGCGCATAGCTTATAATAATAATAAAAAAAAGCTTAAATCCTTAAAGTCTTATTCAGTCTGATTTTTTTATGAAGCGTGGATTCACTTTCTAATCTAATCTATTATTTCCTATCCAGTGCATATATGATTTAGTAAATTAAGATTGTGCAGTCTCCAGTGGCCCAAGGATCAGTCTATTTTCAGAGAGAAAAACATTTTAGTTGCTGACACAAATGACAAACTTCTTTGGGATCAATTTCAAAACCCTCCCTTTCTATAGTCTGGCAAATTGATTCTTGATTCATTCTTGCTGAAAGTGTTTGTAAGTTTTCTACACGGAAAGGCATGAAACCATTATCTGCCATTATGCATTATTTGATTGCGGCAAGCACGTGGGAAAAGACTCATTTTCGGTACAGAGACCACTCAATTATATGCTTTTCTGTTGAGCAGCTACACAGATGTTAAATAGGCAGATGTAATAAAGTCTCTGATGCCATGGGATGTTTGTTTTTAAATGTGTGAATTACAAAGTTACTTTGTACTGAAATACTGATCTGTATTTTGAAGGACATTATGATTCTATGCAGTATTCATTACGTCAATAAATACAGAATTCCTGATTATTGGAGCTTATTCAGCATGCTGTACATTAGGGCTTTATTATTGCTGTTTGAATGGTATAGCACAATGGTATAATGACTATTTTACTTCTAGAAATCTCTGGTCAATATTTTTTAATGACATTTGGAAAATAGTGGCTATGGTAGACTACAGTGAGATTATTATTATTATTATTATTATTATGTTTATATAGTGCCATCAAATTCCGCAGCGCTTTACAATGGATGGATGAACAGACATGTAGTTGTAACCAGACAAGTTGGACACACAGGAACAGAGGGGTTGAGGGCCCTGCTCAATGAGCTTACATGCTAGAGGGAGTGGGGTAAAATGACACAAAAAGGTAAGGATAGTATTAGACTAGTGACAGTTGCAGAAGAGGAATCAGTCGGGAGCTATTAACTGTTTAATTGATACGCTTTTATGAAGAAGTGGGTTTTTAACGATTTTTTGAAGGAGTGGAGACTGGGCGAGCATCTAACGGAGGAGGGAAGCGAGTTCCACAGGAATGGTGCAGCCCTCGAGAAATCCTGAAGGCGAGCATCAGAGGTGGGAGTACGGACAGAAGATAGACGTCTTCAGCAGATCGTAAGGGCCTAGACAGGACATACTTGTGTATAAGGGAGGATAGGTGGGAGCAGCATTATGTAGCGATTTGAAAGCAAGAACCAGAATTTTAAATTGAGCTCTATATTATATAGGAAGCCAATGTAGGGACTGACAGAAGGGTGAGGCATTGGAGGTGCGGGCGGTCAGGAAGATGAGCCTCGCTGCCGCATTCATTATGGACTGTAACGGCGCAAGTTGGGAGCACGTAAGACCACTGAGAAGCGGATTACAGTAGTCAAGGCAAGAAAGGACAGTGGAATGGACCTTAGTCGCATCTGGTGTTAAGTAGGGGCGGATGTGCGCAATGTTTTTGAGATGGAAATGACAGGATTTGACGATAGACTGAACATGAGGCTTGAAGGAGAGGTGGGAGTCAAAGAGAACACCTAGGCAGCGAGCCTGCATGGTGGAGCTGATGGTAGCATCGTTGACTTGGAGGGAGGCAGACACAGGAGTAACAACACTTGAGGGAGGAAAGACCAGAATTTCAGTTTTGGTCAAGTTTAGTTTAAGGGAGTGGGCAGCCATCCAGTTAGAAATAGCAGAGAGGCAGTCAGAGACACTAGTCAAGAGGGACGGGGAGAGATCAGGAGAGGACAGGTAGATTTGCGTGTCATCTGCATAGAAATGATATTGGAAGCCAAAGGAGCTAATGAGTTTACCAAGGGAGGCAGGATAGATGGAGAACAGTAGGGGACCAAGGACTAAACCTTGGGGGACACCAACAGAGAGGAGTTGGGGAGAAGAAGCAGAGAAAGAAACACTGAAAGAGCGCTGGGAGAGGTAGGAGGAGCACCAGGAGAGAGCAATACCTTGTAGACCGATATTGCGGAGGATGAGAAGAAGCTGTTGATGATCACCAGTGTCAAAAGCCGCAGACAGGTCAAGGAGAATTAGGATAGAGTAGTGACCATGAGAATTTGCAGCGAGTAGATCACTGGAAACTTTGGTCAGTGCTGTTTCCACAGAGTGCTTAGCGCGGAAACCAGACTGAAGCAGGTCTAGCAGAGCGTTGGACTCGAGGAAGTCTGTCAGTCTTGCATACACAATTCTTTCAAGGATCTTGGATGCAAAAGGCAGTAGCGAGATAGGAGGATAGTTGGATGGGGAGTTAGGGTCAAGGTTGGGTTCTTTAGAATTGGGGTTACAGTTGCATGTTTGAAGGGCGATGGAAATATACCAGAGGAGAGAGAGAGATTGAGAATTTTAGTGAGAGGTGGAGAAAGAGAAGAAGACAGAGTACGGATGAGAATCAAGGGAAATGGATCTAGGGAGCAGGAGCTGGGGCGGGAGGACTGGAGCAGAGCAGAAACCTCTTCCAATGTAGCAGTTGCGAATGAACATAGAACAGCAGAGGGAGTGAAGTTAGGGGAAGTATTGTAAGGGGAAGAAGAAATATGAGAGATCTCTTCTCTGAGTGTAGAGATCTTGTCAGTGAAGTGAGTTGCAAAGTCTGAGGCGGTCAAGTTAGTAGGTGGTGGAGGAACAGCAGGGTGAAGAAGAGAGTTAAATATGTGAAATAGTCGTTTGGGTTCACGGGAGAGTGTGGTTATGAGGGTATTGAAGTAATTAACTTTTGCAGAGGAACGAGCTAACCTGTACGAGCTCAGCATAAATTTATAGTGGATAAAGTCAGATGCACAATGAGACTCTCTCCAACAGCGTTCAGCAGTTCTGGAGCATTTTTGGAGGTATCAAGTGAGCTTGGTGTGCCAGGGTTGTTGTTGGGGGCGCCTGCGGTGTTTAAATGTACAAGGTGTCATGATGTCTAGTTGAGAAGAGAGGGTGGAATTGTAGAAGGAAGTTGCAGAACTAGGACCGGTGAGGTTTCAGATAGGTAAAAGGAGAGTTTGGAGATTAGTGGAGAAATGCTCTAGGTCAAGACATTGGAGGTTTCTGTGAGAGTGATGTTCAGACGATGGTGTCAATTGGGTCTTAGGTATGCCAGTGTCAAAAGTCAGCAGATGGTGGTTAGATAGAGGAAAAGGAATATTGGAGAGATTAGAGGCAGTACAGAGGTTGGTGAAGGCGAGATCAAGAGTGTTTCCCGCTGTATGGGTTGCTAAATTGGACCATTGCGTAAGGCCAAAGGAGGAGGTTACAGAGAATAGACCAGAGGCATCAGTGCAATTGGGGTTGTTGATTGGGATATTGACATCCCCAAGTATAAGGGAAGCAGTGCTAGATGAGAGGAAGTGGGGAAGGCAGAAAGAAAAGTGCACAATGAATAGTCTAGGATAACCGGGGGGCGGTAGATGATAACAATTCTTAATGGAGTGGGTTTAAATAGGCGGACAGTGTGAACTTCAAAAGAAGAAAAGGATAGGGCAGGGGGAGTTATGATTGTTTGAGAGGTACATTGCTAGTCTTCCTCATGGTTACATTTCTTGTAGTAAATGTTCCTATTTAACAGACAATTGTGAGAAACACTTGGAAAAAAATAAACATTGGGCTTAATTACTATCTATATTGTTATGTGTGCATCAAGCTTCATACAATGGGATTGAACTAGATTGTGGGCATTTTAGTAACTAGTAAATCGTGGTTGAAGTAGTGAAAGTGGTCTCCTTTTTCCTCTTGTGGTTTATTGAACAAATTAATATTATATATGTGTGTGTGTGTGTATATATATATATATATATATATATATATATATATATATATAAGACCTGAAAGGATTGAAACGTCGATCGGGACAGACATAATTTGTATGCTTAAATAAAGGAATCACTTTGGAAAGACCTTAATTTCAGGATTATATATTTATGTGGGTCAGTGTGTGTGTGTGTGTGTGTGTGTGTGTGTGTGTATATATATATATATATATATATATATATATATATATATATATATATTGTGACAGAAAGCAAGGAATTGTGCTGGAAGGAACCTATATACCTCCCCAGATTTTGCAAGGTTCTTACTTTGTGTAATTAGCCCCAGGGAAATGTGTTATGTTCTAATGAATGTTGCACTTTAAATATGTGTATATTTGGGCCCTGGGTGGAGCACCTGGAGAGTAGGGTGGGCCAGTGCTCCACTCCACATTTTGGAAGTTGCTTGGTGAGAAGTCCAGTTCTGGAGTTTGAATCCTAATCTAACTCACCTGAAAAGGATTGTCAATTACCAGTGCTATTAAGTACTCCCCTGCCAAGGAAGAAGGGAGATTGTGTTTGGTTTCTGTGAGTGGAAACAGAGAGCTGAAAACCCTGAAGCAGTAAGGCTGTTTATGTTTATGTTTATGTTTATGTTGGGAAATGGACAAGCCATCCAACCCAGTTAGCTGATTATTTTGTTTAGTTAGTGCTCAGAAGAGCAAGGCTTTTGTTTGATATATTTTTGTTACCTTTATACCTTACTGTGCATTTATTTTGGAACCTCAATAAAAGAGCAAGTCAGTTTACCTTATCCAGCGTGTGAAGTGTCTCTAAAGCCTGAAAAGACTGTGTGTCACACCCCAATCCCAGGACAAGGTACCAAGGGAAAGGAGTACTTTTGTCACATATGGTGGAGAATGCGGGCAGCACACGGCAAAGTCTGTAAGTAGGGAGAAAGAGACTGCTGAGAAAATGGAGGATGTCATGAAAGCTTTGCTCCAGTCCACTGCTGTACAGCAAGAGACAAACAGGAGGACTGCAGAGACTAATGCAATACAGCAAGAGAGCATTTCAATACTGCAGCAGCTTGTACTGGCTCAAAAGGAAAATACAGATGCTTTATTCAAGCAAGTTGAAGCAACACAGGCAGCAGCGCATCAAGTGCTCAGAGAGGAGCAGCAGCGTGCCACATGTGTCATACAGCAGGAGATCCAGAGTCTATCACAAAGGCTGGCCAGGGATGCCACAGACTTACCACAATGTCCAAAGGTGATCAGAGTGAGTCACTACTTGCAAAAGATGGTATCCACAGATGATGTAGAGGCCTATCTGATGGCATTTGAGCGAACCGCTGAGCGAGAAGGTTGGCCTGAAGCGGAATGGGCAAGTCTGCTAGCACCGTTTCTTACTGGTGAATCCCAGAAAGCATACTATGATCTGGAACCAGCGGAAGCCAGTGACTACAAGAAGCTGAAAGCAGAAATACTGGCACGCCTGGGGGTGACAACAGCCGTCCGTGCCCAGAGATTTCATTCATGGACTTACAGCCTGGATAAAGCGATTCGTTCCCAGATGTTTGACTTGATACACCTTGCCAGAAAATGGTTGCAGCCAGAGATCAACTCACCCAGCCGCATTGTGGAGCAACTGGTGATGGAAAGATTCCTAAGAGGCTTACCTATTGGGCTTCGTCGGTGGGTCAGCCAGAGCAATCCCCAAACAGCTGACCAATTGGTTGAATTGGTTGAACGGTATATAGCAGCGGGAGAACTGCTTCAACCTCCTGGCCAAGAGAGACCCAAGAATCCGAAAACCTACAACCCCAGCAAATCTGGTAAGACTGTTCCAGGGAAAAGGGGGTCTTTTGATGAGAGAACAGGGTCTTATTACCCAAGAGACATTGTTAAAAGAGAAAAAGACTTTGGGAGGTGGGAAGAGCCTACAAATGAATCAAAAAGTACTAATTATGGTATAAAATGCTTTAAATGCAGAAACTTTGGACATATTGCAAAAGACTGTCCTGAAAATGTTGAACCAATGGAGTGTAATTTTGGTAATAATTGGGAAGGAATTGCACTCTATTCGCAGGTTGTATGTTCTGTGGAAAAAAATGGTTATTTGAATAGTCACCCTGGGTGTACCGTGAATGTGGAGGGAAAAAATATACAGGCATTGCTAGATTCAGGGAGTATGGTTACCCTTCTAGACCAATCCTTATTACAGGATACTCATATTGTTTACTCTGGAAAAGTTGATATTGCTTGTGTACACGGGGATATACATAACTACCCTACTGCAGATATACTTGTTAAAACCCAGTGTGGTACTGTAAACTGCAGAGTGGGGCTGGTACCAAAACTGGCACATGAGATGATTATTGGAAGGGATTTTCCCCATTTTCTAGACCTATGGGCATGTTTTGAAAACCCATCAGGTGAACAGAATGATGAATTTCCTTTTGCAGATACTCTGGCAGATGAGAGAGATCATGATGATGAGCCTAACAGTATGCAGCACTCCCCTATAAAAACATTAGTTGGTGAAAACCCAGAACAAACTAATGCGGGACCTTCTAGAAGCTCTGAACCAGATATAGAGTTAGTTGATTTAGAGGTTAGGCCTGGTAACTTCAGAAGTGCACAGTGGTCTGACCCAACATTATTGGTAGCCAGGAATAATATTTCTATAAGGAATGGATCCCCTGTCAATCCAGGGAATTCTCTTACTTACCCTTATTTTGAAGTGGATAATGATCTGTTGTACAGAGTTGAGAAAAAAGAGTCCGTTATTACAAAGCAGCTGTTAGTACCACAAGCCTATTGGCGCACTGTGTTAAACCTTGCACATAGCCATGTTTTGGGGGGTCACCTAGGGGTTGACAAAACAAGAGAGCGTGTTTTGAGGAGATTTTACTGGCCTGGAGTAATCGCAGCTATCAAAAACTACTGTTCGTCATGCCCTGAATGTCAGGTCACTGCGCCCTTTACGGCTTACCGTAGCCCTTTAGTACCCTTGCCTATTATTGAAGTGCCTTTTGAACGTATTGCTATGGATTTTGTGGGTCCTCTGGTGAAATCCAGTAGGGGGCATCAGTATATATTAGTAGTACTAGACTATGCTACCCGTTACCCTGAGGCAATACCTATGCGCACAACCTCAGCAAAGTCCATTGCTAAAGAGTTAATGATGATGTTTAGCCGGGTTGGGATTCCCAAGGAGATCCTATCAGATCAGGGTACTCCATTCATGTCCAAGGTTACAAAGGAACTCTGCAAGCTCCTTCACATTAGACACCTCAAAACCTCTGTTTATCACCCACAAACCGATGGTTTGGTTGAGCGATTTAATAAAACCTTAAAGGCTATGCTGCGCAAAGTAATTGATAAAGATGGGAAAAACTGGGACTTTCTATTGCCCTATTTAATGTTTGCCATTAGAGAAGTACCCCAAGCTTCCACGGGTTTCTCACCTTTTGAATTATTATATGGCAGACACCCCAGGGGATTACTTGACATAGCAAAGGAAACTTGGGAACAAGAAGCAAACCCACATCGCAGTGTAATAGAACACATAACTCAGATGCAGGAACGTATTGAAGCCATTATGCCAATAGTCAGAGAACACATGCAAAAGGCTCAACAAAATCAGCAGAATAGCTATAATAAGGATGCTAGAATTCGAGTATTTCAACCAGGAGACAGAGTACTAGTCTTGGTTCCCACAGTAGAGAACAAATTCCTGGCAACTTGGCATGGGCCATATGAGATTATTGAAAGAGTGGGAGAGGTAAATTATAAAGTAAGGCAACCAGGTAGAAGAAAGGAAGTGCAAATATACCATGTCAATTTGCTAAAACCATGGAAAGAAAGGGAAATTCTGGTTACTACAGAGGCTTCAACCTTCCCTGATAAGTGTAATATTGACCCCGAAGTAAATATCTCAGAGACCCTGTCAATACACCAGACAAGGGAAGTTAAGGAGTTTATTAGATTAAATAAAGAGGTATTCTCCCCAGTCCCAGGAAGGACTAGCGTGATTAAACATGACATTTTAACAGAACCAGGAAAAAGGGTCAATCTCAAACCATACAGAATACCCGAGGCTCGTAGAAAAGCTATCAGAGCAGAGGTTAAGAAAATGTTAGATCTTGGAGTCATTGAGGAGTCACAAAGTGACTGGAGCAGTCCAATTGTGCTGGTACCAAAGCCTGATAATACAGTACGGTTTTGTAATGATTATCGCAAACTGAATGCTATTTCTAAGTTTGATGCATACCCCATGCCTAGAGTTGATGAGCTAGTAGAACGACTTGGGAGAGCTCGGTACCTCACTACACTAGATTTAACCAAAGGTTATTGGCAAGTACCACTCACAGAGCGAGCAAAAGAAAAGACAGCATTTTCTACTCCTGACGGCCTATTTCAGTACAGAGTTTTGCCTTTCGGCTTGCATGGTGCCCCTGCCACATTCCAAAGAATGATGGACAGAATACTAAAGCCGCATGTGCGCTATGCAGCTGCATACTTGGATGATGTTGTAGTACACAGTGAGGTTTGGGAATCTCACCTTCCAAAAGTACAGGCTGTCCTTAACTCAATACAAAATGCTGGCTTAACTGCTAACCCTAGTAAGTGTACGATTGGCCTAGAGGAAGCAAAATATTTGGGCTACTCTATTGGTAGGGGACTAGTGAAACCCCAAGTTGCTAAAATTGAAGCCATACGAAATTGGCCGAGACCACTGACTAAGAAACAGGTGAGAACATTTCTTGGCCTCATTGGCTATTACAGGAGATTTATATCCAATTTTGCTACAATTGGAAGCCCATTAACTGACCTTACTAAAGCTAATGCTCCTGTAGTGGTAAAATGGTCCCCAGAGACGGAACAAGCATTCAGAAAGCTTAAAGAAGCCATTTGTGCCCAACCAGTGTTGGTAACACCTGATTTTT
>OW240914.1:252124273-252212204 GCA_933207985.1 Pelobates cultripes
TATTGCTCCTTCAAAAAATGGACAAAGAGGTACACTGTCATTTTATGGGTGCGGCTTGGGGTGTGACCAGGGATGGGGCTTTTCTGAGAAATATTAGGTGGCTTACTAACATTTATCCAACCAAAATGTAATATAGAACACAATGTATCTCACTTACACAGATTAAATTTTTAAACATTGATTTATATTTTGAACATAGAAGTTTTAATGTGTGTATTATGCTTATGGTCATTGTGATACAACAGCTATATAAATACCGTATCCTTCCCTGACTAAATTGTACTTGCTGTTCCCTGTGGAACATATGTTTAATTCAGTTACATTTTTCATATAATTTTTTTTTTAAAAATATTATATTTTTACCTTTTGAAGCTTCCTTTCTGACTACAGTGGGAAAAAGTATGTGTATCAGTTGTATATGATGGTCAGAAACACTCCCATTAACAGTGTGGTAATGTTAAATTAATGTCTACTCTATTTTTTTTTTTTCTTAAGGCCTTTGGATTTATGACTCGTGTGGCCCTGCAAGCAGAGAAAATGAATCACCACCCAGAATGGTTTAATGTGTACAACAAGGTAGTTCATTACTTTTATATTCCATCACCTGAGCATAAACCACATTAGGATTTGTTTTTTCAGTATATCATTTTACTGGGTTTTGTTAGTCAAATGGGAATAGTGCTTCCTGCAAAGCCTCACACTGTGGAGACCTGATCAGTCCCATGGTGATATTCTTAGAGGTTATGACATAGAAATAGTTGTCAAGTGTCAGTGCCTAGGCGATAAGTACATTCTATCACTGTATTCCATAGCACATATAAGCATGGTGACAAGATTCTAGGTTCTATTCATAGTGAAATTTTACTTTTAGCAAGTGATACTTTGTGCATGAATAAGCGGTTCTATGTATATAAAATATCTCTATAAATAGTATCAAATAAGAAATGTTAACTTTAATTCATTGTATGCACTACTGTTAGGCCACTTTAAAAGTGAGATCATTTGACAAGAAATGAAAGTCACTTTATTATTGTCATTGACATAGTTTAAAAAATAATCATAATAAATAGTTTCTGACTAACACCAATTTGTCTAGCTGTTGGGTTGATAACCATTCATTTATACTTCATGAAATTATTTTCAAATTGTTTGACTTAAGACAGAGTTTTCTAGGTACCTAGAAACAGTTTGCTCTGGTGCCTTCCCTTAAAGGGACACTATAGTCACCAGAACGACTACAGCTTTCAGAGAAAATGCAGTTTTTACATTACTGAGAACACCTCCAGTGACTGACACTCAGAGGGCCACTAGAGGTGATTCCTGGGTCATTGCTACAAATTGCGCAGAAAAAATTACAGGGAAGGGGGGAAATATTACAGGGAGGGAGGGGGGATATTACCAGGGAGGGAGGGGGGAGAGTATTACAGGGAGGGAGGGGGGAATATTACAGGGAGGGGGAGGTAAGGGTCTCTGGGGGGGTTACACAGCGCAGACACCAGCTGACAGACTGGCTCTAAGCCCTACCCTGAAAATAAGCCCTAGTGTGTTTTTTGTGACTAAAATTAATATAAGACCCGGTCTTATTTTCGGAGAAACACGGTAGATATTCTGTAAAAATAATATT
The DNA here is from genome assembly GCA_933207985.1 of Pelobates cultripes. NCBI lineage: Eukaryota > Metazoa > Chordata > Amphibia > Anura > Pelobatidae > Pelobates > Pelobates cultripes. The sequence goes on from OW240914.1 coordinate 252,125,898, forward strand.
TGAGTTAAAGGGACACTATAAAAAACAGAAATATAGTGCCCTGTGCCTTTAAGACCATCAAACAATACAAGTGAATAACTTTCACATAAATATTAATTTCCAAATTTGTATAGAGTGCACTGTGCTTAAACACACTACAAATCAGTTGCTGAGTGATATAAATACCACATACATGTGCAATAGCATAAATAAATTGTGCCAATACAAAAGTGTTAAAGTGCACTAGTGACAAAAACACATAAGTGCAAAGTAAGGATAAAATTCTTTAAAAGATTACCTCACTTTTAAAAGTTTTAAAATTGCTTCTGTTAAAACTTCAGTGAAATGCTCAAAAAGAAAAAACAGAACAAAAACTCATAGAGCAATTTGCATAAAACATGTTTTATGCATATTGCTCTATTTAGTAAAATGTTTTATGCATATTGCTCTATTTAGTAAAATGTTTTATGCATATTGCTCTATGAGTTTTTGTTCTGTTTTTTCTTTTTGAGCATTTCACTGAAGTTTAGGAAACTACGGAACAACTGGACCACACGCAAGTGGAGTGTGCAGCCAATTTTCCTCCCAGGCTGGTGGTTAACCGCAAGCTAATAGAAGAACAGGTGGGTGGTCGCCGTTCGTATAGTTGAACACGTGGTGGCGGCCATCTTGTTAAGTCGAACGCGGTCTGCCGTGTTTTGCCGTCGAGCTTTACCTAATTTGGAACGGTGTTCGACAATTCGAACGTCACTTTAACATTGGCTATTTACACGAACGGCTCCCGTTCGTACATTTGAAGTGCATTTGAACCTATGTGAACTATGGTAAATAGACCGGCTGCACAGCCCAAATCTGTGGAACTGTTTTGGGCATGAAAGCAATGCTTGCGGTCGGTCAAATGTGACTTTCAGCTCTCTCTCGAACCCCTGAACCGATTGCTATGATTTTTGAATATGTTGTTCCCATAATTATGCCCGTTAGGAAAATTAATGTGAATTGAATGTATAACTTTTTTTTTTTTATTAATCTTTCTTTTATTGTGGCATAAGATGCACAACGTACAGAATCGGAAGTAAGGAGTTAAATCAGATAGGCAAAAAATATAAACAACAGCTAATATCAATTTATACTCATAAGCAAGACTGCCACTGTTTTATGTATAATAAGAACTCGCGTTGTTAGGTTAAGTACGTGTTGGATGCGCATATTTTTGGTGAGGTAGCTAAGACACAGGTTAGCTACGACTTATCTGCTTGAGATGAATAGTTGACAGGCTATCTGGGTGCATGTCTATTGGGTGTAGGACCTTGCGTGTCAAGCTAAGTGTGCATGGGTGCGTTACGTATCTTGTACAGACGTTGGTGCTGTGTTAAGTAGCCATGTGTGTGCTACGAAAAAATGTGACTTGGCGTGTCAGCATGGAAAGCCAGTGTAAGCTAGATACCAGAAAATTGTTAACACTTAAAGCATGGAAACGTTAGTAGGTTGCGTAATACATCATCACCTATGTTGCTTTTAAACAAGCAAGTGTGGTGTTTGCTTGGCCATATGCCTGGGGATGGTGGAGACCGGGATAACCCCCACCGGTCCAAGGGGGGGGGGGAAGAACCGTGCTGAGATCGTAGCAATTAGTGGTTGCGAGAGAGCGGCCGTCTCTCCCGGGGCTCCTCCACTTGTCATGCCGAGAGTACAGGACTCCAGGTAAAGGTTGAAAAAACAGCGGCTTTAATAAACGGGCCGAAACGCGTAGGACCATTGTCTATATTTATTTTATATATTTTTATATATTATTAAAGCCGCTGTTTTTTCCTTTACCCGGAGTCCTGTACTTGAGTGGAAGTATCCAGGGGAATCTCCCAGGCCCCCCATGTCATCAGGGGAGGCACCATAAATGCTTGAATCATACAAGATCCTGTGAGTGCATTTTAAATTGCACAGTGTGAAAATTGTACAACAGTATTACACTATATTTTTTTGTATATTTTTATTTAGATAATCAGCCCGTTCCCTCGTTGTGTGTGTGTATATATATTCACATGGCTGTCACCCGTCTGGTGGGCATGGATAATGCTAACTTGGGCAGGTGCCCAGACAGCTTTGCATATAGCCACAATTTTAGATGAATGCTTGATGTCTTTTCCTCCAGAGTTGAGTAGGCTCCGTTCCTTGTACAGGGCTCATTAAGGTCTGGTGAGCCTGCTCTGTAGCATGAACCATGCTCTGTGGGACAGTGAAATCTCACTGTCCCACAGTAAAGTTAGAGTTTCCCGGCCAATGCACCATAAATGTTGCAGGTGGTCTTGGTGTCAGGTTACACAGACTCACTCCGTAGGAAAAAAAGAAATCCACAGTTTATTCATAGCCGACTACGGTCTCATCACCACAGACCCATGTCTGCAAAAAGGGCTCTCGGGTTAACAGTGCTTATATGTGACAGATGATGCAGCTTATACGGAATAGAGATATGCAAGGGTTACTCCCATACTGCAACAATTAATAACCAAATAGCATGCGTTTAACTATTATTTTATTCATTTCCTACTTTACTGCGTAGGAACATTCTTAGAATTCCTGTACATGTGTCCTGGCCCTGAACATGTACAGCTCTTGTCCGCATTTCCGAGATAGTCTACCACAGAGTAAAGAGGTATGCCCACCTTTGAAATAAAAACCTGGAAATGAGCATAGGACAGGTTTATCAGAAGCAGGTGTAGATTGCAGCACCAAAAAATGCATTTTTTCTTTTAAAACATTTTTATTTTATTTTTACAAACCCCATGCTACATGTTTCATACACTGTTCAGTGTCTCTGCTGCCAACAATTTTGAATAATATATCTGCTTTGAATCTATCTTTTTGAATAAGTGGCTGATAGCTGTATAGCTTTGTTTGGAGTTTTTGGTTGCAGAGTTGGGAGTGATATTGCGATATTTAGTCCGAATGTGACATGGGAACAATAACAGTAACTTTCTAGAACAGTGGTAGTAGTTTAGTTGATCTCTCCTCTCTGTCTTTTTAACCCCTCTCGTTATAGCTGGATAATGATCTCCATTATTTATTTATTTGTTTTTATTTGTATTCATATTTACCATAATTTTCTTTTTCCGGAGAGATCCAAGGCATTATCGCTAATAAGTAGCTCCTTCCCTTTTGGGTAACCGGACAGGAAAGAAAACAAAGATTATAAAAGAAACCTCCCCTAGTCCTTTGTCTAGTAATGATTTTTTAGGCAGAGAAAAAAAGGGGAGGTGGGACCAATTGATGCTGTCATGAATCTCTCCAGGCAAACAAAATGACAGTAAATATGAATACTTTTTCCCGGACAATCCATGGCAGTACCTTATTGTCTGTGGAAACTAAATGAGCATACACAGAACACTTAGTTACAAATAGATTGAAAAAAAATCTGATATTTGTAACCAAGTTAAGGACTTCTTAACATGAGCAGATTTGACATCATGTCTTGACAATGCCCACATTGTTGCCTTGAAAATGCCTTCTATAGGAATTTTGTGCTGCAGCTGCCATGAGGAAGAGAGAGACCTAGTTTATGTCTGTCTGAGATTTGAACATTCTGAACTTTTTAAGCTTTATAAATCGCTGTCACTATCCATCTACTCAAAGTAGGTTTGGATGCCATAATTAAGAAATCAGTATTTTAAACATCAAATAGAACAACTTTGATATGTTAGAGGTGACTTCTGAGGAGAACAACACACTTCTGATTCTCATGCCTCCCCTGTGCTACAGTACTCTGTGAAGATAATTGCTCTACAGTGCATGTTGGGAGACTACATCTCCACAATACAGCAGGCTGTGTGAGGGCATGCTGGGACATCACAGTAGTATTCCCTCTGCTCCCTGATCCCCATTTCCTCTCCCAATAATATTAGAGAGCAAGACCTACCTGAGGTTGCGCAAACCTTAATATGGCTGCTCCTTTTATGGTGTGGCATGTCTCTGGAGCTCCGTTGGTGGTAAGTGCTGATGTCTGCTGCAGCTTCCACGCATATTGGGACCTCTTCCTCCTTGCCACAGCATTCAGAAGTGGATTGGCAGGAGGGAAGCCAGGTATGTGGGCCGTAGCACACTGAAATGCAGCAGTTGCCATCTAAACTTAAGCCCCGCGCACAAGTCTTTTGTTTTTAACCTCTGCAGTGACATTCCGTGTACAAGACGACCCCCAAATTAGACTAAAAAATTTAGAAAGAAAAGAGTCTTATACATGGAAAAATACAGGTTTTCAAAGAAGCAAGTAATCAAGCATATCTTGAATAGGTTCAAATGGAGATGATGATAATGATGATAATGATTATGATGATGATGATGATGATGATAGTGCACTGAAGACTAATGGAAGATCCAATGGCAGTGACAAAGCTTTTAATGGAGGCCTAACTTTCTTAACAGCGGTCATTATACTTACAACCACAGGTTCAAAATCCCATCGGCACCTATAAGGGTGGATAAAGCTTAAACTTGTAAACAAACCTTTATCAATTCCTACCTCTGCAGTGCCTTTTGTCTTGGGGAAGAAATATTTTCTCCTATAAGCAGGTCTTTTAATTGCCTCTTCTAATGGTTTACTAGAGAATAGTTCACCTTTAAAAGGCAAACCTTCCAAATTATTCTTTGCAGCAAGATGGGCCATAATGTCTATTTAATTTCGGCCATCAAATTCAGGATCTTAGATCTACTATTTTTGCTATCAATTTCATTCTCCAAGTTAGATATCCAGTTCTTTAGAGCTCTTGAAACAGCCGTCAAAGCCACAGCTGGCTTTCATGCCATCCCTGCAGATAAATAGGCTTTTGTCATATGTATATTTATATGCCTGTCCATAGTGTCACAGTAGGAGGCAACATCATCCAGGGGAAAAGCGGTCTTTCTACCAAGTTGTATATTTGCCACATCCACTCAAGTTTTTTTGTTTTTTTTTAATTCAAGTGAGGTAGTTCAAAGTAATAGGGGAGGGTCTTTGTGGAACACCAGACTGGTTTTGATAGTAGTGGTATCACAAAATAAATCTTGAAATCCAATAGGACATGTGGAGAATAAACAAAAAGTTTTTAAATATTTAGATATTACAAACTTCGGTAAAATGTATGAAAGCCTACCTAAAAGATTCAATGACTCTGCTTTGTTTTTTTTAAACAATTTTATTTGGAAAGATACATATTTTTTTAGTTACATGTGATGTACAATCCCTGTACACAATTATCCCCCATGATAAGGGATGCTCAGCAGTTGAGAAAATTCTAAGGGCTGAAAATAGGATCGCTGATCATCAGATAAGTTTTATCATTCAATGAATTAATATAATTTTTAAAAATAACTATTTTTGGTTTTTAGACTCCTTAGTTTTACAGAAACAGGGGACTACTATGGGGACCAGGTTTGCCCCCATTTATGCCAACCTCTTTATGGCAGTGTGGGAGTCCGCAGCCATTCTGGGTGGGCATGACTGGCAGCCAAACCTAGTTACATATTTTCGATGCATTGATGATTTTATTTTTATCTGGGAGGGCTCTGAAAGCTCTTTTAATCAGTTCTTACAACATGTAAAATCTAATGATAACATATTATTTTAACTTGCGAATATAGTCAATATTTTATTCACTTTTTAGATTTGGAAATTTTTATTCACAACAATCAGGTAAATACAAAAACCTTCTTCTAAAAAGTATGTACTAATAATGTTATAGATATGTCCAGTTGTCATTACAAACCCTGGCTACAAGGAATACCAAAAAGCCAGTTCCTTCGACTTCGAAAAAATTGCTCTCATATCCAGGATTTTGAAGAACAATCACAAACCCTAATAAAAAAAATGTAACCAAAAAAATTATCCTACTAATAATTTAAATAAAACACTAAATATTAGAGAAAAGAACAGATCAGATCTTTTAGAATATAAAAATAAAAATACAAAAAGCACCTTATCATTGCCAATTATTTTTTATTTTAATAACAAAAGCAATGTTATGAAAAAGATCATTTACAAACACTGGCATATATTAAAACAGCATGATATCTTAGCTGTAATTATTCCCGATAGACCAAATGTCTTTTTTCCCTGTTTTAAATCTATCCTTACAAAATACTATACCAAACAACACTATACTTCCCCCTCCCCTCGCTCTTCTTTTTTAACTAAACCAAAAGGTTTTTTAAAATGCAATAAATGTGTAGTTTGCAGAAGCACAGATTGCACCACTAAATAAAAAAACTACCACTTTTAAATCTTCGATTACACAAAAAACATATTCAATAAAAGATTGTATTAATTGCAACACAAAAAACTTAATTTAATTATTGGAATGCCCATGTTGACTCTAATATGTGGGCATGACCACCAGAAATCTAAAGATCAGACTAGCAGAACATTGTCGTAATATTGCCAAGGGATATGAAAATCATTCGGTGTTAAAACATTTAAATACCTTAAGTGCATAGTTATAGATAAATGCAATATCTCACAGAGAGGAGGTGAAATAAAGAAAATTATGGGGAGTAAAGAAATGGAATGGGCCTATAACTTAAAGACCCTCTCTCCACAGGGTCTCAACATAGATTTTGATCTTTTTAACTTCCTATAGATTCCCTTTAAAAAAAAAAAAAAAAATTTTTTTTATATATATATATATCTCTTCATCCCACATATTTTATAATTATATAATTCATATCAATATTTCCTACTTTTATTCTTACATATTTTCTACATTTTATATTTTAGTGTGTAATCTATTTATTCCTACATATATTTTGTGTTTTTTATAAATCCCTCCTTTATTATATATATATATGTATATATTTTATATATATTTTATATATTCTTACATTTTATAAGTCTTAGCCCATAGACACCTAGAACACTCATAGTTACTTACCTATATGCACTCTCCTTCATATATGTCTTAATATCTATGTATAACTGTATTATTGCCTCCCATTATGTTTATGCTTATTTTTATACCCATATGTTTCTCTCTATATTTATTATTGTACATAACATCTTTTATATATATATATATATATATATATATATATATTTCTTTATTTTCTTGTGCATGATATAACTAGAGCAATTTTGGTACACTGTTCCCCGAGTCCTGAGGTAAAATTTAAGCTTGTTCCTGGACTCCAACTCTTCTGTTTTGACTGATCTTTTCTCTCAACAAGTAATTTTACACGTCAGTTATATTTAGTTAGCACAGAGGAAAAAAATGGTCAAGCCAATTCTGTGTTCTGTCTGCAGATTCCAAGTAAGCTTTAATAATTTATATGTTGATTGTCTTCTCCTCTGGTCTTTCCCGGTTCCATTAATTCCTCACCGTAGCCTCCTTGTGCTGAAAGAGTCTCTTTCCCCATATAACATCAGATCTTTATTCCTGATACAAATAAACTACCTACTTCTAGAACCTCCAGTTCAACATCTAACCTCCCTAGTTGCATTCTTCTATTCCAATATTCTCTCCAGTGTATCCATCTGTTTGCTGTATATGTGCCTATCAATATTCTTAAAGGACCCAGTATTTATCTAGCCTGAGTAGTGTAATGTTTATTATCATCCTCATTGCTAACAGAAAATCTAGAACTTCTAGAATCTAGAAGTGTATTTGAAAAAAATAAAATAAGCTTCTAGTATCTTGTCTTCTTTAACCCTTAAGGACCAAACTGTCATGTGTCCTTAAGAGGTTAAAGGTTAATTGTGAGGCAAAATATTTTTCTAAATTAATATTCAGAGATTAATGAAGAAACTAGAAAGCTACAATTTCTGGGGAAATTGTATAAAGTGTTCTTGCCTCCACCAGTAGTCTACAACTGGAGTGGGCGGAGTAACTGTTGTTATTTATTTATATAGCACATTTAATTGCAACGTTGTTGCCCAAAGTGCTTCACAGTTACATTAACCCCTTAAGGACACAGCTTCAGAAGCTTGTCTTATGCTTAATGACACAAGCAATTTTTTGCATTTTCTTGCTGTATGCGTTCAACTGCAATTTGCATCTCTCTCGTTTATTGCACCGACACATATTATATACTGTTTTTTAAAGGACAGAAAGGGATTTAATTTGATGTAACATATTATATATATATATATAAATGCTTATTTATTATTTAAAAAAAAGAAACATTTTGTGTTTTTTGTACAGTTTTTGCAATAATGTGTGCCTAATTAGTGCAGGTTAAAGAAAGTAATTAAAAATAAATTAATTTAGTTGTTCTGATTTACAGAATATATAATGTGTCTGGAATTTTAAGTTTTTTTTGGTAGTTACAGGTCACAAAGCACAAGGAGTAAAATAAACTTTTAATGTGGAGCGATTTTAGAATTTGGTATGTTTGTCTTGTAAGCTTAATAGCCATAAAAGAAAACAAAATTGCCACACAAAAGTATATATTTATATAAAGTAGACATCACAGGCTATTATCCTAAAGTTGTTTTGACACTTTCTACGTAGCCATTTCACCGCCAATCTCTGCTAAATATTGGAGTAAAATTTTGTTTTTTTGGGTTTTTGGCACACAAACTTATAACAAAGAACTTCTCATGTGTGTTTTGTAAAGTTGGTGTGTGCTATTCCTGTACAAAGTTTTATTTTGTGTTCAGTTACTTCTGCTGAGTACAACGATACCCCCATTGTATGTCTTTGGCACTATTTCATGAAGCTACAGTGCCATATAGGAGACCTGTCCGTTTCAACATTTACAGTAGAATTTCGAGAGGCGGATTTAATGGGCCTATGCTTCAATTTGGGGTATTATAGCAGTTTGACTGTTCAAAAAACCCCACAAGGCCTACCATTTGTAAAAGTAGACACTCCAGGGTATCTCATATGGTGCATATTGTGCCTTAACATGCCCCCATTTTTTCACCAATATATGCCAAAGTATGTGGTAAAAATAATTTTGGGCATTTTTTACATACATATTAAATTTTTGCTGGGCATTTTGTACATTTCATATGTGCCACTAAGTTCAAAGCCCCCAAATTATCCTCAGCTAAGTCTTCTGAGTAAAACAAAATGCCCAATGTATGACCTAGACACTATTTTGTGAAGTTACACTGCTGTAAAAGAGACGTGACAAGTTAAGGTTTTAAAGTGTGAATTTTCATGGAGGGTTTTGATACATCCGTGTCCCACTTTGGAGCGCTTGAGCAGGCTACATATTACAACTACACCATAAAGGCATACCATTTCTTAAAGAACACATCCCAGGGTATTTCAAAAGGCATATTTTGAACGTTAGCGTGGGATAATTTTTCCGCTAGCTTGTACCAAGTGTAGTGGTAATAAGCGTTTCTTGCCTTTTTGACACACAAAGTGAGTTTGCACAGTATATTTTGCAAATCGTATGTGTGCTACAACTGTATAATACTTCATATGTTGCTCAGCTATGTCGGCTGAGTACAGCAATACCCCCGTATGTACCTTTGCCAGGTATATGTGGACATTGAAGGGGCACATTTGAGACACAGCCATTCCATTTTTTTTTCAAACTTTGAATTTTTACGCTGTGTCCATGTCCCATTTTAGAGTATTTTACAAGGCTATGTAATCTAATTACACCATAAAGGCATACAATTTCTTAAAGAAGACATCCCAGGGTAATTCAAAAGGCATGTTTTGAACCTTAGCGTGGGATCATTTTTCCGCTAGCTTGTACCAAGTGAAGTGGTAATGAGCATTTTTTAATGTATTTTTTTACTTTGTAAAACTTTTTTTACTTTGTAAAACCCGTTTTTAAACTTTTTTTTACTTATTAAATGTTTTACACTTTCTTAACTTTTTTACACTTTTAAATTTTTTTCTAAACTTTTCTTTTACCGTTAACCCCTAACTAGCAGTAAGCAGCACTAACAGTAAATTCCCCCCTTTCCCATAACTCCCACCCACTCCAGCTAGCAAAATATATATAATTATAAAATATTTAAATTAATTAATTAAATAAATTGAACCCCTGAGGGTTAAAAAATAAATAAAAGTTAATCCTCAGGGGTTAAAAGAAATTAGATTACAGTATAATACTGTGATCTGTATTTTGATCACTGTAGGCAGTGATCAGCTGGCAGGGAAGGGGTTAATTTTTATTTAGACTGGGTAAAGGGGGTGGTATTTTTTTTTTTTTTACTTAAACGTTACTAAAACATTTTTTTAAACTTTTTTTTACCTTTTTAAAGCTTATTTTAAAACTTTTTTTTAACGTTAACCCCTAGTTAGCCTAACACCAAATTCCCCAATTCCCCACTAACTTCCACCCATCCCAGCTAGCTAAATATATAATTTTTAAATATTTAAATTAAATAATAGAATAAATTTAACCCCTTAGGGTTAAAAAAAAAAATAACCCTCAGGGGTTAAAAAAAAATCAGATGACATTAAAATGTATACCCTGCCAATTGATCATTGTAGTCAGTGATCAATTGGCAGGGAAGGGGTTAATTTTATTAAAGCAGGGGAAAGGGGAGGTGGGATTTAACTTTATTTTTTTACACAGGGAGAAGATCAGCAGCACTGATCCGTCTCCCTGCACTTCACACAGAACCCGGAAGTGCAGGGAGGCGGAAGGTGAGTATACTGAGCACATGTGCTCACTCTGACAGCCTGTCAGAGTGAGCACCAGTGCTGGGGCAGCCCGGTTGGGTGCTACCAGTCTGCCTCTATATTAGCACTGTTAACCCCGCGATCGCCGCGATCTGGGGTTAACTTTAGTAAATGAGCGAAAATTTCTGTCTGCGGTCGGGAAGGGGTTAAAACACACATTTATAAAAACATTAGCAGGTGTACAAAACGCCCTGTCTATGACATCACTTGCTGCTCCAGCCTGGCACAGGTCAGAGTATTTTGGCGGTTGCCATCTTCAAACGGTCATATTTTAAAAACTATAAATCCTACATCGAAGAGCTTTATATTGTGAGAATCACAAGACCCTGACCTACATTTTGATGCATAGTATGTCTCTGAAGTATTACAAATGAAGGCACAGTCGCAGTTTAGAAATTGCTCTTCAAGTTTGAATTGGCTAAAGTGGAGTTTAAATGAATGTCAATGGATGGCGTGAGTTGCAAACAAATTGTCATATTGTGAAAACTATCAGGACTATGCCTTAACCGTGGACATTTTTAGTGGCAGCAGGGATAGCTGAACGTGTTGATATAAGGTTTGTGTAGGTGGGGGGCGTGGCCGGGACGCCGAGCGAAATGGGGGCTTAATCAGGGAGCTCCCCGCCGGTTCTGCCTCTAAACCTCGCCAAGCACCTGAGTCAGGAAGCGCAATGGGGAAATCCCACAAGGCAACGTCGGCCGCCAAGTCGGCGGATACCCCGAGGGGGTCCCCGGCGTCATCGACCCGCCAATACATGACTACACCGGCGGACCTTGCCTCCCAGGCCTCCACTGATTCAGAGGCCGCGGACCTCACTCCACCAACTACCTGGGGAAAGGAGACTGGACGGCACAGGAACGCAGGGCTACATCCAGACTGGGTGGCCCTGCTGGGCAAATTGCCAGCAAAGAGGAGATCCTGCAGAGGGCCAGAACGACGGAGAGGCTGATCTTCCGGGGGTCCCAGGTCCAGCTGTTTTCTGATCTCTCCCCAGCGACCTTGGCCTACTGTAGGGCTATGCGCCCACTTACCAAGATACTGCAGACCCAGAAAATCCAGTATCGCTGGACTTTTCCTAGTGGCCTGCAGGTCTTTACGCCAACAGGCCCCTTCCTGGTGAAAGAGGAGACGGATCTGCAGGAACTTACCCAGGAGTTGCAGCCTCCCACACTACCGATGAACTGGCCGGACCCACTGGCGTTCTACGCACCCACAGTCGGTGGCCAACCCCTGCACCCGAGACCGCAGAGACAGAGAAGAGGCAGGCTGCAGGCGACGCGCCTGTCTGGGGCAGCAGCGTAGGCCACAGAGCAGCCTCCAGGGATCCGTGAACCTCGGGCCTGGCTCTTCTAGGCACCCGGATGCGTTCACGCTGCCCGCCAATTGGCCCGCTGACTGCAGGTAACACCGACCCCTGGCGCTTGGACACTTTCTCGCGATGGGACCCCTCACCTCCTGGGAACTCCTGGGAGGGAGGGGTTGGAGAGGGGGGGGACCAGGAGCCCATGGACTTTCCACTCTGGAGGTTCGCTGGGGACGGCCACTGACACCAAGGGGGGCAGGGGGGGTGCCCTACCACCGGAGAGGGGGGAGGTACGGTGGGGGCGGGGATACCCTGCAGCGGGGGGGGCCTGTCCTTACAGCGCATTTGCCAGGTGGAGGGGTGGGGGACGGGGAGACCTAGCGGCCTATGCCCTGGCTGGGTCGGGCTGGGGGTGCCCTCCCTCCTGAGCGTGATGACCCGTGCAGGAGAGCCGGGGGGGGGGCCCGGGCTCCTGGGGGGATTATGGGGGTTAGACGGAGGAGGTTGGGGTCAGCCATGAACACCACACTTGGCGGGATGCGGATGGGACGGGGGGGGGAGGGCGGGGCCCGCGGAGTCAGAATCTCTAATGGAGGGTTACAAGCAGGCTGGCACGTCAGGCTGGCTGTCCCAGGCCATAGTTTTTCTGTATAAGAGTTTCTGAATTCAATCTTTGCATGTTCTTATGGCAGGCAATCACTGATCCTGACATTCTAAGATTAGGAATAGCCCTAGGGCATCGTTTTTCTATGGCAAGGTAGACTAAGTTTAGCAACTTGTTTGCAAGGTACACCATAAGGTAGCAGTGTATGCCGATGACCTTCTCTTTTTTGTCTCCGGACCCGAAATCTCCCTCCCGAATATCATTAAGGCTCTTAGGGATTACGTCGAGATCTCAAATATGAAGATCAATTTCGCCAAGTCGTGTATACTTAATATATCCATACCTCACCATCGGGAGATGTTGCTGCGTCAGGGCTTCCCGTTCCAATGGGCAGATAGTAAAATCAGGTACCTGGGCATTTGGCTCCTCAGACATAGCTCAGATCTCTTTAAAGACAATTTTGCCCATATGCTGTCCACCTTCAGAAGGGAGACGGGAGAATGGGCAACCCCCACATCTCTTGGTTCGGCCGGGTGCAGGTCGTGAAAATGAATTTCCTACCATGGCTGCTATATTTGATGCAGACAATACCCATATGTATCCCCAGGACGTACTTTGGATCCCTCAATGGGACTCTGAGAGAATACATATGGAGGGGGATGAAGCCAATGCTAAAATTCCAGCAACTGACACAACCCAAGGAGCGGGGAGGGATGGCGCTGCCGGACTTCCTCCTTTACTATATAGCATGCCACCTACTTAGGATAATGGAGTGGTCAAAACAAAATGTACACAAACAATGGAAAACAGTGGAGGAGGCGGAGCTAGGGATCCCCATAGCGTTGGCCCCATGGTTGCCGAGGGGGAGGGGAGACAGGGCGCCCACCTATGTCAGGGCTACCTTGAAAGTATGGTACGGTATAGCAGATAGAGCGGGCATCACCCCTTACCAGTCACCCTTACTGCCCCTGACGTACAATGGGGAGTTCCTGCCTGGATTGGACCCACTGGCACTTAGGGGCATCATCCCTGACCTACTGCCTAGGCTACACCATGTTCAGACACCTACGGGGCGCAAAACCCTACCAGATCTTCTGGGAGGGTGAACCCCCACCTTCTTACAGCAGTTCCATTATGCGCAGTTGACGAGCTACCTGCAAACCTTACCTCAGGGAGGGGCATTACGATGCATCCCCACGGGGTTCGAGCAATTGTGCCTTGAACCGGAACCGCTCCCACACGGGGTATCCATCCTATACAAATTACTCCAACAGCACATTCCGGTGGAGACACCTAGGTTTCGGAAGTGGGAGAGGGCCTTACACCGACAGTTTAGCGCAGGGGAATGGGCCAAAATATGCACTCTATCGCACCATTGTGCTGTCTTTAGTAGGCATCAGGAGGCCGCATATAAATTGCTCACACAGTGGTATCGCACCCCAGATGTCCTCCACAACATGCATCCCGACCACTCGGCACAATGCTGGAGATGTGGCAAAGAGACAGGGACACACATACACATATGGTGGGAGTGTGAGAAAATACAATTCTTTTGGAGAGGCATACATATCATGCAGCAGATATTCTCGGACCCGCCACCACCCTTTGACCCCTCGGTGATGCTCCTACACCTAGTGGCAAATACAAACGATCACTAACTATACGGATCATCAATATCGCAAAACAAAGCATTCCTCAGTACTGGAGGAATATGGAGGCACCCACGCTTCGTTCGTGGTTTGCCCAAATGGAAGTCCTCAGGGCGACAGAGGAGGTTTACATGAAGACCTCAGACAGGGCACAACAATATTTGGACATATGGACTCATTGGATAGTGACGACAGCAGGGGACTCATTCACGACAGCTCTAGGGGAGACGGACCAGCCCCAAGGTACTCAGCCCCCCACGGGCTCAGGGAGAACGCTAGAACCCGCACAGAAACCCAGGCAGTAGGGATCATTGGACTGCAGGCCCTTAGGGCCAGAACCCAGGGGACTACGACTCACCCCAGCCACCCAGGACTGACTTGAGACTGACGGATAATGATGCCCAACCTATGCCGGGAGCGGTGTGCCCCAAGAGGATACGTCTACTCTGGCCACCTAAGCTAGACGAGTTCCCCCCAGGAGGAAAGCACGGGAGCGGACTGGGGAGGGTTCACGCATTTGGGTGACATTGGGATGGGCTCCTTCTGGAGGGCCACACACCGGTAGTGGGACAGGTAGAATAAAATCTGAGACCTATTTTTCATATCTAAATGGTTGGAGACCTGCGTGTCTCATCAGTATCACTTACTTTGAGAGATCTGCGAATCTCGAAAGTTTTAGTTTTTTTGTTGTAACACTGTTTCTCTACACTCTGAACGTAAAGCTGCATTTTATTGTTTCCTTGATATGTGAAAACCTTCAATAAAAGGCTGTTTACAAAAAAAATAAGATTTGTGTAGGTGGGCTTGAAAATGAGGGAGTGGTGGCAGTTTAGAAATCATGTCCTGATTTTTCAGCTTTTGCCAGCTCCCACTCTAGTTTTGAACATTTTGCCATTCATTCCTATGGGACCAATCTCGCCACAAGAACGACGCTATTCCGTGAACCATTCAGCGAAACGTTCCACAAAGTAATAGTAATCCGATAAATTTGGCTATAATAAGAATAATATATATGTGACATAACATTAAGTGGTCTTGCTATGCAAGAACACTTAATAATATATATGTGAGATAACATACATTAAGTGGTCTTGCTATGCAAGAACACTTAATAAGCATTATTTTGGGGGTAACAAAGGGAAATTGCAGTGTTATTCTGATAATAAAATCACTTGAATATGTTATGTAAACTAGCAAGCATTATTACTAAGCACTCTGCCATTACCAGATGAACAGAACTATATTTGAAGACAAAATTCTATGCTAAATGTGTTCTTATTTTATGTTTACAGGTTCAAGTAACTCTGACAACTCATGATTGTGGAAGCCTGACAAAAAAGGATATAAAACTTGCCCAATTTATTGAAAACGTTGCAACATCATAATACAGAAATAAAGAATGCTGTCAATAACTTTTTATGTTTCCTTATATTTTGCTGCTAAACATACTAAGTTGCCATTCTACACAAGTTTAAGGATCTGATTATGCCTGACACTAACCTGTGCATTTTCTCTTTTGTTACTTGCATCCTCCGCAACTAGATTTGAGACTTCTGGAGGTGCAGAAATCTTGGGAATTCAACACCAGTAGACGTCACCCTAGTATTTAGTCCTTTAATAAATTGTTAAAAATATTAGGCAGGAAACTGACCACTTAATGTCTTTATCCTGCCTAATCTCATTTATGAGTATCTATCGCAGCTTATCATTCTCTTCTATTAAAGAAAAACTATAGTGTTAGAAATAAAAAAAAAACTGTACTCCTAACATGCCCTTTAGCAACAGTTTGACTACTTAACATGGGACTCCACCAGGGGACCACTGGAACCATGCAGGGTACTGTAGTGGTCATGGTGCCTAGACTGTCCTTTTGAGTTGTTTGAGTTGTTATTATTGAGTACTCAACTGAATCAATATCACGGAATTACAGCACACTATTTTATACTATATTGTATTTTATTAAATTGTTGAGCTGATGCCCTCATTATGAACATTGTGCTAGCTTTTCAGTAATTAACTGCAGGGCTCCATACTTCTTCCAAAAATTGTATTGTGGCTCTTTGGCAATGCTATCCAAGAAAATTACAACCTGTTTGAAAACTCGAAGATTATACACATGCCAGCATTTCAATTGGCCACAATTAGTGAAAGCAAGCCTATAATGTGGGTAGTTACAAAGACTTTAACTTAGTAGAGCTCCAGGCTGGCCATATTCCATCTATGAGTTCATTAAGGAGCCATATTTAATTTTATAGTTTGCAGCCTGCATTTATTTATATCTTCTAAGTACCATGCTCATCTGCCAGCATATTCATTTAGTGAGGGAAGGTGAATTGCCAGCTGCTACAAATATATATATTTTTTATAACAGACCAGAAAAATTCACAGTATGCTGAAAAAGTGCAAGATGACAAATAAGCAGCATACACTATACATTATTGCCTGAAATGTGCCATATACATGTTTGGTGTATGTGTGGGGGTTGTGCGCCTGTTTGAAGACGCATGTGTGTGTGGGGGGTGGGGGGGTTGGGTAACACTCCACACCTGCTCTATTAATATCAGAGAGCCAAAGGTCCTAAGAAGAAACTTGTGTTACCTCTTCTGAGTTAATCCCTGCACTGTCCCTGGATGTCCATTGTTTGTATTGGAGGCAGGCAGTGGACTTCAGATAACAGTTTAACTACTTACAATGCAGGGGTGAGGGCAGTCCTAGGACCATAACCATTAAAAGAGAATTGTGATGGTTATATTGCGAAGAGTGTGCCTTTAATCGTTTATACATAAATAAATTGAATTATGGGCACATCCGGAACATGCATTTCTCAGAAGTCATGCTGTCATAAAGACCAAAGTGTATATAAAATCAGGAACAGCACACAAACACGCAAAAAAAATACAGATTCGACTTAAAATCAGATTTTTTTAAATTAAAATCACCTTTCTTAGTAAACAAATATGGGGATTCAGTTTCATCATATGGCCATATGGAGGAGACTATGGAGGTTCGTAATAGACTATTAAATAAGAAAGATCTTTTATGAATCTTCTGTAATAGTTTGCGAACCCTATGAACCTTTGTATAGTTTTTAAACCTTGAGGTAAAGGTATCTTTGTTAAGCCCACCACTACGTAACAGTATTGGAGGGTACTCCAATATAGGTGGGTCCTAGACTAATTTTAACATGGGAGATTAACATGCTACCTGCAATACATACTACATAAACGGCTTCCAGAAACTCAATTTATGCTTTCCTGTGGTCACCTCCAACTAAACTTTTTTGACTGTAATATAATAGCAGTCAGTTTCCTTCACGCGTGTGCGTTTCAGGGCCTGCCCAGTGCCACCACTCACTCACTGGTGTCACAATAGCTTGCATTTAAAAAAAACAACTTTTTGGACTGTAATATAATAGCAGTCAGTTTCCTTCACGCGTGTGCGTTTCAGGGCCTGCCAGGGCACAGTGTCACACCAGTGCAACTCATATCTGGTGTAACAGTAGTGTACATTTAAAGAAAAAAATTTTTTTTTTGACTGTAATAGATTGAATAGCAGTTAGTTGTCTGCAAGCGTGTGTGTCAGGCCTACAGCGTCTACTCTGCCAACTTCTGCCACTGCACAGTGCCACTCATATCTGTTGTCACAGTAGCTTGCACGCATAGTACCACTAATCGAAAAAAAAATGACAGGCAGAGGCAGGCCACCCCGCAGGGGCGTCGTGTGGTGCTGTGATTCCCTTTGGCCCTAGAATAATGCCCAGTGTTCAGAGGCCACGTACCCTGAACTCGAAAAGTTCTGAGGACATAGTTGACTGGCTAACACAGGACACCCAATCTTCTACAGCTTCCGCTCGGAACCTTGACGCACCATCCTCCTCCAGCTTAGCTTCGGGCACCTCTCAAGTTACAACTCGCCCGCCTGCCACCGCCACCATCAACACTAGCACCACAGCAGCTTCACTTGGTATGTCAGAGGAGTTATTTACACATCAGTTGGAAGAAATTAGTGATGTGCAACCATTATTGCCACAGGATGTAGATAACAGGGATATGTCTGTCAGGCAGCATTACACACATGGAGGTATGGTGTGATGATGTTGTACCCGCTGCTGCTTCCTTTGCTGAGTTGTCAGATACAAGTGAAGCGATTGATGATGACGATGCGTCTGTGCATGTCACGTGGGTGCCCGCTAGAAGAGAAGAAGAACAGGGGGAAAGTTCAGATGGGGAGACAGAGAGGAGGAGGAGGAGACGAGTTGGAAGCAGGGGGAGGTCGTCGCAAGGAGCTAGTGGCACAGTCAGACAGCATGCATCGGCACCCGGGGTCAGCCAGACAGCACGCCAATCAACACATGCTGTTGCCACCACCAGAATGCCGTCATTGCAGAGCTCAGCAGTGTGGCATTTTTTTTGTGTGTCTGCCTCTGACAACAGTGATGCCATTTGCAACCTGTGCCAAAAGAAACTGAGTCGTGGGAAGTCCAACACCCACCTAGGTACAACTGCTTTGCCTAGGCACATGATCGCACATCACAAACGCCTATGGGATCAACACATGAGTACAAGCAGCACACAAACTCAAAGCCGCCATCCTCCTCCTGGTCCAGCATCTTCAGCCACGTTAACCACTGCTGTCCTCCTTGCCCCCTCTCAACCATCCGCCCCTCCGTCTCTCGCCTTGAGCAGTTCCTGCTCATCTGCCCACAGTCAGGTGTCTGTCAAGGACATGTTTGAGCGTAAGAAGCCAATGTCACAAAGTCACCCCCTTGCCCGGCGTCTGACAGCTGGCTTGACTGAACTCTTAGCCCACCAGCTTTTACCATACAAGCTGGTGGAGTCTGAGGCGTTCAAAAAATTTGTAGCTATTGGGACACCGCAGTGGAAGGTACCCGGGCGAAATTTCTTTGCACAAAAGGCAATCCCCAACCTGTACTCGTTTGTGCAAAAAGAAGTAATGGCATGTCTGGCACACAGTGTTGGGGCAAGGGTCGATCTGACCACTGATACCTTGTCTGCAAAGCATGGTCAGGGCAGGTATATCACCTACACTGCGCATTGGGTAAACCTGCTGACGGCTGCCAAGCATGGGATGCGTGGCTCTGCAGAGGAGTTGGTGACACTGCCACGACTTGCAGGCAGGCCTGCTGCCACCTCCTCTACTCCTCCTACTCCATCCTCTTCCATAACCTCCTCGGCTGAGTCCTCTTCTGCTGCTGCGTCTTGCTCCACATCAACGGCACCCCCCCAGCTCCCCAGGTACTATTCCACATCCCGGATACGGCAGTCTCACGAAAGCAGAGAGTCACACTGGACCAGCACTCCTGTGCGCCCTGAACGCACAGGTGGATCAGTGGCTGACTCCGCACCAACTGGAGATCGGCAAAGTGGTTTTTGACAACGGAAGAAATTTGTTGGCAGCATTGCATTTGGGCAAGTTGACACATGTGCCGTGCATGGCACATGTGTGTAATCTGATCGTACAACGCTTTGTGCATAAGTACCCAGGCTTACAGGACGTCCTGAAGCAGGCCAGGAAGGTGTGTGTGGCCATTTCAGGCGTTCCTACAGGCGCACTTTTCAGATATCCAGCAGCGAAAAAACATGCCAGTGAGGCGCTTGATTTGCGACAGCCCGACACGTTGGAATTCAACACTCCTAATGTTCGACCGCCTGCTCCAACAAGAAAAAGCCATTAACGAGTATTTGTATGACCGGGGTGCTAGGACAGCCTCTGCGGAGCTGGGAATTTTTTGGCCACGTTACTGGACGCTCATGCGCAATGCCTGTAGGCTCATGCGTCCTTTTGAGGAAGTGACAAACCTAGTCAGTCGCACCGAAGGCACCATCAGCGACATTATACCATTTGTTTTCTTCCTGGAGTGTGCCCTGCGAAGAGTGCTGGATCAGGCCGTAGATGAGTGTGAAGAGGAAGAGTTGTGGTCACCATCACCACCAGAACCAGCCTTATCAGCATCGCTTGCTGGACCTGCGGCAACGCTGGAAGAGGATTGTGAGGAAGAGGAGTCAGAGGAGGAATGTGGCTTTGAGGAGGAGGAGGAAGACCAACCACAACAAGCATCCCAGGGTGCTCGTTGTCACCTATCTGGTACCCGTGGTGTTGTACGTGGCTGGGGGGAAGAACATACCTTCAGTGAGATCACTGAGGACGAGGAACAGGACATGAGTAGCTCGGCATCCAACCTCGTGCAAATGGGGTCTTTCATGCTGTCGTGCCTGTTGAGGGACCCTCGTATAAAAAGGCTGAACTACAATCTTTCAAGCCATCCAATCACAGTGCTCTGTGTCATTTTACACAGCGTGGGAAAGTTCTTTTGAATTTTCCCACGCTGTGTAAAATGACAAAGAGCACTCTGATTGGCTTAAACCAGCCAATCAGAGTGTTCTTAGCCTAATTACAGGGCGTGGCAAGGCTTTATAAGCCTTCCCCCACCCTGCAGAGCTCAGTCTGCGCGGAGCCCTCCATGGGTGAAGATGGATTATTTTTTTGTGTGCTCGTTTTTTTTTTATTGCGTCGGTTCTTATGGCTTTTTATTTGGCCTTTTTTGGGGCTGAAAAAAGAAGATTGTAGAAGAAAGAAAACATCAAATGGTAAGTTATTTTTACCAATTTTTTTTTTACAGGTTTTTAGTTAAAGGTCCCCCCCTCATTATTTTTAGGGTGAGGGGGGTAGGTAGGGAGATCATTTTTTGGGGGGGGGGAGGGGTGACTAGGGTCCCCCCCTTTGTATTTAGGGCCCCCACCCACCGCTCAGGGGTGGGGGCTGGGGGGACAATAGGTCCTCCCCTTATTGTTAATTTTAAGGCCCCACCCACCGCTCAGGGGTGGGGGACGGGGGGACAATAGGTCCCCCCTTATTGTTAATTTTAGGGCCACCACCCACCGCTCAGGGGTGGGGGCCGGGGTGGGGACAATAGGTCCCCCCCTTATTGTTAATTTTAGGGCCCCCACCCACCGCCCACAGCGCTCAGACTACACAGGGAGGCTCAGAGCAAGCCCCGTAGAGCTAAGGCCCCCAAGAAATCCCTGTCCCAGCTTGCAGCAGTGGCACACAGGATCAGTAAGTGAAATACTCTACCTCACCTCTCCGTGCACACATCTGAGACTGTTTCTTCCTGGCTCTACTTCTTTCTGTGTGTCTCACCTCCTTTCTGTCTCGCTCTAGTTTTCTAGCTGTCTCTGGCTCTCCTTTCCTTGTGTAACTCTCTGTTTCTCTAGCTGTCTCAGTCTCTCCTTTCCTTGTGTCACTCTCTCAATCACACAATCACACTCATTCAACTACACACATACATTCAACACTCACTCAGCAACAGTACAATCACACAAATAAACCACACACATTTCAGCCATGTGTATTGCTTAGTGGGGAGTGACGAGGAGCGAGAATATGCACAGTGACAAGAGGGCCCTACCTTAATACTTGCACAAGGGCCCAGAGGTCCCTAGTTACACCCCTGGCTCCCCGCCATGGGCCCGTGGAACAGGTATTGCGGTTGGACCGGGGCCCACACACTAAGGGGCCCACCGGGTGGCACATACACTTAGGGCCACCCAGTGTGCATGTTTCAGCAGGGGCCTGGTCGGGCGCTGTGGCTCTTTAACAGCACGACCAGGCCCCTTTACGGCAGCATGGAAGGAAGTGTAGACCGTGAGTAACTTTCTCCCACAGAAACAATTAGCCGCATGGAGAGAGGCAGAGCGAGAGCAAGCAGAGCCATACCCCAGCTCCCGAGAACCCTAGCCAGCACACTGGACCCCAGGAAAGGTACCAGCAAAGGTCGGAAACTGGCTTTAAAAATTTAAAGTTTGTGTGTGTGTGTGTGTGTGTGTGTGTCAGTATGTCTGACATACTCCTGATACATTATATGTCATTAAAACTAGCATGCAGGAATAATGGGAGGCATACACATTCCACCAAAAACAACTTTATTAGGGATAATAACAGTGTTGTGTGGACCAACAATAGTCCAAATAAATAATAAAGATTGGATATCTTCCAAAAGCTTCTCATTCTAATTACTACTTTATTCTAAATATAGCATACCACGGTATTGAACAATTCCTATTTAGTTCAGCCACATAACAGAAGTAACTTACTCAAATCTTCCATAACATGGAATCTTGTTCAGGAAACAGAATTGCAAGACAAATAATGGTAACTTTAAATTTGGTTTATTCAAATGTGATGAATTCCAGCTTAGTAATGTTCAATTCTTCTTTAATTAAACTTTTCAATAAAAAAATAACGACACAACGAGAAGACATATCTGCAAAATTAACTAAAGAACAACCATGCATTAACACTTTTTAGTAACTTTAGTAAAATAGAAAGAATAAACTGTTCGATCAGTTGGTTAGTTCAACTCAAGAACTGCAAGCCGAACACAAGGCACAACTGTAAAACGTACTAATCCCATTAAAATGGACGTCGGCACGTTTTCATTTCAGCAAAGATGTCCACAATGGTATCAATTTTACGTTTTCTAGCTCTCTCATTTTCAAATCGTAATAATGCTAAACCAGAAAGTCTTTGTTGTGACATGGTGCTTCTCAAGTAATTTTTGATTAGCTTTATTTTTGAAAATGACCTTTCAGCACTTGCAACTGTTACTGGAATGGTGAGGAACAGTTGCAACGCTATGCACACATCGTGTAGATTTGATGACATGGCACAGTTTTCAACCAGCAGAAGATTGGAAAGGTCCTTTACAGTGGAGCATCTCCGAATCTCTTCCAGAAATGTTTAACAAAAGCTCAGAAGTTGTTCTGGGAAAGCTGGTGATATGTCCTCTAAGTAGCATTCTTGTAGCTGTGAAGCAGCTTTGAACAAATTATCATCAGTTTCAGAAGTACTGAAGGCTGAATTATATTAAATCTTTGCATGACATTGCTCATTCCAGCAAATCAGTTAGACAGCTTGATTACGTCTAAACATCTATAAAACATAGTGGTTTTAAAGCAATTTTCAGGATCCTGCAACCTTTCATCTATTGAAAGTTCAAAGTAACGCTTCACTTTTTTTACCCTCTTAATTTCTGAGTCTGGATGCCCCACTTTTCTGAAAGTTCTACCGCTGTCTGTTTTGCTGCATCAAAATTATCCCTATATTTTGAAAGGGGATATGCATTTTGTATCAGATAATATCACAGCTTACCTTACCTTACATATACACTTAAAGGACCACTATAGGCACCCAGACCACTTCATTGAGCTGGGTGCCTATAGTGGTCCTTTAAGTGTATGTGATCTGCATGCACTGGCATACATACCGTGGTCACAACCCTGTGACCATGTGCCTGCAGGGGGAGGTGGCCCACAGATCAGTTTTCGCACCGGGGCTCCATGGATCGTGGGCCCCATGGATCGTGTGTACGCCACTGGGCACAGTTATACGTAAACAGGATCTTGAAGTATTTGAAAAAGCATTGAGAGCTGTGAATGCCTTCCCTGCGAGAACTACTAGAACAAATGCTACAGTAGGTGCTGTTTCCCATTAATCTGGAAGAAGGGCATATATATGGCCACTTCATTGAGCTGGGTGCCAGGTCCCTCTAGCTTTTAACCCTGCAGCTGAAACAGCAGTTTCAGAGAAACTGTTATGTTTCACTGAGGGTTAATCCAGCCTCTAGTGGCTGTCTCACTGACAGCCGCTGGAGGGCTTCTGCGATTCTCACTGTGAAAATGGAGGGCCGGGCGCGGTCGCAGGGGTGGCAGGTATGTATGTCAGTGACTATGCCATTAGAAGGAATAAGTGCAGTCCGGTGACAGAACTTTCTTGGCAAGGCAGGAAGTGGTGATGGGAGTAATAATAGGAGTGTCTTCAGGAAAAGGTACAGATGTTTCTGGAGCAGGAGGTGGGGATTTCTCCGAGGTACTGGCTGCGGGTTCTTGAGGGACACTGGTAACCTTGAATGTTGTAGTCTGGGTACCCTTTTGTGTTATCAAACGTGGACAGGTTATAAAGCAACCTTGGCAGTTACCAGGAGGTTTTGCAGGGATGGCAGGATGGGTCCTTATGTTACCCAATAGAAGTTTTCTTGGCCTAGGTCAGTGATGTTGAACCTATGGAACGTGTGCCAGAGGTGGCACGCCAGGCCCTCTCTGTGGGCACGCGGCCATAGGTATCCGGGGTAGGGGGCCGCTGGCTGTGTGCATCAATGCAGAGTAGGCACCTGTCTGCCCAAAATGGCAGACGCCTACTCGGTTTCCATGTCGGGAGGGTGTAGATCTCCCTCTTTTTTGGGCTACAAAAAAGAAACCAGCCCCACCTGGAGATAAAACCCTTCGCTAATGAATCTCTAATATACTCCTCCATGATAGTATGATTTCCACTTCAAACGTGGGGCACCGGATTTGCCGGCTCGGAGGGCCGGAAACCAACGGACCGGAGCGGACCTCCAGAAAGTGGGACACCCAGAGCCTGATCACCTCCAACATACAGCCGTTGTCATCCAGAAGGCTACTAGACTGGTAATATCTTATCCGGTGAAAGTATGAGAAATAAAAGTAATTTAGGTCGTGCCATAGAATACAATAATAAAAGTGAAACAAGTATAACAGGCATAAGTTAAAACAAAATCTCTTGATAAAAAAACGAATAGAAGCAATACAAAAAGTACTTACGTATATAACAAAGCAGTATATATAAACGAATCATAAAATTAACAAGCAGTTTACATGTCCACTTAAGAAATGATAAAAAGGAGGAGTAGTCCAAATAGAGAAGTGGTCATCAGATTCTTGTTCCGAGTAGCGATATGTGAATAGAACAGAGGAGAATTCCAATAGTGTATACTGTGGTTGGAGTTTCTTTATGGAGATATAAAACGAAAGAATATCTCACTCACCTATTGTGGAGCTCGAACTAGCTCGGGTATACTTCGCAATCAGCGGTATTGGTCCCCCGCTGTTGGGATATAGGTGTATACACGTGAAGAGAATCCTCGAGAGAAAAAAATGTGGTACACAATAGTGCTCACTGTATACTATATATAACGTGAAATAAACGTGTATATATATGTAAAATACTCACCTTTAGGTGAGCAGAAATGACTGCTCACTTTGATGGTATAGGTGGTATCATCCCCACCTAGGATTCTTGAGCAATAAAGATGCTTGTATAGAAATAAATAGAAAACCAGGTCCAGAAGTAAAATAAAATAAATAAAGTATAAAAAAGCTAGAATAAAAAGGATATGGCAAAGAAAAAAAGGGAGTGTATACTAGCCAATAATCCTTTATTAATATGAAATAGAATAGTAAAATAGCCATCACTATCCTTCAATAAAATATTTTTTTTGCATGATCAGCCATATTTTCAAAATCAATGTACCGTATATACTTGAGTATAAGTCAACCCGAATATAAGTCGAGACCCCTAATTTTACCCCAAAAAACTGGGAAAACCTATTGACTTGAGTATAAGACTAGGATGGGAAATGCAGCAGCTACTGGTAAATTTCTAAATAAAATTATATCCCCCAAAAATTATATTAATTGAATATTTATTTACAGTGTGTGTATATAATGAAGTGTGTGTGTATGAGTTCAGTGTGTGTGTGATGCAGAGTGTGTTTGTGTATGTGATGCAGAGCCTTGGTGGGGGGTGGGCCTTTTTTCTTTTTTTTTTTTAATAATTATCATTTTAATATTATTTTTTTTGTTATATTCTTAATATTTTTTTATTTTATTATTATTTTTTAATATTATTAATATATATATTTTTTATTATTTACATTTTTATTTATTTTTATTCGTCCCCCCTCCCTGATTGTTAGCTGGGAGGGAGGGGGGCTCTCATTCCTTGGTGGTCGAGTGGATGGGCTATGTAGGAGGGGGGCTGGCAGAGAGCTTTTACTTACCTTCACAGCAGCTCCTGTCAGCTCCCTTCTCTCTCCTCGGTCACAAACGCACACTGCAGTTTGGCTACTCACTGTTGTAAAAAAAGACCCCCACACCTTTAAAAACAATCCACGGGGGTCCCTACTCATGCACCGCAAGTGGAGGCCACTAAACTAAACGGGGGACCTAGTGTCCCCCCTCGGCCCCCACCCATGAGTGGCGAGTGGGAGCCTTAGTAAAAATAGGGGGGGAGGACCTATTGTCTGTCCCCCCAGCCTCCATCCATTAGCGGCAGGTGGGGGCCCTAGGACACAATGGGGGGGGACCTACTGCTTCCCCCCTAGCCCCCACCCATGAGCGACAGGAGGGGACCCTAATAAAAATAGTGGGGAGGACCTATTGTCGTCGTCCCCTCCCCCACCCATGAGCAGCAGGTGGGAGCCCTAGTGAAAATAGGGGGGGGAGGACCTATTGTCCATCCCCATGGCCCTCACCCATGAGTGGTGGGTGTGAACCCTAAGATACATTAAGGGGGTGCTACTGCCTTGCCCCCCTGGCCACCACCCATGAACGGCGGGTGGGGGCCCTAGTGAAAAAAGCGGCAGGTGGGGGCCCTAAGATACAATAGGGGGGCTGCTGCCTTGCCCCCCTAGCTCCCACACTTAAGCAGTGGGTGGGGGCCCTAGTGACACAATAGGGGGAGGACCTATTGTCCCACCCCGCCCCCACTCTTTAGTGGCGGGTGGGGGACCAAGTGAAAAGGGGGGGGTGAACCTATTGCCCCTCCGACCCCCACCCATTAGCGTTGGGTAAGGGCCCTAAGACACAATAGGGGGGGCTACTAACTTCCCTCCTGGTACTAACTTCACTCCATGAGCAGTGGGTGGGGGCCCTAGTGACACAATAGAACTCCCATGAGCAACTCCCATGAGCAGTGGGTGGGGGCCCAAAATGACAATAGAGGGGGACCTTCTGCCAGCCCCCATCCATGAGCAGCAGTACAATAGTGGGGGATCTGTTGTTGCCCCCCCCAGCCACCTATTAGATGTCTTCTTTTTTCTAAAACCTTCTTTTTTCAGCCCCCAAAAGGTCATATAAATAAAAATCCATAATTCACACCAAAAAAAAAACCTGAGCGCAAAAAAAACCCATGATACCTCTGATAGGTAAATCTTGAGCCTTGCCTGATTGGTTACTTGCTCAAGAATTGGCTTAAACCAACCAATCAGAGCACTCTGAGTAAAATTGCAGGGCTTGGGAAGGCTTCATAAGCCTTTCCCAGCCCTGCGGAGCACAGTCTGCGCGGTGCCCTCGCTGGGTGAAGTTGTATTACTTTTGTAACTGTTGTGGAAATGAGATATTGACATATTTTTTAGTTAGTAAAATGCCTATTTACTCATTTAACTGAAATCAGTGCATAAGCTATTAACACATATTTAGACAAAATGGCCACTAGAAGCTTCTAACCCCTCCTTCCCTATAACACCGACTAACTACCTCGTGTAACAAGATGGCGCTGGAATCTGCGGGAGACCCTCATGGTCTCAGTGACATCACCCTTAGTAGGCAGAGCATTAAGGGAACCACTTAACACCTAACCAATTAATAAAGTATTATTTCATGTTATCTCTGACAATGCTTATGATGTAATTTTGCTTTAAAAGGGACCTGCCGTCCCCTCTGAATAAACATTCCTCAAGTTATTCATCAACCTGAAACCTGTGTCTGGCATTGTTTTTTAATTTGGCCAGGGGCAGATAAACAGAGAATAATCAATTAATTGAATTGATTTCCACTTCAAACGTGGGGCACCGGATTTGCCGGCTCGGAGGGCCGGAAACCAACGGACCGGAGCGGACCTCCGGAAAGTGGGACACCCGGAGCCTGATCACCTCCAACATACAGCCGTTGTCATCCAGAAGGCTACTAGACTGGTAATATCTTATCCGGTGAAAGTATGAGAAATAAAAGTAATTTAGGTCGTGCCATAGAATAAAATAAATAAAAGTGAAACAAGTATAACAGGCATAAGTTAAAACAAAATCTCTTGATAAAAATACGAATAGAAGCAATACAAAAAGTACTTACGTATATAACAAAGCAGTATATATAAACGAATCGTAAAATGAACAAGCAGTTTACATGTCCACTTAAGAAATGATAAAAAGGAGGAGTAGTCCAAATAGAGAAGTGGTCATCAGATTCTTGTTCCGAGTAGCGATATGTGAATAGAACAGAGGAGAATTCCAATAGTGTATACTGTGGTTGGAGTTTCTTTATGGAGATATAAAACGAAAGAATATCTCACTCACCTATTGTGGAGCTCGAACTAGCTCGGGTATACTTCGCAATCAGCGGTATTGGTCCCCCGCTGTTGGGATATAGGTGTATACACGTGAAGAGAATCCTCGAGAGAAAAAAATGTGGTACACAATAGTGCTCACTGTATACTATATATAACGTGAAATAAACGTGTATATATATGTAAAATACTCACCTTTAGGTGAGCAGAAATGACTGCTCACTTTGATGGTATAGGTGGTATCATCCCCACCTAGGATTCTTGAGCAATAAAGATGCTTGTATATAAATAAATAGAAAACCAGGTCCAGAAGTAAAATAAAATAAATAAAGTATAAAAAAGCTAGAATAAAAAGGATATGGCAAAGAAAAAAAGGGAGTGTATACTAGCCAATAATCCTTTATTAATATGAAATAGAATAGTAAAATAGCCAAAACGCGTTTCGCCACACAGGGCTTTTTCAACTGGCAATTAAAAACAGAGACCTGGTATAAATGGGTTTATATAGACTTTCAATCCATTCACAAGTTCAAAATTGGCGCCAAAATGACGTCATAATTTATGCACGAAAGACATAAATAACATTTCTGTTAATAAACATAAATATACAGTTGTACAAGCTTTATAAATATATACAAAATCTAAAATGACTATAGAATTAATACAAATGTGTAATAATTACATAATTAGTTAAAATTAAATGGTGAATAAAAACGAAACCGGAAGTATATTAGTGCAAGCGATCATGTGATCGCACATGGCCCATAACATCATTGGTGGGTCAGGGTTCAAAGGAGATATAAGGAGTATAGAGGGGAAAAGAAACGGAAGTCAATGGCTTCCGGGTATTAGTGGTTACGTGACGCGGCGCGGTCAGTGACGCGATCACGTCACGTGTTCCACAAAGTGGAGAGATGACTTCCGGGTTTCGGCGATCACGTGACGCGGCATGACCAGTAACGTCTCCGCGTCACGTGCGCCCCAAAAAGGAAGATGGGCAATGTAGGATTACCATCAATAATATAATAAAGATGCCATAAGAGGCTAGAAACAGTATATGAATAAAAAACAGAACCTAAAGAGTATGATGCAAATAAGGCAACAGTAAAAATATATAGAAAACATATAGTTAAAAATTGTATGGTATATAAAGAGAACCCAATTTTTAAAAGGACAGTGAGAATAAAAATAAGTATAAGTAAAATAAAGATGTGTGTAATATCATAAAGGTACATATAAGATATGAAATGGAATGAGATAATATTGTAAAAAAATAAATGTATAAAAAATATATATATATAAAAAGGAAAAAAAAAAGATCTATAAAAAGAAAAAATATAGATAATAATTAATGGCAAAACATTTATAAAATTATAGAAAATTAAAAAGATCAAATTCCAAATTAAGACCCTCAGGAGAGAGGGTTTTAAGTTGAAAAACCCATTCCATTTCTTTCTTACCAAGAATATTTCTTATATCACCCCCTCTCCAGGGGATATTACATTGTTCAATACCCATACATTTAAGTAATTTCGGGTCTTTATTATGTTTAATAAAGTGTTTGGATACAGAGTGATTTTCGAAACCTTTAGTAATATTACGGCAATGTTCGGCTAATCTAGTTTTCAAACATCTTTTTGTCATACCTAT
The DNA here is from genome assembly GCA_933207985.1 of Pelobates cultripes. Taxonomy (NCBI): domain Eukaryota; kingdom Metazoa; phylum Chordata; class Amphibia; order Anura; family Pelobatidae; genus Pelobates; species Pelobates cultripes. The sequence goes on from OW240914.1 coordinate 252,155,853, forward strand.
ATATTGTAGCCCGCAAGGGCATTCTAAAAGATAAATAATGTTTTTTGAATTACAACCAATAAAATCTCCTATAGGGTATGACTTGCCTGTATTGGTCGAAGAGAAATGGGTAATTTTAGACCTAGTAGTTGGTAAATTTGTAGTTTTGCATACAATACATCTATTACATCTAAAAAAACCTTTAGGTTTTGTCATCATTTTTTTTTTTTTAAATATGTGTAAAATTCTTTGTGTAATTTTTAGTGAGAGTATTTTTAAAACTAGGGGCCCCTCTGAATATAATATTAGGTCTATCAGGAATTTGGTCTTTTAGAAGATCGTCTTGTTTAAGGATGTGCCAATGTTAATTCAAATTTTTTTTTATAGTTTTATTTTTATTATTGAAATCCAGGATAATAGGTAATATAGGTGGATCCTTTTTGTTATCTTTGTACTCTAGTAGAGCATTTCTATCTTGAGTTTTAACTATATCTAAAGTGGTGTCTAATTTCTCTTTTGAGTAGTTTTTTTTGATAAATTTATTTTTAAGTGAGGTTGATTGAGTTGTAAAGTCACTAGGTTGTGAGCAGTTACGATAAAGGCGAAGGAATTGACTTTTAGGAATACCTTCCAACCATGGTCTGTGGTGACAGCTAGATTGATCAATTATAGTGTTTGTACACACTTTCTTAAAAAACGTTTTGGTTTGTAAGGATCCATTTTGGATAAAAATATTGATATCTAAAAAGTTGATAGATGATTTGCTAAATTCAGAGGTAAGGATGAAGCCCTTATTGTTATTATTAAGATAGTTTAAAAATTCTTTAAGATTAGATTCTGAGCCTTGCCAGATAAAAAACACATCATCTATATAACGAAAATAGGAAACCAGGTTCGCCCTCCAGCCATGGTTTCCCCAAAAGGCCGAAGATTCCCATTCGGCCATAAATAGGTTAGCATAGCTGGGGGCGACCCTGGTTCCCATAGTTGTTCCTTTTTTTTGTATAAAAAAATGAGTCTAAAAACCAAAAATAATTATTGGTTAAAATGATCTTAATCCCATCTATTATGAAGCTGATTTGACTTTCTGGAATTACATTTTCTGTTCTTAAGATATTCTCAACTGCTTCACATCCCAGAGTGTGAGGTATGATGGTGTACAAGGATTGAACATCACACGTCACTAAAATATAATCTTGACACCAAATAAAATCTTTAAAATTACGTAAAAGCGACATGGAGTCTTTAAGGTACGACTTCATGCGTTTGACAGAGGGTTGAAGTAAAATATCCAGATATTCCGAAAGATTGGCTAAAACTGAGTCAATACCAGACACTATAGGTCTGCCTGGAGGGGTTTTCTCATCTTTGTGTATCTTAGGTAAAAAATATAAATCCGGAATTTTTTTATATATCTTTTTTTTCCCCCCTTTTTATATATATATATTTTTTATACATTTATTTTTTTACAATATTATCCCATTCCATTTCATATCTTATATGTACCTTTATGATATTACACACATCTTTATTTTACTTATACTTATTTTTATTCTCACTGTCCTTTTAAAAATTGGGTTCTCTTTATATACCATACAATTTTTTACTTTAACTTTTAACTTTAGCTTGAAAATTTTAAAGAATATCTTAATTTTAATCCTTATAACTTAAAATTTACGTTTAATCAATCCTCGGAAAGACTTTTTAGATTTAGATTTTTAGACTTGGAAATCTACATTAAGAATAACAAACTGTAAACTAAAACTTTTAGAAAAACAGTAGCTTGTAATAGCTTCATTCCACACAACAGTTTCCACAAAAAAGCTGGCTAAATAATATTCCATTCAGTCAACTTAGGAGGATCAAGAGGAACTGTTCAGAACCTAATATCTGCAAAGAACAAACTACAAGGATGATATCAGAATTCCAAGCAAAAGGGTACTCAACAAAAATACTTAATGAAGCTTTATCTAAAACTTCCCTCCTAACAAGAGATCAAATTTTAACAACAAAATTGAAAACTAGCAATACCAATTTAGAAGCTCCAGCTTTTATAACTAGATAAAACAACCATACTCATGAATTTAAAAAAAATTTACAAAAAAATTGGAATATTCTAAAAGGGGATCCTCAACTAGATCAAATATTAGAAAAGCAACCTAGAATAATATATTCTAAAGCCCCAAATCTAAGTCTACTATTAGCTCCAACAACTAAACAAGAAAAAATACAAGAAAACAACAATATTATTTCAAAGAAAACCTTAGGTTTCTGGAAATGTGGAAGATGTCAAGCCTATAAAAATAATCCAAATCAGCCAACCAAAACCACACAATTTGCCCATCCTCAAACAAAAGAATATTTTAAAATTAAATCACAACTAACATGTGACACTAAGGGTGTGATATATTTATTAAAATGTCCATGTGAAAAACTATATATAGGACGCACAAAAAGAACATTTAAAATAAGAATGGGAGAACATATTAGGAACATCAAAAAAGGACTCCATTCTCATAATCTTTCCAAGCACTTTGACATTAAACATGCAAAAAATCCTGAAGGTCTTAGTTTTATGGCAATACAAAAAGTCAATATCCCATGGAGAGGAGGAGATTTAGAAAAAGAATTAGATAAAGCAGAGGCAAGTTGGATATTTAAATTAGAAACATTAGAACCAAAGGGACTAAATGTAGATTTTGAGTTGCGAGCATTCTTATAAAAAACTTGTATACATTTTTTTTTTTTTAAATGTTTAGAAATTTTTTATAAAATCTTTTATAAAATTAAGTATTCTCTTTTTTATGTCTAATTATATTTTTATTCAATTAATGAATTATTCTTGTTCTGTTCTTTTTTAGTCCGAACGATTTCTCCTTAACATCAGTCTCTTATATAATATAATACTATTGTTCTCTTATATAGAATCATTTTCTTATGTATATGTAAATTTTTCAATGAGTTATGAAATCTCCTTTTCCAATAATATGTCTATATCAATCATTTAGATTAACTGGTATCCACTGATTTTTACAAATGCATTACATTGAAATTATACTATTTGAAAAATATGCTGACATATCTATTTTATCAAACATTCCAATAGACTCTCTTAATGAACTAGAATTTTATATATTAAAGGTCTCTCCTGCTCAACATCCTCTGATGAAGTGAGCAGCAGACTCACGAAACGCGTAAGGACATTATTTTACTTTCTGGCACTTACCGTAAAGACGAACAGGCTGTATTTGGAGCGCAGGAAGATCGGTGACACGCACGCGGCTCCCAACATCATCTGCCGGCATGACCAGCACCTAATAGCTGCTAACACCGTACTTTCCCGATTCCAGCTCAGCACATCTAGTTCTTTGCTTAATTGTAAGTGCAATCTCTGTTTTATTCTGTGGACAATAAATTTATTTTTAACACAGAAAGCACTTTTGAATCTTTGCACCAGTCTCTGCAAGACCGGAGGGATTTTTTTCCTATTATACTGCAGGTCACTAATTATGACCTGTTAGTGATTATTATTTCTTTTTCTATAAGTACATAAGTATATTGCAAACAACCATTGCTGCATATGCAATTAAATATATTATTGTACTACATTAATTCAGCTAATTCAGCATCCACTATTCCAGTTTGCAAAAGCAAAAGCTGAAATAGCTAACATTATTCATGGACTGTTATGAATTTTCATCCCAAGTGATACAATTGTATCAATATAGGGACATTCTTTTTACTATTGGATTTATTACAACACAAGCATACTTATATCATATGTTTTATATATTCTCTCTATTCATATGCTATTTTAAGTCATATTATGTCATTTCAGCATTTCTACATACCAGTTTAAAATTTAAAGGTATATACTACTCCTGAATATATATTGGATTATTCATCCAATATTTCTTTGACTATGCAAACATTGCCTACAGATCTCAGACTCTTAAAGGAACAACAAGCTGCTGCAACCCCCCAAGAAAAACAGAGTTGGAAGAGCAGGGGGGCCATTCTCTGAGATGATGTTTATACTATCAACCTTAAGTTCTGTCTACCCAAGAATATGTATCCAGCTGTTGTCCATTGGCCCATGGATCTGCCCATTTGTCAAAACATCTGATGAACTCTTTGATTGATAAATACTTTGAAGCACCGGGTATTACTACTCTAACACAGAACTATTGTAGATCCTGTGCAGTTTGTGCTAAATGTAACCCTGGGAAGATCGTTAAAACTGCACCCAACCACTTGGCCAAACCACAATACCCTTTCCAGAGGATACAGATTGACCACATCCAGATGCCAAATAGTGGACGCTATGAATTAGTGGACATGTCATTGTGGACATGTTCTCAGGATGGCCAGAAGCCTTCCCAGTGGCCAATCTTACCGCAAGAACTACAGCCAAACATCTTCTGATGGAAATTGTTTGCCGGTATGGTGTTCCAGAAGTGATTGAAAGTGACCAAGGAACCTCCTTTACCGCCTCATTAACACGGGAAGTCAGGGCAGCACTGGGGGTGACCCTTGCCTTCCATACACCATATCACCCGCAGAGTAGTGGTAAGGTAGAACGCATGAATGGCACATTGAAGGCCAGAATGCTTAAGATGTCCCAAGACACTAACATGCCCTGGCCTGAGAGTCTTCAATTAGCATTATTTAGTGTGAGGTACACCCCTAGGGGAAAATACAACTTATCTCCCTATGAGATCCTGTTCGGGACAGCACCAAGGTTGGGTTGTTACTTCCCCCAACAGCTTCAGATTCAGTCAGACGCTATGGTAGATTATGTGACTTCTCTCTCTCATGCCTTGACCAAAATCCATGCCCAAGTGTTTTCTTCTATTCCAGATCCTGAGTCGAATACAGGTACACACAAGTTGCTCCCTGGTGACTGTGTTATGGTCAAGAAATTCCTTAGGAAACACACCCTTGAGCCAAGGTTTGATGGTCCTTACCAAGTGCTGCTGATTACAGCTACCTCAGTAAAATTGGCAGGGAAGAGTTCCTGGATACACACCTCACACTGCAAGAAAGTGCCTGCTCCAGAAGACGTTGTCCCTACTGAGCCATGAAATTTCTGTGTTCCTTGTGTTTTCTCTTGCTACTAAACTTTACAGGGGCCCAGCAAGTGGCTATAACCAAAGATAACCATGTTTACAATTTTTGGTACAATTCCTCAAACACAGATGTAGCTACCTTTTCTTTTGATTACTGTGATATTGTTACTTGCGCCTTCCCACAAACACAATATGCTGCTATATACAAGGACATACCCAGTAAGAAGGACCCATATATTTGTGTGACAGGGGGGTCATGGGGACATCATTGTAGTTCTTGGAAAGCGGCTGGGTGGAACACAGGTACATTCATGGGCAAATTCCCATCTAGTTATTGCTCCACCTATCATAAGCAACTGAGATCCCAACTAACAGGACTGTGGTGGGGAGAATGCACACTAACTAAGGCCATAAATGCCTATCCATATTATCCCGGATGGCCATCATAATACGTTTGACCCCACGCACACACACTACAGAGTCAAAAGGGAAGTCCCAATCTGTGGTAGCTTTGATCCGCATGTTTATATTGATGCCATTGGTGTGCCAAGGGGGGTACTCAACGAATTTAAAACAAGGGATGAAGTAGCTGCCGGGTTTGAATCTCTGATTTCAATGATTACTGCTAATAAGAATGTCAATTGGATCAATTACATTTATTATAATCAGCAGCGGTTTGTTAATTACACTAGAGATGACCTACAGGGCCTAGCAGAACAGCTGCAAGCTACTACCCAAATTACATTTCAAAATAGAATGGCTCTGGATATGATTCTAGCAGAGAAGGGGGCGTATGTAAAATCCTCCCCGAGACCATGACATGCTGTACATTCATTCCAGATAATACCGGGCCCAATGGGAAGGTAACTATGGCAATAGAAAAATTAGATAGCCTTTCAGATGAATTAAAAGGGAACTCAGGGGTCACTAACGTATGGGACAGATGGTTTGGATGGATGAATGGTTGGCAGAGAACCCTATTCCAAGTCGGGACAGCAGTCGTTACAGTGTTCATTATCTTCCTATTTCTAACATGTTGCGTACTGCCTTGCATACAAAGGTATTTGCAAAAGACAGTAGGGAAGACTGTAGACAACGTAACCCCTACTTTCTTACATCAAGACGTCATTGACCTAGAATGTGACACACCACATACACCCCTTCAGCCCCACCAGTTCAGACAGACAACTGCATTTCTGTAGGGATAGCATAGGGAAAGCGTCTGTCTCTACAGGCAAGTCTCACGTGCGGAGATGTGGTGGACAAGCCGCTGCGGGTTACCCACGGAGTGAAGTGTTCGATGCTTGTTAAGACAGATGAAATATTAATCAACAAGGCAATATTAATCAACAACACAGTGAGAAACAAAACACCAACAATAATAAATTCCAATTTGTGGGGCGGAGCCTGCGCTCGAACTGAATGTCCGCGTGAAGAGGGAGCTCCCGAGCCGACGGCTAAATACAGCGATATAAACAGCGACCTACCAGCATAAAATCACCCCAGGGAGAGGAGCTGGAACGATGTCACAGAGGGGAGCAAGGAGGGTGACTGACAACAAAGAAAAACACTAGTTTTTCACGGCGAAAACGGCATGCCATAAATCACTAGCGCAAATATCACAAGATGGTGACGGCAGTGGAGATGACCGGGAGATATCCCAGCCACAGTCCCCACAACACCTAACACACAATACCATGCAAATTCATGTTGAAGTATTCCAGACAATGCTGGATGATATGGCTTCAAAGATTCAAACAACAGTCAAATTAGCAATAGCAGACCTTAAAAAAGATATTATAGAAATCGGTAGCCGCACAGCACATATGGAAGGCAAGATGGCGGAATATGCCGAAGCACACAACAGCATGCAGAAAAAAAATGAAGAACTGGAAGCAAAACTTGAGAAACAGGAAGTAAAAAACATGTATCTAGAGGACAGATCCCGGCGCCAAAATCTCCGGGTGAGAGGTATCCCTGAAGAGGTACAGACACCAGACCTCATGGCGTACCTCACAGACCTGTTCCACATCTTAGCCCCTGACCTCCCAATCGATATGCTACTCATGGACAGGGCGCACCGAGTAGCAAAACTACAACACCTACCCGCCTCTATACCGCGTGTGGTGCTTAAAATGCACTACTATCATGTGAAAGAATCCATCCTACGCTCAAAAAAACCACAACATGAGCTCCCGGACAAATATAAAGCGATACAGATCTATGCAGATCTATCGACTGAAATACTAAGACGCAGGAAAACTTTCAAAGACATCACAGCTGAACTCAGGAATAGGAAAATCCCGTACCGATGGGGGTTCCCAATCAAGCTATTGATCCTACGAGACGGCAAAACACAGGTAGCCTCAAACGCAGATTACAGAGCCTGATTGCTGCATTCCTGGGGCATCAGCCTAGCCACAGAAAAAGACAAACCAACCAAACGGTCGGCACTACATCAAGAATGGCAGACAGCGAGAAACTCCAAAGCATCCAAGAATACCAACGCTAAGTGAAAGAAACCAGGAGATGACGGATGGCATCCACATAGGCCGAACCAACCAAAAACATACCATGGACAATGTTAATCTCTCTCAGAGTTTTTGGGACATTGATTACCGACAATCAAGGGAAGCAAAACGGGAGAGGGTAATATACTCACTGAAAATGTATATATGCCAATACTGTAGATAATTATTCAATGCCCAAAAAGGAATAGGGGGGCTGGGGACATAGGGGGATAGAGAGGACCTTTGTGCAAATGCGCAACAGGTGGGAAAAGAAAGTCCACCACAGGAATGGGTCCCTGCTTAGTCTGTATGTCATGCCTCAGGAGGGAAGAACCCCCTCCCATATATCCCCCCCCCCCCCGAAAACACTCCCAACAATTACCCTAATAAATTAACCAAACCACAGAAGTAGGCAAGGACAGAGGCTCAATATAAAATAACGTAAAGAAAATCAGTGCCTTAGTAACCGATAAACCCCAATGGCGGAAAACGTAGAGAGGGAGGTGATCACAGGGCTGTATGGCCAGGTAGGGGTGTCAGCTCCACAGGCAATACTAGCCATTTGAACCCTAGCAGTATCATTTAAGGCAAGCGCATTACTACCATCACCAGGGAGGAGTTAATGTAGGGTTCCCTGGTTATTTGGCCGTTTTAACCAGGGACCACATTAAGGCATTTGTCAATGAGGCTTTTGGGTATACAAAGAGCACTTGCAAACATATCGGAACTTGGAATCCGAATGTTACCTCTCTGATAAGCTACCATACCAAACTAGCATTCTTAGATCTCCTTGGTAGGAGACGATTTCTATTTTTAAGAGCAGAGGTTCATATAATCACCACCAAGCTAAAAGCACAAGGCTGGAGGTACGATCTCTCCGCCTCTCCAAACATAAAAGATTTTCTAAGATTGACAGCCCTAAAGAATTATCTTCAAGGTAGAATAGATTAGAGCCGTTGGCCTGGGGCTGCGACCACTGGAGCGGCCTGCAGGCTAAAACCGGACTCCCCAACCCCCCAGATAGGGTGAGCTAGTGGGAGGAACTAGCGGGACGACCAGGACACAATGTTCAGGTTTCAACAACTGTTTTGTTTGTTTTTGTAAATATGTTAAATGTTTTATTTACACCTATGATCAGAGTCAAAGCACGCCACATATCTCTGTATACATTACACAAAAAGGCTGGGTTAACACTCCACATGTGCAACACAATCGCCTTATAGAACCAAGAAGGGTTAAACCTTTACACCTTTACCTAGCAAAGATCCCCCCCAAACAATCCTCTCAGAGTAGGAGCAGCGACCCGCCACAAGTCACCTCCCAAGACAACAAAGATCAAGACAGCGTACCCCAAAACCATACACAATAAGCCTAAAACTATACTCTCATAATGTACAGGGACTGAATATCCCATATAAACGCCACGCCTGGGAAGGGAACTTAAAAAAGCACAAGCCGACATAGTATATCTCCAAGAAACGCACTTTAGAACCGAGGCTCACCCCCACCTAAACCCCAACATATACCCTCACCAAGTGCATGCCACCACCCCGAGGAAATCTCGAGGAGTGTCCATTCTCCTCAGCAAAGACCTCACAGTAATATCACATGACCAATCAATAGACCCAGGAGGGAGGTACATTATATGGCACTGCACAATCAATGATATAGACTACACACTGGTGAATATATACGCACCAAATACCAACCAAAGAAACGTTTTGCACGGGGTCCTCACCAAAATTGAAAAAATTAGGAAAGGCATCCTAGTCATGAGCGGGGACATAAACCACGTATTGGACCCACTATTAGACTCAACCAGGCCACCCACGTCGCCTCACTACAAAACCCTGAAAAAACAAAGTAGAAGCCTCAGGAATCTGCTATCCATGTATGGATTAAGAGACGTATGGAGAGCCCTCCACCCGTCAGAAAGGGCCTACACACACCACTCCAAAGTACATAACACATACTCTAGAATCGACGGATGCTTCATGCATGAATCCACAATGGCCAACATACTGGAATGCGACATTCTAAATGTTGACTGGTCAGACCATGCACCGACACTAACATTAGCGAGCTCATACGAATACAAACACAGAAACCCATGGCGTCTCAATGAATATCTACTCAAAGACACACAATACTGCAAAACCCTAGAAAACGAACTCCACAGCTACTTTTCCACTAACGCTTCAAATGACCTGAACCCCCACACGATTTGGCTTGCACACAAAACAGTAATAAGGGGCACACTGATAAGCAGAGCCACATACCTAAAAAAACAAACAGAAAAAGAAGCAACACAATACAAACGACAACTGGAGGATCTTCATAAAGATAACCAAAAGCATCCATCAGTAGACCACAAAACACAAATCAATGCACTCCAAAACAAACTTAATGAGACCAGACTCCACAAATTCAGCCTCATGCTAAATAGACTAAACACTCGCACATACGTCCAAGGTAATAGAGCCAGCACACTTGTAGCGCAACGCCTACGAGAAAGACAGCAACAAACACGGATAGTTCACATCGTAAACAAGAAGGGCCATAAAGTCCACCTACCCTCAGACATATGTAAAGAATTTGCCCAATAGTACAGCCAACTATATAACCTTTCAAAAGACCCGAACACCCCGCAACTCACAGAAACAGGCATACAGTCCTATCTAACGGACATTCCACTGCCAACCCTGTCTGGAACCCAGAAGCAACTCCTGGAAGCCCCCATCACAGAAAACGAAATCTCAGATTGCATAACATCCTTACCCCAAGGGAAAGCACCAGGCCCAGATGGCTACACAAACGAATACTATAAGAAAATCACACCACATCTGGCCCCGCATCTCAAACGGGCATTTAACCACACCCTCCATACAGGGAACTTCCCAGCGGAATACCAGGCAGCTAGAATAATTACCCTACCGAAACCAGGAAAACCACCGACACACTGTCAAAACTTCCGCCCCATATCATTACTGAACTCAGATACCAAAATATATGCAAAAATACTAGCCAACCAACTTAAAAACATCCTCCCCTCTCTTATCTCAAACGACCAAGTGGGCTTTGTGCACGGAAGGCAAGGCTCAGACAATACACGAAAAGTGATAGACATTATACAGACGATACACATGGACCAGAAACAAGGACTCATAATCTCACTAGACGCAGAAAAAGCCTTTGACAGACTGAATTGGCAATTCCTAGAGGCTACCCTTAAAAAATTTGACTCCCCCCCCCACATACCTGACGGCCATTAAAGCTCTATACAGCCTTTCAAACGCAGCGGTATCTTCCTCAGGGTTCCAATCAGACCCATTCGACATCACACATGGGACTAGGCAGGGGTGACCCTGTCACCACTTCTCTTTGTATTAGCCCTGGAACCCCTCGCAGAAGCCATCAGACGCACTCCAAACATACATGGCATAAACGTAGGGGAAAAAGAGTACAAACTCAATCTGTTCGCAGATGATGTCCTTTTAACGTTATCCCAGCCACTAATTTCCCTTCCAAATCTCCAAAAAGAACTTCAAAACTATAGCGCTGTCAGGCTCCCGCGGACGGCTGCGAGGGGAGGCTGCACTCCGCTCGCAGTACTCACCCTCCAGCCGTCCGCGGTCCCCTCCACCTCGTGGGTACGGCGAGCGGCATCCTTCCAGCCTCGGATGCCGCCCGCCGTTCCCTCCACGTCCCCCAGCGGCAGCATGCATGACGCTGCACGCTGGGAGACCGCCCAGGGTTATACACGCCGGGTTCAGTCACCTGACCCGGCGTTAAAGGCAAAGTGCCAGAATCACAGTGGGAGGTCTAAATATCTCCCACGTGTGATTGTTAATTCTGATTGGAAATCATCCAATCAGAATTAACCTGAGGGTTTAAATACTTACCTTTCCTGTTCCTCCTTGCCCTGTTGTGGTCTTTGCTTGTTAGTATTGATTCTGAACTTGTGCTTCTGGTTACGTACTCTCTGGCTTGTTATCCGACTCTGTGACTTTCTCCTACCCTTTGACCTCGGCTTGTTTCACGTTATTCTGTCTTCTGGTTCCCCTTACTCGGCTTGTTTCCTGACTATTCTTTGTGTGCTTAGCCCGGCCACTCTAAGGTCCGGTACGGCACTTTGTGTGTGTGTGTGTGTGTTGGCGTGTTTGGTTCCCCGAATCGTGACATTACAACAGGGCCATAATGGAACCTGCTGACATACCACAGCTTCTAGTTAATCAAGAGGCTAGAATGGATGGCTTAGACCACCGTATGGATCAGTTTGCTCAAGCTTTACAAACCATTCTGGCTCGTACTGCACACTTGCAACCGGCCGTTCAGGAGGCTGCTGCTGCTGTGCCCGAACCCATTCCCACTCCAGTACCTGTTCCCGCTCATGTAGTTCACATGACGCCGCCACAGCGCTACAGTGGTGACCCAGCATTGTGTCGTGGTTTCCTCAACCAAATCGACATCCATTTGGTGATGAATCCACGCTCCTATCCCACTGACAGATCTAAAATTGCCTTTTTGATAAACCACTTGTCCGGGAGAGCTTTAGCATGGGCCAACCCCATTTGGGAAAATACGTCTCCTATGTCCTTTGCTGATTTTCTGACAGCTTTCAGACGCACGTTTGATCAACCCGGTAGGGTTGCTTCTGCTGGCAAGGCTCTGCTTAGGGTCCGACAGGGTAACAGGTCTGTAGCAGATTACACTATCGAATTTCGTACTCTAGCAGCTGAAGTGGTTTGGAATAATGACGCCCTCGTAACAGCCTTTCAGGAGGGTCTGGCCGCTTATATACTGGATGAAATAGCATCCAGGGAATTACCTGCTCTTCTAGATGATGTTATAGACTATGTGATTCTTATAGATAACCGTATTAGAGAGAGGCGTAGCCAAAGACGGTTGGATACACGGGTGTTACCTGCTCTACCCAGTACTTCCCTGCTAGCGTTACCCGCTCCTGTGCAGCCATCCCCTGAACCCATGCAGTTGGGTGCTACAGGGTTAACTGAGGCCGAAAGAGCGTACCGTAGAAGGGAGGGGTTATGCCTTTATTGTGGGAAGAGGGGGCATCACTGTAAAGCCTGCCCTAAACTACAGGGAAACTGCAGCACCTAAGGCCTAGAGAGGGGTCGGCCTCGGGTGTTATGACCTTGTCCCCTCATATGTCCATCTCTAGACCGTTTATTACGGTTTCTCTCTTGGTCAATAAAACCACTATAACAACCAAAGCCCTGATCGATTCAGGTGCGGCAGACAACCTTATGGATGAGACCTTTGCCAAAACCGCAGCCCTGAATTTGATTCGAAAGGAGACACCCTTGGCCGTTGAGGCCATAGATGGTAGACCACTGGAGAAACCTCTGGTGACCCATGAAACCCAGGAAATAGTTATGTCTGTGGGTGTTTTGCACAAAGAGAAGTTAACCTTCCAAATAATTAACTCCCCAACAGCCTCCATCGTTCTAGGTTTTCCCTGGTTAGTTAAACACAACCCTGTTCTTGATTGGGGTTGTTTAGACATACTTTCCTGGGGGGAATCTTGTCAGCGAGACTGTGTGGCTCATGTACATCCTGTCTGTTTACTTAACGTACCCACGGCTAAACCACTCTCGGTTTCTGTGCCCTCTGTTTATGCGGATCTTGCCTTGGTTTTTGAGAAGAGGGAGGCAGATAAGCTACCTCCACATCGTGAGTATGATTGTGCCATAAACCTCTTACCGGGCACTATGCCTCCTAGGGGAAAGGTCTACCCTCTTTCTGAAAAAGAGAACCAAATCATGGAGGAGTACATACAGGAATCCCTAAGAAAAGGTTTTATTAGAAGGTCCTCCTCTCCTGCTGGTGCTGGTTTCTTTTTTGTGGCTAAGAAGGAGGGTGATTTGAGGCCATGTATAGACTACAGGGGTCTGAACAATATAACGGTTAAAAACGCCTACCCTATCCCCCTCATCACTGAGTTGTTTGATCGTGTTAAAGGTTCTAAATTTTTCACCAAATTAGACCTCAGGGGGGCTTATAACCTTGTCCGTATAAAGGAGAATGACGAGTGGAAGACAGCCTTCAACACACGCAGTGGGCATTACGAATATCTGGTCATGCCTTTTGGATTGTGTAATGCTCCTGCCGTGTTTCAGGACCTCATAAATGATGTCCTTAGGGATCTATTGCATGTCTGTGCTGTAGTATACCTTGACGACATACTTGTGTATTCTCCTGATTTGAAGTCACACCATAACCATGTTAGGATGGTGCTCAAAAGGCTATTGCAGAGCGGACTCTACTGTAAGTTAGAAAAATGTTTATTCGATCAGACCTCTGTGCAATTCCTAGGATATATCATTACTGAACAGGGTTTCAGTATGGATCCTGCTAAATTGGAAGCTATAATGTCCTGGCCACTTCCCCAAGGACTAAAGGCTATCCAGCGTTTTATAGGATTTGCCAACTATTATAGGAAATTTATAAAAAACTTTTCACCACTCATATCTCCCATAACGAAGTTGACAAAAAAAGGTCTACATCCTAGGGTTTGGACTCCTGAAGCCCTTAAGGCCTTCGAAACCCTCAAGAAGGCATTTGCCTCTGCTCCAGTGCTGCACCACCCTGATCCTTCTCTTCCCTTTGTTATGGAAGTAGACGCCTCAGAGTCAGGTGTGGGAGCCGTACTGTCACAGAGGTTGTCTTATGACAAACCCCTCCATCCCTGTTGTTATTTTTCTAAAAGGTTGTCTGATTCAGAGAAGAATTATGATGTTGGGAATAGGGAACTATTAGCTATTGTGTTAGCTTTCAAGGAATGGAGGTACTTATTAGAGGGTTCTAGACACAAAATTATGGTTATAACAGATCATAAGAATCTATCCTATATTGCTGATGCTAGAAGGTTATCTGCCCGGCAGGCTAGATGGGTCTCTATTTCTCTCACGCTTCCAATATGTTATCACCTATAGACCTGGTTGCCGTAATGCCAAGGCTGACGCCATCTCTCGGCAGCATGAACCAGTAGAATTTGTTAACCCGACTCCTGAACCTATTGTACCTGAGTCTCAGATAATAGCTGCTACCCGTTTGGTTGTTTCTTCACCTTTCCTTACCAGTATTAAGACATACCAAACCCAGGCACCCCCTGAGACGCCGGTTGGTAAACTATACGTTGAAACTAATGACAGAAAAAAGTTGTTAACTTTATTTCACACAGCCAAAACTGCTGGTCATCCGGGGGTTACCAAAACCTACAAGGGCCTCCTTCAACAGTTCTGGTGGCCTTCACTCAAGCGAGACGTAGTGGATTTTGTTCAGGCTTGTCAGGTCTGCACGCAATGTAAGTCCCCTAATATGAGACCCCAGGGTTTTCTGATGCCTCTATCTATACCCAAGAAACCATGGACCCACTTATCCATGGATTTCATTGTAGACCTGCCTCTTTCTGATGGTCAGACGGTGATACTGACTGTGACGGATAGGTTCTCTAAAATGGCGCACTTCATTCCGCTTAAGAAACTGCCTTCTGCGGTTCAGTTAGCTCAGGTATTTGCCAAAGAAGTGTTCCGATTGCATGGGGTACCCCAGGATATCGTATCTGACAGGGGCCCTCAATTTGTCTCTCGGTTCTGGAGGGGCTTTTGTGCTGAGATGGGGGTATCCTTGTCGTTTTCTTCCTCCTATCACCCGCAATCTAATGGTGCGGCCGAACGTGCTAATCAGTCTGTGGAATTGTATTTGCGCTGCTTCACTAATGCGCACCAGGATGACTGGTCTCGCCTTCTTCCGTGGGCTGAATTTGCCAGGAATACGGTGACTCATTCGTCTACTGGCTTAAGTCCTTTTGAGGTTGCCTATGGGTTTCGTCCTTCTGTCCTTCCCGGTGCGTTCTCCGACAAGGGAATGCCCGCCTTGGACCAGCACCTCGCCTCTTTGCGGAAGACATGGGATCAAGTCCATGTTGCGCTGTCTCGTTCAGCGGCTGCTCAGAAAAAGTTTGCTGATCGCCGTAGGGTTGCGGCCCCTTCCTATGTTCCGGGTGATAGGGTATGGTTGTCCTCCCGGAACCTCCGTCTCAAGGTTCCCTCGATGAAATTCGCCCCCAGATTTCTTGGTCCCTTCAAGGTGTTACGTAGGGTTAATCCCGTTTCCTACTCCCTTGATTTGCCTCCTTCCATGCGTGTCCCGAACACGTTTCACGTCTCGCTTTTGAAACCCTTGCTGTGTAACCGGTTCTCTCGTCCCCTCGGGCGGCCCGTTTCCCCTCGAGCTGTCTCTGACGACGTGTACGAGGTGGCTGCCCTTCTCGACTCTCGTGTTTCTAGGGGTCGGCTGCAATATTTGGTGGACTGGAAGGGGTACGGCCCTGAGGAGCGGTCCTGGGTTTCAAGCTCCGATGTGCACGCTCCCTCTTTGGTCCGCTCCTTTCATGCCCGCTTTCCTTTGAAGCCTTCCGCTTCCCACCCCCTGGGTGGTCTTCGAGGGGGGGGTAATGTCAGGCTCCCGCGGACGGCTGCGAGGGGAGGCTGCACTCCGCTCGCAGTACTCACCCTCCAGCCGTCCGCGGTCCCCTCCACCTCGTGGGTACGGCGAGCGGCATCCTTCCAGCCTCGGATGCCGCCCGCCGTTCCCTCCACGTCCCCCAGCGGCAGCATGCATGACGCTGCACGCTGGGAGACCGCCCAGGGTTATACACGCCGGGTTCAGTCACCTGACCCGGCGTTAAAGTGCCAGAATCACAGTGGGAGGTCTAAATATCTCCCACGTGTGATTGTTAATTCTGATTGGAAATCATCCAATCAGAATTAACCTGATGGTTTAAATACTTACCTTTCCTGTTCCTCCTTGCCCTGTTGTGGTCTTTGCTTGTTAGTATTGATTCTGAACTTGTGCTTCTGGTTACGTACTCTCTGGCTTGTTATCCGACTCTGTGACTTTCTCCTACCCTTTGACCTCGGCTTGTTTCACGTTATTCTGTCTTCTGGTTCCCCTTACTCGGCTTGTTCCTGACTATTCTTTGTGTGCTTAGCCCGGCCACTCTAAGGTCCGGTACGGCACTTTGTGTGTGTGTGTGTGTGTTGGCGTGTTTGGTTCCCCGAATCGTGACAAGCGCACACTCATACTACAAACTAAACATCACTAAAACCCAAGCAATGGGAATAGGCATAGAGGACACCGCATTGACCAGACTCAAAGCGGCATTTAACTACGAATGGAGAGAGGATTACCTCACGTTTCTGGGTATCAAAATCACGAAAACTTATAACTCGCTTTTCACAATGAACTATCAAAAACTCCACACGGAAATTGAGAATACATTGAAAACTTGGGAGGGCAAATACCTATCCTGGGTGGGCAGATGCGCGGCCATCAAAATGATGATCTTGCCAAAAATTCTATATCTATTTCGAACACTACAAATAAATGTCCCCTCCAAATACCTTAAAGCACTGCAGTCAACACTTCTGAGATGTGGATGGCAAAACAAGAAACCCAGGGTGACGTGGCGGTGTCACAAACACAACATAAAGTACCAAACAGGGCCCAATTCTCATACATGCAACTACACCATACATTACGAACTGAAGGCACACACAAAAAGGCAGCGAATGGGGAACCAAAACTAACTGAAGTTGAAAATGAATGCCTCGACAGGAGACAGCAGGTCAAAACTCTATCACTCTGCTATAATATACTCATTGGGGGTCACCTGTGGGGATTTCAAAAAGAATGGCACAAAGACATAGGGAGGGAATTGACACCCCAGGAGTGGGGAAGAGCCTTCTTAGCACACAAAGGCACAACACGGTGCGCCTCTCATCTAGAAGTTTCTAGAAAATTACTGTACAGGTGGCACCTCACCCCTAGCAAATTGAATAAAATGTACAACAACACTGACGCCAAGTGCTGGAGATGCCTAGAGCCAAAAGGAGACACATTACATATCTGGTGGACCTGTCCACACATACACCCGGTATGGAAAGAGGTAGAAGATATCATTAAAAATAGTACAGGTACAAAGATCCAACCTACTATAGACTTGTATCTACTCATTTTACCACAGAATCTCACGAAACCCATACGAAAGCTAATCTATCTCATCACGATAGCGGCAATGACATTAATAGCAAGACAATGGAAGTCCCCAGCGATTTCCACCAAAACAGAGATACTCAACCTATCATCCACTAATGTGATATATGAAATATTTGCGGGGACACTAGGGCAGGCGGACCGCACAAACACAGAGTCATACAACATGTGGCTCCAATACGAAGCAAAAACCCTCAAAACAAACAGAAACACATCGTATGACCCATCATGACAAGCAAAACAACTAAAACTAACTGAAGGCGGAGTTGGAACAATGACAAAAGCAAACAGAGATAGTAACCCCGAAAAAGGGACACAAAGCTCAAGCGCAACAGACCCAACTGTTAAGCCTAGATCAAACCCAACACAACAGAGAACCTTGACACAAGGAGAAGCATACATAGGTGTAACCAGATTCTTGTACATAGTTTTATGTAAATGTGTATTATGTTCTTCCACAGCAGGCATGGTACCCCCAGCACCACTTAGGGACCGAACTACATTAATAAGACCATGCAGTCAATTATAGGCACGCAACATCACCAGCAAACAATTCTAGTACAAACGATGTATAGATTCCAATCAAACTTGACATGTCGTGTATAATGAAAGCTATGTAACCCCCTCCCCCTCTTTTTTTCTGTACCCCTCAGATGTTTACTTTTACGTTTACTTTTATGCAAACATGAAAATAAAAAATTGTCAATTATATATAAAAAAAATAAAAATTCCAATTTGCTATCATAACACAATATAATGCCCAGGCGAATTTTTAAAAAAAAAGTTCTTAAGAAATATTGGTATATTTTGAAGAGGGACAATATACTTAAAGATATTCTACAAAAAATTCCAACAGTAATATATAAACGAGCAACTAATTTAAAAAATAAATTGGTCTCCTTCCTACTAACCCCTCTGCCCCCCACCCCTCAACAATCTACTCCAAACTCCAATATGTGTTTTTTTCCGTTGTGGTCATTGCTCCACATGTAAATATCAAAAAAGAAAAATTGTGAATTTTGTGGGCATTTACACTAAGAAAACATATAACATAAAAAAAACACATCGAATGCTCCTCCACTTTTGTGATTTATTTGTTACAGTGTGGTTGTGGAGCCCAGTATATGGGCTGTATCACACGAAAACTACATGTTAGACTTTTGGAGCACTTTAATAACATTAAAAAGGTTAAACTTGATCATAATGTCCCAAAACATTGTAACTCTTGTTCTTCTTTTCGTTGGAATAATTTTCTAGCATTTTGTATAGATCAGATTAATTTAGGTTTGAGAGGGGCGATAAACTACAGGAACTTATTCGCCAAGAAGCTTTTTCGTTTTAATACCTGTTTTGCATACGATGTATCCATTTGTTATAGTAATACTTTGTTGTTTGCTACTTCTTAAGGGTTTGTTATATATTTTATATATATATATATATATATATATATAAATATAAAAAAATTAATATTTTCCATATTTTTTTCAATATTACATTTCTTATTTTATTTTCTATTTTTCTATTTTATATTATTTCCCATCATCATAAACTATACATCTATTATTTCTATCCGTTTTACATTAAAGTATGTTTCCATTCCCTTAGTCGTTTACACACAGCACAGTATACTAGTTAGGTCTGCTGTTCTTTTTGATGTTCATACACCACTTAGATTTTGTTATTGTGTTTAAGGCGACTGTTCGCCTATTCGGTCTTATTTTCCCTTCAGATTTCCTGTGGTTTTACCTTTTACGCGCGCCTATGCGTTTTCAGTAGCATGCGCACGTGCTGCCTCTGTATTCATTCGAATGCTACATTCATATGAACGACCACGCTAATTGCCTTGGTCAGACAGGATGTACGTCATTGCGTTCCGAAATGGAACGCACGCCAACTATCATGTGAAATGGATCCACAAGGGTTACCAGCACTATAAGAAGTCCCCATTACAATGCATTCCCATAGATTCCTGAGGAGGCCTCTATTGATTGGACGAAACGCGTTGGATTTAACTACAATATATGGACTTTCATGGATTTTGTTTTTTAATATTTTAACTTTGACTATTTGTTTTTTTATTCTCCACTCTGCTGCTGGTGGTATTTCAAGATCTCACCACACTGCTGCTAAGTTCCATCTTCTGTGGAGATATGCCTATGATATCTTCCTGTCTGTAAGTGCATTCTAATAAATATTCTTTTGGTTTTAATAATACCTCACTATGTGCGGTCTTTTTCCTTTTCATATATAAACCAAGAATTTTCACCACCTGAGATTTACAACACTCCTGATTCGTTTTAACCCCTAGTGGGGTGAGAAGCCTGATTTATCATACATTTGTGAGTTTTCTACCAACACCACATATCTTTTTTGCCTAATTTGACTGTATTACGCTATGTTTTGTTTGTTACTATTATAGATCTGGTATTGATCCACCCATCCTGGTTCATATTTCCAGGTTATTACAATTTTTCATATACGTATACTGGGTGTTTTTTCCCACTTTTCTTTGTTTTAACTATTTGTTGGGTGTCTGTGAGGTACACCTGGGAGCCTTTATTGTGTATATTTCTTCCGCCTCACTATTTTTAGGGTTCGGGGAGGGAGGGAATTAATTTTATTTAGGGGTGCTGACTCGTCACCTTGTGGGGTTACTTTTACCCATAGGTCCCCCCTTATTTTCACTTTGGGCCCCCACCCACTGCTCATGGTTGGGGGTGGGGGGTACGGACATTAGGTCCTCCTCCCCTATTTTCACTAGGGCCCCAACCTGCCACTCATGGGTGGGGGCTGGGGATGATGACAATAGGTCCTGCCCCCTATTGTGTCACTAGGTGCATAAGTGGGGGCCCCTGTGGATTATTTTTAAAGGTGCCCCACTAGGGGGCATTTTATTAGAATGTTGGGGGGTATTTTTTTAGTAGATATGCCCCTAATCACCAATTTAGGTCTTTTAGCCTTTTAGTTTAGTTGAATTAGGGAGCTAACTACTCGCGGCACGAATAGGATCAGAGTTTCATTAAAGGACCACTATAGTGCTCTGAGGGTGCCCCCACCCTCAGGGTCCCCCTCCTGTCTGGCTCTGGAAGGGGGAAAGGGGTAAAAACTTACCTTTTTCCAGCGCTGGGCGGGGAGCTCTCCTCCTCCAAACCTCCTCCGTTCCTCCCACTCGGCTGAATGCGCACGCGCGGCAAGAGCTGTGCGCGCATTCAGCCGGTCGCATAGGAAAGCATTTGCAATGCTTTCCTATGGACGCTTCCGTGCTCTCACTGTGATTTTCACAGTGAGAATCACGCAAGCGCCTCTAGCGGCTGTCAATGAGACAGCCACTAGAGGCTTTGGGGGAAGGCTTAACCCATTCATAAACATTGCAGTTTCTCTGAAACTGCTATGTTTATAAAAAAATGGGTTAACCCTAGCTGGACCTGGCACCCAGACCACTTCATTAAGCTGAAGTGGTCTGGATGTCTAGAGTGGTCCTTTAATTCGAATGAAATTCAGATCTGAACAAAAGTCCTGAATTGCGTCCTAACACGAATGGACAAACTGTTCTCAATCTGTTAGGACGAAATTCAGTAATTTTGCCAGCGTTCGAATGCTGAATGAAGCAGGAGGTTGAAGGTGAGAATTGTTGGAAATTTGCTTTGACCACAGGAAATGGAGCGGACTTTGCTCCTCCCCTGGGTCAAAGCTGGTCAAGCGTAGGAAAAATACACAAGACAAAATAGTCCCTACTTTGTCTTATGTTTTAAAGAAAACTAGAGCAGACATGAAGAAGCAATTGGAGAAAGGTAAGTTCGACATGACAGTGCCGCTTTAATCAGTGGGTGCATGTTTTAAAACAGCCTTTGAAAATCTATTAATGTCCAATTTCATTTCCAGTAAAATAAAGAGAGCAGAGACTTGAAATCATAGTGAACCCAGGCTCAAACTGAAGAATGTCATTAACAGAAGGAGCTTGAGGGCACACCAGTCATAAAAAATTCCCCATATTTAAAAATAGGCAGAAAAAGTAGACCTGTTTCAGTTCTGAGTAATGTATCAATGACGAGGAAATGCAACCATTCTGCTGGATCCAATTCAACTCAGCTCTGGAAATCTGCCAAGAGGTTCATTTTGCCTGGTAGAGTAGCCGCCCCCCAATTCGCTAAGGAGGATCTCCGTGGCCAGTCCAAGTCCGTATCACTTTCTGATCCCTGTCAGTCTCCACTTGATCCCACTATACTGTTGTCCCATAGTTCCCAAAGTCTCTGGAATTCTGCTGTCATCCCCTTAACCCTTGCTGTCAGGTCGTCCACGATTCTACATTCTCTTATCCTGGATATCACCCCCCGAAACACTTAGTTATCTTATGTACCAGTTTCTGCTCTTTTTTGTCCACCCATCAATTGATTTGTTTAGCAAATATATCCACGGGTCCATAACTAGTGGTCTGTCGAACGTCTGTTTCAGTAAGTCCTCTACTGACTTCGGGCATTCCCACCACATATGAATATAATTACCTCTTGTTACGCAGCCTTTCCAACAATCATCCATGTCTATTTTGTGCATTTTATATAGTTTTACTGGAGTAGTATACCATCTGAGCATGGTTTTCCATGCCTGCTACTGTAGTGTGACACATATGGAAGTATTTTTGTTTGCTTCCCATATCTCCTGCCACTCAATTCCTTCTAGGACCTCCCCCAGGTCTCCCTCCCTTTGATCGGTGTATGGTAGTCTACCCCATTCTTTATTTTCAATACTAAGATGAGCATATAGAAGAGTGATCATATCCTTGGGCGCGACTCCATCAAAGCATAATCTCTCGTAAAAAGATAGCTTTCCTTGGGCTGCAGTTCTAATATGGGGTCTTCTAGTGAAATCTCGTATCTGGACATATCTAAAAAAATCTGCAAGGGTTAAGTGAGTACCTTGTTGGAGTTCTTCAAATTGGACAATTTCTCCGTTTCGATATAGTTTGTGGATCTGTTGTAGCCCGGTACTTTCTATGTTTCTAAATTCTCTGGGGGTCATTCCAGGTTGAAATTTTCGGTTTCTGAGTATTGGGGCCATAGGGGAGGGGGACGACGCCAGACCATACTTGGTGTTGTTTGCGTCCCATAGCTGGAGCGAATTGAGTATGGCCGGGCATGTTGTCCTTATCATGGGTCTATGTTCCTTAGGGACCCACATCGTAAACTGGGGGACATCCAGACCCACCATCATGGACTCAATCCGCCCATACCGTGCTCACATTCACTTTTTGGGTGTTGTTTGTGTTGAAGTATTCAGTTATGTCCCTCTGTATCTGCTCTTGTAGCTTCGGATCCCGTAGCAATGACGTGTTCAATCTCCATGTCCATGGTGACGCTATGCCTAGGTTGCCCAATGTGATAGCCACGTCCGTGTGGTCTGACCACGATATATTGCCTACCGCAGACCCCACTATTCGAGAGATGCATGTCGCGTTGGCCAAGAATAGATCTATCCTAGAATACGTCCCGTGGGGAGCTGAGTAAAATGAGTAGTCTCTATCTCCCGGGTGTCTAACATCCCCGTGTCTGCTATAAATTCTTTGAGCCTCCGGTCCTGTCCACCTCTCCCTTGGGTTCTTGGGACTCCGTCTCTTGAACTCCTGTCTACTGCTGGGCACGGGGCCGCAATCTCCCCCATATAAATCATACCGTGTGGCAGTGCTGTGACCTTGTCCCGTATTGTATTCCAAAAGCCGGCATCCAGTTGTTTTGGGGCGTAAATATTTACTAGGTAAATGGAGTGTGAGTGTAAGATGCCCACAAATGAAAATGTACCTGCCCTCTGGATCTGTCTCCTGTAATGTCATCTGGAAGGGGCAGCTACGTCTAATTAGGATGGCCACTCCCTTACATGTATGGTAAGATCTGGCTTTGTATGATCCAGTATAGGTGTGTTCCCTCAGTCTGAACATGGCCTGTTTAGGTAAATGGGTCTCCTGTACGTAAGCTATTTCCGATTTCATCCTCTTTAGTTCCTTGAACATGAGGCGGTGCTTCTTAGGGGCGTTAAGGCCCTTAACGTTTAACGTGGTAATCTTGATCTCCATTGTGAGATGTGGTTGTCTTTACTGAAATGTCTTGTCTCTGTGGTTTTTTGGTCCTTTCCTGCCGTAAACCATGGTAACCCCGCTGGACCCCCCCCCCACCGACCCAAGTAGAAGAATGGAAGGGTGGGAAGAAAGAAAATAGAAGAAGAGAGAGAGATAACAATGGACTCTGCCCGATGCAGGAAAGAATTCTGGTCTTACTTGTAGCCAGAATGTCATGGGTCACGTGTTTCCACATTCCCACCACGATCAACGTTGGGAGGAGCTGTGGATCCCTAAAACTCCTACGCACTCTTCCTGTTATGTTTCGACCTCTATGTTCTACTAAAACACGTTGATGTATCCCTCTCCAAGATACTTTCTCTTGACCTTCCTCTTTTGAATTATTGTTATAGGTTCTTGGGGTCCACTATTATGTAATTCTGTCTCTCGATTCCCAGTATGGGCCGGGGAGGGGCCCAGGCCTCCCCTGCCCACCCATCCCCCGGCATCCCCCCATCTGCTAATCCACTGGATAGTCCCAATTCCTCCCATTCGTCTAATGGAACACTTCGGTTATCGTTGGAATCTTGATGTCCCCCACAGGGACCCCCCCCCCCACCGCACCCACCGCGCCTCGACCCCCATGCTCCTGCATCACCCCGCACCTCTTTTGCCTATTGAGTTGGAATGAGCTTTAATTTTCACAGAAGAATGCGATTTACTTGTCATATACACTCAGGGAAGCTAGGGTATAGTTACTTGTTGTCCTAAACAATAACAAGAATGTATCCCTACGGAGGAGAAATCTTTTAAAGAAGGTCGCTTTTGTCAGCTTTTTGGGTGCGTTTACTATGGAGCTCTAGTGAGACACGTCTAGTCTCATCGATGGTCAGACCACGCCCCTTTGTTTGTTTTTAAATTGGGAGACAAATCAAGTCTTTAACCCCTTAAGGACACATGACATGTGTGACATGTCATGATTCCCTTTTATTCCAGAAGTTTGGTCCTTAAGGGGTTAATAGAATGAGGATATCATTTGTCAGTTTCCAGTTGTAGTAATTTTGGTTTATTATTATCTAGATCAGGGGTAGGAAACCTTTGGCACTCCAGATGTTTTGGACTACACCTCCCATGAGATTTTGCCAGAATTATGGCTGTACAAGCATTGTGGGATATGTAGTCCACAACATCTGGAATACCGAAGGTTGCCTACCCCTGATCTAGATTAACCCCTTAAGGAATGAGCCAAATGTACAAGTTGTGATCAATTGTACCCCTCCAGATGATGAGAATGTCATCTATGAAGCGAAAGTAAGATTTTTTATTTAAATGGCTGTGTGATATGTGTCATTTTAAATTCATACATGAAGCAATTGGCATGCCTGGGTGCTATTTCAACACCCATGGAAGTTTCTAAAGTTTGCATATATTATTTCTATTCAAAACTGAAATAGTTCTTTGTCAAAGTGAGTCAAAGAAATTCCAGGAAAGGAGTCTGAAATTCTGATGAATTTTGCAAGATTCATTTCATGGCTTCTATACCTTCATCGTGAGGGATTACAGTGAATAAACTCTGTATATCATAAATAGTTAAGGTGACTGTTTTTTCTGGGTGTAGGAGCTGATCCATTTCAGATAGTAGAGATCTTGTATCTTTAAGACATATTGGTAACTTTTGAACAGGATCTTTGAAAATAAAATCAAGATATATATATTATAATTAAAGGAAATTACATAATTCAAAGTCTGCGTTTAATCCCTTGGGTATAATTGTACCTAGTGTTTGTATCCATCACATCTCTTGCTGCCCTAGCATTTTTAAATGAAATCTTCCCCTCTCCAGTGTTTCACTTTTTCAATAGCAATAAAATTAAGCAACTTTAGATAACTCCATGTTTTTCTTAACTTGTACATGTACACTATGATAGAAAAATTGATTTTTTATTTTCCTAACATGTTCTTTCATATGGGTATGGAGAGCTCGGGTGGTTTTTCCTATATAAAAAAGATTGCATGGACAAACCAAACCATAAATGATATTGTTAGAGTGACAAGTGATTAAATCTCTAATCTTATCATTCTTATCACTATATGTAAACTTTTTTATAGTTCTTTTCCCGGCACCCGTCTCCATACAGGCCAAGAGGGTTCCATAATGGAAACCCTTACAGATATTTTTAAAAAATTCAGGTTTCTCCATTTTGCCCTTATTAATAAAAAATAAATCTTACATTTTTCATGCCTCTAAAGATACATTTTGGGTTCAATGGAACAATATCCCTCAGGGATTAATCTTGTTATAGAATATGCCCTTTTTTTTCTAGTGACATTTATCACTGCAGTCTGAGTGACTTTGAATAATAGGTAAAATGGATGGAGAAGATTTTAATTTGTCTTTCCAAGTTAATCTCTTGGGTACAATAAACAAAATGCTTTTCACAATGTGCCATACATAAATTGGCAGGGAGCGAACCTTGTTCCCATAGCATTCCCTACCACCGGGAAATAAAAACAATCAGAAAACCAAAATGTTGTTTTCCAAAATAAACTGGATAACCTCTAAAGTAAATTCAATTAGCATAGAAGGAATATCAGAATCAGAGGGTTGGGGGGGGGGGGAGAATACCCCCTCTAGGCCAAAGAATGTTTAATAGTAGTATATACTAAGCTGTAGTTGTTCAGTGTGTCAGAATTGTTGGGATGCACACATAGGCATAACTAGAAATCACTGGGCCCTGATACAAAAATTACCCTGGATCCCCCCATGCATCTTTTTCCCTACAGCCCTTCCATACATCTCACTATCCCCAGTCTTCCATGTTTCTCATCCCCTCCCCCCAGCAGCTCCATGTGTCTCACACCTCCCCAGCTTCATCAGCCTCTCCATGTGTCTCATTTCCCCAACCCTCTATGTGGTTCATCCTCCACCCCTCCATTTGTCTCATCCCTCTACATCTCAAAGAAACATTGTTTTAAACCAGACCTGAACAACTTGGCAGCAGGTTAAACTTCTTCGGGCCGCAGATACGTTTTTAGTGCCTCACTTTCCAAGTAAATGTATACAATTACATATAAAGATACAGATACACACACATTGACAAACATACAAATACACAAACCGACATACATGTAGATACACACACTGAGAGACATACAGATACAAACATACAGACACACACACTGACAGACATACAGATAAACACAAAGATACACACACACACTGACAGACATACAGATACACACACAGACAGACATATGAATACACCCACACCTACTGACAGAGATACAGATACACACATTGACAGACAAACAAATACACACACACTATCAGATACACACACACTGATAGACATACAGATACACACAGATACACACCAGCAGACATAGATACAGAAACACACACTGACAAACGTACAGATAAACACACACTGACAAACACACAGATTCACATAAATACATACATACATACAGACACACACACACACACACACACACAGACAGACATATGGGTACACACATACTGGCAGACATACAAATACACACACACACTGACAGACATACAGACACACACACTAACAAACACACAGATACACACACAGTCAGACATATGGGTACACACACATACAGGCAGACATACAGATACACAGACATACAGATACAGACACTGACACACACACTGACAGACATACAAATACACACACACGGACAGACATACAGATACAAACACACTGATAGATACACACACACACACACACACTGATACACATACAGATATACACACACAGACACACACACTGACAGACATACAGCTACACACACTGACAGACACACAGATACACACACGGACAGACATACATACATATATATACATACTGACAGAATTACAGATACACACACAGACATACAGATATAGACACAGATACACACACACTGATAGACACAAAGATATAGACAGACATACAGATACACACACATTTAGACATACAGATGAGCACACACAAACAGACACATATGCACACACTGGCAGACATACAGATACAAACAAACTGATAGACACAAAGATACAGACATACTGATACACACACTGACAGCCATACAGATAGACACACACACTGGCAGACATACAGATACACACACTGACAGACATACAGAAAAAAAAAACATACTGACAAACATTAAAGGACCACTCTAGGCACCCAGACCACTTCAGCTTTATGAAGTGGTCTGGGTGCGAGGTCCCTCTAGGATTAACCCTTTTTTTTAATAAACATAGCAGTTTCAGAGAAACTGCTATTTTTATACTGAGGGTTAATCCAGCCTCCAGAGCCTCTAGTGGCTGTCTCATTGACAGCCGCTAGAGGCGCTTGCGTGCTTCTCACTGTGAAAATCACAGTGAGAGCACGCAAGCGTCCATAGGAAAGCATTGTAAATGCTTTCCTATGCGACCGGCTGAATGCGCGCGCGGCTCCTGCCGATGACGTCGCGAGCAAGGAGGAGAGGAGGAGTACAGCTCCCCGCCCGGCGCTGGAGAAAGGTAAGTGTTTAACCCCTTCCTCTCTCCAGAGCCCGGCGGGAGGGGGTCCCTGAGGGTGGGGGCACCCTCAGGGTACTATAGTGCCAGGAAAACGAGTATGTTTTCCTGGCACTATAGTGGTCCTTTAAGATACATGCAGGGCAAAATATACACTTTTATTGTCACCCTACCTGATGTCCAGTCTGCAGGCTGAGGATGTTTAATTGTTATGTGTTGGCTCTTGCAGCCTGCTTTCCCTTCCCTCCTGCTTTATCCTCTGTTCTGATCTTCATAACCAGTGACTTGATTTTCTTTGTGTTCACAAGGTTAAAGCAATGTTATCACGTTAGCAGTGTTATATATATTTCCAGTTTCTTCCTTTGTTTACCACTACAGGAAATTACATTAAAACAGTTACTTGTTTTGTTTATTTAGTAGAACACCAGATAAAAACTGTACAAGCATTGACAGGATTCTGTTTACAATTCCCTAACATTTTAATTCTGGCATATTTTAAGGTATCCTAGCTGAGCAATGCAATTTACATTCATATATGTGTTAATGTTCTGAAGGTATTTCTGAATTTTTAAACAATCATCAAAGCTGAAACAGTTCCAAAAATCTTGAACATTACATTGTAAATCCTTTTGTTTTTGGCTGATGGCAACTGATTCCATCTCATTTCCAGCTCAATGTACCCTTAGGGCACTTAAAGGATGCAAGCAGAAAAAAAATGACACCATATGTGCTTTAATAGGGCATTTGTGTCTCTTTAAGTTGGTCCAGGGTACTAAAGCAAGGCTGAACCAAATACATCATTTATTTTTGGACTGTGAACTTTTGAATGGTGGGAGAGAAGACAGAAAACATTCTAACCATTAAATCTTCACACATTTTATAATACTACATAATAGTCTTCATACAGCACAACATATTTTTCAAGACACAAAGGTTTGAGAACACACATTTTCTTATCCTTCAAAGGTAATATATGCTCTGTTGGGAATCTGAATTGACTTCCAACTACAATCAGAAATTGCATAGATGTTTTTACAAAAAAGGAAATCAATATGTTTTCCTTAAGATGCATTGCAAAAATAATGCCAAAGGTTCTCACGGGCTGGATGCACAAAGTACTTTTAGGATTGTTTACTAAAGTGAAGCAGTAAGCTGTAGTGGTTCTGGTGACTATAGTCTCACATTAACTTAAAGGATAACTATAGGGTCAGGAACACAAACATGCAGGGCCGGACTGGGAGAAAAATTCGGCCCGGGCATTTTTTTAACACAGCGGCCCACTAAGAAGGGGGCGGGGGCAGAGGAGGTGTGTTTTGTCATCACCAATGACAAACACGCCCCCTCTCAAAGTGAGCATGTTGGTTCAATGCTCTTCCAGGGCAGACCATGCGCAGAGCTCTGCTGAAGAGCTCTAGCATGATAAAAAAAGCCCTGTATTTGTTCTGCACAGTGCAAGCAAATTTAATAACATGCTTGCACTGTGTTTCCTTGCAAATTGTCTCTGGTGTCTCTATAAAGATACCAGGAAACAAAAATGCCAGGAAAGAGTATTGTGCATGTGTTTGGAACCTGCTTGTGGTATTGCGTGTGTGTAGAGTGAGCTGATTGTGGTGCGGTATTGTGTAATAAGGTTGGTTTTAGTCATGTTGTGTTTGTGGTGTAATGTGATGCATATGTGGCTAGGGGCTGTAGAGAATGTGTGTATTGGGGATATAGCAAGTGTGTGCATACAGGCTATAGTGTGTGTGTGTGTGTATATAGGTGATGTAGTGTATGTTTAGGGGTGTAGTATGTGTTTGCTTACAAGGAATCTAGTGTGTGTATAGGGGATCCAGAGTGTGTATGTTAAGAGTGTAGTGTGTGTGTATATATATAAATATATATTTGGAAGTATTGTGTATGTGTGTGGTGCAGTGTGTTGAGGGGGTTCTATGTGTATGTGAGGGGTGCAGTATGTGTGTCTGAGGGGTGCGGTGTGTGATGTGTGTGAGAGTGCGGTGTGTGAGAGTGCTCTGTGTGATGTGTGTGTGTCTGATGAGTGTGAGAGTGCTGTGTATGATGTGTGTGAGAGTGCCGTGAGTGAGAGTGCTGTGTGAGAGAGTGCTGTGTGAGAGTGCTATGTGTGTGAGAGTGCGTGAGTGCTGTGAGAGACTGCTGTGTGAAAGAGTGCTGTGTGTGAGAGTGCTGTGTGTGAGAGTACTGTGAGAGAGTGCTGTGTGTGAGTGCTGTGAGAGAGTGCTGTGAGAGAGTGCTGTGTGAGAGAGTGCTGTGTGTGAGTGCTGTGTGAGAGAGTGCTGTGAGAGAGAGTGCTGTGTGTGAGAGTGCTGTGAGAGAGTGCTGTGTGTGAGAGTGCTGTGTGAGAGTGCTGTGTGTCAGAGAGTGCTGTGTGTGAGAGAGTGCTGTGTGAGAGAGTGCTGTGTGAGAGAGTGCTGTGTGTGAGTGCTGTGTGTGAGTGCTGTGAGAGAGAGTGCGGTGTGTGAGAGAGTGCTGTGTGTGAGAGAGTGCTGTGTGTGAGAGTGATGGGTGTGAGAGAGTGCTGTGTGTGAGAAAGTGCTGTGTGTGAGAGTGATGGGTGTGTGAGTAGATGGGTGTGAGAGTGCTGTATAAATGTTAGAATGGATTGTGTGTGTAGGGGGGAGGGGCCTAAATAAATAACCGGCGGCTCCCTGGGACTGGGAGGGGGGGTTCCCTGGTGGTCCTTGTGGTGAGATCCGGTCGTTGCCATGGCAACGCGCCGGATCTCGCGAGAGGAACCCGGCGGAGCTCTAATTTAGAGCTCCGCCGGGTCCTCTCTCCTAGCGGCTGTCTCCCTCCCTCTCCCCCTGCCCGCGGCCGCATTATACAGCATGTGGGCCGGTGAGGGAGATCTTTGATTTCCCTCACCGGCCCTTCATGGAAAACAGCGGGGCCGGCGCTCGGATAGTGCCGGCCCTGCATAGACCGGCAGGGGAGATCCTGGGAGCTCCCCTGCCGGCCTCGGCCCATGGCCACCGCGGCCCACCGGGCATTTGCCCGGTGTGCCCGATGGCCAGTCCGGGCCTGCAAACATGTATTCCTGATCCTATAGTGTTAAAACCACCATCTAGCCCCCCCCCTGGGCCCCTCATGCCTCCATAAATATAGTAAAATCTTACTGTATTCAAGCCTGAAGCTGTAACTCTGCATGCTGTTTGACTCAGAAAAACAAGCAGTCTGCTGACATTATGAGAAGTGGTAGCCTGATCCAATCACAGTGCTTCTCCATAGGATTGACTGAGACTGACAAGGAGGCAGATCAGGGGCAGAGCCAGCACAATTCAAACACAGCCCTGGCCAATCAGCATCTCCTCATAGAGTTGAATTGAATCAATTAATCTCTGAGGAAAGTTCAGTGTCTGCATGCAGAGGGAGGGGACAATGTTTGGATGCATTTTAGGCATCCATGACCCAGGAAGCACCTCAATCACTAGGCTGTAATGTAAACACTGTTTTTTCTCTGAGAAGGCAATGTTTACAGCAAAAAGCCTGAAAGTAATGATTCTACTCAACAGAACAAATTCAATGAGCTGTAGTTGTTCTGGTGACTATAGTGTCCCTTTAATGAATAAGGAAGAAAAATTAAGGATTGGCAAAGTATTGGCAAAGTATAACACCAGCACACTTTTGTCCTTCTAATCTCAAGAGGAAGTAATGACTAATGTGGCAACAAGAGAGCTCCTTACTCATTATTCTTTGCTGACAGTTGAGGTGTCAGAAACTGTATCGCCAGAAAAC
Source organism: Pelobates cultripes (assembly GCA_933207985.1). NCBI lineage: Eukaryota > Metazoa > Chordata > Amphibia > Anura > Pelobatidae > Pelobates > Pelobates cultripes. The sequence goes on from OW240914.1 coordinate 252,187,821, forward strand.
AACTTTTGTAACTATATAAAATACAGAGTTTCTCATTTTTAAAAGTGGGTAGTCTAACTCAAACAATGAAAAAAGAGCCAAGATAATTATAGCTGATATATAAATTACATTTTAAGTTGAACATGATATTTGAGTGAGACTACCATCAAAAAGGTTAGAATCATATAACAAACCAAATGCCTTCTCTTTCCCCTTCAGACTTTAATAACAGCATTGGTCAAGACTATAAAGCATGTGGTCTATGTTCTGTTTCTGCTGTTTCTTCTTATGTTTATATTTGCAATTCTGGCCTGCGAACTGCATCTAAATCCAGTAATTGGAGATACCAACAACTGACCCAATAGGGATTTGTTTTATCCCCACTCTTCCGCTTTGAAAATGTCAAAACTTTTCTGGAAGAAATTGCTTTGTGTATTATATAACATTCGGATTTTAGAATTCTTACAAATAGTTTGATAAATCATCAAATTATCACAGTTATCGGAACAAAAACTCAATAACTAATTACTACACAGAGCTGTTCTCACCTTTGCTCCTTTTAAGAAAGCTGGTATAGATTAAGTACCCAAGAATCATATATTTGACATTAAAGGATCACTATAGGGTCAGGAACACAAACATGTATCCCTGACCCTACAGTGTTAACACCACCATCTAGCCTCCCTGGACCCCTCATGCCTCCATAAATATAGCAACATCTTACTGTATTAGAGCCTGAAGCTGTAACTCTGCATGCTGTTAGACTCAGAAAAACAAGCTGTCTGCTGACATCATCAGAAATTGTGACCAGATCTAATCACAGTGCTTTCCCATAGGATTAGCTGAGACTGACCAAGAGGCAGATCAGGGCAGAGCCAGCATGATTCAAACACAGCCCTGGCCAATCAGCATTTCCTCATAGAGATGAATTGAATCAATGAATCTCTATGAGGAAAGTTCAGTGTCTGCATGCAGAGGGAGGAGATACTGAATGTTTGGATGCATTTTAGGCAGTCATGACCCAGGAAGGATCTCTAACAGCCATCTAAGGAGTGGCCAGTGAAGGTATCACTAGGATGTAATGTAAGCACTGCATTTTATCTGAAAAGATAGTGTTTACAGCAAAAAGCCCGAAGTAATGATTCTACTCACCAGAACAAATTCAATAAGCTGTAGTTGTTCTGGTGACTATAGTGTCCCTTTAAATAAACCCAGTATATGGTTTAGAAAGAGTGATGTGCACTCCATACCCACAACCCATGTACAATATAAAGCGAATCCAAACTGTTACAAATTGTGAATATGGCTCTCTTGATTGTTAAAACATTAATTACTTAAATTAACCGGATGCACCTGCAATCCCTTTATATATGAATGTATTAGTATGAATGTGATGCAAATGATGGGACTATGCAAGACCTGATTTTCTTTGTGGATACGGTTTATATCTGCAACATTGCATTTTAAACTATTGTATTAAGATGTATTGGTATGCACTGTCCCCACGCACCATATTTTTGTATGTTTTTAAAATTTGTAATAAAGAACTATAAACATGAAAAAAAATTGAATGTATTCACATGAAGTAAACAAAGCTATAAGGAAGAGAAACACCACCTTAAAATGTGAGTCGTTAATTATTTGGGTTCATTTAGACATTACTTGGGTGGATGAAGAATTGAGCAAATGATATAAAATCAGTTTCCAAATTGTAACCACTGAAAGCGTGAACTCAGAGCTGGCCAACTTCTTGAACTGAGCGTGTGACCATTTGAATAAAGGAAGCTAGGAGAATTTGGCATAATCATTTTAGAACTGGAAATATGACCACTTTAATAGAGAAAGCTAAGAGGGGCATGAATTAGTGTCATGTATCTTACATAGTTACATAGCTGAAAAGAGACTTGCGTCCATCAAGTTCAGCCTTCCTCACATTTGTTTTTTGCTGTTGATCCAAAAGAAGGCAAAAAACCCAGTTTGAAGCACAATTTAGCAACAAGCTTGGAAAAAAATTCATTCTTGACCCCAGAATGGCAGTCAGATTTATCCTTGGATCAAGCAGTTATTACCCTACATTGAAAGATTATATCCTTGAATATTCTGTTTTTGCAAGTATGCATCTAGTAGCTGTTTTAACATCTGTATGGACTCTGATAAAACCACTTCTTCAGGCAGAGAATTCCACATACTTATTGTTTTTACAGTAAAAAAACCTTTCCTTTGCCTTAGACGAAATCTTCTTTCTTCCAGTCTAAACGCATGACCTCGTGTCCTATGTAAAGTCCGGTTTGTGAATAGATTTCCACACAATGGTTTGTATTGGCCCTGAATATATTTGTATAATGTTATCATATCCCGTCTCATATCCCCTCTATTTATGTAATTCCCCTGTTACTCATAAGTGAGCACCTAAAGATGTAGGGTATGGATAGATGTCTTAGTAATTATTATGCCTTGATGTTCACTGTATGTGATGAATTCTTTCACTATGTAGGAGATATTTGCATGGAATATTTGCATGATCATGTGAGTTTCTGCACTGAAATACAGCCTAGCAGGCTATACCATTAAATCAAATATAAATTTCCTAATAATGATAGGCTGCTCAGAACTTAAAACTACCCTGCAATGTGAATTGTGTATAGTGGAGCCATAGAGTGATAAACTGGGAGCCTTACCCTTATGAGCAGTGAGCATTAGTGGATGTGAGTGGAGGCTGGTCCATAGTGGCAGGTTGGGCAGTTCTTCCTAGTTGTTTAGGAAACTGCATCAGAGAACAAGTTGTGAGTAAAACTTCAGTAGAAAGCAAATTTGGTGTGGTGTGCTGCACAGTATTAAGATGTATTGGTAAGATGTTGTAATCACAAATAAATGGCAAATATACACTGATATTGAATCCCCTGGTTAATGCAGGTATTACAATAATCCCAATATGGAATATGTGTTTTCCAGCTTTAATCACTTAAAAGAATATAAATAACATAACATAGTGTAAAAACATACAAACTAACAATAAAAAAGAGCATAATTTTGCACTCACAAACACAGTGCCACTGAAAGTGGCTAGAAAGGCATGTAGATAGGTCAAATAGACCTCCAATATTGGGCTCCAAGATGTTCCCAGCAGTATATTCAGTATTCTCCCTTTCACCTTATTCAGGTTCCAGAACCCTGGTAGTGTGGAAACCGTTATATCTGCTTCTAGATAGGAGAATGTCCCAACTTAAGTAGGTAAAAGCCACAGGATGCTCAAAGTAGTCTGACCGGTTTCTTAAGGAAGAGCCACTGAAGACCAGCATGTAACCACTGAAAGCACTGCCAAATTTGAAACCAGAGGAGAGTAGGCATTCTGGTAGTTTTGGGGCATGTAAATGGGTGTGTGGGTATTGCCCTCTTACCCCTACAGTGCTAGTGGCAAGCTGGTGGGCCCTGGACCCAATTCCTGACTTTTCTTTTTGTGATTGTTTTCCTGTGGAGTAGTGTTCCCTAGGTCCCAGGGCCTGGTACCTGGCAATGAGTAATGCTTCCAGAGGCTGCAGTTAAAAGCAGCTCTGTCACCTCACAAACAAATTGAGTATTTTATATAGGTATAATATCCTGAAATTCTCAAATTAACTTGTTGCATAGTCAACACTATATCTTAAGACAAAGTAGGAACTAATCATCCATGTCTATCAAAGGCTGTGGGAATAAAGCTCATTTTCAGAGAGAGCAAAATATAGTCTATGGATCCTTCTGTGGTCTTGTGGGTTCCTCTATAGACATTACTGTTATACTCTCGCGGTTCCTGTACATTAGTTAATCCACACTAAGGGCTACATTGGCTGATAGCAATCAGTTGATGCTCTTATCCATTTAGATAAGATTGGATGGTTTAGCAAGGAGGGCTAACAAAAGAGACTTTCCTTGAATCCTTTACCAGGGCCCAGCGGTTTTCAGTTATGCACCTGGGTGAGAATTGTCAATAAAACTGACTCTCTTTCTACCAATAATAAATAACAGCCCAATTTTCTAATCAGTTTAATGAGCAGGCCCAATCATTCTGAGTGATAATTGGGGAAAAAGGGATTTATATGATAAACTCAGTCCCTGTAGAATGAGAAGTTTCTGATTGGAGCATCTTAACCCCGTAAGGACACAACTGGTGAAGCACCAGGGGGCACTTTTTAAAGATAAGCAACTTGTAAAAAAAATAAAAAAATGTAATTTATTTTTCTTGCAAAATGTTGTAATGTGTTATTTATTTTAATGTATTACAAACAAAGGATGTTTTTCCTACACCTTTTCCAGTACTTGTTGGCGTAAAGTGAATTACATGTCTGCAATGTTTAACAGTAGGCAGAGTATTATGAGTATACAGACCTGATTGTGTACATATATATAATATGCAGACAATGTACATTAATACATGTACATATTTAATAAGTGCACCCAAAAGAATACATGCAAATAGAGTATACATGCAGATAATGAAATAAAATCACAGAATGTAAAAGAATGAACATAAATAGTACAAGGAGTGCATACAATATATGTGCAACGTATCTGTGAATAAGTACACATAACTGACTGGTAAACATGTGTAAATAGCTGAAAAGAAGCAGCCAAGGGCATTTATGTATATACAGTATTTGTGGTTGGGGAAAAAGATACGCGAGAAATGCCGTAGGGGTTATGTGGCCACCAAAATTGTGGCGGGTGTCGGCCTCTCGGTTATTTATAAAGCATAAGATAGAATGGGAGTGACAGGTGAGGCCCTCTCTATGCCACCATGTGAGCGACTAACTATGAGTTGGGCCGATGGGTGTAATACCTCCGAGTATGAGGATGAATGTTGGCCTCGCGGGAACACTAACATAAGGCATAGAGGCCTGAGAAAGTATAAGCTATTGGTCTTCTGGTGCCCTGCCAGCCAGTAATGAAACTAACTAAGGGAGGCAGGGTAAGGTATCGAATGATACGTGTAATACGACGGATCTGAGAACAAGTAGTCAGAAATGCAGTATGACTCAGAAGGTGGATTGGCGCAGATCTACAGGGGTAACAAAATATAGTAGGAATTGTGGTATGTCATGTAAGTAGATATCCAGTTCTGCCTAACAGCATATGTAGTGAAGTAACGGTCAGCCACAAGTAGGAGGTTGGGCAGTAAATCGTGAATACCTAGAACCTAACGATACGATGATGTAACGTACATGAGTGAGATGTAAGGTCAGTTTGTGGATTCAACTGAATAATCTATAAAAGACCTACCTAACGAATATAAGGAGTATGATGAGTACTGTCGCCCTAAAATCCTGAGTATTCCATAACCTGTAATAAACATACTAATAGTAATGCCTGTGATATGAATATATTCTAACCCCTGACCCCTATGGAAGAAGAAAATGGATACAAGTGAAGGCATCAGTCCTAATTAATAGACCTAAAGATATAATGGGATATGTGAGGAGAATATGCGTGGCCCTGCCCGGGACCTCCTCGAGGGTAGAACCCAACTTATGATAAAACGGTAGTGCTGTTAAGGGACATAAAATGTGGTATTCGTTGTTTCCAAATGTCCGAATTGCCGAAGTGCCGTATTTCCGAAGTGCTGAACCGAACCGAATTGCTGAAGTTCCGAATTTCGGAATTGCCGAAGGGCTTCGGATTTCTGAAAAGTGGCAAAACAGGTGAGTGAGGTAAAATTAAGGCACTACTAGGGGTAGGGCTAGGGCAAGGGATAGCATTTGGGTTAGAGGAAGGTTGGGGTAGGTTTAGGGGCAGAGGTAGGGTTAGGGGTAGGGTTAGGAGTAGAGATATGGTTAGGGGTAAGGTTAGGGTTAAGGAAAGAGGTAGTGGTAGAGGTAGGGTTACGGGTATGGTTAGGTGTATGGTTAAGGATAGAGGTAGGGGTAGAGGTAGGGTTACGGGTATGGTTATGTGTAGGGTTAAGGATAGAGGTACTGGTAGAGATAGGGTTAGGGATATAGGTAGGGGTAGAGGTATGGGTAGGGTTAAGGGTAGGGTTAGGGGTAGAGCTAGGGTTAGGAGTAGGGGTTAGGTTAGGGGTAGGGTAAGGGTTAGAGGTATAGTTAGGGTTAAGGATAGAGGTAGGGTTAGGGCTAAGGTTAGGGAATTGCCCAAGTCTCGAATACCCGAAATGCCGAAGTCCCGAATTTCGGAAGTGCCGAATTGCCGAAGTCCCGAATTTCGGAAGTGTCGAATCAAAGTGCCGAATTTCGGAAGTCCCGAATTGCCGAAGTCTCGAATTTCAGAAGTGCCGAACCAGACCAAATTTTTAGCCCATGCACCTCTCTAGTGACTATACTATACACTTGAATAGAATTTAGGCAAGCAGTGAAGGAAGCCACCATAAAAGGTGAAGTGAAATAATTGTAAATATACATCAAGGCAATATTCAGGTAACTTACTAAACAGCACTAGTGATAACATCTAATCCCCGGGTAAGTGCCAAAGACCCGATCTCCCTTGAATATAGAAACAGATACAAGAAAACATATTCCTACGTTAAAAATGGAAAAGTAGAAACATAAGTGCAGGTTATATGGTGTTGCTGTTGGATATAGGTTAAGACATCGAGCCTTAGTGACATGAGTATAGGAATGCACCCGGTGAGCGTAGGGTTAAATTTGAGTGAAAACCAAATAGTGTTTATTTAGGCGAACCAGTGTATTGTCAGCATCTACTGACAAAGCATGAAAAATGATTAACAATCAACGCGTATGCATTACCTAAATTAAAACTATCTCCAACCTAACAGACTAACTTAAAATATAGACTCATTCAATATCAATACTGACCACAATAACTGAAAGACCAATGCTCTAATGTAACTTAAATTAGAAGGTAGATAACCTCACTTATGGATTGAACAAAGAGAACTGGCAATTAACCTGAATAATCCAATTGAGTCACCTAAAAGAAAAACAAGCGCAACATCAGGATTTACTAATAAAGCGTGAACATAATTAACGGGCAAGCGCTTGCTTGACCTGAATTAATTATTACTTAAATATCAGGCAACAGCAAGTATAGCCTGTGCAACATCAAAATTGACCAGTAGAGGTCAACCTTAAACATGCAGTATGACCCCAACATACCGGTATTGGATTGACAGGTCTAATGAGTAACAGAATACTCCAACATAGTGACAACCAGAAGCACTAAAAACGTAATTTATACAAATGATCCCTACGCCGATAAAACTTAAAAACATGACCTAAGTATGTATAATAAAGCAGGAATACATATATACTTAAAAACCCTATCACTCCATACCGCCATAATAGCCATAAACCATTTCAATTTCATATCACTTAAAACCTATTTAGCAAGCATCTACTTTAACCGATTGATATATCCATTGACAGACATGAGAACTGAGTTACATAGTTACATAGCTGAAAAGAGACTTGCGTCCATCAAGTTCAGCCTTCCTCACATTTGTTGTTTGCTGTTGATCCAAAAGAAGGCAAAAAACCAAGTTTGAAGCACTTCCAATTTTGCAACAAGCTAGGAAAAAAATTCCTTCTTGACCCCAAAATGGCAGTCAGATTTATCTTTGGATAAAGCAGTTATTACCCTACATTGAAAGATTATATCCTTGAATATTCTGTTTTTGCAAGTATGCATCTAGTAGCTGTTTGAACATCTGTATGGACTCTGATAAAACCACTTCTTCAGGCTGAGAGTTCCACATCTTTATTGTTCTTACTGTAAAAAAAAACTTTCCTTTGCCTTAGATGAAATCTTTTTTCTTCCAGTCTAAACGCATGACCTCTTGTCCTATGTAAAGTCTGGTTTGTGAATAGATTTCCACACAATGGTTTGTATTGGCCCCGAATATATTTGTATAATGTTATCATATCCCCTCTCAGGCGACGTTTTTCTAAATTAAATAGGTTTAAATGAGTGGTTTGTGTAGTTTGTCCAGTTAGTGTCTGCTAATTAGTACCTAAAGTACTAGCATTAGTGTGGTAGCGCAGCTGACTTTGAACAAATCGAGAAGGATATTTTGAAATGTGGGCGTTCGTATGTGAGTTGCAGAGTCTAATTACGGTTCGTGTGTGTGTGCAGTTTTCGTTTAAATTCGTGCATTAGTTTGTGAGAATTAAGTAAATTATTTTGTGGGGTTAGATAATGGAACAAGTGATACGTGCATTTGAAAATATTAATGCCGAACAAAGTGCACGAGGCCGGAAAGGCTAGGTTACTTACAATTGTCAGTCACCTGCTGGTGGGTGGGACGAGCAACGATACTTACAGCAATTTGAATAAAAATGGCTACAGGTAGGGGAGGACCAGGTAACTGTTCCCCTGTGTTGAAGGTAAGTAAAATGGATATTTTCACTGACCGCTGAAATAATAATCGGGAGCGGTCTGGCATCCATTAAGAAGGGAAACCAAGCCCCTCCCACAACTACAGGCCCAGCCTTACATATGTGTGAACTAGAAAATAGGTGTGTATGCTGTATGCATGCACTCATAGTAATACTTGTTTGTGTTGTGTACATACTAAAATGAAAAATAGTGCAAATGTAACATATCAAAGGTTTTGGTTTTTTTTTTTTTTTCACCTGAATTTGAATTACAAATACATTTCTAATGTTAAAGATGAAAATTTGTATATCCACTGTTTTGGAGAAGTTTTGAAAAAAGGTATGTTTATGCTTTTTTTTTTTTGCATTGTGTTTTTAGGTGTGGTTAGACTACTACAGAAGGGGAAACTACAGCCAAAACCAGTGTTTTTTTGCACTGTTTTTTTTTGGTTACAGTAATTATTTAAGAAACTTACTTGCACATTATACAATCAATATTAAAATTAACATTTACTCTTATGGTGCAATATATGTATCAGTATTTTACATTTGTATTTTTTACATTTTGTGTTTTTTTATATAACTACATATAATCAAAAACACACTTACAAGTTTCAAATAATATTTCAAATGTCAAATAATATTTAAGTGCCTCTTCAGAAAGAGCAACGTTACTGCCTAGTATGAAACAAAAATCTTACATTTCAGAATAAATTATACATAGAGGTTTCAAGATGAAGGTTTTAACAAGTCATAGGCTCAAAGAGATGCACTGCAATGTGTTAAGCTTTAAAATGTCTTAGCGCTCTTTCAATTGTGCAAGGCATAAAGTCTAATGCTTAGCACATTTTTAGTAAGTATGAAACCTTATAGGGCATCAGAAAAATATTGAATTACATTTTTAAGACTGATTTCTAAGACACTTAAATATAAACTTTTAAAATGGAATACAGCAGATTACACATCTGGATGATTCAATCAACAACACAGCCAGTTTCCACATAAAGTAAAAGATGGTATCTCGATCAGTCTCTCGATGGTGTCTTAGTGTCTGTATGTCTGTGTATCTGTGTTTATTTGTGAGTATGTATTTGCTTGCCAGGGAGTGTGTGTCTGATAGAGTATAAGAGGGCAACAGACATTGGTTCTGATTGCAGCAATGGTCTTAAAGGACCACTATAGGCACACAGACCACTTCAGCTCAATGAAGTGGTCTGGGTGCCAGGTCCCTCTAGTTTTAACCCTGCAGCTGAAAACATAGCAGTTTCAGAGAAACTCCTATGTATTACTGAGGGTTAATCAAGCCTCTAGTGGCAGTCTCACTGACAGCCTTTAGAGGCTGCTTCCGCGATTCTCACAGTGAGAAGACGCTGGACAGCCATAGGAAAGCATTGAGTAATGCTTTCCTATGGGCGGTTTGAAAGTGCATGCAGCTCTTGTCGCGCATGCGCATTCGGAGCCGACGTCGGCAGAGGGAGGAGAGTTCCCCAGCACAGAGGGAGCATTTATAAACGTACATACACACTGACAGGTGCACACATACACACACACACTCAGGTTCACACATGCACTCGGACACACACAGACACTCACATACACTCACACACACAGACACACACTCACAGACACACACATACACACACTCACAGATACAAACACTCACACACACATACACTCACAGACACACACACACTCACATACGCACACACATACACACACTCACAAACACACACACACACACATTATTCAGATTTTTTTACATTTTAAAAATGTCCACCCAGCCTCCCTACCTGGAGAGCTGGCGTGGACCTGTCCCTGGGGTCAGTGCAGTGGGCGCCTGTCTCCCTGTCAGACGTGGCAAGGGAGCTGTGTTCTCTCTGCTCCCTCTCGCCGCGCGGGCTGTCTACTGATGCAGGGAGCCAGAATATGACATCATATTCCTGCTCCCGGCAACAGCAAACGGCGCACGGCGAAAGGGAGCAGAGAGGACACAGCTCCCTGGCCACGTCTGACAGGGATACCCCAAGAGGTGGCCTGATAGCCACCATCATGTGGCTATCAGGCCACCTCTTGGGCCCCCCAACACAGGGGGAACACAGGGGGCAATGGGGTGGCAGCATTTTTTGCCGCCCCCTGAGTGCCTGCAGGACCACAAACGGGAACAGTGTTCCTGCTCTAAAAAAAGTGCAGGAACACCGTTCCCATGCCTTCGTGCAGGACTCGAGCCCTGGGGGACCTAATGACTATAGTGCCAGGAAAATTAGTTTGTTTTCCTGGCACTATAGTGGTCCTTCAAGCCCAGCACAGCCCGAACTTTACATCTCTTTGGTTAAGTGGAGGAAACATATTTAAAAAAAAAAAAAGAATTAGTGCATTAAGACTTTTTATCATATTGATTTATCCTAGAATATTATTGGTCAGAATGAGAGGGATTTGTCAGAATGAGAGGAATGCCATATAGTCCCTTACTTTGCATAGTACCATGCTAGCGTATACCCATGCTTAAATAGGCATCAGCATGGTTTGAATCCTAAAATGTCCAAAATGTCCTTGACCAATTGGTTCATTTGCTGTGAGTATAGGAGTATTAATTTTTAATGTAATGAGAACTAAGTCCAGCAATAGTAAGGTCTCCAGAGTGAAAGCATAAGGATCCAGAGCTGTGAGAACCATCTGTAAGTGACAGAAGTGTGAGGACAACACACTGCTTATTTTAAAGTAACATTCCAAACATAATTTTCACTACAGCCTGCTGCAGTAGTTATGGTGCACTAGCACCCTCACAGAATAAGTAGTCAAACTATTTAAAACTTACTTCAGTCCCACCAAGTTTCTGCTGCCAAAAGCTCCTACCACTGAGGTAAGCCAAGCCTATGTTGATTAAATGAGAGTACTCAGCAAACACTATTAACCATGAATATCTCAGTTAAACTAACCATAAGTTCTTTTCTGGAGCTTCAGGAAACAGGGGAGGAGGCAGGGTGCCTGGTGAGACCTATGTAATTTGTCAAATTGTCGTTAAACTGACTGAACAACTTTTTTGCAAAAATGAAATTTAATTTAGTACCTCTGACATTCATTTGATGGTTTAGCACGTCAGAATATCATCAATATCATGAAAAGTATTTAGCAAACAAATATGAACAAACAACAGAGGGTGTGAAAATGGACCAATTGGTGTACTGAAAAATATATATGTAATATAAATATTATGTATATCTTTTGCAGAACACAGACAGGCACATTGTCCAGGCACCTCTATATATATATTATACATGTTTGTTAAAAATATATAATTTAGTTTTTTTACTGCTTATCCTTTTTTCCCTCTATTGGACACTTCTCACTTTTTCTCCATCAATCATCTCTTTTTTTATCGCCACAGGCAGTACTCTGAACTCCGAAGCAAACTAAGATGCTTGTCCACTACTATCGTTTATCCTTGCAATATACACCAATCCAATGTCTTGTTAGACAAGTTTGATGTTAACATTTCAAAGGTGTTATATCAACTGTGTATAAAATAGGAATAGAGAAAACTATATATTTTATGAAAGCTTTGATATAAATAGGAGGACGATATAGGTTATACTGATGATGACTGGTGGCAGCAACCATTTAGCGTATGGTTTAATTTCCCAATTAGCAAACACATACCAGTTCTATTTGGTTCATTGGTTGTATTTTACTCCTAAACTACATTTCCAGGCACGTCTTAGAAAAACAGTTATTGTGGTTATTGTATTAATAAAGGGGAAATTGGATGCATATGTTGTGGTTATACCCTTTAACGAACAATTAGCAAAGGTTCAGAATTCATAGGCATACGACTTTATGTGCGTTGGTAATAGCTGATCCTGTGGGTTGTATAGTGCATTACAAACCTTATTAAAAACCAGTTGTTTACGTTTCTATGCATGACGGTCCGAGTCCACTACTTCTGATATAGTGAAAATCATTGATAAATTGACATCTTAATACTTAAAAGTATGTTTAGAGCAAAGGTAAAGGGATATAAATTTCAGGTAGTGTTGCTCCGTGGATTGTCTTGGCATGGATTCCTACTTAATTAAATTCATAGTCTGTAATATCTTCCCTATGTCCCACTCAAGATCAGTGATTTCATGTTTACGTAGCTGTCTTTATTGATAAATTTGTATCACAGTAAAAGCAGTACTGAGAGAAATAGTAAAATATAATACAGACAAAGAAATGCACCAAAGTGCAAAAAAAACATTAAGAAGAAAAGAAACCAAAATTATTTAAATTACCTACAAATTCACTACAAGAAGCCCCCACTTCTAACAACTAATAATCACAAATAATGTGTAAAATTAAACACATACAAAAATGAAAGAATCAATACTGACTTTGTCCACGACAGACTGTAGCTAAAGATCAGTCACAAAAAGGCCACATTATAAATATGTATTTCAATCGTATGGAGAGTTATTTTTTCTAAATAGATTGCTGATGACCCAGATATCAATACTGGTCTATCTTGTTACCACTTAGTCCCATGTAATATACAGTGCTCCACATTCAAGCTCTACTTCCACATGAACCTATGTAATTATGGGTAATGTGTTTTTCAGAGGAAGAGAAGTTATTTAGGAGAAGGGATGTATTTTGCTTATTTTGTGGGAAAAGGCACACCTAAATAAGGAATGCACAAATAAGCCAGAAAGGTCTTACATCTAAGCCAGATTAGTGTAATGGCCTTGGATATTATGATGTTGTCTCCTAAAATGCCCTATGCTACACTCTTACACATTACCCTTTTTTTGGGTTCTGAACCTCTTTAAATGTTTACCTTTTTGGACTCTAATGCAGCTGATGACCTTATTGACAATGCATTTGTTAACCAATCCACAATATCTCTCAGGGAAAGGGAGAGACTCTTGGTTAGTGAGGCCATAGCTGGTAGATCATTATATGCATGTAGTAGTTCTTTGGGTTTGCAAATCATTTCAGAAGATTCAACAAGGGCTTTTCTTCAATTAGTGCTACTATAACCAGTATGACTAAGAAAGGTTCTTCTAAGATGTGAAGCCATTCTGCAATAAAAGCATTTGACACACTATAAAAATATATATTTTTCGCTTAGTGCTGATGACGTAGAACGTACAGACGTGTGGGCGGGGCGTGAGTCCACGGGGAGGTGAGAACGTGAGTGGATCCCACTGCTGCAGGTGGCTATACAGGCTGGTGGAATCTGACAGACTTTGGCGCCTCTGTCTGAGAGGTCTAAGAGGTTGGCACACGGTAATTTTTAGCAGAGCACATTTGTATGTACTGTCTTCAATGATAGCCGCAAACTCTCTTCCTAATTCTCTCGTGGTGACCAACGCTTATAAGTGTGTGAGAGATCCAGTCTAACCTACAATCCACGTTGCAAGCAGAGAGCACGCCCATTACAACACTTGTGGAGACACATGACGGAGGTCTGGGCACATTACAGCTGACTCTTGTTAAGAGATTGATTATGCTTCAGGGGATTCAACTCAAATTTCTTCACTACAGAGGGTAATGTAAATGCTGGATCCTGAGACAAAGTAAAATAAATGCTAATATCTAATGCTATATGTAAAATTACTAAAGAAGATCCAAAGATAAACAGTAATAATAAGGGCACAGCATTTATGAATATATATGACCTATCTGGTTGATTAAACCAGCAGCAGAAGGACTGTGACAATTAAACAGAGTTTCTAGCCAAGCTCTGTAACATCATAAACCTTTAGCATATAATGAACTGCCTGTTCCTGTCTTCTTACATGTATATTAGAGATTAATAGTAGAAAACCAGTGAATAAAGAACCGTTACGGTGATTACGCTGAAAATAATCCTACTTTGATACTGCATAGGACTGCAGGTCTAGGATACAAACCAAGGGGGTAAGGGAGGGAGAAAAAAGGGAGAAGGGGTGGGGGGAGTGTTTTTTTATTTTAGTTTTTTGTAGCGTTCTGTTTTGTGTTTTGTTTCCTGAAAAGAACTCCTAAAAGTGATAAGGCTGACAAAGCTAAAAAAATAGAGAAAGCAGACAAAGCTGATAGCCTATCAGTTCTTTCTATTCTCCTAAATCACAGATAAATACTGAGGGCTTATACCCCAGATAACAAACATCAACTTAAATCAAGCATTAGATTTTCTATATAGTAAGATTAAAAGAGATCTGGAAAAGAATCAAGCAGAAATGAAGGAGAAAATCTCTCAGATTCAATTAACAATGGCTCATGAAATTATTCAATTAATGCAAAAAAAATTCAGATCTACAACTTCAAAATGATTCTTTAAAACAAAACATCGCTAAACTTGAAGTGAAAATCACAGACATTGAGGATAGAACAAGAAGGCAAAATCTCAAAATCCAGGGCATACCAGAAACAACTGCAATCTTGATACCTACAGTTGCAAGAAAAAGTATGTGAAACCTTTGGAATGATATGAATTTCTGCACAAATTGGTCATAAAATGTGATCTGATCATCATCTAAGTCAATACAATAGACAATCACAGTCTGCTTAAACTAATAACACACAAAGAATGAAATGTTGCCATGTTTTTATTGAACACACCATGTAAACATTCACAGTACAGGTGGAAAAAGTATGTGAACCCCTAGACTAATGACATCGCCAAGAGCTAATTGGAGTGAGATGTCAGCCAACTGGAGTCCAATCAATGAGATGAGATTGGAGGTGTTGGTTACAGCTGCCCTGCCCTATAAAAAAAGACACACCAGTTTTGGGTTTGCTTTTCACAAGAAGCATTGCCTGATGTGAATGATGCCTCGCACAAAAGAGTGTTGACTTGCATAAAGCTGGAAAGGGTTATAAAAGTATCTCTAAAAGCCTTGTTGTTCATCAGTCCACGGTAAGACAAATTATCTAAAATATAAAATATTTTGGGTAAAAATGAAATGGAATGGGTGTACAGACTTCAAACTCTTACACCACATGGTCTCAATACAGATTTTGATTTGTTTAATTTTTTATAATTTTTTATAAATTTTTTTTTATAAATTTCTTACATTATATTTGGTTGTACTAAGTATGCCTTTAAATTTGTATTAACATTTTTTATTAATATTTTTTATTCCCACTTCTCATCTTCTTTTATCCTTTATACTGTGTGCAATGTATTATACCTTTTATTATCCTATGGCTTCTATCCATACTCAATATTGTTCATATATCACTAATATTTCTTCTTTTTACTTGTTATTTTTATATTTCTACTATTCCCTGTTCAGCTGCAGCTTTGTGCCAGCCGACGAGGTTTCTCTTTTTTTGTTTATGATTGTTATGACGACGGCTGCAGCATTGTGCGAGCCGCCGTCTATACTTCCGGTTTCCTTTGAGTGACGGCGGCAGCAGTTCTCGTGCGTGCCGCCGTCCACTATAACCCCGCCCCCATCTATTCAGTCAGCCGCAAGAGCTGCGTGCTGACGCCGCCTCTCCCCCCTTCCCTCACGAAAACGCCGGCGGCTGCGCAGTGCACACCGGCGTTTTACTACATGTCCCAGCATGCACTACGTTCTTTTCCCCGATCACGTGATCGGCAAATAAGTTCTTTATTTATTTATATAACCCTCGTTTTTTATGCATATTTATGCCATATAACCCTTTATGTCATACACAATACTTGTATGTTATATGTCACCAGTTATGTGTCTGTTTTAATTATTTTATTCTTATCTTAACTGTGATTGGCTGCTTATTTTTTGGCGCCAATTTTAACTGTTTTTAGTTGTTATATAAACTATTTGATGCCAGTGATCAGGTTCCTACTCCATATTGATAACGCCGTGTTGGCGAAACGCGTTTATGGACATTATTCTGTGTATTTTTATATATTAAAAGTTTATTTGGTTACTCTTTATTCGTGCCATATATCTTTATATACACATTCATTTATTCTGTGACCTGGCATCTTCTCTACATCCCGGACTCCAAGCAATCCTAGGTGGGGATTATACCACCAGCGCCTATGTTTAAGAGCAGTTGTTCTGCTCCTGTCTTGTGAGTACCCATTTTTTATGTTATTTTATTTTATTTTAACTCAGTGTACACTATTGGTTGTCTCTTTCTATTTGAGTACTGGACACATCGCTAACGGAGGAGACTCACCGTATATCCTGCAAGCGGGGATCATACCGCTGAACGCCTTCTATACCGGAGCGAGTTTTACGCTCTGGTAAATGTGAGTTTTTATTTCTATTTTTTTATTATTCTTTTTGTTCTAGCATATTACACTATTTGGTCTCTACTTTTTATTTTATTTTACAAACTATGTTTATTATATTATTATATCATCGCACTATCAAGCCCCATAGACTCTACGATTACGACAAGACTTTTCTAGATAAGACTTTCTTATATATTTATATTTTCATATTTATATTTTTATATTTTTTCTTACATTCTTGGACTATTTGTTATTTCCAGTTTCCTTTGGCGCAGTATTTGAGGCTGCCTGGTTGGTGCCAATATTACAGTGATACTGGCAATACAAATGCTGGTATTTTTCTCAGTATAAACAAGAGATTACTATGCAATACCAGCACTGGCCAGTAAGGGTCACTGTGTGTGGAGACAGGCAGGGATAGGAAGTTCCAGCATATCCCTCCCTGCCTATCTATACTCACTGATCTGCAGGGGTGCAGCTACAGAGAGTCCAGACAGCAACTCCCACCCTGGAGAGACAACATACAGCTCAGGGAAGTAAGGGATGGGGGAAAAGGCTGCAAGGAGACATGGGGACACTGAGACACTAAGGGACATTGGGAGACATTATGACACAGACACATGTGGACACAGTGTCCCCATGTCTCCCAGCCAGTGTCCCTGGTGTCTCAGTGCCCCCTAGTCTCCCAGTGCCCCGGTCTGCCAGTGTCTCACTGTCCCCATGTCTCCTAGTGCCTCCATGTCTTCCAGTGCCTCAAGTGTCTCAATGTCCCCATATCTCCAAGCTAGTGTCCCTAGTGTCTGTGGCCCTGGTGTCTCCTTGTTCCTATGTCTCCCAGCACCCCCATGTCTCAATGTCCCCATGTCCCACAGCCAGTGTCCCTAGTGTCTGTGTCCATGGTGTCTGTGACCCCATGTCTTCGTGTCCCCTATTTTCCCAGTGTCCCCATGTGTCCCAGCCAGAGTCCCCTAGTCTCCCAGTGTCACTGGTGTCTCCGTGTCCCTAGGTCTCCCCGTGTCACCAGGTCTTCCCGTCTTCCTAGTGACATGGGGACCCTGGGATACATGGGGACACAGGGAGACATGGGGCATTGAGACACTGTGATACATAGGATCACTGGGAGACCTGACACGACACTAGGGGACATGGGAGACATGGGGCACTGAGACACTGATACATAGGAACACTGAGACTGGAGTAATCGACACATGGGGGCACTGGAAGACATGGGGCCACTGGGAGGAGTCCATCTATACAGCAGAATCAAACTAAGTAGTTTTTTGGTGATTTTACAGCATTTTCTCTTATGTCACTCCTTGTGATTTACATCATGTGATGTCACCCATACATATTTAATTATGCAAATTAGCAAGGCCGGTATGTTTTTCCAAGAAAGGTGGCAACCCTAACTACTTTTCACATACTCTTACTTAAGTATGGAAACTTAAGAGGGATGTATAGAAACAAAACTTGTGTGCACTGTCTGACAATGAATATAGTTAAAGGGACACTAAAGTCACCAGAACAACTACAGCTTATTGAATTTGTTCTGGTGAGTAGAATCATTACCGTCAGGCTTTTTGCTGTAAACACTGTCTTTTCAGAGAAAATGCAGTGTTTACATTACAGCCTAGTGATAACTTCACTGGCCACTCCTTAGATGGCTGTTAGAGATCCTTCCTGGGTCATGGCTGCCTAAAATGCATCCAAACATTCAGTGTCTCCTCCCTCTACATGCAGACACTGAACTTTCCTCATAGAGATTCATTGATTCAATTCATCTCTATGAGGAGATGCTGATTAGCCAGGGCTGTGTTTGAATCATGCTGGCTCTGCCCCTGATCTGCCTCTTTGTCAGTCTCAGCCAATCCTATGGGGAAGCACTGTGATTGGATTAGGCCACCACTTCTAATGATGTCAGCAGACTGCATGTTTTTCTGAGAACAGCATGCAGAGTTACAGCTTCAGGTTTGAATACAGTAATTTTGCTATATTTATGGAGACATGAGGGGCCCAGGGGGGCTAGATGGTGGAGTTAACACTATAGGGTCATGAATTCATGTTTGTGTTCCTGACCCTATAGTGATCCTTTAAGGTAATGCTGACTTTGGTCTCTCTAACACTGTGGCATGTTCCCTTTCTTCTACACTCACTACATACAGCTTTTCTCTGTCCCAGACTATATACCAGGAGCTTCTGCCTGCTAGTAAGAAGGTAAGGAGACAAGTGGACCAGAGTGTGCTAGGGGACAGTCCTTAGAAAGCGTTGAGCGAGCGCATCATTAGATGCATTTATGCCAAGCTCAGGGTGCTGTCTGCATAGTATGCCCTTAGTTGGCCAGCTGCATGATTGGTAGGCAGCCCGACATGCATTCATACCAGGCTGGCCTTCTAATTCTTTGGGCAGACATATCCTCTTTTTGGGCATGTTCGCCCCTTTTGGCAGGTTACGTGATTTGTGTCAGTGGCACACCCTTTTACCGTGCCCATTGACTTCCTGCTTGACTGAACACTGCTGTTAGGGGTTATGGATTTACTTGAAAGATGAAAACATAAATTAGTGAGAGATTAGCCTAGGGTATGTGTTTTCTTATATCTGCTGTTTTCTTTCTCTCCAGCACCATCTCCATCAGATACATGACGCTTGGGAGTGTGTTACTGTTTTTGGTCGATATGATTCTGTCCCGTCATAATTATCAGCACCAGGCCCACTGGGCTCTTAATCTGGCCCTGCATACACACACACTGCATTCATTATATACACACACTGTAAATAAATATTCAATTAATATAATTTTTTGGGGATCTAATTTTATTTAGAAATTTACCAGTAGCTGCTGCATTTCCCACCCTAGTCTTATACTCGAGTCAATAAGTTTTCCCAGTTTTTGGGGGTAAAATTAGGGGTCTCGACTTATATTCGGGTCGACTTATACTCGAGTATATACGGTAAATCATATTTGGTCCCAAAAATATTGTACCTTTTAAAAACTATTCCGATCCCAATTCCATCTAATATAAAAAAGGAAATGGAAATTCTTCTATCTTCATATGTTTGGGGTGATAAAAAGCCGAAAGATTTCCTGGGCCTGTTCTTAAAAGGAATATAGACTCAGGAGAATTGGGATACCCAGATTTACAAAATATTTGTGAAACATGCATGCTCTCCCATTTATTTATGCTAAATATTATAAGAAATAAACATTTGGGATGGTACAATCTAAAAGGAGAAAATGTGGAGGGACCGATCCTTATTTTTATCTCTGGCTGGACTATAAACATTTTGGACAACTTAAAATCTTTAATCAAATAATATCGAGATTGATGACCTGTTTTTTTTTAATTCAGAAAGAGGAACGAAAACAGACAAACGCTAAACTTTATCACTGGAGCTAGTCCTATCTTATCTCTTCTTTTGTATATAAAAGACTGAGATATTTTACATTGGCAATATTATGATATAAAAATATCAGATCTTAATGACAGTGAATCCTTAAAATCTTTCTCCAACCTGCAAGAAAAATATTGCCTCCCTCCTCTAGAAATTTTTAAATATATTAAGATTAAGCATTTTCTTATTCCAGATCTCCCAAGCCACCCAGATATAATAGACACTCTACATACCACAAAACTTAATTCAAAAACAATTGCTACAATTGTCTTAAATAAATCTAAAGTTGTTTCTAGCTGGGAGAGAGACTGCACTTTTACTGCCTCCTTGGAGATTTGGAACAATGCCTGGCGGGTAACGAGAGCTGCCATGCACTGTATTAGTCTCAATGAAAAATACTTCAAGTTAATACAGAGAAGGTACATGGTTCCTATAGGGAGACATGGGGCATTGAGACACTGATACATAGGAAAACTGAGACCTGGAGTAATCGACACATGGGGGCACTGGAAGACATGGGGCCACTGGGAGGAGTCCATCTATACAGCAGAATCAAACTAAGTAGTTTTTTGGTGATTTTACAGCATTTTCTCTTATGTCACTCCTTGTGATTTACATCATGTGATGTCACCCATACATATTTAATTATGCAAATTAGCAAGGCCGGTATGTTTTTCCAAGAAAGGTGGCAACCCTAACTACTTTTCACATACTCTTACTTAAGTATGGAAACTTAAGAGGGATGTATAGAAACAAAACTTGTGTGCACTGTCTGACAATGAATATAGTTAAAGGGACACTAAAGTCACCAGAACAACTACAGCTTATTGAATTTGTTCTGGTGAGTAGAATCATTACCGTCAGGCTTTTTGCTGTAAACACTGTCTTTTCAGAGAAAATGCAGTCTTTACATTACAGCCTAGTGATAACTTCACTGGCCACTCCTTAGATGGCTGTTAGAGATCCTTCCTGGGTCATGGCTGCCTAAAATGCATCCAAACATTCAGTGTCTCCTCCCTCTACATGCAGACACTGAACTTTCCTCATAGAGATTCATTGATTCAATTCATCTCTATGAGGAGATGCTGATTAGCCAGGGCTGTGTTTGAATCATGCTGGCTCTGCCCCTGATCTGCCTCTTTGTCAGTCTCAGCCAATCCTATGGGGAAGCACTGTGATTGGATTAGGCCACCACTTCTAATGATGTCAGCAGACTGCATGTTTTTCTGAGAACAGCATGCAGAGTTACAGCTTCAGGCTTGAATACAGTAATTTTGCTATATTTATGGAGACATGAGGGGCCCAGGGGGGCTAGATGGTGGAGTTAACACTATAGGGTCATGAATTCATGTTTGTGTTCCTGACCCTATAGTGATCCTTTAAGGTAATGCTGACTTTGGTCTCTCTAACACTGTGGCATGTTCCCTTTCTTCTACACTCACTACATACAGCTTTTCTCTGTCCCAGACTATATACCAGGAGCTTCTGCCTGCTAGTAAGAAGGTAAGGAGACAAGTGGACCAGAGAGTGCTAGGGGACAGTCCTTAGAAAGCGTTGAGCGAGCGCATCATTAGATGCATTTATGCCAAGCTCAGGGTGCTGTCTGCATAGTATGCCCTTAGTTGGCCAGCTGCATGATTGGCAGGCAGCCTGACATGCATTCATACCAGGCTGGCCTTCTAATTCTTTGGGCAGACATATCCTCTTTTTGGGCATGTTCGCCCCTTTTGGCAGGTTACGTGATTTGTGTCAGTGGCACACCCTTTTACCGTGCCCATTGACTTCCTGCTTGACTGAACACTGCTGTTAGGGGTTATGGATTTACTTGAAAGATGAAAACATAAATTAGTGAGAGATTAGCCTAGGGTATGTGTTTTCTTATATCTGCTGTTTTCTTTCTCTCCAGCACCATCTCCATCAGATACATGACGCTTGGGAGTGTGTTACTGTTTTTGGTCGATATGATTCTGTCCCGTCATAATTATCAGCACCAGGCCCACTGGGCTCTTAATCTGGCCCTGCATACACACACACTGCATTCATTATATACACACACTGTAAATAAATATTCAATTAATATAATTTTTTGGGGATCTAATTTTATTTAGAAATTTACCAGTAGCTGCTGCATTTCCCACCCTAGTCTTATACTCGAGTCAATAAGTTTTCCCAGTTTTTGGGGGTAAAATTAGGGGTCTCGACTTATATTCGGGTCGACTTATACTCGAGTATATACGGTAAATCATATTTGGTCCCAAAAATATTGTACCTTTTAAAAACTATTCCGATCCCAATTCCATCTAATATAAAAAAGGAAATGGAAATTCTTCTATCTTCATATGTTTGGGGTGATAAAAAGCCGAAAGATTTCCTGGGCCTGTTCTTAAAAGGAATATAGACTCAGGAGAATTGGGATACCCAGATTTACAAAATATTTGTGAAACATGCATGCTCTCCCATTTATTTATGCTAAATATTATAAGAAATAAACATTTGGGATGGTACAATCTAAAAGGAGAAAATGTGGAGGGACCGATCCTTATTTTTATCTCTGGCTGGACTATAAACATTTTGGACAACTTAAAATCTTTAATCAAATAATATCGAGATTGATGACCTGTTTTTTTTAAATTCAGAAAGAGGAACGAAAACAGACAAACGCTAAACTTTATCACTGGAGCTAGTCCTATCTTATCTCTTCTTTTGTATATAAAAGACTGAGATATTTTACATTGGCAATATTATGATATAAAAATATCAGATCTTAATGACAGTGAATCCTTAAAATCTTTCTCCAACCTGCAAGAAAAATATTGCCTCCCTCCTCTAGAAATTTTTAAATATATTAAGATTAAGCATTTTCTTATTCCAGATCTCCCAAGCCACCCAGATATAATAGACACTCTACATACCACAAAACTTAATTCAAAAACAATTGCTACAATTGTCTTAAATAAATCTAAAGTTGTTTCTAGCTGGGAGAGAGACTGCACTTTTACTGCCTCCTTGGAGATTTGGAACAATGCCTGGCGGGTAACGAGAGCTGCCATGCACTGTATTAGTCTCAATGAAAAATACTTCAAGTTAATACAGAGAAGGTACATGGTTCCTATACAGCTTCTAAGGTTTTGTTTCAATTCAGATAACTCTTGCTGGCACTGTCAAAACTACCTGGGTACACAAATCCATATTTGGTAGGAATGCCCAAGACTGGCTTCTATCAAAGAAATTGTGGAAGTACAGTTGATAGGCCTCTTCTCATTAGAATATAGCCTTACACCTATTTATTTCACATTTACTTACCTGTTATAGTCAGATACGATAGATATCTATGTTTAAACATCTTTGCAGCAGGAGAAATACAACTACTCCATCATGGACTGCAATAAAAACCCAAATAAAGAGAGAGACAAAGAAACTATTTTTTGATAAAGAAGCAAAGACTTCACACCATGAAACCTACCTACCTTCATAGTGATCTGTCCTCTTGAACTTACCTACCCTGTGAATGACCAGATCCCAGGAATGTTTCCCCTCCCCACCCCCCGAGAGCCTACTATAAAACTCCCACTCACGCAAATAACCTTTAGAGGATAGTATTTCTTTTTTGACTTTGTACTGATAAAATCATCTTTGTCCTAGATAGGTCCAGTATCCATCGAAATTTTAATATGTTGTATGTTATGTCGAAATTTTGTATGTTGTAGAGTTATAATTATTTTAACATATTGATGGATATTTATCTATTGCATGTCTGTGTAAATATTTATGAGACCATTGTAATTATATGCACTTGATTGTATGTTATGTGCAGGATTGTTTGTTTTCTTATACAATTTAAAACATTTATGCTGTTCCCACAAATTGACCTTCTTGAGCATACATATTTAATCAACTTAAATATCAGTGCACCATCTAAAAAGGTATGTATTATGAGAACAATGCCTGGTATGAGAAAACATGGCAACCTTGGCTGGGCACTTTGACCAAGAATTTAAATTTTTATCTTTCAAAACATTAGTTTAAGTTCTCTACTAAAATAATACACTTAGTTTATTTTTCTAAAATAACATACAATAATCAATTGCCTAGCCTTATTTAGTTACTAAATATGTCTTATTTCTAAATAATAACCCCAGCTAGCCAGTGACCCATTTTGCTTGTATGTACTTGTCAAAGTATGTAATTGAAAGCAGTGGCGTACTAAGGGGTGTTTCAGGGGGATTGGTGGGGGGGCCACCCTGGGTGCTACCAGGTAGGTGCACAGCTCACACACGCAGAGACCAGCAATAACCAGCTGAACTGGCCACACGGAAGGAAAGTGGGGTGGAGCTTTACACAGCCTTTACCTGCTGCTGTTACTGCTGCACATGGAGGTGCAGCAAGAAGGAATCCCCGCTTCTCCAACTAACAGGCTCCAAGGAAGGACTGGTGTGTGTGTGTGTGTGACTGCCTGCCTGCCTGTAACTGTGTGTTAGTGATGTCGCGAACCCGAAATTTTCG
>OW240914.1:252212304-252264282 GCA_933207985.1 Pelobates cultripes
GCCGTCATTCACCCGGCGGCGATCAGCGTTGCTCCCGTTGTGGGGAGACTGCATGCAGCCCAGACAGTCTCCCCACACTGGATTAGGACCCTGTGGCCATGTGATCGCTTAACACAGCGATCACATGGTCACAATAGGTGTCCATGTGATCGCATGTGCTGACTGGCAGTCTCCCTGCTAGTGTAAAATCATTAAAAAAAAATTATATATGTGTATATATATATGATATATAGACATATATTATATCGATATAACATATGTCTATATATCATATATATAATGTCATACTAAGTGTATTTTTATATTAATATGTACTTATATTAATATAAAAATACACTTATAATTAAATTACACACGTATATATATAATATATATAATAACTATATATATTGTATATATATATTATTATAAAATATAAATAATAAGTAATTTAAATTAATTTTTTTTTAAATAATAATAAAAATTGAAAAAAATTAGATATCTATATGAAATTTTATTCTAACTGTATTTTAAAATTAATATATATATATTTATATCAAAATACACTTAGAATGAATTTGTATATATATCTATGTATATATAAATAAATAAAAAATAATACAAAATATACATATGTCCATATACAAAATTACATAAATAATTATATAAATATACACGTAGACTTCAAATATATAAATATGCATATATATTTAAATTCTACGTGCGTATTTATGTAATATTTTACATAATTAAGTAATTTTATTGATTGCAATTTGAGGGACCTGCCTGCCAACCCAGGCCGAAAGTCCAGAGAATTTAATTTGCTAGCACTGTATTTTACCCTGTAACGTTCTATGACACCCTAAAACCTGTACATGGGGGTGCTGTTTTACTAGGGAGACTTCGATGAACACAAATATTAGTGATTCAAAACAGTAAAACATATCACAGCGATGATATTGTCAGTGAAAGTGACTTTTTTTGCATTTTTCACACACAAACAGCACTTTTACTGATAATATAATTGTTGTGATACGTTTTCCAGTTTTTAAACACTAATATTTGTGTTCAGCGATGTCTCCCGAGTAAAACAGTACTCCCATGTACAGGTTTTATAGTATTTTTGAAAGTTACAGGGTCAAATATTTTGACCTTGAAAATGGCCAGGTTGGTTACGTTGCCTTTGAGAGCGTATGGTAGCCCAGGAATGAGAATTACCCCCATGATGGCATACCATTTGCAAAAGAAGACAACCCAAGCTATTGCAAATGGGGTATGTCCAGTCTTTTTTAGTAACCACTTAGTCACAAACACTGGCCAAAATTAGCATTCAATTTAGTTTTTTTACTTTTTTCACACACAAACAAATATGAAGGCTTACTTTGGCCAGTGTTTTCGACTACTTTTTCACACACAAACAAATATGAAGGCTTACTTTGGCCAGTGTTTTTGTGGCTACTAAAAAAGACTGGACATACCTCATATTGAATACCCTGGGTTGTCTACTTTAAAAAAAATATGTACATGTGGGGTGTTATTCAGAGATTTATGACAGATAATAGTGTTACAATGTCACTATTGATACATTTTTTGAAACCGTAATATCCTACTTGTACCTATAGCCCTATAACATGCAAAAAAAAGCAAAAAAAGCACGTAAACACTGGGTATTTTTAAACTCAGGACAAAATTTTGAATCTATTTAGCAGTTTTTTTCATTCGCTTTTGTAGATGAGTAAAAGATTTTTCAAGTAAAAGTAAAACAACAGGGTTTTTTTTCAATTTTTCATCATATTTTTTTTAAATTAAAATACAAGCGATTATATAAATAATGGTATGTAAAGAAAGCCCATTTTGTCCTGAAAAAAAACAATATATAATTTGTATGGGAACAGTAAATGAGAGAGCAGAAAATTACAGCCAAACACAAACACCACAAAAGTGTAAAAATATGCCTGGTCGCAAATGTACAACATCGCAAAAACAGTCCAGTCCTTAAGGGGTTAAAGACAATAAGCCATTACATTGAGTCTAATGTGCATCAACTGCCTGGCGTGGGAGTCCTTAGTGATGGGAGTGATACTCCCTGGTTATTTGGGATTATTTAGCCATGTGGCACTTTAATTACTAGCGAAAAATTCTATATAACTCCCTTTACTCCTGAGTAATTTAGCATACATGCTGGTGCCATGGTATTATCCCTATAACAATTTCTATACTATGTATATAGATGTATTTATGTTATTATGTACTATTATGTGTTGTTTGTATTTTTAATTATTTTCTATCTATCCCTGTGGAACAACATACCAATTATCCTGATTACGTTATTTGCAAACAGACACGTCAATTTTGACCTCACTCCACCTTGTTTTCACCTTCCAATGAACATCTGATCACTGCATATTTAAAGGCTGTTTTTTCACTGTTTAATTGTCTTGATAAAAGTCCAGATGGGACTGAAACATTGACACTTTTTACTTTTTTTTGCAATAAAGAAGCACTATTGTTGCAATAAAGAAGTCCTGTGAGTGCTTTCCTACAAGGTATTATATATACACACACAACCAAGGGCATAAAGGAAATAGTAGGGTGGTCAGCCTATGCCCACTAACCCATGCAGCCTTCATGGTGCTGTGTTAAAAGACTCTTTCCCTGCATAGCTACCCCACCAGCTCCAGTCCCCAGTACAGTCCTGTCCTGGGTTCTCCCACATCTGCGAGCTGTTGATGGTTCGGATAAAGACTCGGGATGTGCTCACGGGCAGCTTGTTACATACTGCCCAAGGGTGTGAGCTGTGCTTGTAACAACATCCTCGTCTGGACTGGGGTTCAGGTAAGCGGCTGCGGGTTGCTTTGCGGCATCTCCTGAGTCAGGGTGCCTTCTGCGGTCTCCCTCTTTGTTCTTTCTTATGCTGCTTCTCAGTATTGCACTTCTGTGCCGGCCTTTGTGCAGGCCTCTGTGAAGGCTTGAGTGCAGCCCTTTGTGCAAGCTTTGGTGCAGGCCTCTGTGTAGGCTTTGGTGCAGGTTCTGTGGTGGACTGTCAGGAGACATCTATAACTGATTGTCTCTGCATCCATTTTGTAAGCTTGGCCAAGAGCTGTGACCAGAAGTGCTCAAAGGCCCACTCGATTTGGTCGTTGTGAGGGGCCACGACACTATGTTCCCTCATAGCCGCCATCTTCTCTGTGAGTATGAGGTGCTGAAGTTTCTTGTGTTTGGTACTGCTTTTTTCCTCGCCTCAGGCTGGTTGTAGTCTGACACCAAGTGGGGCCCGGGATATAAATCAGTACCATCATCACTCGTTCACCATTCTATCATGTTCTCAGTATGGATTACCTCAGGGCAACATCAGCTGAGACCACATCACCTGTACCATTGTGGCCATTGGTACGGATTGTTGGCAGAAGTTGGCATGTTATGCTTGATTTAAATGTCAATGCCATTCTTTTCTGTTTTGCACTGTGGATCATACCTGGAGTGTTGGGCCACCCTCTATCTGGGACAAGAATCCCATCTAGACCCAGAGGAAACACATGGAAACATAGGAACGCATATGAGAGATTATGTCACCCTTTTGAGAGCAAGCCAAGAACCTCTTATAGGAGTTTTGTTTTCATGTATGATTCGGCAGATAGTATTTCATTTCTTTAATATTTATGTTTTTCAATAAGCTCTGCCTTGGAGGGGCAATAGGTTTGCTTCCAGTTAAGTGCCAGGAGATTCCTGGCGGCTAATATAATTATGGTTGCTATTTTTTTGGACTCTATATGCCATGTGTCTGGGAACAATAGTAATAGACCTATTGGGAGCATAAGTGGAAAGCCTGTTATTTTTAGTTTGTAAAGCATTGTTTGTACAATTGTCCACAGTTTTATGTCTTGGCATTCCTACCATATATGCATCATATTGGCCATGTGAGCTCCACACCTCCAAAATAGTGGGGTGACATTTGGGTATATTTTGTTTAGTCGATATGGGGTGAGGTACCAGCAATATACCAGCTTTTTGTGAGCCTCGACATGTGAGAAGTAAGATATTATACCTTTGAGGGCGTTAAGAGATTGCAACCACTGGTCAGATGTGATATTAGGCATACCTTCTTTTTCCCATTGCCCTCTATAAGAAAAGGAGTGCCGTGCGGCATTATCTAACAGGACTTTGTAGCACATAGATAGGGTTTTATGTTTGTTTGGTGTAAGGTAGCATCTTTCGTTTATCTGTGTAAATTGATCATTTGTAGGCAGTGCTTCTCTCTGGGGCATTATCACTTTTGTGTGTAGAATACTTTTCAATTCCAAATATGGAAAATAAATGAGTTTGATAGGTAATATTGAGGATCATGAGCAATATTAAGGATCATGAGTCTTGAATGCGGTTAATGCCCATTGACATCCAAGTTCTTAATGACAGCCATGGGGAGATTGGTTCAAGTGCTGTAAGGGGGGCTTGCATACAAATTTTGTTTTTGTCTTTCTTAGAGTATCGTGACTCATCCCATATACGTGATGAGAGTATGGTTGTCGGAAAGAGTGCAGAGGTATTCTCTTGGGATTGACAATATATCGTTCAGTGATCTTGCTGGGGTCATGGCATATTCCATGTAGATTCATTGGAGGATACCTTTAGGAGTATGATGTTTTACAGTTGATTATAAGATAGCTACTTTATAATAAGCTAACAGTTTTGGGATTTCCATGCCTCCCTCTTTTGGTAGTAATTGGTGGAGTGCTATAGGGAGGCGTGGTTTCAGGTGGCCCCATACAAACATATGTAGCGTATTTTGTATATTTTTGATCAGAGTAGGGGGTAGCGATAGCATTCTAAAAACATAAAACTTTTGAGGGTGAGTGGCGACCGTTTCACTCATAAATATGTGATAAATTGGTTTCTCCAATTGAATTGGCGAGTGTGACGTAGCTGTTGGTTTTGTTGGGCTGATATATTAATCGGCTAGGCTTAAGTTTTATTTTTATTAAGTCTGTAATAGGAAATCTGACTGTATTCGTCTAGTAGGGATATTAATTGTGGTAAGGAGGTGGTAGGGAGGCTCAATGATAGAAGGACATCATCAGCGAACATAGGCAATGATTTGTCTCTTTGATGCATATTCCTGTGCTTTGTGGGTTATTTCTAATTTTATGGGCTAGTGGTTCTAGTAATAGTATAAAGAGGAGTGGAGACAAGGGGCATCCTTGTCTCATTCTGTTGGTTAGCATGAAGGGTTTAGAAAAAATCCTGCATGTGATACTTGGGCCGATGTGTTACAGTAAAGAGCTATAACTCTTTCGATGAAGTCTGGAGGGAACCCATATCTCTCCAAAAACTGTTGTCAAGTATGTCCAATTGAGTATATAAAAGGCCTTCTCTGAATCTAAGGCTAAGAAAAGGCCTTTCAAGTTGTTATGTGTGAGACTACATTAAATATTTTCCTCGTATTGTCTGATCCCTGTCGCCCTTTTATAAAACCAGATTTGTTGTTATGAATTATTCGTAGTAGTATTTTAGCTAGTCTTTTGGCGATAAGTTTAGCGTATCATTTGGTGTTGCAGTTTATTAAGGAAATCAGTCTGAAGTTTTGGCGGTGAGTTGGGGGTTTACCTGGTTTAGGTAACGTAGAGATGTATGCCTGAAGCATTTCAGCAGGCATATTACCTTGGTAACAAGACAAAACAAACCGCACCCGATGTACATATACAGAATGTTATACGCACATAGGTCTGCAAATAATTGTACACAGTTGACCTCAAAATTAGAAGAAACGACAAAATAATAGTGCAGCACAGTATATAAAGTGCATATGTGATAGGTTGGTAATCTTTTTTTTTTTTTTTATTCTTTATTTTTGAGTGCATGGATAGACAAGACAGCTTACTCTGCCACAATAGCGTTAGTAAGCATAGACATATCACATTGATATTACAATTATGGCATTTGAGCAGTGCACGTTTTTGTATATAGATGTAGAAACAAAACATGAATTAATATTGGTTGCTCATTACAATTAAAGTTACTAGCTTAATCTGCGCTAAATCGTCAGCTTGGCTAAATAATAAGAACATTAATATAAAGTGAAAAAATCAAAGCTTAGTAGTACTAGGCTAGTAATATTAGTTATGCTAAAACAGTTGCAGTGTAGTAATGCGCTTTGCCGTGTGGCAATAGCTGGCCTGTGTGCAAGGTTTATACAGAGTGAGTTGCTCTTGTGTATGCTATTTGAAAACCGCGTATTTTAATTGTTATGTTGAAACTTGCTAGTCACAATTTTTATGCAGCTATTAGCTGCAGATCATTCAGTATTTTTAACCAGCATTATCACATTAACACTAGGACACATTTATGCTTAAAACCTTATAGGTAAAATAGTTAGTGCTGGGTAAAGCTTAAGCACTGCAACTATTGTTGATTGCATAAAGTATTAAATGAAACAAGTTATGTAGTTAACACTTATATAAGATACAATCAGGAGCTGGGAGACCAGCCAGGGTCCCCTGTCTGGGCTTAAATTATAAGTGAGGTTGAAGAGATTAAAGTCATGTAGTAGCTTTCTCACGGCTGTCCGTTATATTATTCAAGCAAATGACAGCAGGCTCAAGAATTGTTAGGCAGTCATGGCTACGGTTAGACAAGTTAAGTAGATAGTGAGTCACACACGTAATATGGATAGCATTAACACTGGCTAGTAACAACCGCAATCTACTTACACAGTGAATACTTATATAACCGGCACATATACCCTTCATGTTCCCCTTAAAATAAGTGCTGTACAATACGTATATTAAATAGGTTAGTAAGAGTTACATCAGTAGATAGTTAAAAGTGTTGTGATGCGTAAATCGGGTTAGTACTCACGACAAGTTACACGTGAGAAAAATATGTAGACTCTAATCAGATCACTCGTATATGTTTCGCCTGTAAGTAAATTGCACACAGAAAAGGTAGGCAGTGCCTTATTTAAAAAGGCATGCATTGAGGAGCTAGAGAAAAGGAAAACTAAATAGAAAAAACAAAACCAGCATGAACAGTGTGTTGCGTTTAAGCTGCTTGATCTGGAGTCTACAGCATTTTGGCCGACTAGAGGAAGCCCTTACACCTTTGGAAGGTTGGAGGTTTTGTATAACTGAATGGGCCATCTAGCAGACAGTCAACCAATGTCCACTCGGGGCTTGAGTCCATGTGGGCCGTGCAGGCCGAGTTCCTTCTGCTCTCAGTTGAGAGTGGAGGTGTTGGGGCCTTCCGTTCATGAGGCCTGTTCATCTGATATCTCCATTGGGTAGGGTCGGAAGACAGGTCTGTAGGGTAGAATTACTTGGGAGGGCAATTGCTCATTTCGAGGGATATTGGGTTGTCTGCGTTCCGTCGGGCACTAGGTCTTCATAGACAGCGTGTGTAGCGGTCAGGTGTGGGCAGGTTATGGTGTCCCTGAAGCTGGAGAGCCTGTCCTGCGTCTCTGTTTAGGTGATGACAGAGGCATAAGTGATCGGTGTGGTGCTCCGCGGTATAAACGCAGAAATTCTTGCTGGGTCCCAGGCGTGGGCTGGGGAGGTGGGAGTTTGGGATCCCGATTGGGGTAGTGAGTCCTGTGGTATGCCTAAGGTGTGCAGAAGATCTACAGCATCCTGCATGCCCTGGAGATGATGCGCTTTCCCTCCGTGTTGCACAAGTAGCGTATGGGAGGGCCGCCAGCAGTATTGAATGTTGTGTTGCCGGAGTGTGGAGGTGAGTGGTCAAGGTGATCTGCGCCATGCCAGAATTCCACTGGACAGGTCGGCATACTAGGTTAATTCTGTGTTTTCAAACCGCATGGGAGTTTTACCCCAGAGGGCGGTGAGGACAGTCTCTTTGTCTGATCCATTTCCTTGTGGCCATTTCCTTGTGGCCGTAGCTGGGGCCCTAGTGGGTTTCGGGATCTGGAAGATGCCCGTAGGTGTAATAGCCTTGGTTTGGCCTGGGGGCAGCACAGAAGTTAGCATACGCTTGATCGTTTGCGACAGCTCTGCCTCCGGTAGCCCCTCCGGGATCCCCCTAACCTTTAAGTTGAGTCTCTCGTCTCGTGTCCTCCTGGCCTTTCAGCTCTCCCCTGAGTGCGGTGACATCTGTGAGGATGTTCTTCTGTAGTTCTGCTAGCAGGTTCTTTAACACTCCGGTAGTTACTAGATCGGCGTCAGGGTCTGTTCTCGGTTTATTGGGCTGGTTTTGGGTCTGGGGCTGGGACTGGGAGATACTCCTCTTCGTCTCCCCCTGTGCCGTCATCCGAGAAATCAGAGCAGCCTCCGTGGAGTTCCACCATATTGACTCCGCTCTGGCCTCATGCCTGCTGCAACATTTCTCCTATCGTGAGCCCTGGGGCTGCTTTGTCCGGTCTCAGCTTTTTATGCTTACGTCCCATGGGGCTTGGGAAAGTTCTCCTTGCGGTACAGCGGTTAGTGGGGGTAGTATCGGCTGTATATATGCTTATTTTCTCAGTTTCTATCACGGAGCTCTGGGATTGAGCGTCCGCTTACTTTGCTGCTAGGCTCCGCCCCTCCCGATAGGTTGGTAATCTTAAGTCACTTCCATTCATTTTATTGAGCTAATTTAGAGCTCTTATGTTTTGCGCATTGCCGGAATAATCCCTGTCTAAGGATGTATAGTGATGCAATCGCCACAGATGCTTCAAATAAAGGGCAGTATGCAGGGTATATGTGGAGGTAAATACAGGAAGAAAAACTCCAATGGTGTTTATTATTTTTATTGATATAAAATCGTTTCAAGGTAGCATTCCTTACAAATGTATTAATATCTATGCATGTGAGGAAAGAATTATAAGGTTTCGTAGGAGCAAATTTTAAACCTTGTTTTAAGACATTTATTTGAGTTTCATCTAAAGTTTTATGTGATAGATTGAAAATGCTTGTAGGTAAATTGCTCAACTCTTTTTTTTTTTTTTTACACCTCTCTAGCATTCCTTTTTTGCTCTCCTCTACCTGACCTTCTTCATTTAGGTCTCTTTTGCAACTCTTTATTAGTGTTATATTTAGATGGTCTGTATATCTTTCTCGATTTGACAGAATCTCTAAAAAAGAGGTTTCATCAAATGGTTCACAAAAAGACAGGGCATGGTAACTGTTGTTTTTTTATAAGCTCATTAGGTGAATTTAGTCTGTCTTCCTCATGTCTTCTATGTGTCTTTGTATTATCTTTTTCCCAAGAATATTTTCTTTCTCTCAGTCTTATTTGAGGAGAGCTGGTGCATATGCGAATCTGTGTGTTTTGGGTCTAACTACTAAAGGTGATTATTTTGTTATTTGTTGTGTGTAGTGACTATTCTTTCGTTGTTCTTTCTTTTTCTTTGTGGTATAATGTATTTATGTCTTGTTTAGTCTCCAAAAGCTTATTATGTAATGTTTTGTTCTTAGATTTACATGTTTTTTATTACATGTTTTGTATATAAAGCTTTTCCATCCTTTTTGACCTCTTCAACACACATTTCAAATATGTCTCCCATTAACTTGATATTACTCCCCCTATTATAATTTTTTTAAGTTGGTGGCATATAAGTGCCAGAGTACCATTAAAAATATGCACCACAATTCACTATCCTTAGAGTGAAATCAATGTATCTGCTAATATAATTATGTAGACTTTTAAGAGATGGTGTTCAATTTTATTGTAGTACTTTTATTCTTTTATTTATGTTTTATAATTCTGGATTGGAGGTATAATCAATATTTCCTCTTTTTAAATAAATGGCTGTTTAGCCATTTCCTTTCTCTAGATATGAGTTAAGCCCACATTTCTGGCGCCTTACATATAAGGCTAATGTATATAAAGTTATCCCCTATGAATATATCTACACTCCATACCCCTATTTTTGTTATATAAGAAGTATATATTTATACACTTTCACCACCTTTTATATATATATGTTCCTCTATTTGACCTCTTCTAATATGGCTAATATCCCTCCGTGATCAAACGGAGATAAAGACATTCCCTAAATGGTGGGACTTACCAAAGGAATACCCTATACATACCTCTAGACCCTGCTGTGTGAAGGACCCACACTGATAATGATTGGAACGCAACCCATTTTGGTGGCATATGCATTCCAGACTGACACGCATCAAGTCCACTAAGACTACCAATGCCGGTTAACCACTGCGCTACTTCCAGTATGACGTGTGCGTTCCTGCATGGTTACAGGAAGCCAACAATTACTTTCATCAGGAAGTTATCTTCAATCAAGACCACCATAAAAAAATCCAAACTTTACAAGGACTTCTGAAGAAGTCTTGGAGAGACAAAATGCGTCAAGTGGGACTCCTGTAAGTATTTTAATAATGTTTTAGCGTTTTTTTGTTTGGTAAAATAAAAAGTGTATACAGGGAGTGCAGAATTATTAGGCAAGTTGTATTTTTGAGGATTAATTTTATTATTGAACAACAACCATGTTCTCAATGAACCCAAAAAACTCATTAATATCAAAGCTGAATATTTTTGGAAGTAGTTTTTAGTTTGTTTTTAGTTATAGCTATGTTAGGGGGATATCTGTGTGTGCAAGTGACTATTACTGTGCATAATTATTAGGCAACTTAACAAAAAACAAATATATACCCATTTCAATTATTTATTATTACCAGTGAAACCAATATAACATCTCAACATTCACAAATATACATTTCTGACATTCAAAAACAAAACAAAAACAAATCAGTGACCAATATAGCCACCTTTCTTTGCAAGGACACTCAAAAGCCTGCCATCCATGGATTCTGTCAGTGTTTTGATCTGTTCACCATCAACATTGCGTGCAGCAGCAACCACAGCCTCCCAGACACTGTTCAGAGAGGTGTACTGTTTTCCCTCCTTGTAAATCTCACATTTGATGATGGACCACAGGTTCTCAATGGGGTTCAGATCAGGTGAACAAGGAGGCCATGTCATTAGATTTCTTCTTTTATACCCTTTCTTGCCAGCCACGCTGTGGAGTACTTGGACGCGTGTGATGGAGCATTGTCCTGCATGAAAATCATGTTTTTCTTGAAGGATGCAGACTTCTTCCTGTACCACTGCTTGAAGAAGGTGTCTTCCAGGAACTGGCAGTAGGACTGGGAGTTGAGCTTGACTCCATCCTCAACCCGAAAAGGCCCCACAAGCTCATCTTTGATGATACCAGCCCAAACCAGTACTCCACCTCCACCTTGCTGGCGTCTGAGTCGGACTGGAGCTCTCTGCCCTTTACCAATCCAGCCACGGGCCCATCCATCTGGCCCATCAAGACTCACTCTCATTTCATCAGTCCATAAAACCTTAGAAAAATCAGTCTTGAGATATTTCTTGGCCCAGTCTTGACGTTTCAGCTTGTGTGTCTTGTTCAGTGGTGGTTGTCTTTCAGCCTTTCTTACCTTGGCCATGTCTCTGAGTATTGCACACCTTGTGCTTTTGGGCACTCCAGTGATGTTGCAGCTCTGAAATATGGCCAAACTGGTGGCAAGTGGCATCGTGGCAGCTGCACGCTTGACTTTTCTCAGTTCATGGGCAGTTATTTTGCGCCTTGGTTTTTCCACACGCTTCTTGCGACCCTGTTGACTATTTTGAATGAAACGCTTGATTGTTCGATGATCACGCTTCAGAAGCTTTGCAATTTTAAGAGTGCTGCATCCCTCTGCAAGATATCTCACTATTTTTGACTTTTCTGAGCCTGTCAAGTCCTTCTTTTGACCCATTTTGCCAAAGGAAAGGAAGTTGCCTAATAATTATGCACACCTGATATAGGGTGTTGATGTCATTAGACCACACCCCTTCTCATTACAGAGATGCACATCACCTAATATGCTTAATAGGCTTTCGAGCCTATACAGCTTGGAGTAAGACAACATGCATAAAGAGGATGATGTGGTCAAAATACTAATTTGCCTAATAATTCTGCACTCCCTGTATTTTATATACATACCTTTTATTTATTCACCTATTGCTTCCTACATATACACCTTTTTATTTATTCACCTACTGCTTCCTGGTACATTCATATCCTTAGGTGGGGATTATACCACCCTCGCTGTTTACACTAGAGCAGGTTCTGCTCTAGTAAATGTAAGTACATTCAGTGGTGTATTTTGGATATGTGCTTCCCTAGATATGACAAAACTCAGGCACCCCCAATCTAAATTTGCCAGGCCCCTACTTGTTTAAAGGGATACTATAGTGCCAGGAATACAAATCTGTATTCCTGGCACTATAGCTCCTTCTGCCTCCACCATCCCTGGTAAATAAAGGGTTAAATCCGCTTTACTTATGTTCAGCCCCCTCCGATGAGTGGGCGCTAATGCGTATGTACGGCAAATGCCGCACGCACATTAGACCTCCCCATAGGAAAGCATTGGGTACATGCTTTCCTATAGGGAATGATCTGACGCTTAGTGTCCTCGTGCAGAGTGTGAGGACGTCCAGCATCAGATACCGGACCAAAGGTCAGTTTCAATCTAGGAAGCCCTCTGCCTCTAGTGAGTGTCTTGTAGGCAGCCACTGTGGGGAGACTTAGTGCTGCAATGTAAACAAAATAGGGACACTGCACCCAGGCCACTACAGTGAGTTGAAGTGGTCTGGGTGACTACAGTGTCCCTTTAAGAGAAACATGCAGTTTCACTGGCAGGCACACACACTCAGATACACATACAGTGACAGACATACACTGACAGACACACACATTTACTTACAAACACACACTCGCTAACAGATACACACTCACAGACATAGACTCACAGACACACACTAACACACACACATTCACTGACAGACACTCTGGTACCGACACATTCAAACTCATTGTCTCACACTCACTTACAAAGTATATAAATATTGTTTTTCTATTTTATTTTAATCCACCCAAACCTACCACTAACCCAACCCATAACCCTAAACTAACCCTATCCCCAACCCTACTAGGGTTGGGGTTAGGGTTATGGGGTAGGGTTAGGGGTAATGTTGGTGTTAGGTTAGGGGTTGGGTTAGGGGTAGGTTAGGGTTAGGGTTAGATTCCTGTCATCATTCCCTTAATTTTCCCTCCCTCTCCTGTTTTGCCACTTTCCAGAATTCCAAAGCACTTCGACACTTCCGAAATTCGGCACTTCGGCAGTTCGGTTCGGCACCTCCGAAATTCGGCCCTTGAGCAATTCAGGACTTCGGCAATTCAGGACTTCGGCAATTCAGGACTTCGGCAATTCGGTTCAGTTCGGCACTTCTGAAATTCGGCCATTCGGAAGCATCCGAATGTCCGAATTGCCAAAATTCATCTGAATTTAAATTCGGACCAAAACGTATTGCACATGTCTAATATTTATGAACATTAGTTAGAGTGAGTATTCTGTCTAAAAAACATGCTGGTCATTGTGCGGACCATATGTCGAACAGTGTGCATTTTGCTTTAGTAATGACACAGTGTAATATGAGGTATATCCCCCTCTTTGTCTCCTAATTATTATTATTATTATTATTATTATTATGATATTTATAGAGCGCCGTCAAATTCCGCAGCGCTTTACAATGAGTGGACGAACAGACATGTAGTTGTAACCAGACATGTTGGACACACAGGAACAGAGGGGTTGAGGGCCCTGCTCAATGAGCTTACATGCTAGAGGGAGTAGGGTAAAATGACACAAAAAGGTAAGGATAGTATTAGACTAGTGACAGTTGCAGAAGAGGAATCAGTCAGGAGCTATTAACAGTTTAATTGATATGCCTTTATGAAGAAGTGGGTTTTTAACGATTTTTTGAAGGAGTGGAGACTGGGTGAGCATCTAACGGAGGAGGGAAGCGAGTTCCACAGGAACGGTGCAGCCCTCGAGAAATCTTGAAGGCGAGCAACAGAGGTGGGAGTACGGACAGAAGATAGACGTAAGTCTTCAGCAGATCATAAGGGCATACTTGTGTATAAGGGAGGATAGATAGGTCGGAGCAGCATAATTGTAGAGATTTGAAAGCAAGAACCAGAATTTTAAATTGAGCTCTATGTTTTATTGGAAGCCAATGTAGGGACTGACAGAAGGGTGAGGCATGGGAGGTGCGGGCGGACAGCAAGATGAGCCTCGCCACCACATTCATTATGGACTGTAACGGCGCAAGTTGGGAGCACGTAAGACCACTGAGAAGCGGATTACAGTAGTCAAGGCGAGAAAGGACAGTGGAATAGACCAACACCTTAGTCGCATCTGGAGTTAAGTAGGGTTGGATGCGCGCAATGTTTTTGAGATGGAAATGACAGGATTTGGCGATAGATTGAACATGAGGCTTGAAGGAGAGGTCAGAGTCAAAGAGAACACCTAGGCAGCGAGCCTGTGTGTTGGAGCTGATGGTAGCACCGTTGACTTGGAGGGAGACAGACACAGGAGTAACAACACTTGAGGGAGGAAAGACCAGAATATCAGTTTTGGTCAAGTTTAGTTTAAGGAAGTCAGAGAAAGAAACACTGAAAGAGCGCTGGGAGAGGTAGGAGGAGCACCAGGAGAGAGCAATATCTTGTAGACCGATATTGCGGAGGATGAGAAGAAGCCGTTGATGATCAACAGTGTCAAAAGCCGCAGACAGGTCAAGGACAATTAGGATAGAGTAGTGAACACGAGATTTTGCAGCGAGTAGATCATTGGATACTTTGGTCAGTGCCGTTTCCACAGAGTGCTTAGCGCGGAAACCAGACTGAAGCGGGTCTAGCAGAGAGTTGGACTCGAGGAAGTCTGTCAATCTTGCATACACAATTTTTTCAAGGATCTTGGATGCAAAAGGCAGTAGTGAGATAGGACGATAGTTGGATGGGGAGGTAGGGTCAAGATTGGGCTTCTTTAGAATTGGGGTTACAGTTGCATGTTTGAAGGGCAATGAAATATACCAGAGGAGAGAGAGAGATTGAGAATTTTAGTGAGAGGTGGAGAAAAAGAAGAAGACCGAGTACGGATGAGATGCGAGGGAATTGGATCTAGGGAGCAGGTGGTGGGGCGGGAGGACTGGAGCAGAGCAGAAACCTCTTCCAATGTAGCGGGTGCGAATGAACATAGAACAGCAGAGGTAGTGAAGTTAGGGGAAGTATTGTAAGGGGAAGAAGAAAGATGAGAGATCTCTTCTCTGATTGTAGAGATCTTGTCAGTGAAGTGAGTTGCAAAGTCTGAGGCAGTCAAGTTAGTAGGTGGAGGAGGAACAGCAGGGCGAAGAAGAGAGTTAAATGTGTGAAATAGTCGTTTGGGTTCGTGGGAGAGTGTGGTTATGAGGGTATTGAAGTAATTAACTTTTGCAGAGGAAAGAGTCAAGCTGTATGAGCTCAGCATAAATTTATAGTGGAGAAAGTCAGATGCACAGTGAGACTTTCTCCAACAGCGTTCAGCAGTTCTGGAGCATAATTGTTTGATCAGTTGAAATGACTCATCTTTACTGATTAGTGTGGTTATTCTTCTCTTTTTTGAGGGTGAGTTAAGTTCTTTTGTGTTGTGGGAGAACATGTTACTAGACATAGTTAATAGTTATGGTGCTGTAGTGGCAATGTGGGTGTAAAAAACATTGCTTAATTTATATTGTCTGATTTGGTGTCATTGGTGGTAGTTTAGTGTGTCCCTGGTATGCACTTGTATTTTGTATTTGGGTTATGATCTAATAGTCTATCCCAGTGTCTGTTCGTTCGTATTAGTGAATGTGGAAAACCTCCAAATGGCTAGGGTTATATGCGCAATATATAAGCATAATGTTGCAAACTTTGTGTCGTTTTTGGGTACTTATTTGTCACATGGGTATAAGAGAAAGTAAAAGTAAAACATAAAATAGAAAACAAACTATATAGAACATTTTGGTCTACATCATGAGACCAGGCCATGTTGATTATTATTAGGCTATGTAGCCTGTTGTGGGAGGGTCCTAGCCTTACAATGTAATGGATCTTGATATGTATCATTCTTTAGAAGTTTTTATGTGAATCATACATAGCCAAGCCAAACCTGTGAAACCCAAAAGGGCGAATGTGACCAGGCTGTGGTAGCCTTTATGGTGTGCCCTGAGGCATGGATGGTCAGTCTCTAAAACAAAATTAAGGTGAAGATGACCATATTGTGATCTTCAGAGATAATATAGCTATAGGCTGAGGGCAGTGCTGCCTGGCATTTAGGTAGCCTGTGGGCTAAATGACAATAAGAGATTGTGTTCAGACCAGTCACTTAGCTGTCACTACAGTTTTCCAGTCATATGCCAGTTTCGACAAATATCTTGTGGTGTGTAGATTTTTGGATGCCACAGCTGTTGGTTTGAATGGCAGTCTCCACTCTGTTAGAAGCTTCTCGCTGTCTTCTGGAGTGAGGAAGTGATGTTCCAGGCCATTTTGTCTCATAATGAGCCGTGCGGGAAAGCCCCATTTGTAGACTATAACTGCATTGCACAGCACTTTTGTGATGGGGATGAAAGTTTTTGGTTTTACTAAGGTAGCAGCTGATAGATCTGTATAGAGCTGGATGCCCTTGTATTTGCCTTGGCAGTCTATGAATCCTGTCGAGGTGAGTCTGGTAAGTCTGGGACAATGATTTTGAACACGCCTGTCACATATTCCTTTAGGCCCTGAGGGTTGATGTCTTCTGGTATGCCATAGATGTGGACATTGTTTCTTCTATCCCTGTCCTCGAGGTCTGCTAGTTTTGTGAAGATAGCATTTAGTTTAGCATCCATATTTTCATATGCATCGGCCAGTGTATTGTGAGCGGAGACAATACAATACAATACATAAAATAGAGGAAAACTTTCAATGGAAGACTGAGAGTGCAGGCTACCTTCTATTTGTGTGTGTTTATATATATATATATGTATATATATATATATATAGAGAGAGAGAGAGAGAGAGAGAGAGAGAGATACCGGAGTGTTTTTATTTATATATATATATATATCGGAGGAGCACACATATTCTAAACTCCCTACTAGGATTGTCTCTAAAACAAGTCATTGAGGAGCCAACTCGTAAAAGGCCATACTAGATTTAGTGTTAACAAATGGAGATATGGCATCAGATATTACTGTAGGTGAAAGTTTAGGGTCCAGTGATCATCAGTCAGTTTGGTTTAATATAAGAACAGTGACTGAGTCACACCTCACAAAAATAAAAGTTTTAGAATTTAGAAAAACAAACTTTTCTAAAATTAGAATATGTATAAAGGAGTCATTATCAGACTAGAGCAGTTTAAATGTAGTCCAAGATAAATGGGATTATTTAAAAGTTGCACTGCTGAAGGCAACAGAAAATTGAATTAGGCTTGTCAGTAAAAGCAAAAAAATTAAGAAACCACTGTGGTACACTGCAGAAGTGGCCAAAATAGTTAAAAACAAAAAGTTAGCATTTAGTTAATCTAAAAAAATCCAGAGTGAGGAAGACATAGACAGATCTATAAGATTAGGCATAAAAAGGATAAGCAATTTATAAGAGCTTCCAAATCACACACAGAAGAGAAAATAGCACAGTCAGTAAAAAATCATTGTTAATAGGAGTAGTCCCAGAAGATTGGAAGTTAGCGAATGTTATGCCCATTCACAAGAAAGGTAGCAGGGAGGAGTCTGGCAACTATAGGCCAGTAAGCCTTACTTCAGTAGTGGGGAAAGTAATGGAAACCATGTTAAAGGATAGTATTGTTGACCATCTAAAATCACATGGATTTCAAGATCAGAGACAAC
Organism: Pelobates cultripes; assembly: GCA_933207985.1. Classification (NCBI taxonomy): domain Eukaryota; kingdom Metazoa; phylum Chordata; class Amphibia; order Anura; family Pelobatidae; genus Pelobates; species Pelobates cultripes. The sequence continues at coordinate 252,229,957 of OW240914.1, forward strand.
ATGGGTTTACTTCAGGGAGATCATGCCAAACTAATCTTACTGATTTATTTTTTTCCATTTAATTCAAATTTTATCGTTTTGCAATAAAAACATAGAGGTACAGAAATGAGAAAGGGACAGTCAGGGGGAAGGCGTATACACTGTACATACACAGCATACACATTATCATGTTTTAAGTGCAATATGTAACGGTTTATATATACCCAGCCCTTTACATTGACACTAGGTTCCTCAGTTCGGGAGGTACCCGTCTGTGCCTGCAAAGGCTCCATGTGAAGGCAATTTTTCAGGGAATCCTGTCCCATATAAGTATAGTACAATTCCTTATCCTGCCTAACCCCAATTGTGGCCACTACTGTGGTTGCATTATGTACCTCCAATATTTCAGTGTCAAACAAAACAGTATAGAAGGAATATTAAAAGGGGTGAGGGACGGATATCCCGTCAGGTAGCTGAGAGGAAAGGGGGGGTTAGGATATGATGGGTACCATGTGGTCTATGTATTGGTGGGCTGTGGCTGACCATTCTCCTGTGCCCAGTATCTTAACCAGGGCTCCCAAATACATAGGTATTTATTATGTTTACCATAGGAGGACCAATGCAGATTTTCCATTTCCCTCATTTTCTACCCTGTCCACCCATTGAGCTACTGTGGGGACTTCTTTTTTTTCAGTACACCAGTGTAAGATTATATGCCTCCCCCAGCAACAACCACAGTAGTAGTTGTTTTTGTGGGTCCAGAAAAGTGTGAGGCCATCCCAACAAAACCTGAGATGGTCCTTATGTTTACCTGTACCGATTTGGTTAATTCCTCTCCCTGCTAATTAAGTGACTGTAAAGTATTCGTTGTTATTCCTGTGTTCGGGACATTTATTCATTCTACCGAACGGAGACCACCCTGGGTAGCAATCAGAACTTAGAACACCAAGTAACCACAAAAAACACAAGGTAGTTGAGTGCTTCCAGGTGGCTGCCATTCGGCATACGAACACGTGGCGAGAACAAAGGATGATGGCCATCTCCCGAACGCAGTCAGCGGGACTTACTCGTGGATTGCCTGGAACCATTTTTGGCATGACAAACACACGAACACCCGGTCTCTATGGAAGTCCCGTCTGACCGATTTCCACTTACAGTATCAAACTGGCGTTCGGGAGTTTCAATCAACCGACTGAGGGGAACATTCATATGGAACCAGATGCTGTATAACTGTGGTAGTTTTTGTGTAATTACGCACGAACAGAGACTGGCTCTTGCTACCAATTTCATGGAATTCTAAATCGGATTCAATCATATGGTGAGCCAGTCAAACTTCCACAGGATGCGACACGAAAACTACCAAATGGATTTTTGTGCAATTTGGATATGTTACTCCTAGTATCCTCAGCTACCCAGGGATGTGATTGTTATATTTCTGTGACATGTAGAAAGTATATTTTTGAAAATGTGGAAAATTTTTAATGTTTCTAGCCAGCAGATAATTGAGTTTAGTATGTTGCTGAAACTCAATTATCTAGCCCTGGCCCAGAGGAGGAGCTTGTACTGCATAAATTGAATGTCTGTTGCTTCCAGTAAATCAGTCTTGTTCCAGCATTAAGCTTTGGCTCATGTGTGGATTATTTGGCGATACCAGCGTTATTTTACCCTGTGGATTATTGTTGTTATTCTGTTATTGGGAAAAAAGGAATACTGGACAGTGATACAGATTACTACCATCACAGGGGCTAAGGTATACGGGAGCTGTAGTATGTCGATGAGTTTGGCTACTATTTGATTCCTGTATTCTCTTATGTGCGGGCAGGACCACCATATGTGTTCCATACATCCCACATCTCCTTCACACCTCCAGCATCTATTGCTAATTGTGGGCCAAAACTAGTGGAGTATATCCGGTGTCCTGTACCACCTTTTTATGCGTTTGTAGAAAGACTCTCATCTAGAGAGGCTAACCAATGCCATTGTTTTATTAAAAATGTGTTCCCAATCTCTGGCAGACATATGTATGTGTAGTACCCGCATCTATTTCCTTTGGAAGCAAACGCTTTCGCTTACTCAAGGAATTGCAAAGTCGTTAAAATGAGGTCAGTGCTCTAGGATTCCAGTAGGGTATAACTGGACGTGTTAGGAAGTGCTTCAATTGCGAGCATCTCAGAGCATCATTCAGTGAAGGGTGCACAGTAGGCCCTTGAAGAGCAATAATGTTGGGAGGTTCATCTGCTGTTAGTATGTCACTGAGTTGTGGATTCGCCAATCCCAGCAGTTTCATCAAAAATAGTGCTCCCCGACCTCCTAGGTCCGGGTTATTTGGGAATAACGGGGATATGCCAGGGGATAACTTCCATGTATTTTTGTGCAATCTCCATCTTTGCAGAATATGGTGCGGAACCTGCAATATTTTTTGCAATTGGCAGGCCTGCCAGGGAAGTGTGGCTAGTGGCACTGCGGAGAAACTTTGTTCCAAGTGATGCCATGCCTTTTTGTGAACCTCATCTGTCCACTGCGATATAATATTTGTAAATGTGGGGTAGGCTCAAGCCCCCACTCTTCCTATTGCGTGTAAGGATATCGCATGCCAACCATGATTTTTTTATGTCCCCATACAAAAGCCAGAAAAGACCCCTTCAGGGTATGGAAAAATAGGCTGGGTACTGGGTTACCAATATGTGTTGGAATAATTTATAGTATCGGGCTGTCAGTCCATCAGGGCCTGGGCTTTTGCCTTTCGGTAGGGATGTTATCGCTGTCTGCAGTTCCTACTCCGTGATAGGCATTTCTAAGAGAGAGATTTGTTCTGAGTCTAGGGTTCTTGTTAAATTAGCTGTAATGCAGTCTTTTATCTCGGGAGGGGGGTAATTCCGGGGACCAAAGTTATATAAGTCGCCGTAATAGTCACACAAATCTCCTCTGTCGTGTCATGTTGAGTCCAATCTGCCGTTTTAATTTGTGCGACATATGTCTTTTGATGTTTGTCTTTGGCCGATAATTTCCCACTTTTATTTTCGTGTGCGTAGTATGTCCCTCTAGTCAGGTGGACTGCATTGTGTGCTTTTACTATGAGAAGGACTATGAGAAGGCTGCACAGCTCAACTCTAAGCGCCGTTAGGCGTTTATAGGTATTCCGGTGAGGGATTAGATTTGTGAATCGATTCTGCTGTGTGAATAGTATGTTTAAGTGATTGGATCTGCGCTGCCCGCTCCTTTTTTATGAGAGACCCCCCCATCAGGATTCCTTGGGTTATGCCCTTGTGAGCCTACCATGCCCATGATTCCGCAGACTTCTTATTTTTGTTTTCCATAAAGTACAGGGGGAGAGATTTATTTAAGTTGTCTAACAAGGATTCGTTTAAGCGCCAGGTGGTGCTGTTGTTAGTGGCCCCTGTAATGGACAGTGTGAGGAATATTGGGTAACATATACCAATGGGGGCGCCCCAATCACAAACATGTGAGTATAATTACCATGGCATGTAGGCGTCGAGCGGAAACGAAGCTGCCAGCATCCCCACAAAGATTTTCTGGATCACAAACAGCTCAAATCTGCCAGATTTATTGTCTTCAAATTTCATCTGGGAGAAGACCATCTATTATCTGGAGACTGAAGTCAGATCTACATTTAAAGGGAACTTAGCCTAGGAGGGGCTGACAAGCTTTGTAGCACAACTAAGATATATGTCTTTTTTGTGCCACTACATTTGTGAGTGTACTAATTTGTATCTATTTTTTTACTGTGTTATTAAATACTTCACTATATGTTTTATCTTTTTATCTCTTTACATGGTTATACCTGCCTACACGAATGGTATTTAAACTCACACATTTGTGATTGTGGCGCCCCCATTGGTATATGTTTTTTAACTATACTATAAATCTATTTGTATTGTTTTTGGGATTGGGAGTAATCCCTGTTTTGGAATGGCTAGCCTGCACTGTCTTTTGCACTTTATTCCCACATACTGCACCCTTTTTAGCATGATGAATATTGGGGCATGGTCAGACCATGTGATATGACCAATTGAGGCATCTCGAAGCATCTGTAGGTGTCTATGTCCCAGAAAGAACATATCCAATCTAGAGTAGCTGATTGTGCTACCAGTGAATAGTAGGTGAAAACCCTGCCCTGGGGTGTGTGATCCTCCAGCAGTCCACTAATTGGTTAGCGTGGAGAGCCTTCTGAAGTAGCATTGGTTGGTGCAATTGTGTGTCTCTGCCAGTCGCTGAACTGTCAGTTGAGTGGTCCATCACAATATTCCAGTCACCCCCCATCACCACCACTCCTTTAGCAAATTTCTCTCGCTTTCTTAGGCACAAGTTGATGAAGGAGACCTGTCGGGTATTGGGTGCATACAACTAGAATTAAGTGTTGTTCAGCCTCCCTTTGAGGAATATATACCTCACCTGGGGGTCTAGTTTACTTTTAGGGGATGTAAAGGCCATATGGGATGACAGGAAGATAACAACTTATTGATTTTTTTGATTGGTTAACTAAAATAATAGACCAGGGTGGTGCAGTAGACATTGCTTACCTAGATTTCAGTAAGACTTTTGACACTGTTGCACATAGAAGGCTTATCAATAAACTGCAATCTTTGTTGGATTCCAATATTGTTGAATGGGTAAGGCAGTGGCTGAGTGACAGGCAACAGAGGGTTGTAGTCAATGGAATATATTCGAAGCATAGTCTTGTCACTATTGGGGTACCTCAGGGATCTGTACTTGGGCCCATTCTCTTTAATATCTTTTATTAGTGATATTGCAGAAGGTCTTGATGGTAAGGTATGTCTTTTTGCTGATGATACTAAGATATGTAACAGAGATGATGTTCCATGAGGGTTAAGCCAAATGGCAAATGATTAAAGTAAACTAGAGTTGTGGCAGCTGACATCTAATGTGGATAAGTGCAAGAGAATGCATCTTGGACGTCAAAACCCATGAGTACAGAATATTTGATAGAGTCCTATCCTCAACATCTGAGGAAAGGGATTTGGGGGTAATTATTTCAGATGACTTAAAGGTAGACAGACAATGTAATAGAGCAACAGGAAATGCTAGCAGAATGCTTGGCTGTATAGGGAGAGGTATTAGCAGTAGAAGGAGGGAAGTGCTCATGCCATTGTACAGAACACTGGTGAGACCTCACTTATTATTATTATTATTATTGCCATTTATATAGCGCCAACAGATTCCGTAGCACTTTACAATATTATGAAAGGGGATTTAACTATAAATAGGACAATTACAAATAAACTTACAGGAACAATAGGTTGAAGAGGACCCTGCTCAATCGAGCTTACATTTTAGAGTATTGTACGCAGTACTGGAGACCGTATCTCCAGAAGGATAAAGATACTTTAGAGAGAGTTCAGTGAAGGGGTTCTAAGCTGGTTCATGGATTGCAGGATAAAGCTTACAAGGAAAGATTAAAGGATCTTAAGATATTTAACTTGAAGGAAAGACGAGACAAGGGGGATATGATAGAAAAATTTAAATACATAAAGGAAATCAACACAATAAAGGAGGAGACTATATTTAAAAGAAGAACAACTGCCACAACATAGTCTTAAATTAGAGTGGCAAAGGTTTTAAAATAATATCAGGAAGTATTACTTTACTGAGAGGGTAGTGGATGCATGGAATAGCCTTCCAGCTGAAGTGGTAGAGGTTAACACAGTGAAAGAGTTTAAGCATGCGTGGGATAGGCATAAGGCTATCCTAGCTATAAGATAAGGTAAGGGACTAATGAAAGTATTTAGAAAATTGGGCAGACTAGATGGGCCGAATAGTTCTTATCTGCTCTCACATTCTATGAGAGAGAGAGAGAGAGAGAGAGAGGGACTAATTGTATACATAATACGCTTACAAACATTTATACACAACATTTTTATTATAGGTTTATGTCCAAGAAAAGCACGTCCTTCAAATATTTAATGCTGGGTAAGTAATAAAGCAATTCAGGAGAAAATTTAAAAATGGCTGACATCAAAGTTATTTTACATAAAAAATATGTTTGCAATATGGAAAAATGTTCACATTTTCCAATCAAATGCATTGAGAAAAGTAAAATGTCAAGTTGTACAACTTTCTTTTCCAGATTAACTAGCTTCACTTTGATTCATCTTACAGACATTTCTGGAATCACAGATACTTTTAACATTTCTAACTAATTTTAGTGATATCATTCCCAAAGGAGAAGCAATGCTATTTTAACCATTTTTAACAAAAAGTCTATCTTGGCCAACCTTGTATTGATCTCTCCCACAGCTAGGTGCCTGAGGGCTAATTAAACACACATCTCACATTTTCTTACTAACAAAGATCTTGTGTATTAGAAGAAAATATCAAAAAGGCACATAAAGAGAAAATGAGAAGTCTCATCACAAGCTCTTTAAAAATTAACAAGTTAGAAATAACAGTTGTATTTCATTTCCAAAACCATATAGAGCACTAAATTATACTTTGTGTTAATGGTTACACTATGTAGTCTGTGCAGTTAAGTCATCTTAAATATACTAAACAGACATATGAATCATTTCAAAGAACCATTCACAAACCAGATTTGGAAGTCAAACTTAATAAATTCAACAGGAAAATTTAACATTTTCCACATTTAATCTTACTGTATATAATTATGTGAGTGAACCAGTTACAAACCAGTATTCACCATGCACCAACATTTTTCGTACCTATTTTTGAGCAACAATGAGATGTAAGATTTAAAAACTCTGGCATGTATTAGTAAATACAAACCATTATTAAAGATATCCTTTCCAGAGATTTGCCAGGTGTTGACATGCTCATTTGTTGAAATTTCAACAAAGAATGGACTAGTGAAAACAAATACATAATTATAAGTTCCTAAAAAGTGGAACATATTATATAAATGCTGTTAGCATATTCAAAATAATTCCAGGGTTATATCACCACTGATATGAAAAAAATATCACTCTCTATAAAAGTCGATGTAGTCCTACAAGCTATGTTATTAGGCATCTTATAACCTTAAATAAGAACGGCATCTGGGAAACCCCTTCCTCATTGAGTAGAGGCTGGATGCTCTTGAACATCTGTTGAAGTAGAGCCTAACAAAACTCTTCTTTTTGATATGTGTTAAGATATCTTGACTGATTAGCAAATATTTATAGGAAAACTATACACACTGCACAATGCAGGAGAAGTTATAGGGTGGTAGGTTCAATCTTTGTTATCTGGTGCCTTCTCCATTCCAGTCTGAACTTATACAATTTATCACTACCTATACAAAAAAAAACTCTAACGTATGTAGCTGTGATTTTCATATTGGGTTTTACCTCCAAACACCCAGAACAAATGTTCTCAATTCATACCCTACATTTTCGTATATGCTAAATTGGCTTGAAAAATAAATGTTGACGTGTCAACCGTCAATTAACACTAGATGCAATAACTATTTTGTCAGTTACCAGGACAACGGAGCACATAACAAACTCCACCCAAGGTACTATGTGGTCTTCTTCTGAAGAAATATAATGACTGACATGACCTTTTTCTTACTGGGCCTATCTTCTTTAATTTTTGCCTTCTTCAATATCAGTGTGCAACACAATTGCACATGTTTATTGTTTTTTGTTATGATGCCTGTATGTAATATGTGAAAAATATTTATAAAAAAAAACTATCAAAACTTATTAAAACATATATTTTTCAATGAAAATTTGCACAAAGCAGACAACAAATGGACAACAATCAGACTGCGTTGTCACTGAATGGTCCTATATTAATAAATTGTCAACATTCCTGGGAGGACTCGTAAGTTAGTACCATGACAGTCACTCTTTCTCTTACAAAGGCTTCAACAAAAAGGTAGTACCCATTAGAAGGGGCAACAATCTAGAAAATATTTTAAATCTTGAATTTCAAAATGATGGACAACTCCCCTCTCTTTTAGATTCTTGATTTTTAAAAGATTAGTTTCTCTGATATTTACTAAAAAAAAAAAGTATTGCATATTTCACAAAACCCTACTTGGACAGAGGCAAAACTAGGAGCTGCTTTTGGATATTAGAGACAGATGGCATATATTTCACTTAAAAACACAGCTAGCTATTAGCAGAGGACTTTTAGGATTAATTCTGATTTAGAAATTTAGTGTGAGTAAGTATACCTTTAATAATTTAGAAACTTCAGCAGCCAGCTAACAGAGTTTTCTTCCATTACAAAACAGTTGTAAGTCACTGTTTGCTTTGGCTCAGCTCATTCTTGGTGCTTAATGCCAAACTAGAACCTCTGGCTCTCCGTTCTCAAGTTTATCATTTGCCACAACTAATATGTATGTACATCTTAACAAAGAAACTACAGACACAGTTGCTGCATTATATTTGTATAGGTTGTTTGCTGCCAGAAAGGCCTGCACTTCGCTGCTCAGCAATAACCAAGAAAAACAAAATAAAACCCAATAATTCCTAAAACTAAATCCCATTTATTATACATGATTCATACATGATTTTTATGCATCTGGTAAACACAAGAGATTTCAATAAACACATGTTTGAAGTGACGTTTCAGTCCAAGACTATATCAAAACTCGTGTTGTTAAAAATCAATGTACAGATATATGAATTATTCATCATGTACCAATTAGTAAATAACCTGACTGTAAGGACATAAAACACAGCAGATGTTAGTGTTATATTAATTGGAAATGGCTGGTACATGACTAAGGACAGTGAGACTGATAAGCTCTACTTTGTTGACATGCCTACTTCTTGCAGTAAACAATACTAAATGTCCCAAGGTAAAAATTAGAAGCACAAGACGCCTACCTTAATCCCCTCTGTTTTTGGGTGGATGGGCCAATAAAAGAACAAGCTTTGAAATTGAAAACATAAAAGGCTATATATTGACATAGAACAGGTGTGCCCAAAAGTGTGATCCCCAGATGTTTTAAAACTACAGCTTTCATGATGCTTTGTCATTCTAAATGCATCATGGGAGTTGTAGTTCTACAACATCTAGGGATCAAACTTTTGGGCACCCTGGCCTAGACCAAGATTGACAATAATAGGTTCATTGTCCAGTGCAGCCATGGTGTTATAAACAGTTCAGGCATGGCTGTATTTTGCATTTTTCACATCTTCTAATAGCTAACCGAAAGTCACCCACTTGGGGTACTGGACCAAAGTAGTTTCAATAATTGAATCTATTTGCAATCCAGCTGATGCAGGATCCCTTTAACAATGGTTAGTAGTTGTGTTCTATACAAGTACACCATTACCATAGGTTATAGACTTAGCTCACAACTTTGTCTTACAACTTCTTTGCATAAACTTTTGGGTTTTGCCATCGTGATTTCCCTATATTATCTCCAAATTTCACTGGACTCACCAATACGATACCAACAACCTCATTATCACTGTTATAGCTTCTATGTACGTTTATGATGGTGTATGGTTTTATAGATGGTCTTAATTAAAGTCATACATTTGACTGAAATGTAAAATGGTTCAGACTGCTGTTTTAAACATTAACATTTAGGTTTTCTTAATCGGGCGGTGTAGGCATGATGGGGGGACTTGGTACTGGCAGGCATTTATTAAGTTTACAGGTAGAAAACGGATCAGCGCTGAGTGATATGAACAGACAAGAAGCAGCAACCTATAAATATGAGGTTCCCTCTAGAGTCCTCAAGGGAGAAATGGCAAAAACAAGAATGATAGGTTGCGCTACAAAAAAAAAAACACACAAATAGACGGAAATAAATATATAAAAACAGTTTAACACATAAATATATGAAAAAGAGAAATATATAAAAAATAATAGTCCAAATTGTAGGTATTGTAAGTTTAAATGGATAAAGTGGTGGTTGTAGTATTTAGTATATTTCTCTTACAAGTTCCAGTAAGTGTATGGTAGTAGTATGTCCAATAGGGAAAGTAGATCTTCTAATCTTTAGAGGAGTCTTGGCTCGATGGTAGACATAGAAAAAAGAAAGACAACAAAGACGATCCAATAGTGTAGACTGTTTGTTGATGGGAGAAATAATAAATAGGTAATACACTCACCTATATTAGAGCATAGACTTGCTCTAGTGTATTTGGCATTCAGTGGCGTTAGTCCCCCACTGGTAGGGTATAGGTGAAGATGATCCCTCGGTTTTGAAAAGGAGATAAAAGCAAAATATAGTGCTCACTGGATATGAGTAAATTAAATCAAAAGTAAGGAATAAAAATACTCACATTTGGATGAGCAGGGTACACTGCTCAATATAACCGCATAGGTGGTATAATCCCCACCTAGGATTCTTGGTCTTGTGTAGGCTCCAAAATAGTATATGACCAGGTAATGACAAAATTATTAAAAATGAAATAAAAAAAGGGTTATATGGCAAAATTGTAATAAAAAGCCACTATTCCTTTATTAGTACAATATAAAATTTATAAAATAGCCAAAACGCGTTTCGCCACACAGGGCTTTATCAACTGGCATTTATTAAGTTTAGGTTTTGTTTTGTTCGGAAACTATAACATCAGTTTACATAGCCTGCTGTTCATAATTGGTTATCTCAATTATATAAGAAAATACTCACTGATATCCAATGTACATATTGTATTTCAATTTGTCTGACACTCTCAATAAAAAATGCATAAAAAATAAATAAATAAATATATATATATTTTTTTTCATCAGAGCAATTTATTTTATATCGCAAAATATGCTCCATTGTGTTCTTTACTTTCCACTTGCTTGATTGTCATTGAGTTCCAGATAAATAAAATATATTCTTGCTAAACAGATTTATTATCATGTCCTGGAGTTCCAGGAGTTTTTAATCAATGATTCTTCAAATCAAGCAGAAAGTAACCATATTAAAACATGCAAAGAAACCAAAAAATAATTATTTATAACAAAAATACAACTGCTCTAAGAACCCTCGCTGCTGGACAAAGTCTCGCATCTTGTCAGACTACCTCGGCTACAAGTTCATGGAACATTTTCATTATAGCCTTACAGTTGATAACTTTGCATGCTAGTTTACAGACAAGATTAATTAGTTAAAGATATAATTCACCCCCCTTCACTCCACTCTCTTAACCTCATTTTGACTGTTCCTCTCCTACACTTCAGGCTTTCTCCCTGGCTACTGAACAGGAGGTGTATGCTCTCCTCCTTTCCTCTTGTCACACCACTTGTCCCCTTAATCCCATTAATCCAGTTGCCTTGTGCCTCCCTTAACGCATATCTTAAATTGCTCTCTTTCCTATGGCTTTGTCTCTACTCCCCTCAAATAGAAATACACAAATGGGTCAGCGCTAGATAACAATGAAGGGTGGACAATAAGGCAGCAACCCTGTAAAAGGGGATCCCTCTCAACCCTTTAAGCAAGTACAAAAGTAAAAAACAGATAAGGGCTGCGCCACATACAATACAATGAAATAAAATACAATAAAAAGGTAGATAAAAAAATAAAAATAATAAAAGTAAATACTATGAGTCTTATTCCAGATGTGAAAATAGTCACAGTTTGGATAGTCTCTTATTCCGGAGGTAGATTCAACTGCAGTTCTTTGTACTTAGAGGGTCTTGCAATCTTGGGTCTCTGTATGTGGGTGAGAAGAAACACAAGAAAGACCTAATAGTGCAGTAAGCCAGGGCTAGAGAGGCCTGTTTATAAATAATAGTATTACACTCACATTTAAGAGAGCTACTGCCAGCTCTAGGATGAATCGCCTATGATCCCCACTATTCAGGATATGGTGGTGATGGTTCTTGGCTGGTGGTTGTCTGGATGCTCAAAGACAAAAAAATAAAAAAGGCCTCAGATAGTGCTCTCAGTAAGACACTGTAATTATGTGAATATAAAGGTTCTACTTACAGACATAGAGCAGGCTCACTGCTCTGTGGTGCCAGCGTTGGTGGTATAATCCCCACCTATGGATGTAGATAAAAAAATAAGAAAATGAAAGTAAAATAAAATAAAAGCCACTGAGAATATATGAGTAAAGGCACTGGTACAATAAAAAGTGTTGTAAAACCAAAATCCTTTATTACATCAGATAAAAAAGTTAAATATACATAACGCGTTTCGTCAACAGACTTTATCAATGGGATTAAAAAACCTCAAATATGCTACTTTTTTTCCACTCCTAAAAAAGCTGTCTCTTCAACCGCCTTTCCCAAGTGTTCCATATCTCTGCTCCCTTTCTTTTAAAAGCTTCTGGAACTGCTTGTCTCAACCCTCTTTAGTCTACCTTCTGCATTTTACTGAAAATGCTCTGACTAAGCTTTCTCTCTACACTACCTCTCTTAGCAAACTTATTAATACTTTTGGATTCAGTGACCACCTGGATGCTGATGACTTCCAGATGATTCTCTACTACCCCAATCTCTCTCCTGGTGTCTAAAAAAAAGAGTCGATGGTATAACAGTGTAGTCTAGCTTAATGTAATAATCTGTCTACAACTAAGCTTTTTGTCATCCCTACTTATAACAATAATCCTCTGTCCCTCTCCCTGCCAGTTGACAGAACTTTGCCTTAAGGTTCGCTTTGATTCAGCCTTAAACTTTATGCTTTATATACAGTCTGTTCCCACATCCATGTCTATGCCACCTTAAAACATTGCCCATGTCCACCCCGTTCTAATGCAATATGTTGCTAAGGAGCTAATTAATGCAATAATGGAATTTCTTTAGTGGATTACTTTAATTCTCTCATATTTGGTCTTTCCAGACACCATACTGTTCATATGTTACTGCCATTCTTATTGTTCTCTCCTCTCACACGTCACAAGTCTATCAATATTTACATTGATATCTCTACATGACTGCTTTGGTGGACCAAGGTAGCATCGACTGAAGAAGCTAGAACAAACCAAAAAGAAGATGATACCTGCACCTGCTGTTCTTGACACTTAACCAAATAACTGCTTTAGAAAGTATGCATTAAGACGTTAAGCACATATGCAATCTAAAATACTTCAACTAGCATGTTTCTAAACTCAACACACAGATCAGAAACATGTAGTCCCTTTACAGAGAGGAAAATTTGTTCTAGAATTCAAAGCAATGTGTTTATTTGTGATATGTCAAGACAAACTCAACCAAAGACTAAAAATCTAACATGTTAAATATATTACTCAGCCAGAAATATTATTATAGGACAGTTTAATCATTCAATTGGGATAAACAACACAATTCACAAAGTCCACCAAACCCCAGATCGGATCAAACGTGGAAGTACTCAGGCTCGATCAAAGATTTTGCTCATATTAGTATACAGACCAGATAGAGTAAATAGAAATTGGAAGGTTTCCCATATTGGCATGTTCGTTCTCCACATTAATATAACTTGGCAAATCTGCCCCATGATGATTAATGTTTAATACTATTTGTATTAAATTGCATTCTAGTTCTCTAGTGACATGTCATTTTTATAGCTATCAGTAACATTAAAATGCTCCAAGAATTCTATTCTCATGTGTAATAATTAATGTTATTTAAAGAACCAAACCAAACCATTTTACAACACTCATTCTTATGTTTTTTAATAATAAGGGAGCATATTACAACCCAGAACACACAAAACTCTTTAACCTACCCTGTGGCTAACACAATCCAGAATGTGTGGTATGCATATATAGTACCATAGCAAATGTAATTATTCCAGTGAAATTCAATGCTCTTGAAGTATGGTTTTTTGTTTTTTTAATTTCTCATTCAACATTTTGTTTTAAATATGCTGACTTTTGAAATGTTAATGGTAAAAATATATATTTAGCTTTTATTTCAATAATTATATTCTTAGACAAAAGTACTTGTTTAAATTGTATTCTTTTTGCTTATTTGTTATTATGATACTCTGGAAACCAAAGAGACATTTTCATTTTCCATTTTTGTGCCCAGACAGGGCTCCCCTTATTTACACTAAGCAGGGGACACAATAAAAATAGATTTGAAGAATTAGAAGTGGACACTACAAAAGTTTACATTTACAGCAAAAAAAAGAAATACCAGCTCTTTTTCATGCTTGTTGCATGATTCTCCATTGTTATATTCTGTTCCTCTTAAAGTAGCACTGACACTGAAAAATAAGCATTTAAAAAATATTATATAAATAATTAAACTATTTGGTCAGTTTACTTATTATGTGCACCCATTTAAACAATAACAGAATGTTAGGTGTGAATAATAAATAGCATTTTACTTTCATCAAGATTTTCTAAACAGTATAGTTTCTTTACTGTTTGCTGGACCACAATTTTTTTTTACTTAGGCTTATTTTTCCTTACTTGCATGTGATTGCTATACTGCAGACTCACCATTACGTGTGTCATTTTTTGGGGGGACAGAAGCCCTTTGATTAATGCAACACCAAAACCACTGACAGGTGAAGAGAATAACATTGATTATATCATTACTATGGCACCTGACAAGGGCTGGGATATATTAGGCAACAAGTGAACAGTCAGCTCTTGAAAGTCATGTGTTGGAAGCAGCAAAATTGGTTAAGCGAAAAGATCTGAGTGACTTTGAAAAGGACTAAATGGTGATGTCTAGGCGACTGGGTCAGAGCATATCCAAAATGCCAAGTCTTGTGGGGTGTTCCTGGTATGCAGTGGTTAGCACCTACCAAAAGTGGTGCAAGGAAGGACAATCAGTGACCCAGCCTCAGATTCAAGGGTGCCCAAGGCTCACTGATATACATTGGTTGTGAAGGCTAGCCCGTCTGGTCCAATCACACAGAATAGCTAATGTAGCTCAAACTGCAGAAAAACGTAATTCTGTTAGAAAAGCCAGATTGATAGAACACACAATGCATAGCAATTTGCTGAGTATGGGTCTGCACAGCCGCAGACCAGTCAGGGTGCCCATGATGACCCCTGTAGACCGCCTTCAATGGGGACGTGAGCATCAGAACTGGACCATGGAGCAATGTAACAATGTTTCCTCATCTGATAGATCATGTTTTGTTTTAGAGGAGAATTTCCCTCTCAGCAACTATCTCTAAGGAGGGTAAACAATTATCTCTGAGCACCCCTTATTGCCTTTTGTATAGCTCTTGAAAAATGCAAACTTTCTGCTCTGGATTTGACTCCCTTCTACTAACCATTAACTAAATGCCCTAGTAGTGCCCAATTTCCAGATATCATTGAACCAGACCCACTATTAGCAGTAAGACATTAAATGTAGTAAAATCTTAGCACAGACACACCTATCTAAACAAATAACCTTTGTGGAAAAGGTTAAAAGAATAGCTGAAACATTCCGATCTTATTATGACGATGTATGCAATCTTCCCTGATCCACAAAAGACAAAGAGAGACATTCTTGACACATACTTGCAGACTATCTCTTCCAACATTAGAACATTTGGAATCCTGAGACCACACTGGATTGTCTCATATCCCCTCTTTCTCTAGAGGAGTTCAAGGAGAGTCTTGAAACTTTAACCCTATTGTTAAACATATCTCCAAGCAGGCACTCTAGCTCTACAGAGATTGCTGTCTTTTCATTTGTTCAGCACTCATCGTATTCCTATTAAGGAATAAACATCTCCAACAACCTTGACTTTCTCTGTAAAGCTAATTTTTCTCCATTACTTGTAACTGAGCAAGGCAAAGACTCAATTCGCTTGATTTGGCTGCATAAACACACAAAAAAATTGTACTTCCAAGCTTGTTGGATCTGTTCCAAGTAATCCCAATCATTCATTATTTTATGAGGTTAGACAGACCATAGTAAACTGTGTCTGGTTAAATAAACCTTGAAGAAAAAAAACCTTCACTTCCAGTCTACTCTTAAGATAGATTGCATGATTGACCTGACTATCCCAAAGGTTTATTATTATGCCGAACTCTTAGTGAGAGTGGTAGATTAGACAAGACTGCTTGATGAGAAGTTGTGGCTAAGGGTGGTAGAACAATCACACACTTGAAATTATAATACCTTCCTTTGGAAATCCCTAGTCTAGATAATTGTTGCCACTCACACCAACTCACCTACACAAGTGAAGATGGTGATAAATTATTACACATACAATGCCATCCTTTCTAAATCCACTAACATCTCTCTGCCAAATCCCCTCTCTAGGCTTTACACCATTTATTTATGCTCGCCTAGAATTTTGCAGAAGTTCAACAAGTAGTCTTGAAACTTCATATTGGTTCAATAAATATAAATGACCAAGAAATGTCATGAAAATTGTTGTCATTGCCATACGATCCATGCCTACATGTACCATGTTTTTACAGGACTTTTGATGAATTAGGTAGGGAACAAGCACTGTGGTTCATTTGTGATGGTCATGCCCAAAAATCAATTAACTCATTATAGACCTAAATTACAAAAATGATCAAGTAGGTATATAAATAGTCCCTTGATTTAACACTGGCCCTAGAACTCCTTTTTTCATTATTCACTCTTTCAAAAACATGTTCAGACACTACTACATGTTCTACTCACAGCGGAAAAGCTTTTGATTCCATTACACCTGACGACATTGAATCCCATAAGTCTTTGGGACAGGATCTACCATATGTGAGAGATTTGGACCATGGAGCTCTCGACAGACTCTCTGAGAGACAGAAATGTAAAGGTATAACTGATGTGGTTCCACTGGGACCAATATTTCATCTGGCCATGTTATGCAGTCTAAATCAGCCTTTCTCATTCCTCTACATTCGTACCTTTTTTTTTTCCCAACCATCCTTACCTCTCTCAACCAATTTCCTTCTGCAATTGTCCTTGAACTAAGGTGGATTTAAATATATCATATGATGTGATTGTGCTGTTTGTATTTGGTTATCTTCTTTTCAAATTATTTTATGGATTTTTTGCAAATACAGAAAAATGTGGACACAAAAAAAACCATAAAAACAAAGATAATAAAATAAAAAGGGATTATACAATAACAAGTTTTGGCAAATTTAAAGTGTATTACAATGCTTAGAATTTACTGTGACTGGAATATATAATGTATACAAACAAATATGCACAACATTTAACAAACTGTAATCAAGGCCAGGAAATTAAGTATGATTCCTTTTTAATGCTCTGTATGCTGACTCCAAATATATTCTTCTCTATTATTCACTACAATACCAACCCCATCTACTCTTTTTCTATCTATATCTTTGTTACAGGATGAAGCCTTCTCTACCATAGAATTAAAATTAGACTCATTCAACACATTCATATTCAAAGTCTCTGCTTCTAGACTAATATTGTAGCATGGATAACATGGATAAATCTTACAAGGGTTTTAAGATGTAGTATATCTAAATAGCGTGGTACTTTCTCTCTTTTCATATAATATTTAAAAATATATATTTTTCATCATGGATTTTCTTATATACTTTATTTAGAATTTAAAATAGAAGAAAATCTATTTTGTCTGTTACTTGGAAAAATAGTTAACTACTATTCCTTAGCTTTCAGCACCAGGTGATAAATAATATTCATATGAGCTTTTTTATGATCCCTGTTCTTGCAGCACTATATCTACTTTTTAAAGTTGTTTGTTTACAATCGGTGGTAAGAAGAAGAGTGTTCAGATATAAGAATTTTATGGGATGTTCCTTGAGTTTAACTGCCTATCTTTCAGCCTTATACCCAAACTCAATATATCTACTCTATGTGATGGTGTGAAAACATTAGGTGAAGAGCCTCCACCATATGCACCCTATGTGGAGCTCTTTACCTAGTGTTATCACACCATTTAAGCCTTGTATTTCCCTACTTAATGGCTTAACCCCTTGGAGGCTGGAAAAAGAAAAAAAGTGGGTATCTTTTGAGACTTGGACTGCTCATTTCTAGGATTCATTTCTGGGACTCTCTGTGCTGGAAGTTGTTTATATGTAATGAAAAAGTATTTTTGTGTGAGCACACATTCTGTATAAACTACATCTATAAGGTTAAAAGGTTATAATTATAATTTCTTATTTTTCTGTACTTTCCAATTGGAGAGCTTTCAAAAAAGATTGTGCGCTAACTCATTGTCAAATACATAGAATTGACATTAGCCAACCTGGAAGACAGAGGGGTTAAACTCTGTATGTGCAGCGTTTCATACTGAAACACTGCACGCACAGACTTCAAGCACAGTGACCATTTGAAATCACTGAAGTGGTCAGGGTACTTAAAGTGACCCTTTAAAGCAAAGTTTCATTGTAAAAATATATATTCCAAAATATAATTCCAAACGTTGATTTTGAAACTTGCTGATCTTTTACAATTAATAGTATTAAAACAAAACTATTACATTAACTGTATAGTTTATCAGGAACAGGTTACTTCATATATAAAAGGAAATAAGGAGTGGGGAATTTCTACAGAGAAATTTTTCAAACTCCACCAGGACACACCTGACCAGTAACCACAGTGATGTCAGCCTTGTGAATTTTTATGTCAGATTAAGTTGTATTGTATCTGTCAGCCTACACATTTCTATTTTTCTTTACCTGCTGATTCATCAAGTAATTGCAGGGAGGAGAATTTTCAAACAAAAGTTAAACTTCCTCCTAGTTCTATATTAAAAAAAGATAACATACTTTTGAGCAGTAAAATATTTTCATTCAGTAAAGTAACTAAACGATGGTAGGGTGGTTTTTATATATACGTCATAGGTCACAATTATTCTAGGGATGGAGGAATGGAATAAACTGAGAGGATCGTATTGCTTGCCTTTCATGAAAGTGAGATGGTTTATTGATCCCCTTTTCATAAACGTAAATATTTCAATAAGTTCAAATGGCCCATGAACCTAAATTGATACTCTAAGCACCAAAACAACTTTAGATTAATGAAGCAGTTTTAATATATAGATCATGTCCTTGCAGCCATTCTCAGTCATTAATCAGTTAAATTGCTTTGTTTATGCAGCCCTGGCCACACCTCGCTTAGATGTTACTCACAAAGATTTCATGAAAAAAAGGATACATTCTACAGCACAATGTGTTTATTTTATAATTTTATTTCCTGCTCTGCTTGCATTTTAAACACATAGGAGGCTGGTGTTGGATTTACCAGGCAATCAGCTAAGCAGGAGATAAATTATAAAATGCCTCTTTCAATCACTTTCAAGTGCAGTGTAGCAATTTCCATCTCTTCTTATTCACTTTATTTTTTTCTTGTTCTTATTCAATTACATCAGATAATGATGTCTCTACTAGTAACAAGCGCCAGCTTTACCACTTGTCACAATAAGAGTCCACATCATTTGCTACTGTGCTCAATAGTTTCTGTGTTTTGTTATCTTCCATTCTCCATTTTTTCAATATATTAAATCACTTTAAAAGTGTTTACACAGTGTGGCTTTAATTCCACTCAATTGTCAGACTTTGTCCTCTGAAATGCTTGCTATGGCTGTTGTGGTTTGGCAAGCCAGTCTGTATTTCAATGCACAACAAAAATAAAGAATTAAACAAAACAAAAAAGTGTTTCCAAAAAAATTAATTATTTGAAAAGCTTACCCAAAAAGATTAAACCGGGGCCCATATTGGAAGGTCTTCTATTGCTGAGGTGTGAGAAATAAAGGAAGACTACTGAATGGTTTGCAGGTGAAGTGTTTTCCTCCCAGTATGTACCAGCTTTCAGAGAAGGTTTCTCCTAGTAGTGTTGGTTAGTGGCTTGATCTGTACATCGGAAAGTGCATCCATGCTACAAATGTGTCTAAATATCTTGATATAGGAAAAATAGTACATAGTTTATCAAATCAGGAATATAAATATCTTAATGTTTTAAAAATGTTCACAGTCCCCTTACACCAGTTTATATTTGTTAATTTCACAAGAATAACCAAGGCTCTCTTGTCAAACATATCTGCATTTGCCAATACCATTTTACAAAAACAAAAAGATCATATAGATAGTTATTATACAGTCTAAACTTCTAAACCATATAACTGGGATAAAGAATATGTTCTATCTAGACATTCTGCAGCCTTAAAAGTTATAAGGGATGTAAAGTTATAACAATTTAAAAACAAAAAACAGAATCAACGTCACATTACAGGGAAATTCACTGATTAAAAAAAAAAAAAAAATTAAATGTGGGAATGCCAAGGGACAAGGTTTGCCCCTAGCTATGCAATCTACTTATAGCACATTGGAAATATTTAGGGTGAAGAAAACCTTAATGAACGTTACTTGAAGCCTTACTAGAGAGGTATGCATACTGCTAGCCATTTTAACTTATTAGTTTTAATTAATTGCCAGGTGGGAATCCCAATTTGAATGTTGACAATGATTTAGAAAACACATTTTCAGGAATACATTCAACTTATTACAACATTTTGAGGTGGCCTGAGACACACCAGAATGCCACAGCACACTATTTAAAAGCCACTGCTCTAAGTACAATAACAACTTTGTATCAATTCAAAGGTTATGATGACATAGCACAGGCATTCATTGCACAATGTAAAGCTCACAAAACTGTGAACCAGGTTATGTTTAAACTGGTATGCCTGATATCAGTTTATGGGCAGAATCTACTTATTCAGTAAATCCCTGTTGGGAACTTCTGAAATACCAGAATAAAAGACGTTTAATTGGTGAAGCCTTCTTTCCGTTCAGGGAGAAGTCTCCCTGTAGTTGCACACAACCTCGCTTACTGCAAACAGGGAGGCATTTTACCACTAAACAAAAGTTAACACCAGGCACTTACACGGTCATGTTTCAGTTTATATACGTAAGAGGACTGTAGGCCTGAAAAGTGGAAAATCATAGCATTTTAAAGGTTGAACTTAATGGACTTGAGTATTTTTTTTTAACCGTGATTACTATGTAACTATGTTTTATTTACTCTGTAACTATGACTTTTATTTTTAGTGAACAACCAAATGTTATCCCCACCCTGATATGTAGGGACTGCACAAAGAAGTTTATGCTCTTAGACATTATGAATAGAGCCATCTTTTTCCTGCATTGTCCAAACCTGCCACCAAATAGTGTGGAGGCCACTCAAATGCTGGTCTAGTGTCTGCATTCCTTGCTCAAGAAAGAATGAAGACAAGATCGCAGGATGGTAATTACTGTTAACAAAGAATGGGCTATGAGTAGAGACCCATTAAGTCATGTTATTATGAGTGAAATCAGCCCAGAGAGGCAGGGGAGACCAATTGTCCTAGCATTGGAAGATAACAATGATACCACTGAAAGGACTGATTGGTAGAATAGGCAGGCAGTTTGGTTTGGGGATGGTAGACAGAGTTAAAAGCAAATTGAACAGACCCCTTTCCAAAATCTAGATTTAAATTGGCTTTCACAATCAGAGACTATCTGTGAGGGTATGCCATGTAACCTTACTAACTCCATAGCAAGTGAAGGGGGGTGGTGAGGGGGGTGGTGAAGGCTGCGGCGGTGGGGATGGTGGAGGCTGAGGGTGGTGGGGGGTAGTGAGGTTGAGGAGGGGTGGTGGGGGTGGTGAGGCTGTAGGCAGTGAGGCTGAGGGGTGGGGGTGGTGAGGCTGAGGGGTGGTGGGGGGCAGTGAGGCTGAGGGTGGTGGGGGTGGTGAAAGGCTGAGGTGAGGGTGGTGAGGCTGTGGGGGTGAAGGCTGAGGGTGAAGGGGGTGGAGTGAAGGGGCGGTGAAGGTGGGCGTGCAGGCTGAGGGTGAAGGGGTGGTGAGGCTGGAGGCTGAAGGGGTGTGGTGAGGCTGAGGGTGAAGGGGGTGGTGGAGGCTGCGGGTGGTGGGTGGAGAGGCTGAGGGTGAAGGGGGTGGTGAGGCTGAAGGGGGCAGTGAGGCTGAAGGTGGGGGGCAGTGAGGCTGAGGGTGAAAGGGGTGGTGAGGCTGAGGGCTGATGGGGGGTAGTAGGCAAGGCTGGGGGAGTGGGCTGAGGGTGGTGGGGGTGGTGAGGCTGGAGGCAGAGGCTGAGGGGTGGTGGGGGGGGTGAGGGTGAAGAGGGGTGGTGAGGCTGAGGGTGAAGGTGGTGGGAGGGCTGAGGGTGAAGGGGTGGTGAGGGGGGGAGGGAAGGGGGGAGTGGAGGCTGAGGGGGGGGGGTGGTGAGGTGAAGGGGTGGAGTGAGGGGAGGTGGTGCTGGTGAGGGCTGCTGAGAGGCGGTGGGGGGTAGTGAGGCTGAGGGTGGTGGGGGGTGGAGGCCTGAGGGGTGAAGCGAGGGGTGGTGAGGCTGAGGGGGGGTGCTGAGGGGGTGGTGGGCTGGTGAGGCTGAGGGTGGTGGGGTGGTGAGGCTGAAGGGGGTAGAGAGGCTGAGGGTGGTGGGGGTAGTGAGGCTGAGGGGTGAAGGGGTGGTGAAGCTGAGGGTAAAAGGGGTGAGGCTGAGGGGTGAAAGGGGGCTGAGGCTGAGGTGAAGGGGTGGTGGAGGCTGAGGGTGAAGGGGGTGGTGAGGCGAGGCGTGGGGATAGCAGGCTGGGTGGTGGGGGGCGGGAGGCCAAAGGGGGTGGTGAAGCCTGAGGGTAAAGGGGGGAGGTGGGTGAAAGGGGGGGTTAGGGCTGAGGTGAAGGGGGCAAAGGCTGAGGGAGGTGGGGGATGGCGAGGCTGGGGGTGGTGGGGGGTGGGTGAGGCTGAAGGGGGTGGTGGAGGCTGGCGGGTGAAGGGGGGGGGGGAGGCTGAGGGGTGAAGGGGTGGTGGGCTGAGGGTGCAGTGAGGCTGAAGGGGCAGTGAGGCAGGGTGGTGGCCGGTGGCTGGGTGAAGGAGGTTGAGGGGTGGCTGAAGTGGGTGGTGAGGGTGAAGGGGTGGTGAGGCTGAGGGCGGTGAGGGTGGTGAGGCTGAAGGGGTGGGGGGGTGGTGAGGGTGAAGGCAGTGAGTCGGGGTGGTGGGTAGTGAGGCTGAGGGGTGAAGGGGTGGTGAGGCTGAGGGTGGCTGGGGTAGTGAGGCTGAGGGTGGTGGGGGGCGGTGAGGCTGAAGGGGGTGGGTGAGGTGGTGGGGGTGGTGGGAGGCTGAGGGTGAAGGGGCGGAGGCTGGAGGGTGGTGGGGGTGGTGAGGGGCTGAAGGGGTGGTGAGGCTGAGGGTGGTGGGGGGTGGAGGCTGAGGGTGGTGGGGGGTGGTGAGGCTGAAGGGGGCAGTGAGGCTGAGGGTGGTGGGGTAGGGAGACTGAGGGTGGTGGGGGTGGTGAGGCTGAGGGTGGTGGGGCTGAAGGGGGTAGTGAGGCTGAGGGTGAAAGAGCTTACCTTTTCTTCCCTGGTGGTCCAGTGGGCTCCCTGGTGGTCCGGTAGCCATTGCTTCTGGTCTGCAGCTCCGCAGAGCTGCAGACCATGTAATCTCGCGAGATGTCAGAGCATTGCCGTGGTAACCCGCGGCAACGCTCTGATTAGCCGATTCTCGCGAGACACATGGTCTGCAGCTCTGCTCACTGCAGAGCCGTAGACCTGTGTCTGCGATGGTAGCCGGGCAGCCAGGAGCCGCCAGGAGCCGCCGGGCCCCCTCCTGGTGTCAGATCCTCGGTCACTGACCGAGGGCCTGACACAGACTGCCCATAGGTGGTTTAGGCGGCCGCGAGGCACCAGCCAGCGCGAGGCCTTAGGCAACCACCTAAACCGCCTAATTAGAGAGCCACCTCTGCATAGGACTGAAGATTGGCTCCAAAACAAAAAAGTATGGAGGAAAGGCAGGGATATTCACTAAACATAGAATTTTGTGGAAAATCTAATTTATTAAACCTAGGCTCAAACAGCCAAGCTGCGACTGAAGCTGACTTGCAGATTTTTCCAAATTAGCTATTTTCACATAAATTATGCCTTTTGGGTTTCCAGTTGATGACAATTCTAGCTTTTGTAAATAACTAAATATAATGTATAACAATATATATTATTATAATATACAAACACATACATTAACATACAATTGTATATATGCATAGCATTCTCAGAAACACATAACTTATGTTAAGCGTTTTTTAAATTTAGTTCTTTAAAGGAAAAATAAAAAGAATATATAAGGCTAGGCCTGTAGTTGTGGAAGGGGTTATACTGGCCTATAGTGTGACCCATGCAAGTATTCATTTTACCTCACTCTAGTAAACAACAGTCGCCTTACTAGAAGCTCATGGGGCACCGCCATGTCCAGCCCAGCCGCGGCTTCTTTAACTGTTGTTTTTTCAACATTCAGATGTGGCGAATTTCACTAGTATTGCCAATTCAGCCTATTTCACTCGTACATAGCATCACAGTGATGCCTCATTCTGCTTACTGCTTACTGTATTTGGCCTTCACTAGGCCATATCGACTTTTATCATATGCATTTCAGTTCATCACCCTACAATTTAATGTTTATTTATCTACCCTCTGGATATTCAGGCACTCATTGGGCCTACATTGTTTAGTGATTATATGGCCAGCTGTAGCAACTGACTGTCTAAATTTATGTCATGCCCAAACTTGGGCCTATACATGTGGTGGAGGAAATATTCTCTGTTCACATAAAATGTAAAAATTCCCTATCCTCTTTAAAGCAGACTATCTTCTAAATGTCTAAAATTTTCTTACTAAATGACCTCAAATTCACAAAACTGTATCATGCATTTCAGTAAGTCATCCTACATTTTAAGGTTTATTTGTCTGCCCTCTGGGTATTCAGGTACTCATTGGGCCTACATTGTTTAGTAATTCACTGTTTAGTAGATATGCCCCAAATGACAGCATGCATGCAATTTAATTATGTAATTTTCATTGAGGTATATTCTAAAACGAGCTTGCTAAACCTGCAGTTCTCTTGTCTGCTGCTTTTACATTCCCTCGCTTTTAAACCCCACACAGACTCTGTAAGATCTACATGCATTAGGAACATAATTCAGTCATGTTCAGTTTAAGCAATGAAGTTATATCTGATGCCAGTATTACTGAGATGTTCTCTCATTATTCTAGCATTT
Organism: Pelobates cultripes; assembly: GCA_933207985.1. Classification (NCBI taxonomy): domain Eukaryota; kingdom Metazoa; phylum Chordata; class Amphibia; order Anura; family Pelobatidae; genus Pelobates; species Pelobates cultripes. Next base: position 252,254,744 of record OW240914.1, read on the forward strand.
GCTGTTGCTTTCAGCCATTGTGTACGCATGAGTGTTTATCACCTTCCGCATGTAGTATTCTGAATGTAGGTAATTTTAACGTATATCTTATATCTCCTGTCTCTTCCTATGTATTATGTATGGCCATCACGGTCGCTAGCCTGTTAAGCCACTCTGGCATTCTAGAGGTATTCTAAAGGCCTCTGTTCCCGTTTTGATTCTGTCTTCCGACACCTCGTTTTATTTGGCTTAGTGGGTCCAATGCCTTCACATGCAGCTTCTTATGGGCATCACTTGGTATGCTTATCCTTTTGTTTGCTCCATACATCCATGCCCCTCATACAGCCCTATTTCCCAACCTGCAGCTCAGGACTGACATTGAGCACTCTGCCTTCTGCTACAATACCTCTACACACGGCTCTCACTCCATACGATTACACCCGGCCATCCAGGGGCAACAACTATGGAATTTTGGCCCCTCATTTGGGCAATTACATATGTCGATTTCCTGATATACGAGGGCCAAGTAAATAAATAAAATAACACCTTTCATCCTACATTCAATTATTACACTCGGTCTTGTTAGGCCCATGCACGGCATTCCCATAGAGCCCTCTCTCGACACACTCCCAAGAACCTGGAACCTATCACTACACATTTTACATATCCAGACGTCTTTGTTCTGTCACTAATTTAACTGTTTTAGTTTTAACCTCACCTCCACCTTGGGTCACTTACTAGTGCTGGTATCATCATGTACGCTATAGGATTTGATTATGTGATGGTTGTCTATTTCTCAGGTTGTTCTTTCTCATACATATTTCAGGTCCTTCTAGTGGAAGGGTGCACAGTGGGAACTCATGCCTAGATTCAGTACTTCAGGTATTCAGCATTCAAGGTAATCTATTATTTTTGAGTTACTCCACTTGTCTGTTATGTTATGTTTTGATATGCCTTTCTGTCACAATGCTCCAAACTGGTGGCTGTTTATCCTCCACTCAATTTATGATTGTACCCTCGCCTTGACATATACTTAACAGGGGTGATGTTGTTCGATTATTCCAGCCACCTCCTTTTATGGCCTTTATTACATATTGAAACACGCTAGGAGCATATCAGTATGTCACGTCTCACCAGGTATACTTCATACCGACCATTGCATGGATGGTCAATTGGCCCACTTATTAAACGTTTCAATTTCCTTTGGTTAGTTGGTATCAGATATCAATAGTGATGTCGTGAACATAAAATTTTTGGTTCGCGAACGGCGAATGCGAACTTCCGCAAATGTTCGCGAACGGGCGAACTGACATAGACTTCAGTAGGCAGGCGAATTTAAAAACCCACAGGGACTCTTTCTGGCCACAATAGTGATGGAAAAGTTGTTTCAAGGGGACTAACACCTGGACTGTGGCATGCTGGAGGGGGATCCATGGCAAAACTCCGATGGAAAATTACATAGTTGATGCAGAGTCTGGTTTTAATCCATAAAGGGCATATATCACCTAACATTCCTAAATTGTTTGGAATAACGTGCTTTAAAACATCAGGTATGATGTTGTATCGATCAGGTAGTGTAAGGGTTACGCCCGCTTCACAGTGACAGACCAAACTCCCCGTTTAACGTACCACAAACAACCGCCAACAGTCCATTTGCACAACCGCAAATTCCCCATTTGCACAAGGTTGGATACCAAGCTAGTCATGTCCCGTTCCTTGTCCTCACTGATGTCATTGAAGGTCTCTTCCTCCACCCAGCCACGTACAACACCAAGGGTCCCCAAAAGGTGACAACAAGCCCCCTGGGACGCCTGCTGTGTTTGGTCTTCCACCTCCTCAAAGCCACCTTCCTCCTCTGACTCCTCTTCTTCAGACTCCTCTCTCTGCGTTGCCTCTCTCTGCATTATTATAAGGTGTGTTAAGTAGTACTATTCCTATCAGTTTAATCCCTGTTACGTCCCCTATCAGGGGACGTGTATATGGCATTGATTTTAGGTACTGGGAGATGGAAAAAGATGCTTGGTCGGTCCTCCTACTTCAAATTTGGGGCACTGCGCGTGCAATCTAATGTGCCACCAGATAGGAGTGGTGTGTTAAGTAGTACTATTCTTATCAGTTTAATCCCTGTTACGTCCCCTATTAGGGGACGTGTATATGGCATCGATTTTAGGAACTGGGAGATGGAAAAAGTACTATTCTTATCAGTTTAATCCCAATGTCACGACTACTAGTGTGGTCCAGCACGCAGAAACTATGTAAACATATACATAGGCAAGAAAAAGAAAATAAAAGGACAGAGCATAAACCGGACCTTAGAATGGCCGGACTAATACGCTAGAGACAGAGAATGGTCAAAGGGAAAGCCGAGGTCAAGGATGTCAGAAAATACACAATACCGTTTACACAAGCCAAGTCAGGGAAACCAGAATTCAGTATAACCAGGGAAAAGCCAAGATCAGGATACCAGGAAATCAGATTCACAATGATAAAGCACTCTCAGGAAACCAGGAACAGGAAACCACGACAGGGCAAGGTACTGGGGTGAACTAAGGATTTAAATATCACGCGGCGGGCCGGGTTTTTTAGTCGAATGTATCGCCCACTGTCAGTCCCTTTGGGATCCATCCCTCATTCATCTTAATAAAGGTGAGGTAATCTAGACTTTTTTGACCTAGGCAACTTCTCTTCTCAGTGACAATACCTCCTGCTGCACTGAAGGTCCTTTCTGACAGGACACTTGAAGCGGGGCAGGCCAGAAGTTCTATTGCAAATTGGGATAGCTCAGGCCATAGGTCAAGCCTGCACACACAGTAGTCAAGGGGTTCATTGCTCCTCAGAGTGTTGATATCTGCAGTTAAGGCAAGGTAGTCTGCTACCTGTCGGTCGAGTCGTTCTCTGAGGGTGGACCCCGAAGGGCTGTGGTGATGCGTAGGACTTAAAAAGCTCTGCATGTCCTCCATTAACAACACGTCTGTAAAGCGTCCTGTCCTTGCCGGCGTGGTCATGGGAGGAGGAGGATTACTTTCACCTCTTCCCCTGTTAGATTCCCGTTGTGCTGTGATATCACCCTTTTACGCTGTGTAAAGCATACTTTTTAATTGATTTTGGAACTGCTGCATCCTTTCCGACTTGCCGTAATTCGGTAACATTTCAGGCACTTTCTGCTTATACCGGGGGTCTAGTAGCGTGGACACCCAGTACAGGTCATTCTCCTTCAGCCTTTCTATATGAAGGTCCCTCAACAGGCACGACAGCATCAAAGACCCCCTTTGCACAAGGTTGGATGCCGAGCTACTCATGTCCTGTTCCTCATCCTCAGTGATCTCACTGAAGGTATGTTCTTCCCCCCAGCCACATACAACACCACGGGTACCAGATAGGTGACAACGAGCAGCCTGGGATGCCTGTTGTGGTTGGTCTTCCTCCTCCTCCTCAAAGCCACATTCCTCCTCTGACTCCTCTTCCTCACAATCCACTTCCATCATTTCCGCAGGTCCAGCAAGCGATGCTGATAAGGCTGTTTCTGGTGGTGATGGTGACCACAACTCTTCCTCTTCCTCTTCATGCTCATCTACGGCCTGATCCAGCACTCTTCGCAGGGCACGCTCCAGGAAGAAAACAAATGGTATGATGTCGCTGATGGTGCCTTCGGTGCGACTGACTAGGTTTGTCACCTCCTCAAAAGGACGCATGAGCCTACAGGCATTACGCATGAGAGTCCAGTAACGTGGCAAAAAAATTCCCAGCTCCGCAGAGGCTGTCCTAGCACCCCGGTCATACAAATACTCGTTAACGGCTTTTTCTTGTTGAAGCAGGCGGTCGAACATTAGGAGTGTTGAATTCCAACGTGTCGGGCTGTCGCAAATCAAGCCCCTAACTGGCATGTTTTTTCGCCACTGGATGTCTGAAAAGTGCGCCATGGCCGTGTACGAATGCCTGAAATGGCCACACACCTTCCTGGCCTGCTTCAGGACGTCCTGTAAGCCTGGGTACTTATGCACAAAGCGTTGTGCGATCAGATTACACACATGTGCCATGCACGGCACATGTGTCAACTTGCCCAAATGCAATGCCGCCAACAAATTTCTTCCGTTGTCACAAACCACTTTGCCGATCTTAAGTTGGTGCGGAGTCAGCCACTGATCCACCTGTGCGTTCAGGGCTCACAGGAGTGCTGGTCCGGTGTGACTCTCTGCTTTCAGGCAAGTCAACCCCAAGACGGCGTGACACTGCCGTATCCGGGATGTGGAATAGTACCTGGGGAGCTGGGGGGGGGGTGCCGTTGATGTGGAGCAAGACGCAGCAGCAGAAGAGGACTCAGCCGAGGAGGTTATGGAAGAGGATGAAGTAGGAGGAGTAGAGGAGGTGGCAGCAGGCCTGCCTGCAAGTCGTGGCAGTGTCACCAACTCCACTCCATTCCATGCTTGGCAGCCGTCAGCAGGTCTACCCAATGCGCAGTGTAGGTGATATACCTGCCCTGACCATGCTTTGCAGACCAGGTATCAGTGGTCAGATGGACCCTTGCCCCAACACTGTGTGCCAGAGATGCCATTACTTCCTTTTGCACAATCGAGTACAGGTTGGGGATTGCCTTTTGTGCAAAGAAATTTCGGCCGGGTACCTTCCACTGCGGTGTCCCAATAGCTACAAATTTTTTGAACGCCTCAGACTCCACCAGCTTGTATGGTAAAAGCTGGCGGGCTAAGAGTTCAGTCAAGCCAGTTGTCAGAAGCCGGGCAAGGGGGTGACTTTGTGACATTAGCTTCTTACGCTCAAACATGTTCTTGACAGACACCTGACTGTGGGCAGATGAGCTGGAACTGCTCAAGGCAAGAGACGGATGGTTGAGAGGGGGCAAGGAGGACAGCAGTGGTTAACGTGGCTGAAGATGCTGGACCAGGAGGAGGATGGCGGCTTTGAGTTTGTGTGCTGCTTGTACTCATGTGTTGATCCCATAGGCGTTTGTGATGTGCGATCATGTGCCTTCGCAAAGCAGTTGTACCTAGGTGGGTGTTGGATTTAATTGTTTTGCCACTTGGCATAACATAGGTCATTTTTTTTTTTTTAAATGTACACTACTGTTACATCAGATATGAGTTGCACTGGTATGACACTGTGCCCTGGCAGGCCCTGAAACGCACAAGCGTGAAGGAAACTGACTGCTATTATATTACAGTCCAAAAAGTTTTTTGTTTTTTTTTAAATGCAAGCTATTGTGACACCAGTGAGTGAGTGGTGGCACTGGGCAGGGCCTGAAACGCACACTCGTGAAGGAAACTGACTGCTATTATATTACAGTCAAAAAAGTTTAGGTTTTTTTTAAATGCAAGCTATTGTGACACCAGTGAGTGAGTGGTGGCACTGGGCAGGCTATGAAACGCACACTAGTGAAGGAAACTGCTATAATACTATTATTGGGGTGCTGTCCTTACAGCAGAGATCAGATGAGTCCTTCAGGACTGTAGTGGACACTGAATACACTAGCCTAGATATCAATTTCCCTATCAAATCAGCAGCAGCTACACTGTCCCTGAATGCAGCTTCACAATGAATGTAAAATGGATGCTGTCCAGGAGGTGGAAGGGTCTGGGAGGGAGGGTCTGCTGCTGATTGGCTGGAATGTGTCTGCTAACTGGGGGTACAGGGTCAAAGTTTACTCAATGATGATGAATAGGGGCGGACCGAATAGCGCATATGTTCGCAGTCCGTGGTGAACGCGAACAAGCGATGTTCGCCAGGAACTATTCGCCAGTGAACCGTTCGGGACATCACTAGATATCAATAGTATCTTGTGTTCTGGGCTCATTGCACTTACTTTACCTACCTTACTGGCAATCTTGTTGTTGCATTTTCATGGTGTTCCCAAGGTTCTAAATTATGAAATCCCTAGTGTGATTTCGTTTTTGGACACTTTCTTTTGCCCTGACTTTTCTATTTACTTATTCTTGCCATCAACTTTTCCAGGGTATGTCTTATGATGCCACAGTTTTTCGCATTTATGTTTACCATGCAAGTGACTAGCTATACTATACTACCTTCCTTCTTATACAACCACTCTTTACACAACTTATGTTTAGCTTGGTCTGGCTGTTAGGGTTCCTTATGTGGCCCTAGATAGTTTTCTGCTTCTTGTGCCATTATTTAGATAGTTTTCTGCTTCTTGTGCCATTATTTAGCAGCCCCGCGTGGCTAACTCCTATCCTCAACTACGGAGGCATTCATCCCTTGGGTCAAATCATAGTTACTGCCTGGCATCTCTGCCCTCTTGGCAAAAGCAATTAGGGACTTACCTGTCACGGCCAACTTATTTTGAATCTCTTCAATCCTCACTGAGAAGCCAACACTCTGCCACAACGCTCGGTGGCAAACGTACCCAACAGGCCAAATCATAGTTAGAGCCCCTGGTCACCACTTGGCAACTTGTTAGGTTCCCAAGTCACCAATTTAGCTTAATTGTTTTGCCACTTGGCATAACATAGGTCATCCAGTATTTTGGTGTTATACAATATATCCCACTAACTAATTTTCTCTTTCAGGTATGGTTATAAATGCTGTTAGAATTTAAAGTATTGATTGTGTAATGTCCTCTTTTTACAGGCCTACCTGAATATCGGTTTCAGCACACCACAACCGACTTATGCACCACTAATATAACTCTGCGTATTGTCCCCGACCACAAATGGAAGGCTGGGCCTGTGGTTGTGAGAGGGGTTATTCTGGCCTTTAAATACACAGCCTGGCTGAGACTGTCTGGTTTAGCCCACCTACCACTCCCTTTATCAAGTCATTTAAATTGGTGGGCCTTCTTTTTACAGGCCTACCTGAACATTGGTTTCGGCTTACCACAACTGACTTATGCACCACCAATATAACTCGGCTTATTGTCCCCAAGCACAAATATATATAATGATGCAAATTTGCTTTCTGTGAGAAAAGCAAGTCTTACGGCTTGACTGGTGTGCAGATCTGAGTTTAACAATGTATTGACTATCCACTGACTTCAGGTATATATATTTCATATATACATTTCATATATCTATATATATCATATATTTCAGTTCATATATATATATATATTTATTTTTATATTTTTATTTAAAATCTGTTTAAGGAATTGATGCATACTAAAACATACCACACTAACACACACACTGACACATGCATTCACAAGCACTCACACACATTGCCTAAGACAAACACTGTGTCTAGCACTCACTCACACACACACTTAAAGGCCCTGACAGAGTAAGGGAAATAACAGACACGTTGTATATAGATATCAGGTCATGCAATACAGACTTGCAGCAGTCCATATTTATCTCCATCCTCAGCCATGCTCCAGGCTTGTAAACATTAGCAAAAGCTAGTGATCGGGTAGGCCAGTGATGGCACGCCAGGTGGCACGCCAAACCCTCTCTGTGGGCATGCTGCCATAGGTTGCCGGGGGAGGGGGCTGCTGGCGCCGGTCGGCAGCAATGCAGAGTAGGCACCTGCCTGCCCAAAACGGCAGGCGCTAACTCTGCTTTCGTGTCGAGAGGACCTGGAGGCAGGGGGAGTGATCTCTCCTGCCTCCTGCGAGCAATCTGTGTGGAGCGTTGCCGTGCGTTCCCATGGCAACACTCCACACAGAATTGCGCGGAAGGAGAGGCGAGCTGCAGCCAGTCACATACTTACCACCACCGGACCACCAGGGCTGGCTGTGTACCACCCTCCTCAACCAAAGGTAAGAAGAAAGGAGGGAGGGACAAAGATTTTATGTGTCTTTTTTTATGTATCTTTACCACCCCCCACAAACAGCACCCCTACCCCCCCACACAGCACTCCTCCCCCCACACAGCAATCCCCCCCCACACACAGCAGCCCCACACACACACAGCACACCCCACAGAACCATAACCCCCCACACACATAGCACCATTACCCCACACACACAGCACCCTACACTCCACACACAGCACTCCTCTGCAGCCCCTTCCCCCCACACACAGCGGCCCCCACACAGCACCCTCCCCTCCACACACAGCACCCCGCACACACACAGCCTCCCCTCTCCCGCACGGCGCCTCCTCCCACACACAGCACCCCCCTCCGCACCCCAAACAGCCTCTTCCCTCCACACATCACCCCTACCCCACAGCAGCCCCCACACACAGCACACACCCCCACACAGAGACCATAACCCCACACAGCACCATTACCCCCACACACAGCACCCCTACACACACACACACAGCACTTTCCTTCTCTCACACAGCCCCCATACCCACGGCCTCCCTCACACACAGCACCCCTACACACACACAGCACTCCTCTCCCCACTGCCCCACACAGAGCACTCCTCCCAGCCCAGCCAGCACCCCTACCCCCACACACACAGCACCCCCACCCACACACAGCGCCCCTCCCACACACACAGCACCCCTCAGACACACACACAGCACCCCAAAGACACACATACAGCACCCCTCACATGCAGCACTCCACACACACTCTGCACTTGTACACACAAACACATACACTGCACCCCTCAATGCAGTATGTGTGTGTGTTTGTGTGTGTATTCAGCAGTCTGTATGTATTCAGTAGTCTGTGTGTGTGTGTGTGTGTGTGTGTATTCAGCAGACTGTGTGTGTCTATTCAGCAGTCTGTGTGTGTATGTATTCAGTAGACTGTGTGTATGTATTAAGCAGTCTATGTGTACTCAGCAGTCTGTCTGTGTATACTCAGCATTATGTGTGTGTGTATATTCAGCAGTCTGTCTGTATGTGAATTCAGCAGTGTGTGTATTCAGCAGTCTGTATGTATTCATCAATTTGTGTGTATTTAACAGTCTGTATGTGTGTATTCAGCGGACTGTGTGTACGTATTCAGCAGTCTGTGTGTATGTTTGTTTGTGTGTATTCAGCGGATTGTGTGCATGTATTCAGCAAACTGTGTGCATATATGCAGCAGACTCACACACACACACAGTAGTGATGTACCGAACGGTTCGCCGGCGAACGGTTCCCGGCGAACATAGCATTTTCGCGTTCGCCACGGCGGGCGAACATATGCGCGATTCGACCCGCCCCCTATTCGTCATCATTGAGTAAACTTTGACCCTGTACCTCACAGTCAGCAGACACATTCCAGCCAATTAGCAGCACACCCTCCCTAGCAGACCCTCCCACCTCCTGGAAGGCATCCATTTTAGATTCATTCTCAAGCTGCATGCTTTAGTAGGAGGAGGGAAAGTGTAGCTGCTGTTCATTAGATAGGGAAAAGCATAGCTAGGTTAGGGTTAGGGTATGCTTTTTTTTAAAAAAAATTTCTATGTAATGTAATTGCACTTAGTTGTCTGCCACTGCTGCCAGCTTCTGTGTCAGGCTCACAGTGCATACTGTGCCCATTTTCCCAGTCAGTGCCACCAATTACATCTGGTGTCACAATAGCTTGGATTTAAAAACAAAAAACTTTTTTCACTGTTATAGATTGAATAGCAGTCAGTTGTCTGCCACTGCTGCCAGCTTCTGTGTCAGGCTCACAGTGGATACTGTGCCCATTTCCCAGTCAGTGCCACC
>OW240914.1:252264382-252340877 GCA_933207985.1 Pelobates cultripes
CGTTAGGACGGTTCAGGACCGTCAGCGCTCGGCAATGGGAAAATGCCGATGACGGTCCTGAACCGTCCTCGGTCCTTAAGGGGTTAAGTTATAATATCAGTGGCTAACTTAATTGTAGCCCTCATTAAACAGACCAATTAAATCTAATGTATGAGAAATTCTTAGAAAGGGGTTATTCCAAAATGTGGCAATTTTTGGGAGGCTGGACATACACTTCCCTCCCTTAGATTCATGGGCATTGATCATGTCCCTGCCCTATCCAGAGGTGGTGACAGAGATACACGTTTATTACAGAAGGAAGCGTATTGGATCTACACCCTTGACACTATGTCCCCCCATGGACTCAATGAAAAAAATCCATTATATTGCTTTCTACCTAAAAGATAAATATTTTTATCATTACTATAATATATAGTTAAGTACAATACATCAGTGGTAAAAAAAATTTTAACATATTTTGTACATATCCGTGATATTTTCAGGGAGCTTGTATATCTAGTTAATTATAGATTATGATTTAGTTATTCTCGGCTCTATGTTGAGTAATCTTAGCTGATTTCTAATTAGATTATAACAGCTTTAACCTGTGTATTAATGAATTGACTATGTAATTATTATGACAGTATTAAGTATTATCTACTTGCAGCAGCTAAAAGTAGTCACATTTCAGTATAAGTGGGCTACAATTAAGTTAGCCACTGATATTATAACTTAAAGACAATAAGCCATTACATTGAGTCTAATGTGCATCAACTGCCTGGTGTGGGAGTCCTTAGTGATGGGAGTGATACTCCCTGGTTATTTGGGATTATTTAGCCATGTGGCACTTTAATTACTAGCAAAAAATTCTATATAACTCCCTTTACTCCTGAGTAATTTAGCATACATGCTGGTGCCATGGTATTATCCCTATAACAATTTCTATACTATGTATATAGATGTATTTATGTTATTATGTACTATTATGTGTTGTTTGTATTTTTAATTATTTTCTATCTATCCCTGTGGAACAACATACCAATTATCCTGATTATGTTATTTGCAGACACGTCAATTATGACCTCACTCTGCCTTGTTTTCACCTTCCACTGAACATCTGATCACTGCATATTTAAAGGCTGTTTTTTCACTGTTTAATTGTCTTGATAAAAGTCCAGATGGGACTGAAACGTTGACACTTTTTACTTGAAATTTTTGCTGCAATAAAGAAGCACTATTTTTGAACCATATCAAGTCCTGTGAGTGCTTTCCTACAAGGTATTCTATATTATGGCCAGGATTAGCACCAAGGCATTACAAGACCGGGAGCAGTGAGTGTGGGACACAAGGAGTTTATATATATATATATATATATATATATATATATATATATATATATATGACTTTATCAGTCTCTCAAATAGTTGTGGAGGAATTTCATTTATTCTGCACAACTCTCTTACGGGCCTGCAATAGCATTTTTTTGGGGTGAGGTCTTGCCTTTGACTGGACCTTTGCAACACCTTGCTTCTTTTCTTTATTAGCCATTCTGTTGTCGATTTTCTGGTGTGCTTGGGAACATTGTCCTGTTGCATGACCCAATTTTTGACAAGCTTTAGCTGTCGAACAGATGGCCTCTCATTTGACTCTAGAACATAGGCGTGCGCACGGGGTGTGCCTGGGCACACCCTAATCCCCGCATCCTGCACATGGATCGAAGCCAGCAAGGTAGATCACAGGATCTCCCCTGTTGGTCCATGCAGAGCAGTTCACTCACCACTAGGACCACCAGGGATGGCAGCAAGGATCCCTCCTCCCAGGCAAAAGGTAAGAATGGAGGATGGCTATTTCCTAATCTGTCCGCCCCACCCCGACACATAGTCCCTCCAAACAAATTCACACACACAGCACCCTCACACACACAGCACACTAACTGCACCCTCACACACACACAGCACCCTCACACACACAGCACACTCACAGCACACTACCAGCACTATCACACACAGCACCCTCACAAACACACACAGCACCCTCACAGCACACTACCAGCACTCTCTCTCACACACGCACAGCACCCTCACACACACAGCACCCTTACATACACCCTCACACACACAGCACACTAACAGCACCCTCACAAACACAGCAGTGTATGTATGTATCTATGTATATGTGGGTGTGTGTATCATCATTAAGAGACTGGGATGCTGGAAATCCTCAATTTACAATACTATATACCTCGACCAGAGAGGGAGCTCTGACAAGCCTTCAGAAATCTTGCTGTATAACTTGCAAAGTGTGTTTACTTTGAATCCTCTTTTGGCAAAACTAGCCACTTAAGACCGTATCTGCATTAATATGATGTTGTAGCTTTAAGGCTGTTAGAACCAAATGTATACCTGTACCTGTATTTCATGCGTATGCCTGTGCCTATATTTTATGCGAACAAGATCATTCGTATGCTGGCGGCATTCATGCAGTAGTTTCACGAACAGTGAATTTCAACACTGTTCGTGAAACGAATAAACTACCGAATGGGAGACCACACACAGGAGGTCGTGTGGCTCCCATTAAACATTGCAACATTGTATCTTTCGGTAGTTATTAGAGATTCAGGTTGGCAGCCGTTCGGATACCGACCATGCGGCGGTCGGCCATCTTGGATCTTTTGTTAGTATTTTGTCGTTGAGTGCCTGGAACTAAAATCGGCTACTCGACGGCACGAATACCGCTGGACTTCCAGGCCGTTCGGGAGTATCGGTTTTTCGGTACTTTATTCCTGCGGGTGAATTAGTGTCTTTTATGCAAAGTGTATATTGAAGTGTAATTCATGCGGCGTTCGGCTGGATGTGCTGGGATCTGAGCGGTACTTTCACGAAATGTGCGCGCAGACCCCAACAATCTACCGAACGGTCATTTGGTAATATAGCATGAATAATGTTAAAGTTATATATTTTTATGTGAAAAGCCAGTTCTGCTGCACGGAGGGATAATCCACTTAACAGGATATTTTAGTGGGAGTGTCCCTCTCGTGCAGCAGTGCATGGTGGGAGAAATATCTTAGTTGTTAAGTTCCCCATGTAGTCCCCTACTGCACAACCTCTGTAAAGTCACTAGGGAAACCCCTTGCATGGGGAACCACATAAATACTGTGACCTGTGATTAAAAACTCAGTTGACTCCCAGCCTATGTGTCGTCTAGTTCTTGGGAAGGAAGGATTTATTTAACACTACCGGGATTATTGTATGCTGTACTTATTTTGCCTGGATTATTGTAAACTGTTCCTGTTTACCAGTGAAGATATTGTGGATGATACTACCTCTCCGCTACACCTCTTTTTGCCATCTTTTTATTACAGGCCTACTCGTACGTTGGTTTCGGCACACCTCAACCAACTTTGCATCTCCTTCTACATTCCATTACGTATTAGAAATTGAGAGCACAAATATATATATATATATACACACACATATACATATACACGCTGTGTGTTTGTGCTTTTGGGTGCACACCCTAATGCAATAGGCTGTGCACGCCTATGCTCTAGAATACTTTGGTTTACAGAGGATTTCATAGTCGACTTAATAACTGCAAAACAAGCCCAAATCATCACCATTCCACTAAAGTGCTTGACAGCTGGAATGAGGTGTTTCTACTGATATGATGTGTTTGATTTTTGCCAAACAGGGTGCTATGCAATATGACTAAACATCTCTACTTTGGTCTTGTCTGACCAAGGGACATTGTTCCAGAAGTCTTGTAGTTTGTTCAAATGCAATTTTGCATACTTAAGCTATGCTGCCATGTTCTTGTTAGAGAGAAGAGGCTTTCTACTGGCAACCCTTCTGAACAAACCATACTTGTTCAGTCTTTTTCTAATTGTACTGCCGTGAACTGTAATAGTTAATATGCTAACTGAAGACTGTAGAGTGTGAGATATAACTCTCTAGGATTTTGTGCAATTTCTCAGAACAGTGCACAGGGTGAATTTGCTGGGGAAACCAACTCACTTGAAGGTTTCCACTTTTGAATAATCTGTCTCACTGTAGTATGATTGTAACGGACCGTTTTGCACAAAAGGGGAAAAAAACGTTTAGGCGATCGACCCCCTTTTCGGAGATGCAGGCACAGCTACTGCAGAACACCAAACACACGAACCGCCAATAAGTGAATACTCCAAACTCCCGAATGGCATCCAATATAGCACTCCAAATACACGAACAGGAACCATACGAATTGCTGCTACCAGACAAATAGGAAAAGCATCTAAGCGGCTTACACTCCTAGCAATCAGTCTCTATCAGCATTCAGTAAATCCCCCCAAAGACGAGACAAGGCTCCGTGTTGAGGTTCAAGCAGTGGTCTGAGGTGCTGGCACACCCAGCCTGGTTTTTATTACAGTCTTGCAAATACAGGACCGCCCACAGGGAGGTATAAAACAACCAATCACATCACAGTTACATCCCACATATTCCCTCCCCTTATCCTGAGAGGAAACTCAATTATACATACAGTTAAAACATACTTTCTACCCAACTTTCATAACTCTAAAACCATACATCATATTCACATAAAATTACATATTTGGAATCAATCCATTCAGGGGAGCAACATATTAAAAAATGGCACAAATCAGACAAGGGGTTCAAAAGTTAGTGAAAAGTCCTTTGTGACTAAATGAAGCATGGCTTTCTGGCCCAAACCAGTTTCAGAGTCTTCTATCCTGGAGATAAGTAATTCAATTATCTCCCAGGACAGACACAAGACTCCATTAAGCACATGGTTGCAAAAGACACAAAACACTTTAAAATACATAAAGTCACATTTATTACATAAAACACAGACATGTAACATATCCCCAGATAGCTCAGGTCCGAGCGCACATTATTAAGCGAATGGCGCTCAGACCACACGAATACAGTTTAATCGCCATGGAGCCAAAGTCTTTACAGTCAGTTTCATACGAATGGGCTCCATGGGATTCCTATCTGGGGTGTAACACATTCAAACAAATCTACCTGACCCCAGGCAGAAAAGCACGAATGAAGCTTTTCTGCAGGTAAAAAAGATGTCTTTTAACAGGGGGCCATAGTCCAAAGGCAGCAGGCGAGCAACCAGGCTTCTCCAATGCAATGTGGCGAGATTGGTCTCGTCACATCTCTCCCCTTTTCCAAACAGACTAACAGGGTATCTGACCTCCTGCCGGTCAGTGCCCTTGTTAGTCCAGCAGCCCACCCACAAAACATAATCAACAGCACAGCCCACCCACAATAAATGGTTACTACACCTGGGTAAAGGAGAAGCTTGTCCATGTCCAGGTGCCTCACCACGGCTGTGCTGGGTACGGGTACGCTGACTGGGTGGGTTGCTGCTTGGGCAGAGACCAGCGGCACTCTGCCCTGTTGCCAGCGCTACTGGGAGGGTAGCCTGGTTGAAGCCTGGTTGTTGGAGGGGGAGACCGACTGTCTCCCCTTTAACTACAATGCTCTGCTGCTGGAGACCGACTGTCTCCCCTTTAGACACACAGCTCTGCTGCTGGAGACCGACTGTCTCCCTTTTAGATACACCGCTCTGCTGCTGGAGACCGACTGTCTCCCCTTTTGTTGCACAGCTCTGCTGCCGGAGGGGGAGACCGACTGTCTCCCCTTTGGATACTCTAAGATGTTGCTGGGGAGAGGGGGTAACAGGCTCCTCTCCCGATAGAACACTCTGCTGCTGGGGAAAGGAGACTGAGCTCTCTATTCCCTGCCCATTAATGATCCGCAGCTGGGGAGAGGTGGTAGCAAGCTCCTCTCCCTTACATACTTTCATCCTCTGTGGAGGGAGACCGACTGTCTCTGCTCCCAATACAGTGTCCTGCTGCTGGGGAAAGGAGACTGGGCTCTCTATTCCCGGTAGGACACTCTGCCGCTGGGGAATGGAGACTGGGCTCCCAATTCCCTGCTGTATCTCACGCTGGGGAATGGAGACTGGGCTCCCAATTCCCAAAAAATCATGCTGCTGCTGGGGGGCAGGAACAACTACCTCTGCTCCCTGTAGCCCAGCCTGCCGCTGGGGAGGGAGGACGCTGCTCTCCTCTCCCTGCACTTTACACTGCCTTCCCGGCATATCACTCTGCTGCTGGGGGCCAGGAACAACTACCTCTGCCCCCTGTAACTCAGCCTGCCGCTGGGGAGGGAGGACGCTGCTCTCCTCTCCCTGCACTTCGCACTGCCTTCCTGGCATATCACTCTGCTGCTGGGGGGCAGGAACAACTACCTCTGCCCCCTGTAACTCAGCCTGCCGCTGGGGAATGGAGCTTGGGCTCCCAATTCCCTGCAATACCGGTGGAGAGACCTCGGTCCCCTCTCCACCTGCCGCCTGGGGTTCCTCCCAGTAAATGTCAACAATATCTTCCCAGCTGAATGGGTCTGAGACTGGATTTGTCACTCTGCTGTCCTGCGGAGCCTTCCCAATAGAGTGGAAGAGATCTCGGTAGTCCTGCTCCAGTAACCACTCCAGGGTTGCTAGGTGAGCCAGGTCTTGCTCTACCTCATGGGGGTCATCCCAGTCATGCCTAGCCTCCCTCTTGTAGAAAATTTCCTGAAGTCTGTTCTGCGCAGGGCTCCCGAAGTCAGGCTCTGCAAAGGACTCCCATAACAAGCCAGGACCATCAAACTCCTCTCCCTCTGGCTTGTCATGCTCAGCTGTCCAGGGTATATACTGTGCCATATACCACCAGAGCGTCTGGTAGGCATCCTCCAGCCATAGCTCCTGCCATACCCGATGCTCTAGTTCCTTCACCCATTCCTCCAGGGGCTGCTCTCCCAGGAAGGGCATCCGCAGGGCCACTTGCTTCTGCAACCGCTGCTCTTCACTGGGGAGACTCTCACCCCGCTGGTATTGTACATTATCCAGGGCCTGGTACCAGATGCCTTTCCTTAATGCATCCCGGCCATCCAGGTCGTCCTCCTCCTTGTATAACACTGCTGGTTCCATTCTGTTGCTTTTAGGGTCGCTGTACTGGGACATGCGTTGCCCCCACTTGTAAATCCAAAGAAACGGTGTCTCCTGTAGCTGTCCTTCTGGCTGTAGGAACGATCCCGCCGCTTGCCACCAATTGTAACGGACCGTTTTGCACAAAAGGGGAAAAAACCGTTTAGGCGATCGACCCCCTTTTCGGAGATGCAGGCACAGCTACTGCAGAACACCAAACACACGAACCGCCAATAAGTGAATGCTCCAAACTCCCGAATGGCATCCAATATAGCACTCCAAATACACGAACAGGAACCATAAGAATTGCTGCTACCAGACGAATAGGAAAAGCATCCAAGCGGCTTACACTCCTAGCAATCAGTCTCTATCAGCATTCAGTAAATCCCCCCAAAGACGAGACAAGGTTCCGTGTTGAGGGTCAAGCAGTGGTCTGAGGTGCTGGCACACCCAGCCTGGTTTTTTATTACAGTCTTGCAAATACAGGACCACCCACAGGGAGGTATAAAACAACCAATCACATCACAGTTACATCCCACATATTCCCTCCCCTTATCCTGAGAGGAAACTCAATTACACATACAGTTAAAACATACTTTCTACCCAACTATCATAACTCTAAAACCATACATCACATTCACATAAAATTACATATTTGGAATCAATCCATTCAGGGGAGCAACATATTAAAAAATGGCACAAATCAGACAAGGGGTTCAAAAGTTAGTGAAAAGTCCTTTGTGACTAAATGAAGCATGGCTTTCTGGCCCAAACCAGTTTCAGAGTCTTCTATCCTGGAGAGTAATTCAATTATCTCCCAGGACAGACACAAGACTCCATTAAGCACGTGGTTGCAAAAAGACACAAAACACTTTAAAATACATAAAGTCACATTTATTACATAAAAACACAGACATGTAACATATCCCCAGATAGCTCAGGTCCGAGCGCACATTATTAAGCGAATGGCGCTCAGACCACACGAATACAGTTTAATCGCCATGGAGCCAAAGTCTTTACAGTCAGTTTCATACGAATGGGCTCCATGGGATTCCTATCTGGGGTGTAACACATTCAAAAAAATCTACCGAACCCCAGGCAGAAAAGCACGAATGAAGCTTTTCTGCAGGTAAAAAAAAAAGATGTCTTTTAACAGGGGGCCATAGTCCAAAGGCAGCAGGCGAGCAACAAGGCTTCTCCAATGCAATGTGGCGAGATTGGTCTCGTCACAATGATGGACTTTGAATTGTTGGAAATAGCTTTATAACCATTCCCAGTTTGATGGGCAGCAACAATTGATTCTCTAAGATGATTGCTGATGTCTCTCCTCCTTGGCATTGTGTTAACACACCTGAATTCTCCAGGCCGGCAAACTGCTAAAACTTAAGCTTTTATAGAGGTGGTCACATTTGCTGATGATAAATTAATCAATTGCATTTGATTAGCAGCATCTGTTTTCTACTTAGACTCTTAATTCATATGGAAGCAGTAAAGGTGTACTTAGTTTTTCACACAAAGCTTCTCCATTTTGGCTTTATTTTTGTTAAATGGGGCACTATAGAGTCAGGAACACAAACATGTCTTCCTGACATTATAGTTCTAATATCAGTATTTATTATTTTTATCATTGTCATTTATATAGCGCCAACAGATTTCGTAGCGCTTTGAGAGGGGGTATTTAACTATAAATAGGACAATTACAAGAAAACTTACAGGAACGATAGGTTGAAGAGGACCCTACTCAAATGAGCTTACAGTGCTGCCCTTTAGGAGAGAGCAAAAGACAGGTATGTAAGGTAGAGGTTACTCTGGGAGATCATAAGCTTTCCTAAAGAGATTGGTTTTAAGGCACTTCTTAAATGATTAAAGACTAGGGAAGAGTCTGATGGCAGTAGGCAGGCTATTCCATAGGAAGGGAGCTGCCCCCGAGAAGTCCTGCAAGTGTGAGTTGGCCATACTGGTGCGAGCAGTGGACAGAACAAGGTCACGGGCATAGCAGAGAGACCGAGAAGGGGCATACCTATGGATCTGTGAAGAGATATAAGAGGGGCTAGAATTGTTTAGTGCTTTATATGTATGGGTTAGCACTTTGAATTGACTCCTATAAGATACAGAAAGCCAATGTAAGGACTGACAGAGGGGTGAGGTGTGAGAGGACCGACAAGAGAGGAAAATCCATCTGGCGGCAGCATTCATTACAAACTGTAACGGGGCAATACGGCTTTTGGGAAGACTAATTAGGAGAGGGTTACAATAATCCATGCAGGAAATTACTAGAGCATGGACAAGCTCCTTATTTTTAAGATGAAAAAAAAAAATCGTAGTAACTTTGATAAGAGCAGTCTCATTAGAGTGGAGAGGGCAGAAGCCAGACTGAAGAGGGTCAAGGAGAGAGTTGGAATTGAGGAAGTGAGACATATGGGTAAAGACAAGTCTTTCCAGAAGCTTTGAGGAGAAAGGAAGCAGGGATATGGGACGATAGTTAGAGGGGAAAAATGGCTCAAGAGATGTGTACTACAGTGGCATGTGTAAGGTCAGCAGTGACAATGCCAAAAGAGAGAGAGCAATTGAAGATGTGTGTTAAGGAAGGCGCAATACAAGGGGAGAGAGATCTGATAAGGTGAGATGGGATAGGATTGAGTGGGCAAGTGGTGGGGTGAGAGGAAAGGAGAAGCACAGCCACCTCTTGTTCAGTAGCTGGGGAGAAAGTCTGAAGGGTAGGAAAGGCATTATCTATGTGTGGTTGAAAAAGAGAATGGCAAGGTGGGGAGAATTCTTTCCTTAGCTGTTCAGTCTTGTCGGTAAAGTAACATGCAAAGCTATCGGCTGTAAGGTTAGTTTGGGTGTGGCCACAGCAGGTCGAAGAAGAGAATTAAAGGTGTCAAAGAGACGCCTGGGATTGCGGGAGCATGAACTAATGAGAGAGGAAAAGTATGACTGTTTGGCGAGGGCAAGGGCTGCGCTGTATGAACACAATATGAATCTATAATGGAGAAAGTCTGACTGGGTGTGAGACTTCCTCCAGGAGCATTTAGCACAACGGGAGGATCTTTGCAAGTAACGTGTTAATTTAGTATGCCACGGTTGGGGGCTTTCCCTCCTCGAGGTGCATGTTTGGAGCGGGGCTGCAGTGTTCAAGGCAGAGGTGAGGGTGGTGACACCCTAAAACCTGTACATGGGGGGTACTGTTTTACTCGGAAAACTTTGCTGAACACAAATATTAGTGGTTCAAAACAGTAAAATGTATTACAGCGATGATATCGTCAGTGACATTTTTTGCATTTTTCACATACAAATGGCACTTACACGGACGATATAATTGTTGTAATACGTTTTACTGGTTTGAAACACTAATATTTGTGTTCATCGAAGTCTCCCGTGTATAACAGTACCCCTCATGTACAGGTTTTATGGGGTTTTCAAAAGTTACAGAGTCAAATATAAGGCTTGCGTTTCAGTTTTTTTCTAATTAAAATTTGCCAGGTTGGTTATGTTGCCTTTTGAGAATGAAAATTACCCCCATGATGGCATACCATTTGCAATAGTAGACAACCCTAGGTATGTGGTATGTTCAGACTTATTTAGTAGCCACTTAGTCACAGTTACTAAAAAAGACTGGACATACCCCATTGCAATACCTTGGGTTGTCTACTTTTGCAAAAGGTATGCCCAGGGGCGGACTGAGAACCCTCAGGGCCCCCGGGCAAAATAAATCAAGGGCCCCCTTACAGGCCCCACCCATACTCTGCAGCAAGCGCCACCCTTGTCCCGCCTCCATGCACCGCCTCCAGCCACACCCTACACAATCTTTAGACACAAGGAACAAAAGGGCAATAAGCCCTTCGAGGCCCCAGCAGAGACTACAATTGAGGGCTAATGGGCCATGGAGGGGGGTCTTTCTAGCGGAGGCTATCTCAGTGTCCTTTAGAGAGTGTGTTAGAAAGAATCCCCTCCAAGCCCCATTAGAGACTACAATGGAGTCTAATAGGCTTGGAAGGGGGTCTTTCTAACAGAGGCCATCTCAGCGTCCATTAGATATCCCCTGCTGGAAACAGTCACCTCCAGGCCCCAGTAGAGACTACAATTGAGGGCTAATGGGCCATGGAGGGGATTTCTAGCAGAGGCTATCTCAGTGTCCTTTAGAGAGTGTGTTAGAAATAATCTCCTCCAGGCCCCATTAGAGACTACAATATAGCAACACAACATAGCTCACTGATACCTAGGCCAAGTTGGCTCCTCTTACCTTAATTACTGTTGCTGGCTGGCAGTCTGTGGGCTTGCTTGCTGCGGCTGGCAGGCTGTGGGCTTGCTGACTGCGACTGGCAGGCTGTGGGCTTGCTGGCTGTAAGCCTGTGGCTTGCTGTAGGCCTGTGGGCTGGCTACTGGCCTGTGGGCTGGCTAACTGGCTGGCTACCGGCCAGCCTGTGGGTTGGCTGGCTGGCTACTGGGGCACTTGTAGATTATTTAAATAAATAATCCATGCGCAATAACCACTACTGCTCCAGAGTAAGTAGTCAAATCATTTAAGAACAGTTTGACAACTTACCTGGGATCTGCTGGGATATGGGGCTGTAGTAGGGAATAGGAGCAGTGGTGCAATGTGTGTGAAAGGTTCAGTGTGTGTGGGGGGTGTAGTGTGTGAATGTGTAGGGTGTGTGGGCTGTGTACGTGTGTGGCAATGTTAGTATGGGGGGCTGTGTATGGGGGTCTATGTGTATATGGGTGGGCAGTGTATGTGTGTGTGTGTGAGGCAATGTGTGTAAATGTGTATGGTGTGTATGGGGCAGTGTGTGAATGTGTATGGTGTGTGTGTGGGGGCAGTGTGTTTATGGGGCTAGAGTTCACTCTCACCACTGCGACCACCAGGAATCCCTGGGGGTCACAGTGTTGAGAGTGAACACTAGACCGTAACTCCAGGGCTAGAGTTGACTCTCGCAAGAGCGGTAACGTTGCCATGGTAATCGCGGCACTGCTCTGTGCTCGTGCAAGAAGGACCCAGAGGAGCTGCAGGGTGAGCTCCCAGGTCCTCTCTTCCTTCCTCCCCTGCCCGCACGGTGCCTGCGGACAGGGGGACAGGGGAGGGGGAGCAATTGCCCTGTTGCCCCCCTGGATCCACCAGTGATATATACAGCCCTTCTGTGTGCCTTTTTGTCTCCCCCCGTCCCTCTGTATGTTTCTTTCTCCCCCCTCCTTCCCAGTCTCTCTTCCCCCTCTGCCTCTTTCTCCCTCTCTTCCACTGTTTTTCTCCCCCCTTTCCCTGTCTCTCTCTCTCTCCCCCACATCTCTCTTCCTCTCTGTCTCTTTCTCCCCCTCCCCATCTCTTTCTCCCCCTGTGTCTCTTTCTCCCCCTCCCTATCTCTCTATTCCCCCTTTCTCCCCGTGTCTCATTCTTCCCTCTCTGTCTGTCTCCCCCCTCCCCATATCTCTGTTCCCCCCTCTTTCCATATCTCTGTTCCCCCCCTTTCTCTCCTCCCATATCTCTGTTCCCCTCTTTCTCCCCTCTCCTCTATATCTCTGTTCCCTCTTTCTCCCCCTCCCCTATATCTTGCTCCCTTTTCTCCCATATCTCTGTTCCCTCCCCATATCTCTTTTTCTCCTCCCTCTATATCTTTTTCCTCCTCCTCTATATCTTTTTCTCTCCTCTATATCTTTTTCCCTCTCCCCTATATCTTCTTTTCTCTCCTCCTTCCCCTATATCTTTTTCCTCCTCTCCTATATCTTTTTCCTCCTCCTCTCCCCCCATATTCTTTTTCTCCTCCTCTCCCCTATATATTCCTTTTCCCTCCTCTCCCTATATTCCTCTTTCCCCTTTCTTCCCTCCCATCTCTCTGCCTCTTCTTCCCCCATCTCTATCCTCTCTACTGTTATGTTGTTGATGCTAGAAAGCGATCAGCCTCGCTGTCCGCGTATTCTTTTCTGACTAACACTGAAGGAGGAGGAAGAGGAGGAGGATGTGTCTATCATGCTCCTTTGCGGTTCCCACATCCTGTGCTGGGAATTGTGGGAACCGCAGGGAGCATGACAGACACATGCTCCTCCTCCTCCTCCTTCAGTGTTAGTGAGAGGAATGCCGCCGGACCGGCGAGGTTGCTACCCGGTCCGGCGGCTGCAGCATCAAACGGCCGCCCCCCCCTCACAGTGTGCCACCGGACCGGCCACCCGGTGGCACCTGCAGTCCCCAAATGCCGCCCCCAATCCAGCCCTGCCGGCCGGCCCCCTGAAGGCGGCCCTGGCGGCAAGCCCCCCCTCCCGGCCGGGCCCTCGGACCGTGTCCGAAGTGCCCGACCGGTCAGTCCGCCCCTGGGTATGCCACCATGGGGGTAATTCTTATTCCTGGGCTACCATACAGTCTCAAAGGCAACATAACCAATCTTGTGAATTTCAATGTGAAAAAAATGAAAAATTTAACATGCTATATTTGACCCTGTAACTTCCCAAAACACAATAAAACCTGTACTGTTTTACATGTGAGACATCGCTGAATACAAATATGTGTGTATTATTGCAGTAAAAGCAAACAGTATTATGACACAGTTAAAATGTCACGTAGAACTAAGATTTGTTTTAAAATTCTTATTTTTTACAATTTTTTTATATTTTATTTATATTAAATTATGTTTCATACCTAAATATTTGATGTTAAATGAAAGCCCTGTTTCCCCTGAATAAAATGATATATAATAAGTGTAGGTGCACATAATATGAAGAGGCGAATTACACCTGAACAGACATATAGCACAAATTCCTGTTTTGGTTTACATTTTGTTTTGATCACAACGTGTACATTTGGCTCAGTCCTTAAGGGCTTAAAAACACAGACACTAAAGGGTGGCAAACAGAATCACAAACCATATGTAAAATAACTGAGATCTGTGTCACATCCACTGGACTGGGGACTAATATATGAGACTAATTGTTAGATCATTTAAAAAAAAAAAAAAATTTTTTTTAGAATAATTATTCATTTTATTTCATACAATTGGGCTTATTTGTGCCTTACCCTACACCTCACAGTCACTGGGCCACCCCCACCACTGCCACCAGAGACAAAAGAGTTTTTCACAATTAGAGGTAATAACAAAACGATGGGGAATTCTTTACTTAAAGAGGTCTTTTTATTAGAATTTTATTTTTTAATCAGAAAAGCAGCATTACGGATTTCTTCACAAAGGCATCCAATAAAAAAATCACATGATTCTGCAAGTTGCTCCACTCAGTCTGAGCCTTTGCTTCAGCAGGCGGTGTCCGCTGCAGAAACTACATCAGTCAGTGAATCGGCTGTAGTGGACATGGTTACTGATGTGGCTGAAGATGCCGATGTCAGTGATAACATTCTTCCAGAATGTTGGGACCAGAATCAGTGGCTAGAATTTAAAAAAAAGTACCCTTGGCTGTTTGTAGACAATGGTCTTTTAGGGTGCAAAGTGTGTCGCGAGGTTAAACACCTTGGAGTGTCTGTTTCACAGGGTGTATCCATTTCTAAAGAATGGAGCACTGGTACAATTACACCATATGGCAAAACAAAAAAAGATATGTTGACCTCACTACGTAAAAAAAATCCGCATACATAAGATTTCAGAAGCACATGTGAAGGCGGGAGATATCCAAGCAGTATCCAGAAAGGAGATTCTGCAATCCAATATTGCTGAACAGCAGAAGCATAAGTTTGCATTAATAATAGATTGCATTGCTAGTGAAATGAGAAAAAAAGCTTTGCAAAGCAATTGTTGAGCAGGCTACAAAAATTTCTGTTTATATTGATGAGTCTACAACAGTTTCTACCCATTCAGTGTTAATAGTTTATATTCGTGCCTCTGTTAACGAAAAAGACCCAGTCACTTTCTTTCTTGATTTGCTTGATTTGCCTAAAGCAGTTGCACAGTCTATTGAAGCCACTCTTCTAGCTTGTCTTTCTAAATTTGGGTTCAGTAATGACTTTCTTGCCGAGAACTGGATTGGGGCTTGCAGTGATGGTGCAAGTGTAATGCTTGGAAGAAAGTCGGGTGTTCTGGAATATCCAAAGATTGGGAAATGGCACTGCTTGTGTCATAGGCTTGAATTGTGCATTTCAGATACAATTGATTCTATTCCTGGTCTTCATCATGTAACATCATTTTTGGAGAAGTTGTATGCTGTGTATCATCAGTCACCAAAAAATCTGGCAGAGCTCTCAGAATGTGCAAAAGAATTAGAAGTACAAATTCTTAAAAATGGAAAAGTTTTTTCAGTTAGATGGGTTGCTTCAAGCCAGAGAGCTATACGAACAGTTTGGGAGTCATATCCTGCCTTACACAGTCATTTCTTGAAAGCAAGCTTAAGTTCAGCTAATAACAGTAAGCAGAAATCTGTATTTAGTGGCCTTAACAAGGTCTTGACATCAGTAGATTATTTGTTAAACCTTGCAGGGGTTGCGGATGCTGTTCAGGAAATGGGACTGTTATCTGAAGCTCTGCAAAGAGATGACATCACACTTCCACGAGCCTATCAGCTGATTAATCGTTCCGTTCGTGCCGTTGAAAAAATGAAAGACATGCCTGGCAAACATCTGAAAGAAATAATGGAATCGCTGGAGAAAGGGAATTTCAAAGGTGTGACCATCAATCCAGAGAGTACAAAAGGCCAAGTGAGGATAAATATCCCTCAATTTTATCAAAGTTTGGTGGATACTTTACGCTCCAGACTCTTTGCTTTAACTGCGAGCAACAGACCTGCAGCTTCATGACAGTCAGGTGAATTTGAAACTCTTGTCTCTGAAATTGACATCCTGAATTCACAGCGCTGGCCAATCAATGTGGACAGTCCGTGGTTTGAAGGTGAAGCGAAGCTGGAGCAGCTGTGCAAAAGATTCCGTCTCAGGTATGCATCCATCTGTGAAGGTTTCAGAGACTACATTGATAATGGTGGTGCAGATATTCCCAAAAATCTAAAACCAGTGGTGACAGCAGTTAACAGTCTTCCAGTGACATCCGGTGATTGTGAAAGGGGCTTCAGTACAATTAATTTGGTGATGTCACCCATTAGGAGTGGGCTTGGCATTGAACGCCTGTCTTCTCTTTTGTTTATTAGTCTCATTGGGCCTCCTGTGCATTTATGGGATCCTTTACCATACGTCACAAAATGGCTGACCACACATCGCAGCGCAGATGATACTAAATCTCGGAAAGTTGATAATCTTGCACGGCAAGGGCAACGTTATTCCAGTTTGTGGAATATTTTCTAATGGGCTGTGTGTTTAGTTTTTATACACTATTTGTTTTAGAAATTGAAGATTATGCTAGCGCCAGTGTACTTATAATCTTAATTTTAATAATGACAGGAGGCGAGTATTTTGCATTGCTCTCTTTACTTAACTCCACAGCAGTAAAGAAAGTGAAAACATTTAAAGCAATCAAAATACAAACAGGGAGTATATTATCCCAGATAACAGGCGCCTCCCCCTCTTTCGGAAGCGACATCGGAACAGGGAAGAAAGTTAGCGATAAAGTCTGTAACGAACATCAGTAGTGGTATCTAACGGGAATGATCAACTTCCTGGCTCGAGTAGATATAGGCACCAACAGGTGAACGTCCAATAGGAGTCTTGGTCTTTATATGATGAACCGTAATCCTATGGTTATGCCGTAGATGTTCCAAATTTTTACGGAATTAAACTGTACAGAGAATATGAAAAGGTTAGGCGCCGGTCTTGAAACTGTTTGTAGTCATGACAGTGGTTCATCGGATAACATGCACTAGTATAATTAGCGTATTCAGTGTATAATCTACTAGTAGTTAAATAGGCTGATGATAACAGTGGATACATTATGCCAACCTATTGGTTCAAGGAGATAGGAAGAAACAGGAGAATGGAAAGATGTAGATAACGTATGAATAGAGTAGTTGCCCTCCTCTCCGGGTGGGAAGGGTGGGAAAATACTCGCCTCCTGTCATTATTAAAATTAAGATTATAAGTACACTAGCGCTAGCATAATCTTCAATTTTATCACATGACGGAGTTGACGGAGGGAGAGTCTGTCGTTAGTTGTCCAGTCTCTCAGAAATCGGAGGATTACGTCGACGTCCCAGAATTGAGAATATTTCGGCCCTGGGGGGCGTTGTAATCGAATGCCTCTCAGGAGTCGACATACGAGTGGTTCCTTACCAACCGGGATCCCTTGTATGGGGACATGGGCCGCTGAAATAGCTGAACAAATTACGTTAAGTGATCTGTAAGACCGACCTAATGAGAATAGGTGGGATAGGAAGTTCAAAATGGCTGAAATAGGGGCCGTAAATGGATCGAGGTTCCGTTCCAAACACCAAGTGGACCAGGAATTCCAAGCGGATAGGTAGCATCTTCTGGTTCCGGGGGCCCATGAGTCCCATAGTAGTTCCTTAGCAGCCTGCAATAGTTCGCCGACTTGCCAGGAGCCCCTGAAAGCATCCAAGCCACCAGATGGAGGCGATTGTCTAGGATGAGTGGATGAGGGTTGCCTTTTGGATCTGTGAGAATGTACTGATGATGAGGTAGTAGGAGAGGATCGTTGCATGATAGAGCTAGGAGATCTGGGAACCATGGTTGTCCCCTCCATAGTGGAGTGATGAGTACTAGCGAGGTTTGCTGGTTCTTCAGGTAGTGTATGGTCCTCGCTATCATGGCGAAAGGAGGGAAGGCGTAGGCTCCTGTGATCGGCCATGGTTGTAGGAATGCGTCCAGTGCTGCGCTCTCCGGGTCCGGGAGCCAGCTGAAGTATAATTTTGTTTGTCTTTTGTTGCGGGACGCAAATAGGTCCTGGTGGAGTGGTCCTAGGCGTTCCGCAATGTGGTTGAAGATTTGTGGATCCAGTTTCCAGTCGCTGGTGTCCCGCCAGTGGCGTGAGAACCAATCCGCTGTCAGGTTTGTCTCTCCTGGGAGGTATTCCGCCGTGAGGGAGATGTTGCGGGGTAGGCAGAAGTCGAAAATTTCTTTCGTTATTTCTGACAGGAGACGGGAGCAGGCTCCGCCTAGGCGGTTGATGTAGCGGACTGCGGAGATGTTGTCCATCCGGAGGAGGATGCAACAATCCGACTTATCCTTCGCTAGGTTTCGGATAGCGAAAGACCCGGCTAGGAGTTCTAGGCAGTTTATATGTAAATTGAGGTCTTGGGATGTCCTGGCGCCTCCTGTCGATATATTTTCGCTCGTCGCGCCCCATCCCCAGAGGCTGGCGTCTGATTATAATATCATGTCGGGAGCCTGTCCGAAGATGGCTCGGCCGTTCCATGCCTCCATGCTGTCCAGCCACCATCTGAGTTTGTCTCTAACTTCCTCTGTCATCGGGACCGGCTGGTCGTATGAGGGGTTTTCCCTGAGGAAGGAAGCTTTGAGACGTTGCATCGCCCTGTAGTGAAGTGGACCGGGAAATATATCTTGAATGAAAGCAGAGAGAAGTCCCACAATGCGTGCGAGGGCGCGGAGTGGAATGGTGTGGCAGCGGATGGCCCTGCGTAATTCCTTGCGAATGGCTGAGATTTTTGCTGTCGGTAGCCGTAGAGTGCTGGAGGTGGAATCTATCTCGAATCCCAGAAATTGAACTGTTTGTGATGGGGAGATAGCCGATTTTTGAAAGTTCACTGTGAAGCCCAGGGATGACAGGAGATCCGTGGTATATCGTGTGTGCCGTATCAGTCTGAGTCTGTCTGAGCAGAACAGTAGGAGGTCGTCCAGGTATATAATGCAGCGAATGCCTTGAGCTCGAAGATGTGCGACCACAGGTTTCAGCAGTTTGGTGAAGCACCATGGGGCCGAACTGAGGCCGAAGGGGAGGCACGTGAATTGCCAAGGATTGTCTGCAGGATTGGTGGACGGGAACTGATAGATATGCGTCCTTGAGGTCCAGTCTCGTGAACCAATCCTTGTCTTGTAGGAGGTCTCTCAGAAGATGTATGCCTTCCATCTTGAAGTGGTTGTAAGTGGTTGAGTAGGTTTATGACTGGTCGTAGATCGCCCGTTTGGTGAGGGATGTGTCCCTTCTTGAGCAGTTGATGGGACGTGGTAGTTCCGTCTGTCGAGGTTGGTCTACGAACTCTATGACGTAGCCTTGTACTGTCTGTAGGATCCATGCGTCCATGGAGATGGAGGTCCATTCCTGGAAGAAAAGGGATATGCGACCTGCTGTATGCATTGGAAGGGAAACATGGGTGAAATGGTTGCTTACCTGAGGAGAAACGTGCTCTGCCTCGAGTGCGTGGTCCGCGACCTCTGTCTGCGCCTCGAGTGTAGGAAGATGGGCGGTATCCCATCTCTGGATAGAAAGGCTGGGGTCTCGTAGATCGGGGGCCTGAGGGCCAGAAGCGGCTGGCAGCACGGCCCCTCTGGCGGCTAGCCCGTCCGAAAACACCCCTGGAGGGGTTTTGTCTAAAGACTCTTCGCATTGATGTCTGAGCCTTGGTCAGGGATGTGTAGACGTTAACATGTCTGCTCAATTCCTTAAGAAAAGGTTCTCCGAAGAGCCTGCCCTGTGCCATAGGACCTAGTTCTTTGGTGCCCGTCAATGCGGAGAAGTGCTGCTTTGTGTCGCTCGGATGATAAGGCGACATTGGCATTACCCACAAAACAAAAGCACCTTTGAGCCCATTCCCGCACATCATGTGCCCATTCGCGCACCATAGTAGCGTCAAATTGATCAGCTTTGGCTAGGGCATCGTCAGCCAAGTACATAATTCTGGATAGTGGTCCCACTGAGTCCAGAAGTTTATCTTGTACCCCTCTAAACCCTTTCTCTACTCCTTTGCGTGGGTCACGGCCACCTCGTGACATAAAGGTGGTCATCACCCGATCGAATTCTGGGTGTGTCCGCAACGGACCGTCTTACCCATGGACTTTCGTAGCCAGAGGTGCATGAACCTTGCTAGGTGTTCGGGTGGTGTCCAGTCGCCTGAGCGTGGGTGCCTTATTTTTCTTGGGCCAAAAAGTTTTTGTCCCAGTGGGTCGAAGATGGTGTCTTCATCTTCTTGCGGGGTTTCCGCGTTATCTTGGTCTTGGGGTTCTCCCATGAGTGTGTGTTGCGGAAAAAAGGATTGGGATCCGGAGTCTGAGCCCCAAGCGTCTTCGTTGGAGTCTGACTCATCCGCTTGCCATTCATCTAAGATGGCCATGGATTTAGCGTGAGATTCTTCTTCGTCCGAAGAGTAGTCGTGTTGTGGATTCGGGGTGGCGGCAGTAGTGGGTTTAGTGCGTTTAGCTGGGTTTTTGCCTTTGTTTGGGTTTTGGAGACCCTTTTCGCCTTTCCATTGGCGTTTGCCCGTGAGAGTTTCTGGGCTTTTGCAAGATTCTGGTGCATCAGAATCGGAGTCGTGGCGGGATGGAATGGCTTTTGATGGTTTCCTCTTGTCGGAACCAGAGGCCATCATCTTGGAGAGGACTTTCTCCACTGAGGCGGAAACGGCCTCGTTCACCATATTTTGGAGATCTGTAGTTTGAGTGGTCTCCATGATGACTGGGTATATGATTGGCACAGGGCGTGGTAGAGGTCAGTCTGCTGTATTTTAGTCGATATGGACTGTATGAATATCGTTATGCAAGGCCCCAGCAGGGCGCAATAATGTCTAATAGTTGTATAGAGTACAACAAAAAACCCCGCAGTGTTAGCAGATATTTATAATACCCAGTTGGTATAGTAGGTGTATGATAAAACCGAGTACCCCAGCAGGGTCCAGAAGGTATAGTAACTAGTTATATGTAAACCAGATAACCCCAGCAGGGTTGTAATTAATGATACCCCAGTAGGGTATGAGTAGTGGTATGCAGGAGAATGTGCCCCAGCAAGGTAATAATACATTTTATAAAGTACCCTAGCAGGATGTATAGTGCCCAATAGGCTTGTCAATAGGCTCTGTATTGCCACTTAGCCCCAGCAGGGCAAATAAACCACTTGTTGTTTTTTTTTTATGTGTTATGGGCCTCACCCAGTATGATAGAGGTGGCCACAAAGCGACCTCCTTAGCAGCACAATATAGGGCAGCACCCCAGTCAGGCACAGGTTAATAACTGATGTGCCTTTAAACAGCTTGTGTGACTGACCTCTGTAGCAGACTGTAGGTAGACACTTTGCAGTAGACGTCGAACTTGCCATTCTGTGGATTCGCTGCAATTTGCGGCGATTCTAAAATGGCGACCGTAATCTCGCGAGACGCAAGATTAAAGATGGCCGCCGCGAGAGAAAAGCCGCGGTTGAAATTAGGCCGCGGAATTCGCGGCGGAAAAGAGCCGCCGAGCGGCGGTAAGGTGGGGAAGGGAAAGGGATGCTAGAAGGATAACTAGGCAATAACTAAAAAGGGAAAAAAAACACCACTAGGGAGAAAGTAACCCTAGTGGTCCCTAAAATCAAGGGATAGATAGAGAATATAAACCAGTTAGGAAATACAGATAAAGTGGTATTAGATAGATAATGTAAATATACAGGTAATAAAATATAATATATAATGGAAAATAATAATTAAACATTCAAATAAGGTTATAATAGGGAAGAGCCAAAAACTCTGACCTGTCTGCGATGGAGCAGTAAAGAAAGAGGGGGAGGAGCCTGTTCTCTGGGATAATATACTCCCTGTTTGCATTTTGATTGGTTTAAATGTTTTCACTTTCTTTACTGCTGTGGAGTTAAGTAAAGAGAGCAAGGCAAAATAGGAAGCCTCCTGTCATGTGATAAAATTCCCTGCGAGGGAAAGATCACCCATTGTAGTGATTTTTCTGTTAGTTTGACTAACAAGTTAACTCCATCCCAAACAACACCATTCACTTTATCACAGTTGTTAGAACTGTTCTATATTCATTTGTTTATTGCATAGCTAATTTAATTTGTTTCAACTCTTCTATATATATTTGTTTATTGCATGTGAATTTTTCAGTTGTTTGTGTTAACTGGCACTTTACAATAAATGTTGCACTGAATTTTCTGCAAAATATATATTTTTTGGAGAGGGGGGTGGGGTGGGGGAATGGAAGTGGATCTTGGGTGAGTTCCCAAACTTTTTTTCCCAGGACTTGACCCCTGAGTGACTCTAAAAGTACAATCCAAAAAATTGAGAGATGAACCCCCAATTTCCATCGTGAACCTCAGGTTCAAATCATTGGAGTTCAATCTCTCCAAAAAGCCACAAAGCAATCCCCCATGCCTGTCCAGACAACGAGGACATCATCGATATATCTTTTCCATAGAAAGACATATTTAGTATATTCAGCATTTTTATCCGTAAAGACCACATTCTCCTCCCACCACACCAGGTGCAGGTTAGCGTATGAAGGGGCACAAGACGTCCTGCACCTGGTGGTAGTATTGACCATTAATAAGGAAAAAATTATGAGTTAACACAAATTGTAGTAGATCTAACACAAAAGAGGTATGTCGTTGGTGTCTAGGCCCACGTGTCTCCAGATAGTATCTAATAAATTATGTGCTAGTCCTAGAGAATGTGGGATTGATGAATATAGAGCCTCAACATGAAGGCTACACAATAAAGCACCCCTTGGTAGGCTAGTAGAGGCTAGACATTTTAATGTATCCTTTGTGTCTCTTAGATATGAGGGTAACTTTTCTACAAAGGGTCGAAGTATTTTATCGACATATATACTAGCTTTACATGTCAAATTGTTCGACCCGGACACAATCGGTCTTGCTGTTAAATCAGTATATTGTTTGTGTACCTTGGGTAAACGGTAGAAAGTTGACACAGTCGGGCTTTTAACATAAATAAAAGCGTATTCGTCTCTACCTAGGATCTCATCATCAAATGCTGAATCTAAAAGTCCCTTCACATCTGACAGGAATTTAGCGGAGGGGTCTGTAGATAGTATTTTATATGTATTATCATCTTTGAGTATATTTTCCGTCAACTGAATATACTGTGATCTATTTAACACTACAATATTCCCCCCTTTATCCGCAGGTTTGATTCATAAATAGGATGAGAAGTGCACTCCAAACAGACACTGAATAGACTCTATTTACTATTGTGCAATATTTTCCATGATAAACTACTCTCTTTATTCTGCCTATAAATGGTTTCTTCACTCACCGGGACCACTTCAGTGATTTGAAGTGGTCATAGTTATTGGGGTCTCTATGTGCTGTGGATGACTCTTCCTCAGGCATCATCATTAGCCATCCTTTAACATGAGTAAATGTAAATTGTGTGCATATTGGACTACTGTTATCAGCACACACAGACTGCTGGCAACAGACGACCAATGGCAGGACACATCCCCTTTAAGCCACCCATGTCCTCCCCTGAACCTATCATTGCTGACATTTCTACAGCATGGGGGAGTGATGTCACATGGAGGAGGATCTGGCTGCCTGTAGAACTTCTCCTTGAAGTGTAAGCTGTATTCTATTTCTTTTTTTCATTTTGTTTAGGTAGGGCATGCCAGCAGGCAGGGCCGGATTAACATAGGGGCTGATGGAGCTGCAGCTCCAGGCCCAGGCCCAGGCCCAGGCCCAGGCCCAGGCCCAGGCCCATGGAATGGGCCCATTGATTCATTAAAAAAAAAAAAAAAATTACATTTTTTTTTTTCACACACTACTCTTAGGGATTCCACCTGGCTTTTATTTTATTGGCACAGCCAGTATTTGAGGCTGCCTGGCTGGTGCAAATATTACAGTGATACTGGCAATACAAATGCTGGTATTTTTCTCAGTATAAACAAGAGATTACTATGCAATACCAGCACTGACCAGTAGGGGTCACTGTGTGTGGAGACAGGCAGGGATAGGAAGTTCCAGCATATCCCTCCCTGCCTATCTATACTCACTGATCTGCAGGGGTGCAGCTACAGAGAGTCCAGACAGCAACTCCCACCCTGCAGAGACATCCTACAGCTCAGGGAAGTAAGGGATGGGGGAAAGGCTGCAAGTAGACATGGGGACACTGAGACACTAAGGGACATTGGGAGACATTATGACACAGACACATGGGGACACAGTGTCCCCATGTCTCCCAGTGTCCCCATGTCTCCCAGCCAGTGTCCCTGGTGTCTCAGTGCCCCCTAATCTCCCAGTGCCCTGCAGTCTGCCAGTGTCTCACTGTCCCCATGTCTCCTAGTGCCTCCATGTCTCCCAGTGCCTCAAGTGTCTCAATGTCCCCATGTCTCCAAGCTAGTGTCCCTAGTGTCTGTGGCCCTGGTGTCTCCTTGTCCCCATGTCTCCCAGTGCCCCCATGTCTCAATGTCCCCATGTCCCCCAGCCATCGTCTCTAGTGTCTGTGTCCCTGGTATCTGTGTCCCCATGTCTTCAAGTGTCCCCTATTTTCCCTGTGTCCCCATGCATCCCAGCCCGAGTCCCCTAGTCTCCCAGTGTCACTTGTGTCTCCATGTCCCTAGGTCTCCCCGTGTCCCCAGGTCTTCCCGTCTTCCTAGTGACATGGGCACCCTGGGATACATGGGGACACAGGGAGACATGGGGCATTGAGACACTGTGATACATAGGATCACTGGGAGACCTTGGGACACAACACTAGGGGACACTGGGAGACATGGGGCACTGAGACACTGATACATAGGAACACTGAGACCTGGAGTAATCGACACATGGGGGCACTGGGAGACATGGGGCCACTGGGAGGAATCCATCTATACAGCAGAATCAAACTAAGTAGTTTTTTGGTGATTTTACAGCATTTTCTCTTATGTCACTCCTTGTGATTTACATCATGTGATGTCACTCATACATATTTAATTATGCAAATTAGCAAGGCAGGTATGTTTTTCCAAGAAAGGTGGCAACCCTATCTACTTTTCACATACTCTTACTTAAGTATGGAAACTTAAGAGGGATGTATGGGAACAAAACTTGTGTGGACTGTCTGACAATGAATATAGTTAAAGGGACACTAGAGTCACCAGAACAACTACATCCTATTGGATTTGTTCTGGTGAGTAGAATCATTACCATCAGGCTTTTTGCTGTAAACACTGTATTTTCAGAGAAAATGCAGTCTTTACATTACAGCCTAGTGATAGCCCACTGGCCACTCCTTAGATGGCCGTTAGAGATCCTTCCTGGGTCATGGCTGCCTAAAATGCATCCAAACATTCAGTGTCTCCTCCCTCTGCATGCAGACACTTAACTTTCCTCATAGAGATTCATTGATTCAATTCATCTCTATGAGGAGATGCTGATTGGCCAGGGCTGTGTTTGAGTCATGCTGGCTCTGCCCCTGATCTGCCTCTTTGTCAGTCTCAGCCAATCCTATGGGGAAGCACTGTGATTGGATTAGGCCACCACTTCTAATGATGTCAGCAGACTGCTTGTTTTTCTGAGTCTAACAGCATGCAGAGTTACAGCTTCAGGCTTGAATACAGTAAGATTTTTCTAGCCCCAGGGGGGCTAGATGGTGGTGTTAACACTATAGGGTCATGAATTCATGTTTGTGTTCCTGACCCTATAGTGATCCTTTAAGGTAATGCTGACTTTGGTCTCTCTAACACTGTGGCATGTTCCCTTTCTTCTACACTCACTACATACAGCTTTTCTCTGTCCCAGACTATATACCAGGAGCTTCTGCCTGCTAGTAAGAAGGTAAGGAGACAAGTGGACCAGCGAGTGCTAGGGGACAGTCCTTAGAAAGCGTTGAGCGAGCGCATCATTAGATGCATTTATGCCAAGCTCAGGGTGCTGTCTGCATAGTATGCCCTTAGTTGGCCAGCTGCATGATTGGCAGGCAGCCTGACATGCATTCATACCAGGCTGGCCTTCTAATTCTTTGGGCAGACATATCCTCTTTTTGGGCATGTTCGCCCCTTTTGGCAGGTTAAGTGATTTGTGTCAGTGGCACACCCTTTTACCGTGCCCAATGACTTCTTGCTTGACTGGACACTGTTGTTAGGGGTTATGGATTTACTTGAAAGATGAAAACATAAATTGGTGAGAGATTAGCCTAGGGCAGTGTTGGCGAACCTATGGCACGCGTGCCACAGGTGGCACGCCGAGCCCCCTCTGTGGGCACGCGGCCATAGGTCGCCGTGCGCTCCGCCGGTGCATCCATAAGGCGGCACAAGTGGCTGCCTCAGGGTGCACTGGCCCGGCGGGCGCAAAGCCGGAGTGACCGGCAGGAGGTGAGCGCAGAGCGCAGAGCGCTCCCTCCTGCCAGGCACTCTGTGTAGCGTGGCCGAGCGCACCGCGGTACAGGAACTTATGTTTCCTGTACCCGGGCGGCCGGAAATGAAGTGCTCACAGAGCGAGCACTTCCTGTCCGCCGGGTACAGGAAACATAAGTTCCTGTACCGCGGTGCGCTCGGCCACGCTACAAGGTAGGAGCTCAAGGAGGGGGAAGGGGGGACCTGAGTGGGAGAGAGATGGGGCGGGGAACTGAGGGAGAGAGATGGGGACTGAGGGAGAGCCATGGAGGGGGGGACCGAGGGAGAGCCATGGAGGGGGGGACTGAGGGAGAGCCATGGAGGGGGTGGACTGAGGGAGACCATGGGAGGGGGGAACCGAGGAGAGCCAAGGGAGGGGGGACTGAGGGAGAGCCATGGGGGGACTGAGGAGAGCCACGGGAGGGGGGGACTGGAGGAGAGCCATGGAGGGGGGGAACTGAGGAGAGCCTGCTGGGAGGGGGAACTGAGGGAGAGCCATGGGAGGGGGGGAACCGAGGAGAGCCATGGGAGGGGGGGGGAACTGAGGAGGGGGGGGAACCGAGGAGAGCCAAGTGGGAGGGGGAACCGCTGAGGGCGCGAGCCATGGGAGGGGGGAACTGAGGAGAGCCATGGGGGCTGAGAGGAGAAAGATGGGGGGAACTGAGGGAGAGCTGGGGACTGAGTGGGAGAGAGATGGGAAACTGAGGGAGAGAGGATGGGGAAACCGAGGGAGAGAGATGGGGAATCTGAGGGAGAGAGACAAGGAAACTGAGTGGAGAGAGATGGGGAAACTGGAGGAGAGAGATGGGGAACTGGGAGGGAGAGAGATGGGGCTGGGAAACTGAGCGGGAGAGAGATGGGGGGCCAAACCGAGGAGATGGGGGCCAAACTGGAGTGGGAGAGAGATGGGGGGCTAACCGAGTGGGAGAGAGATGGGGGGGACTGAGGGAGAGATGGGGGGGACTGAGGGGGAGAGAGATGGGGGAACTGAGGGAGAGATATGGGGGGAACTGAGGGAGAGATATGGGGGGGGAACTGAGGGAGAGATATGGGGGGGGAACTGAGTGGGAGAGATGGGACGGAAACTGAGGGAGAGATGGGGGGAAACTGAGGCGGAGAGTTATGGGGGGAACTGAGGGAGGTATAGGGGGAGAAAACTGAGTGTGGGACGGGGGGAGAGGGGGGACGACATACACACAGCACCCCTGCCCTACACATATCACCCCACACAAAGACACCCACACATCACCCCACCCACACACAAACACATACAATGTACCCCTCAATGCAGTGTGTGTACACTCAGTAGTCTGTCTGTGTGTGTACACTCAGCAGTCTGTCTGTGTGTGTACACTCAGCAGTCTGTGTGTGTGTGTACACAGCAGTCTGTGTGTGTGTGTGTACACAGCAGTCTGTGTGTGTGTATTTAGCAGTGTGTGTGTGTGTGTACTCGGCAGTCTGTGTGTGTGTGTGTGTGTATTTAGCAGTCTGTGTGTGTATTCAGCAGACTGTGTACTCAGCAGTCTGTGTGTGTATTCAGCAGTCTGCTAAATACAGACAGACTGCTAAGTACACAGACAGACTGCTAAGTACACAGACAGACTGCTAAATACACACACAGAGATGTTAATTAGTTCGGACAACTGTATGAGTTGTTTTTTCGAAACTTAAACCTCAGTATTCAGGTTTAAATGCCGTTTTGGCACTTTGAGGGAAAAAAAATTGGCATGTATTACGGTTTGGGCACTCGGACTCAAAAAGGTTCGCCATCACTGGCCTAGGGTATGTGTTTTCTCATAGCTGCTGTTTTCTTTCTCTCCAGCACCATCTCCATCAGATACTTGACGCATGGGAGTGTTTTACTGTTTTTGGTCGATATGATTCTGTAATTAGGCCCGTCATAATTGTCAGCACCAGGCCCACTGGGCTCTTAATCTGGCCCTGCTTACGTGTGGGACCAGTCTGATATGCTTCAGGTATGTTCTTTCTGTAATGGCACTAGATGAGCTAAAAACAGCATGAGATCTGAGCGGGAACCCACCAAAGGGCAGGCTAATTGAGTTGTTTTCCATTCTCACCTCTTTTGCTACTTGTTTTTCTCTACTAGAAATACATGATTCCTAAAAAAAAAATGTATATAAAAAATTGATTTTCTCACTCCTCCTGGGTGGTATGTGTATTCTTCATTCTCGGGTCCTCTACCAGAGGCCTAGGAGTTTGAGGGTTCTGCGCAGTATCTTAGCTGTTCCTAGAACTGCACTCCTATGGACAGTGATCTCAGATGTCCCACCTGGAATCTGTTGAAGCCACTCCCCCAACTTGGGAGTCACAGCCCCGAGTGCGCCTATAACAACTGGGACTACTACTGCCTTCACTTTCCACATCCTTTCTAGTTTTTCTTTCAGTCCTTGGTATTTGTCAACCTTCTCATGTTCCTTCTTCCTGATGTTATAGTCACTGGGTATTTCCACATCCACCATGACTGCAGTCTTTCGTTGTCCACCATGATGTCTGGTTGGTTGGCCAGCACTTGTCTTTATGGATCTTGAAGTCCCACAGTATCATTCTCAACTACCCTGTGTGATGTCTACTATCTGGACATAGGCAGGTCCAATCCATATTCTGTGCAGATGTTTAAGTACACAATCCCAGCAACTTGGTTGTGTCTATCCATGTATGCTGTTCCTGCTAACATCTTGCATCTGGCTACTAGGTGCTGGACTGTCTCAGAGGCTTCTTTGCACACTCTGCATCTTGGGTCTTGCCTGGTGTGGTAGACTCCAGCTTCTATTGATCTGGTGCCGAGTGCCTGCTCCTGTGCTGCTAGGATTAGTGCCTCGGTGCTGTCTTTCAGTCCTGCCTGTTCCAACCACGGGTAGGATTTTGTCATGTCAGCCACATCTACTATCTGCCGGTGGTACACCCCATGGAGAGGTTTGTCTTGCCAAGGAACCTCCTCTTTTTCTGCATCCGCGATCTGTGGAAGTGTCAGGCATTCCCTTAGCAGTTCATCTTTGGGAGCCATCTTCGTGATGTACTTGTGGATGCTCTGTGTTTCAGCCAGGATTGTGGCCTTGACACTCATCAGGCCCCGACCTCCTTACCTCCGGCAGGTGTACAGTCTCTGAGTCCTGGCTTTCGGGTGGAATCCTCCATTCATACTGAGTAGTTTCCTGGCATCTTGACATCCATGGTGACCAGTTTTCTGTTGGCCAGGGTTTTATTCCAGCTGGATACCTGATGGCATATGTGTTGATGGTATGGATTTTGTTCTTGCCATTGAGCTGGGACTTCAGGACCGGTCTGACTCTTTGGAGGTACTTAGATGTTGCTATCCTCCTTGCCTCTTCCTCATGGTTGCTATGCGTTTGTGGTATCCGCAGGTACTTGTAGCTGTTCTCTACTTCTTCTATTTGGCCTTCTGGAAATTCAACTCCTTCTGTCCTGATCATCTTCCCTTTTTTTGCTATCATGCGCCTGCACTTTTCTAGTCCGATTGACATTCCGATGTCCTTGCTATATATCCTAGTTAGGTGGATCAGTGAGTGAATGTCTCTCTCATTCTTTGCATACAGCTTGATGTCGTCCACTGGTGGTAGCTCCACTCTTGAACCTGTATCCACTTTTATTGATAATCTGGCTAAGGGGGTTAGACCTATGCAGAACAGCATTGGGGATAGCGCATCACCTTAGTATATGCCACATTTAATGTTCACAAGGGATTCTAAGACCAGACAGACCAATCTGTGTACGGCCTGGATTGACTAATTCTGTGGCATATATGATTGTGGACAATACTTCATTAACTACAGCTAGTATGCTGTCTGGTGGTTGCTTTCCAGTGATCTTAGGTAGTCTTGTAGTCTTAACGACTGCTAGTTTTTCTAGGATCATTTCCCTTATATCTGTTGTTATGCCATCTTGGGATATGGATTCAGGTTGACAATTCTGTGCAGTTAAGAATGTGGGTTGACAGGTCTGGTGTATGGTTGATTTCTTCTGTAGTCCATTTATTTCCAGTTGTGAAACTATATTTCTCTTGAACAGGTTCAAACATTGTGTAACCAGCTGATTTGGTGTTAGGGTAGATGATGCTCTCTTATTCATCCATAGTTTCCACATAGTATGGAATATTTGAATGGCAGTTTTTAGTCATACAGTAGATTACTTCCGTCATCTCAAATTCTGACTCTTCTGACTACAAGTTCCATGATTCTATGGCCATCTGTTGCATTCAAAGAATTATGGGAGTTGCAGGTCATCAATGTTTGGAGGGTCAAAATTTTAGATTCCTGGATTACATGGTTATACTCTTGAGAGCATGGTTATATGCTTGATGCCAATTGTAAAAAATACACACTTACTAATTAGTATGGGTATCCACATTTGCTGGCCATGTGGTGTATTTACTGTTAATGCAAATTTGATTAGACTTAAATAATTAAGAGTTTGATGTGGGAAGTGAACAAAGAGTTGGTAACTCCTGTATCAGCAGAATCAATATTTTACATGAACTTGATAGCCTTATGTCTTCTCTCAAACACACCAATATGATGTGGTTGTTTTTACGTCACTATAATAAGCAGCTTTATGGATGAACATTATTTTTGTAAAATCAACTCTAAAAGGTGATTCACATATGTAGCATGTGCCTTTTATTAGGTCACTTACGTAATATTTTAGTTCAGTAAAACTTTTTTTTTTTCCCAAATATTTCTATTGATTTTAAATAAATAAAAAAATTAAAGAATGTTTTAAATAATATATTAGAGAAATTCACAGATGGATTTAAGAGCTAAAAACTCCAGCAGATGCATAGAGTTGCTATTCATAATGTAAATAATGCTCAATAAAATATTCTATACACATTAATTCTATAATAATCACAATAGACCCTACTTTGAGTATAGTAATAACTTGTACTTATCTGTATTATGTGCTAAGTATGCAATAGCTGGCCAAAATGGCAAAACATGGAATAATGAAAACAATGCATTGAGCATCTCACCTTTCAAAATGCTCAGATTTTTTTCATCAATGCACAAGTAATCAAATTTATTGCCGCTCGTGTTTCCGCTCTCTTTCAATAACAATGGTATGGTGAACTAGTTTTAGAGAATATACAATTGCAATTCACAAATAGAGGGTTCCTAAGGCAGCACTCACTGTGAAGAACGTTTGGATTGAACTCAGCGACATAAAATTTGACCGAATTGTGAGTTTGCATATGGGTCCACATGAAATTTCATGAAAGATGCCAAAGAGTTTAATACTTTTAATGTATTACAGAGGAACAATCTTGATTATATAAAAAATTACAATTAGACTATTGCAAAACAAGTTAAGCTTTAGTTAATACAACCATAAAGTAGTACATATTTCT
The DNA here is from genome assembly GCA_933207985.1 of Pelobates cultripes. Taxonomy (NCBI): domain Eukaryota; kingdom Metazoa; phylum Chordata; class Amphibia; order Anura; family Pelobatidae; genus Pelobates; species Pelobates cultripes. The sequence continues at coordinate 252,295,816 of OW240914.1, forward strand.
AACTGTTGCCCCACATTAAAGGTATGTACCACATGAAATATATCATACAGTCCTCCAAAACTATTTTCCTTTCTCCTCTTGTGTGACTCTGTGTGAATCATCCCAGCCATGTGAGTACTGAAGCTGCATACCTCACAACAATTAGGAGGGGAAATTTGGCATGGGTTGGTGGGGACCTAAGGGGACATTACCAGTGATGTGACCTTTTCTGGGCATGCCCACCCACTGACATGCTCCTTGACCAGCCTCAACCTTCAGAACCATGCAAGGAGTGCTGTATGGGCCTAGCGCCGCTGCCCAGGAACTGTCCATTGGTGTCCCCAGATGCAGGACACCAGGGAACATAAATGGGACAGGGCCCTGAAATCATGACTGTCTTGCTAAAAACTTGACTGTTATTAGATCTGGAGCTGTAATGTTACATAGAAACAAAGAATGTGATAGCAGATAAGAACCATTTGGCCCATCTAGTCAGCCTCATTTTCTAAATACTTTCATTAGTTCCTGGCCTTAACTTATAGCTAGGATAGCCTTATGCCTATCCCACACATGCTTAAACTCCTTCACTGTGTTAACTTCTACCACTTCAGCTGGAAGGCTATTCTATGCATCCACTACACTCTCAGTAAAGTAATACTTCAGAATATTATTTTATAAACCTTTGCCTCTCTAATTTAAGACTATGTCCTCTTGTTGTGGTAGTTTTTCTTCTTTTAAATATAGTCTCCTCCTTTACTGTGTTGATTCCCTTTATCTACTTAAATGTTTCTATCATATCCCCCATGTCTCGTCTTTTCTCCAAGCTATACATGTTAAGATCCTTTAAGCTTTACTTATAAGTTTTATCCTATAATCAATTAACCAGTTTAGTAGCCCTTTTCTGAACTCTCCAAAGTATCAATATCCTTCTGTAAATATGGTCTCTATTGTACTGCGTACAATACGCCAAGTGAGGTCTCACAAGTGTTTTGTACAGTGGCATGAGCACTTCCCTCTTTCTACTGCTAATACCTCTCCCTATACAACCAAGCACTCTGTTAGCATTTCATGCTGTTCTATTACATTGTTTCCCTACGTTTAAGTCATCTGAAATATTTACACCTAAATCCAATTTCTCAGATGTTGAGATGGGGGAAGTTATCATCATGGGTGACTTTAATCTTCCTGATGTAAATTGGAAAACAAAATTAGCTACTTGTGCCAGGAGCACACATATTCTAAACTCCCTACTGGGATTGTCTCTCTAAAACAAGTTGTTGAGGAGCCAACTCGTAAAGAGGCCATACTAGATTTAGTGTTAACAAATGGAGATTTGGTATCAGATGTTACTGTAGGTGAAAGTTTAGGATCCAGTGATCATCAGTCAGTATGGTTTACTATAAGAACAGTGACTGAGTCACACCACACAAAAACAAAAGTTTTAGACTTTAGAAAAACAGACTTTTCTAAAATTAGAATGTGGGTAGAGGAGTCATTATCAGACTGGAGCAATTTAAATGGAGTCCAAGAAAAATGGGATTATTTAAAAATTGCACTATTGAAGGCAACAGAAAATTGCATTAGGCTTGTCAGTAAAAGCAAAAAATTCAAGAAACCACTGTGGTACTCCGCAGATGTGGCCAAAATAGTTAAAAACAAAAAGTTAGCATTTAGGAATTATAAAAAAAACCAGAGTGAGGGAGACAAAATGATCTATAAGATTAGGCAGAAAGAGGCTAAACAAGTTATAAGAGCTTCCAAATCACACACAGAAGAGAAAATAGCACAGTCAGTAAAAAAGGGGGATAAAACATTTTTTAGATACATAAATGAAAAAAGAAAAGTAAAACAAGGATTAGTTAGATTAAAAACAAAAGAAGGAAGGTATGTAGAAGAGGATAAAGGTCTAGCTGACTGCCTCAATGAATATTTTTGTTCTGTATTTACAGATGAAAATGAAGGAAAAGGACCTCAGTTGAGAAAAAGGATAAATGAGTCATTTATTACGCGTGAGTTTACAGAGGAAGAGGTTCTATTTCAACTGTCAAAAGTAAAGACAAATAAGTCAATGGGACCTGATGGAATACACCCAAAGCTATTAAAAGAGCTTAGTGGTGTACTAGCAAAACCATTAACAGATTTATTTAAACAATCATTGTTAACAGGAGTAGTCCCAGAAGATTGGAAGTTAGAATGTTGTGCCCATTTACAAGAAAGGTAATAGGGAGGAGTCGGGCAACTATAGGCCAGTAAGCCTTACTTCAGTAGTGGGGAAAGTGATGGAAACCATGTTAAAGGATAGGATTGTTGAACATCTAAAAACACATAGATTTCAAGATCAGAAACAACATGGGTTTACTTCAGGGAGATCATGCCAAACTAATCTTATTGATTTTTTGATTGGGTAACTAAAATAATAGATCAGGGTGGTGCAGTAGACATTGCTTACCTAGATTTCAGTAAGGCTTTTGACACTGTTGCACATAGAAGGCTTATCAATAAGCTGCAATCTTTAAGTTTGGATTCAAATATTGTTGAATGGGTAAGGCAGTGGCTGAGTGACAGGCAACAGAGGGTTGTAGTTAATGGAATATATTCGAAGCTTGGACTTGTCACCAGTGGGGTACCTCAGGGATCTGTACTTGGACCCATTCTCTTTAATATTTTTATTAGTGATAATGCAGAAGGTCTTGATGGTAAGGTATGTCTTTTTGCTGATGATACTAAGATATGTAACAGGGTTGATGTTCCAGGAGGCATAAGCCAAATGGCAAATGATTTAGGTAAACTAGAAAAATGGTCAGAATTGTGGCAACTGACATTTAATGCGGATAAGTGCAAGATAATGCATCTTGGACGTAAAAACCCAAGGGCAGAGTACAGAATATTTGATAGAGTCCTAACCTCAACATCTGAGGGAAGGGATTTAGGGGTGATTATTTCTGATGACTTAAAGGTAGGCAGACAATGTAATAGAGCAGCAGGAAATGCTAGCAGAATGCTTGGTTGTATAGGGAGAGGTATTAGCAGTAGAAGAGGGAAGTGCTCATGCCATTGTACAGAACACTGGTGAGACCTCACTTGGAGTATTGTACACAGTACTGGAGACCGTATCTTCAGAAGGATATTGATACCTTAGAGAGGGTTCAGAGAAGGGCTACTAAACTGGTTCATGGATTGCGGGATAAAACTTACCAGGAAGGTTAAAGGATCTTAACATGTATAGCTTGGAGGAAAGACGAGACAGGGGGGATATGATAGAAACATTTAAATACATAAAGGGAATCAACACAGTAAAGGAGGAGACTATATTTAAAAGAAGAAAAACTATCACAACAAGAGGACATAGTCTTAAATTAGAGGGACAAAGGTTTAAAAATAATATCAGGAAGTATTACTTTACTGAGAGGGTAGTGGATGCATGGAATAGCCTTTCAGCTGAAGTGGTAGAGGTTAACACAGTAAAGGAGTTTAAGCATGCGTGGGATAGGCATAAGGCTATCCTAACTATAAGATAAGGCTTAGGGACTAATGAAAGTATTTAGAAAATTGGGCAGACTAGATGGGCCGAATGGTTCTTATCTGCCGTCACATTCTATGTTTCTATGTTTCTATGTTGAGGTTAGGACTCTATCAAATATTCTATACACTGCCCTTGGGTTTTTACGTCCAAGATGCATTATCCATATTAAATGTCAGCTCCCACAACTCTGACCCTTTTTTTAGTTTACCTAAATCATTTACATGTTACATATCTTAGTATAAACAGCAAAAAGATATACCTTGCCATCAAGACCTTCTGCAATATCACTAATAAAAAATATTAAAGTGAATGGGTCCAAGTACAGATTCCTGAGGTACCCAACTGGTAACTAGACCATGCTTTGAATATACTTCATTAAATACAACCATTTCTTGCCTGTCACTCAGCCACTGCCTTACCCATTCAACAATATTGGAATCCAAACTTAAATATTACAGTTTATTGATAAGCCTTCTATGTGCAACAGTTTTGAAAGCCTTACTGGAATCTAGGTAAGCAATGTCTACTGCACCTTCCTGATCTATTATTTTAGTTACCCAATCAAAAAATTCAATAAGATTAGTTTGGCATAATCTCCCTGAAGTAAACCCATGTTATCTCTGATCTTGAAATCCATGTTATTTTAGATGTTCAACAATCCTATCCTATTCACAATTTTCTGTGATTACTCCTGTTAACAATGATTGATTAAATAAAGTTAATGGTTTTGCTACTACACCACTAAGCTCTTTTAACCCCTTAAGACCGGAGGGCGTACAATTATGCCCTATTTTAGGCGGCTCTAAACGCCGCCGGGCGTAATTGTACGCCCTCCGGTCTTTCATTACTTACCCGGTCGCCGGCGGTCCCATGCCGGCGATCGCGGTGGGGTGGGACTCCCAGGGAGCCCCCGCGACAAGTCCAACCCCCTGGAAGCCCCCCGGCCATGTGAGAGTGGGGTCCTTGCGAGGACCCCACAATCACATGGCCGGTATAGCTGGCTTCAGTATTGCCAGCAGGGGGGCTGCCTGTAATGACAGGTGGTCCCCCTGCTGGCTGGAAATGAAATAAATAAAATTAATAAGGTGTAAAAAAAATATATATACTTAGATCATATATATATTATATATATATATGATCTAAGTATATATATACACATATATATACACACACGTACACCGTCTAGGTGTATTTTACTTTTAATATATATATAATTATATATATATATATATATTAATATCAAATTACACGTAGACTGATACTGATTAAATATATATAATTACAGAAAAAACTTACAATACTGGAGCGCTTAATATACACAGTTCTACAGGGGTAAAGTAGAGTTATTTAACAATTGTGTATTACACAGTATCTCTTTAATTGCCTGCTACCACACTTCAAAGTGATCCCTTCACCACATACAAAAATAGAAATTATAGTGTTAAGAAGTGGAGCAATGTTAGAGCTAAAGGACAAAACCCCTTTCCCACATGCAATCAAGTGATAAAAAATAAATTTATACTTATATTGCTTGTTGCTTAATATCCCAATTCAAGCTCAGCATATATGGGAAAAAATATATGAAAAGGATCATAGAACAGATCTGCATGGATCAGTGAATATTATTGAATTCTATAAACATTGAATTAAATCAGCTTAATTAGCTGGATGAAAGTTTATTACAGTATTACCACAAATTAAAAACAGAAGATAATAATCAATACATAACAGGCTTTAAAAAGTAATAAAAGAATGATAATAATAAAAACATAAAATACACCTAAATTCACTGTTTAGTTGACATATGTTTAGCAGATTACTGCTTAATTGATGCAACAGTGAAGCCAAACACTATCAAAATGTATAGCAGGTTACTGCTTACTAGATGTGGTGGTGAGTACAACGGTGTAAATCCGTTTACCCACAAACAGGTTTTCCCGCACTGGGAGATGTCTCCTGTACCAGAAGATGGCTGATCGTCTGTGGGGTGCCTTTTTATTTTGTCCGGATGGCGTCTGGTCTTGCTTCTGCTTTTTTGAAACGCCCGGCTTCTGAATAGGCTCTGCCCCCTTATTGACGTACTTCCGTATCTACGCGTTTCTCCGTTCACAGACGGCTTCGTCAGGACATGAAGTGCTTGATATTATTATTGTTATATATTTATATATAATATAAAAAAATTCAATATGTAAATACGTTAAAAAATAAAATAAAAAAATAATTAAAAAAATAATTAAAAAATGTATAGATGTGTGTTATTTCGTTGTAACTGTATTGTGATATTAATATATATATATATTTATATCAAAATACACGTAGAACGAAATAATATATATATCTACATACATAAATATATACGTATATATCACTATATATATACCTATATATAAATAAAAATATTTAAAAAAAATTATATATATATACACATATAGATTCACATACGTATATATATATATATATATATATATATATATATACATATATTAATTCTACATATATATTTATGTAATATTTTTACATAATTAGGTATTTTAATTAATTACAATTAGCGGGACCTGCCTGACAACCCATGCCGAAAGGAAAGGGAATTTAATTTGCTAGCACTATATTTAACCCTATAACTTTCCAAGACACCATAAAACCTGTACATGGGGGGTACTTTTCTACTCGGGAGACTTCGCTGAACACAAATATTAGTGTTCCAAATCAGTAAAATGTATTACAACGATGATATCGCCAGTAAAAGTGACGTTTTTTGCATTTTTAATGCACAAACAGCACTTACACGGACGATATTATTGCCGTGATACTTTTTGCTGTTTTGAAACACAAATATTTGTGTTCAGCGAAGTCTCCCGAGTACAACAGTACCCCTCATGTACAGGTTTTATGGTGTTTTCAAAAGTTACAGCGTCAAATATAAGGCTTGTGTTTCATTTTTTTCACATTAAAATTCGCCAGATTGGTTACGTTGCCTTTGAGACCCTATGGTAGCCCAAGAATGAAAATTACCCCTATGATGGCATACCATTTGCAATAGTAGACAACCCAAGGTATTGCAAACGGGGTATGTCCAGTCTTTTTTAGTAGCCACTTAGTCACAAACACTGGCCAAAATTGGCGTTTTTTGCATTTTTCACAAAAAACAAATACTAACGCTAGCTTTGGCCAGTGTTTGTGACCAAATGGCTACTAAAAAAGATTGGACATACCCCATTTGCAATACATTGGGCTGTCTACTATTGCAAATGGTATGCCATTATGGGTGTAAATGTCATTCCTGGGCTACTATAAAGTCCCAAAGGCAACGTAACCAATCTGGCGAATTTCAATTTCAAATGTAACGTGCTATATTTGACCCTGTAACTTCCCAAAATGCCATAAAACCTGTACATAGGGGTACTGTTTTACACGTGAGACTTTGCTGAATACAAATATGTGTATTTTATTGCAGTAAAAGCAAACAGTATTATGACATTGACCGTTAAAATGTCATGTAGAACTAAAAAAATCAAAAAAAATCTATTTTCTCCCATTTTTTTCATATTAAATTATGTTTCATAGCTAAATATTTGATATTAAATGAAAGCCCTGTTTCCCCTGAATAAAATGATATATAATAAGGGTGGGTGCATTTAATATGAAAGCAGTGAATTACGGTTGGACAGACGTGTAGCGCAAATGCCAGGTTTTGTTTACATTTTGTTTCGTTCACAACGTGTACATTTGGCTCCGTCCTTAAGGGGTTAATAATGTTGGTTGTATTCCATCAGGCCCCATTGACTTATTTGTCTTTACTTTTGACAGTTGAAATAGAACCTCTTGCTCTGTAAACTCACATATAACAAATTATTCATTTGTCCTTTTTCCTGAAATCCCTTTCCTTAATTTTCATCTGTAAATACTGAACAAAAATATTCATTAAGACAGTCAGCTAGACCTTGATCCTCTTCTACATACCTCCCTTTCTTTCTTTTTTTTCATCTAACTAACCCTTGTTTTACTTTCCTTTTCTCATTTATGTATCTAAAAAATATTTTGTCCCCCTTTTTTTTACTGACTGTGCTATTTTCTCTTCTGTGTGTGATTTGGAAGCTCTTATAACTTGCTTAGCCTCTTTCTGCCTAATCTTATAGAACAGCCTGTTTTCATCACTCTGTTTTTTTGTTTGTTTTGTTTTTTTTTGGAGAAATATATCAGAATGGTATATGGTTTATTTCTTATTTATGGATATTACATTATCATCATGTATTATTTCTCTTTTCTATTATTATCACTTTATTATATTTCTCTTATAAATTCATAGTACTTAAAAACATAAAACAATATTTTATTTTTTTTAAAAAGCAATGCTTAATAATTCAGTATAGTAGGGGTCTTTTAATTAGAGTGTTATCGCTAGTCTTTTAAGTTCCATCTCTTATTTTTTCTTTTCTGTTGTCTTTTCCTTCTCTATTATTGTTCATTATCAGTTTCACTGTCTTTATTCTTATTCAACCCCCAATCACTAAAAAAGTGTTAATAATTTTATAACTAATGAATATTACCTATCAGCAGCAACCAACAGAACAAAAAAAATTATCTTAGCGGTCTTGCGGGCTAACGAAAAAAAAAAAATCTTAGGAGGCAGAGGCATGAGAGCAAGAACCATTTTTTATGTACGATGAGTTTTTCTCTTTCCTTTCCTTTTTTCTTCTCTAATGTTTCTTCATTATCTATGCCTAATATTTTTACCCTTGTTTTCTTTATCCCCATCTTTTTCTCTTCAATTCCTTTCCCTCTTTTTTCCTTTCCTTTTTTTTCCCCTCCTTTCCCCTTCCTTATACTTTGGCTCTATATGTTATTTCTTGGGTTCATTTGTTATCTAAATTAATCGCTAACCAGTCATTGCAGAATTTAAATTCTGATCTATTCCATTTGAATTGACTTAAGATACCCCTTTCCATAGTACATTGTGTGCTATTAATAATTTAGTTGCTGTCAGAATATGAAAAATTATTTTCCATTCCGTGTTTTTTTGCTTAGGGAAGTTAAGATGTAAAAGGGCTTTTTCTGGGTTCAAGTCCCATTCATGCCCGAACCATTGTTTCATCCGTTGGGATATATCCTTCCATAATGTTGTTAATTTTGGGCATGTCCACCAAATATGGACAAAATCCCCTTTTGGCATACCGCATCTCCAACAGTTTGGTAAAGTGTTAGGATACATTTTGCTAAGGATTGAGGGGACTCTATATCAGCGGTTAATTAATTTATATTGGACCTCATTGAGATTCAAACAATGTACGGATTTATAGAGATTCTCTAAAGACTTATTACACTCATTTATATTGCTTTTAATTTTTAATTCCTTTTCCCATTTTTTTAATAGCTGATGGGGGTATCTTTTTTAGTTTGTCTAAACAGTTCTTGACATTTGGCAGTCAAGTGACTGTAATTATCTTGTTTTAAGATCTTATCAAGTATCTCAAAGGCCTTATTTTCTGTTGTCAGAATTAGATTAGATTTTATATAACCTTTAACTTTAAGGTACTTAAATAGGTCCACATTTAGAAGGTTATATTCATTTTGAAGTTCTTGAAAGGTCTTAATGTTATCTCCTGTCATTAAATCTTGAATACATCAAAATACTTTTACATACCAGGAGTCTGTATTAATATCCTCCATTAAGCCATTTACTATGCCAAGGGGAAGAAATTGTAAAATTTAATTTTTCAAACCATTTTTATCTTTGAATTTGTTCCAATTTAGCAAGATATGATTTAACCCCTTAAGGACAGAGCTTCAAAAGCTTTTCTTTCACTTAATGACAACAGCATTTTTTTCATTTTTTGCTGTTTGCATTCAACTGCAATTTACATTTTACTAATTTGTTGCACCAACACACATTACACATCATTTTTTAAAGGACAGAAAGGGCTTTAATTTGATGTAACACACATATATATAAATGCTTATTTATTATTAAAAAAATACAGAAATTGTAAAAAAAAATGAAAATTTTGTGTTTTTTTACAGTTTTTGCAATAATAATGTGTGCATAATTAGTGCATGTTAAGAAAAGTAATTAAAAATAAATAAATTTAGTTGTTTTGATTTACAGAATATATAATGTGTCTGGGATTTTAAGTTTTTTTTGGTAGTTACAGGTCACAAAGCACAAGGAGTAAAATAGACTTTTAATGTGGAGCGATTTTAGAATTTGGTATGTTTGTCTTGTAAGCTTAATAGCCATAAAAGAAAACAAAATTGCCACACAAAAGTATATATTTATATAAAGTAGACATCACGGGCTATTTACCTATGGTTGTTTTGACACTTTCTAAGTAGCCATTTCACCGCCAACCTCTGCTAAATATTGGAGTAAAATTGAGTTTTTTTTGGTTTTTGGCACACAAACTTATAACAAAGAAATTCTCGTGTATATTTTGTAAAGTTGGTGTGTGCTATTCCTGTACAAAGTTTTATTTTGTGTTCAGTTACATCTGCTGAGTAAAATGACACCCCCATTGTATGTCTTTGGCACTATTTCGTGAAGTTACAGTGCCATACAGGATACCTGTCCTTTTCAGTATTCACAGTAGAATTTTGAGAGACGGATTTAATGAGCCTATGCTTCCATTTGGGGTATTATAACAGTTTGACTGATCAAAAAAAAAACCCACAAAGGCTTACCATTTGTAAAAGTAGACACTCCAGAGTATCTCATAAGGAGCATTTTGTGCCTTAACATGCCCCCATTTTTTCACCAATATATGCCAAAGTATGTGGTAAAAAATAATGTTGTGCATTTTTTACATACAGATTGCATTTTTGCTGGGCGTTTTGTATATTTCATATGTGCCACTAAGTTCAAACCCCCCAAATTATGCTCAGCTAAGTCTTCTGAGTAAAATGACACCCCATATGAATGTCTTTGGCACTATTTCGTGAAGCTACAGTGCCATATAGGAGACCTGTCCTTTACAGTATTCAGAGTAGAATTTTGAGAGATGGATTTAATGAGCCTTAGCTTCCATTTGGGGTATTATAACAGTTTGACTGTTCAAAAAAACCCCACAAAGGCCTACCATTTGTAAAAGTACACTCCAGGATATCTCATAAGGTGCATTTCCTGGCTAATCATGGCAGCATCACTTATGGGTAGCTCCGCCCTAATCAGGAACAGGACAGGATAAAATCAATTAATACGGACCAGACTGGGTATAAAAGGTCCCTCCTCCTTCTATCCCACAGTCTTTTTTTCCTGTCCTTTCAGGACACACAGGATATTTTTATTTTGGGCCACCTTCCCATGTGTACCATGGGCCTCCAGATGAAGTTCAGCCTCTCTTCATCTGAAGAACTCAGTAAACAGCCTGCACGGGCAGGACTAACTGAGTTTAGTACAGATTAGCATCTGTACTATTATGGGAGAAAGTTTCAATCCATATTGATGTGGGGTCGGCTGTTGCCTTAAAAATTCCCCTTATGGCATCTAACCCCCCTGATCTGAGTTCAGTACTTGGGAGAAGCTAGGGTAAGTTCTTTATGTTTCTTTCTATTTTCTTTGGGGTGCAGATTATAGTGCTTCCTACTGGAAGGATAAAAAGTTCAGAGACCGATCCTTTCGAGATGTCAGGGCATATAGACCCGGAAGAGAATACTCCAGGAATTCTAATTGGAGAAGCTATCAGTCCTCTTCATCAAAACCAGTTAGAGGAAGAGGATCTAGACCAGCTAATAAAAACTTCTGAACGTTTGCTGGCCCAGCCAGATGTTATAGGAGGCAGACTTCGCTTCTTTTATCCGGTTTGGGCCAAAAGTATTCAAGATTCTTGGGTTCTTTCTATCCTCAGGGAAGGATACAAAATAGAATTCAAAGAATTCCCTTCTCAAAACTCCTTTATCCGTTCAAGAGTGGCAAGAGGAAGAAAAGAAGTTGCTCTGAACGACATTATTTCTCAACTTCTACGAAATCAGGTCATAGAGAAAGTCCCTTACAGAGAACATTACAGAGGCCACTACTCTACGATATTTTTGGCCCCAAAACCTCAGGGGAAATGGCGTCTAATTTTGGACCTAAAAGTTCTGAATACATATTTGGTTCCAAGAACGTTCAAAATGGAGTCCATTACCACAATTCTGCCCAATATAAAGACAGGGACCCGGATGACTTCTATCGATCTCAAGGACGCCTACTATCAGATACCTATTCACGTCAGTCATCGCCGGTTTCTGAGGTTTTGGATTTCGGGGAATCACTATCAGTTCAAGGGACTTCCTTTCGGTTTAAGTCTGGCGCCCAGAACATTCACGAAGATTCTAGTTTCTCTGGTGGCCTTTATAAGGACAAAGAACATCGAGCTTTTTCATTATCTGGACGATTTTCTGATCTTAGGTCCTTCCAGTCAGATAGTAAATGTCCACACGTCAATAACCATCAAATGCCTTCGAGATCATGGTTGGCTAATAAACCCCAAAAAGAGTTCTTTGGTGCCTTCTCAGAGGATGATTTTCCTAGGAGCAAATATAGACTCGGTGAATGGCCTGGTATCACTGTCTACAGACAGAAAAGAACGAATAGTGAAGAAGATCAGAAGTCTGCGTCAAAAATCCTACATCACAGCAAGAGATTTCATGAGCCTGCTAGGGTCTCTTACTTCCACGATAGGCCTAGTGAGATGGGCCCAGTGGAGGATGCGACCCATTCAGAGGCATTTTCTCTTAGAGTTCAAAGCAAAACCCGGAAATTGGGATCAGAAGATTCGTTTACTCCCGAGAATTTCAAAAGAGCTATATTGGTGGACAAAAGAAAAACACCTCCTTTGTGGTTTTCCCCTGGAAGAGCCAGTTTGGATGACTATAGCAACAGATGCCAGCCTCCTGGGATGGTGAGCACACCTGAACAACTCTTGGATTCAAGGAACTTGGTCATGGAAGGAGTCAAAACTTAATTCGAATGTGAGAGAAATGAGAGCGGTCCTCAAGGCATTAATAGGGTTCCGTCCTCTATTGAGGGATGCCTGGGTGAGGATACATACAGACAACAGAGCAGTGGCTTCCTACATAAATCATCAGGGAGGCACTCGAAGTTATTCTCTACTGATGGAATTGTCCCCAATAATGAGGTTTGCGCAACTGCATTTACAAGGACTAAAAGCGGTTTATCTTCCGGGACCAGAGAATTTATTGGCGGATTATCTCAGCAGAACAAGGATTCTCCAAGGAGAATGGAAACTACACCCGGAATTATTTCACTTGATCACCCTGCGGTGGGGAGTACCCCAGATCGACCTGATGGCTTCATACAACAACACTCAGGTGAAGAGGTTTTACTCCCTACATGCGGATCATCGAGCAGAAGGACAGGATGCCCTGTCTCTTCCATGGGAATTCGATCTGGGGTACGCGTTCCCTCCCCTACCAATGATTTACCGACTGCTGAGAAAAATATGGAAGGAAGGTCTCAAAGTCATTGCCATCATCCCAATCTGGCCTCGCAGACCTTGGTTTCCCCTGCTGAACAAGATGAGCCTGGAACCTCCTTGGCCTCTTCCTCTCAGACCAAACATCTTAATCCAGGGACCAGCTGTTCATCCCAACCCCAGCCAGCTGAAATTGGGGGCATGGCTCTTGAAAAGGAGAGACTACTAGCCAAATCCCCCAATTCCCCACTAACTTCCACCCACCCCAGCAAGCTAAATATATAATTAAAAAATATTTTAATTAATTAAATAAATAAATTTAACCCCTGAGGGGGTAAAAAAAAATCAGATCATAGTAAAATGTAATCCCTGCCAATTGATCACTGTAGTCAGTGATCAATTGGCAGGGAAGGGGTTAATTTTTTATTAAAATGGTAAAGGGGGGGGTGGGACTTTAAATTAATTTTTTTTTTTACAGCAGGGGGAAGGATGTGCACTCTTCCGGCTCCCTGCACTTCACACAGAACCAGGAAGTGCAGGGAAGCGGAAGGTGAGTATACAGAGCACATGTGCTCGCTCTGACTTGCGGTCAGAGCGAGCACATGTGCTGGGCAGCCTGACCGGGTGCTCCCGGTATGCCTCTAATGCAGAGGCATACCGGAGCACCATTAACCCCGCGATCGCCGCGATAGCGGCGATCCGGGGTTAATTTTACCGCGTGATGGACGAGGTCCGTCACTCGTCATTAAGGGTCTCCCCTCTATGACGGACCCCGTCCGTCACTCGGCGTTAAGGGGGAGTCGTTATCATTTAGGAACATACGGGATTGTTGTGTTTTAGAAGACCAAAATAGTAACAACATGTGCTGGGTCTTTGTCTCATTTTTTTCTTAGATGTACCAGTTTTCATTTATTCTTCTACTATTTTGTGTTGCTATTGCATGTGCCAAAATAGCTGCATTTGCATATTCCTGGATAATTGGGATCCCTAATCCTCCTTTATTTTTATTTTTTATTTTTTGAAATCAATTGTAGGCCCATTCTTGTTTTTTTATCTAACCAAATATATTTTGTAAAGGCAGATTGAATCATTTTAATCCAAGGGAGGGGTATTAATTGAGGAATCATTCAAATATGTAGGTGAACTTAGGTAGTATATATGCTTTAATGGGGTTTATTCTACCCCACCATGAAACTTCAAGAGGTTTCCATGTTTTAAGTAGTCTATTGGTCTCTTTTATTAATGGGAGTAAATGTATTGCTAGCCATTCAGCAGCATGTATTGATATATTGATTCCCAAATAAACAAAACTTGTGACTACCCATTTAAAGTCATATTTATCCTTAATTTTATTTATCTGTAATTCTGACATATTTAGAGGAATAGCAGTAGTTTTTGAGATTCTTTTATTCAGCTCATAATAGCATCTGTCGAGATACAGGCATCTTATATTGTTAGTAATATATCGTCGGCATAGAGTTTTATTTTTTGTGATTTCATATTAGCAAATCCTATGATGTTATTGTGTTCTCTAATGTCTCTTACGAGAGGCTCCAATGAGAGAACATAGATGAGAGGGGACAGCGGGCATCCTTGACGGGTGCCGTTTGTTTCTGAAAACCATGTTGATTTTATTCCAGATCCTATAACTCTACCTGATGGTCTAGAGTAAAGAGCCATAGTAGCATCGTAGATATTACCCTCTAATCCAAAAGCCCTCATTGTTTGTGCCATATGTTCCCAACTGACTATTTTCGGCATCTAATGACAGGGTCCGTAAGGGGGATTTGGATTGTTGAGCTTGTTGGTATATATTCATAAGTGATCGCATATGATTTACTGAAAATTTCCCTGAGACAAAACCAACTTGGTTATTGTCTATTAGAGTTGTTAGTACAGGTTTTAATCTTTCAGCTATTATGGGCACATATATTTTAATATCTTGATTTAAAATTCATATAGGTCTATAACTGGTAACATCCTCTGGATCTTTACCTGTTTTGAGGATTGGTACTATATTTCCACACAGAATTTCTTTGGGTATATTTCCTTTCTTAATAAATTCATTAAAAGTCCTTATGAGGTGTGGAGCTAAGTCCTTTGCATATAATTTATAGGACTGGAGATTTTTTTTTTTTTTTTGCTATTTGATTATTTTGATCACTTATTATTATTATTTTAATATTTCTTAAGAGAATTTTGGTTATATTTTTCTTATCAACATAATCTTTTATATTACTCATTGTAGATAATATTGGTAAATTATACAATTGTTGATAATATTTATTAAATAATTGGCCTGTCTTCTGGATTTAGATAAACTATATTGTTCTGTGTAATCTTGGAAATGATTCTCTCTTTTCTTTTTTTATGAAGTTTATTTGATAGAATTGTATCTGCTTTATTTCCTTTGTAATACCAGGATATTTTTAGGCCTGTATTGATTTATTTATTTTTTCAATTAAAAGTTAATTTATCCTTTTTTTCAGATCTGATATATTGTTAGATCTGAGAACAGTTGGGTTTTGTTTATTTTAATTAATTTGTTGATATAATTTGAAATGAAGATCTGTTAGTTTTGAGTTATTTTTAGCTTGTGCCCCTACTTTATAAGGTGTCCCCTTATTACTGATTTAGAAGCACACCAAATTAGAGGGTAAGAAAGGTTTTCAGATTGATTTTCTAAAAAAAAAATTTCTGTCATCTGTTTAATGTATTCAATATCTTTTTCATATTTTAGGAGATTATTATTTAAGCGCCAGTCAGATGTAAATTTTTGAAAATTATCTTTCATTTCAAGTATTATGTTTTATAGTATTATATGAGTTATAATCTGACCAAGATATTTCTTGTATTATCATTTTTTTAATTTGTTGAACCGCTCCAAAGTTACCAGTTATATCAATCCGTGAATATGTACAATGTGAATTTGAAAAATAAGTATAGTCTCTACCTACTGTGTGAAAAACCCGCCATATATCTAAAAGGGTATGTTTATCCAATATCAATTGTAATTTACATGACTGAAAAATAATGTTTTTGTTATGAATCTTACCTTTTTTATAACTCTTATCTAATTGGGGATTTAACACACAATTAAAATCACCCATAACTAGAAGTGTTCCTTGTTTTAATTTTTCTATTTTGTCAAAAAAAATGTAGATTTTTTAGCTTTATTTGGAGCATATGTTGACCAAGGTCATAGTTTGATTATTAAATTCTCCCATTAGAATTATATATCTCCCTTCCTTATCCTCTTCTACATACTTATTATTACAATTAAGTGAATTGGAGAAAAGAACTGCAACACCCCCTTTTTTTGTGTGTTTAATGAAGCCGAAAAACGTAATGGATATTTTTACGATTTTATATTACTCTTATCTTTTAGATTCAAATGCGTCTATTAGACACAACAAATATCGATATTTTGTTTATTCAAATATCGATATAACATTGATCTTTTACAGGGAGAATTTAATCCTCGTACATTAAGAGTAAGTATTTTAATCATAGATCCTCAGATCCACGCCTCTGTTCCCACCCCCCAAAAAAAAGAAGAGAACAAAAACAAAACTACACAAAACATTACATAAATATATTTACAACTGACATCCCTGCAAATCCCGTATATGCAAGCCTGACTCCGTAAGTTATACCCTATTGTGCGGATAATGGATGCCATAAATGCTATGGCGGTAGGAGCTGAAGTGATAGTTTCCCTTTTCCCCCCCTCTTTATTGTTTTCTCCCCTTTTCATTTATTTTCTATTTCATATAATATATTTAGACTGTGTTCGAAGTGTTAATGTATTAGTTGTTGGTCTCTCTTATTTTTTTAGACTTATGATGGTCGAGCACAGAAAGAAGGGGGAAAAAAATTTAATAAAAAATTTTTTTACACATATCTTTACAATTCCTTGCATAATTCTTTAAATCTCCTCATTACATAAAAGGCATCGTCATACAGATATAATCCTATTTCATACTTAGATCCATCAGATCAGTACTCATAATGAGATAATTATAGTAACAAAATAAATAAATAAGATTAAAAAAAGTCTTTCCTCTTTTCCATTTCTATTTCCTCCCCTTTAAGCATTAAACATTCAACCTTCTATTAACCTCCTATATTATTATCTTTTATAATTCTGATCTCGTTTTTCACAATTACTTCATAAATTCAGTGTGTATGATCTGATAATCAATTTTGTATATGGTAAGTGATAATTTATTCTATTAAATCATGTGAAGTGACGTTTATTAATATAATTATGTCTATTAGTGTGGTGTAAAATTAATTTTGTTAAATACAACTTCTTTATCTATCTCATACCTATTATTTTTATATATTTTTCTTTTCCCTTTCCTTTCAAACTCTCTCATTGTGTTCATGTTACTAAAGTGAAAGTCATTACAATCAATAAGATTCAATTCAGTCTTATGCTCCCTCCTCTTTCACTCATCTGCATCACCCTAGTTTGTGTTCTATGTAACTATATTTTATATGTAACAAATATTTATTCTTGAAGTGTTTATGTAGATTATATAGGTTCATTTGTGTTGGAGAAAGAGAGAAAAAAAACAAAACCCTTTTTGGAATCCGTTATGGCTTATGTTGTGTCCATGTTCGACAGTTTGTTATATATGCATCTCTATAACGTTTTCTTATAAAACAAAAGAGAAGAACAATTAAAAAAAAAATTCTTCTTTAATCTGTAATATTTTCTTGAATTAATTTAATAAACGGTTATCCTCCATCCAAGACTTTGATTTTTCCAGAGTATCAAATACTAATTTTATTTCATGTGTAAAGATGACCTTTGTGGGAAATCCCCATCTATACTTAATATCATTGTTTTCTAAGGATTGCTGTATGGGATGCAAATGTACGTCTTTTAGATCTGGTATAGAAAGATAGATCTGGAAAAATGTGTATTTTTTTATATGGGTCTGCTAATGAGACTTCTTTTATAGCTTTTACAATGTTATCTCTTAATCATGAGATTATGCAATGACTTAATACATCTCTTGGTGGATCTTCTGTTGATGTTGGGAATTTTCCCATCCTATGACATGTATCCTAGATTAGGGAATGATCTTCTTGAGTAGTGATTAATTTAGAAAATAAATCTTTTAAGAAAGGTTCCTGTTGTGGAAATGAGATATTGACATATATACATATATCTTTTTAGTTAGTAAAATGTGTATTTACCCATCACACTGAAATCAGTATATAAACTATTCACGCATATTTAGACAAAATGGCTGCTAGAAGCTTCTAACCCCTATAACCTCGACTAACTACCTCATGTAACAAGATGGCACTGGGATCTGGAGGAGACCCTCATGGTCTCAGTGACTTCACCTCTAGTAGGCAGAGCATTAAGGCAACTACTTAACACCTAACCAATTATTGATGTATTATTTCATGTTATCTCTGACAATGCTTATGATGTAATTTTGCTTTAAAAGGGACCTGCGGTCCCCTTTTGAATAAACATTCCTCAAGTTATTCAACAACCTGAAACTTGTGTCTGGTGTGAATTACTTCGGGGAGCATGCACGCATTGTTTCTTAATTTGGTCAGGGGCAGATACACAATATTAATCAATCGATTGAGTTGATTTCCATTTCAATTGGCGCCCAACGTGGGGCACCGGATTTGCCGGCTCGGAGGGCCGGAAACCAACGGACCGGAGCGGACCTCCGGAAAGTGGGACACCCGGAGCCTGATCACCTCCACCATACAGCCGTTGACTGCATACTCCTGTTTTGTGTCGGTCTGTCTCCGCGTCCTTTCAGCATCCAGAAGGCTACTAGACAGGTAATATCTTATCCGGTACCTCTTTTTACAGAACCTGTTGATTGTCTATCTGCCTCCTGAGTGTTTATATGAGTGTGAGTGACGGCCGGTGTATGTGTTTCTTTTAAAAATCCTAGCTTGACTGCCTAGCGGGAAGGGAACGCGACAGCCGGTAAAGGGCTGGGGACCACCAGTGTAAAGGGTTGGGGATTTGTGACAGCGCTGGGGACCACCCGTGAGATCGGGTTGGGGAATTTTTTTGACAGCCTGGTTTAAGGGGCTGGGAATGTTATTTGATTTGTATTGCATTGTTTGATTATGTACATGGCCATATTGCTCTCTGTTATTTTGTGGATTTTGTTTAATTGTTGTTACAGTGTGGGTACCCTTGGTGTTTGTGTGTGTGTAGTGTGGTTTGTTCTTGACTCCGGAGTGTACACCCATTTCTACGTCTTTGATTTTTGCAAATGTCTAGTGCTTAGTGTTGCCACTTTAATTTTCTCCCTTATTCTGTATCTGTCCTGTCTCTGCTTCCCAGAGCTGTGTTAGTCACCCACGCTCGCCCCCTCTGGTCTGTGGTCACCACCCCCGGGTGCACAGACCATCGTGACTAGTCTACGTTTTTGGGAAGACGCACGGGTCCCCCGTGGCAGTCGAGCACTGTAGACTTTACTACTTTTTCTTCCCTCTCACCCGTTCCCCTTTACTTGGTAGACCTCGCTTAGTCAAAATGGGGCAGGAACACGCTAGACCAGCTAAGGGGCTTCTAGCTTGTAATATTGTAAAGGAAAGGGCGGGGGAGGATACAGTGTTAAAGATCAAGAAAATTTCTAAAGTATGTGGTTTCCAGTTGCCACCTGGAGGTAGATTGCAACCTCAGTTTTGGAGGAAGTTGCTTGTGGACAAGGAAGGGTTGTTATCTGATAATGGGCTAACCAAAGCAGTAGAGGCTTGGTATCGGGTTGCTTGAGGACTTAACCGGGAGGGTTGGACAGAGGAAGAGCTTGAGTTTGAGGGACAAACGCTCTATGTGTATCATCGAAATTATTGTAATACTAATGTTTCCCCTGACCATCCCCGGCCACCGCCCTATGATGGTGCCCAGACCATGCTGAACAGTACCCGCCCATCTTCCCCAGTTAATGCACAGACGCCCTACGTCCGATCACTACTCCGCCCCGCTGCCCCAATTCCCGTCATTTCCGACACTCCCCTTGACCCGGCTCCTACAGTAACCCCTTCCGTTTCCTTTCCTAATCCCATCATTAATACTTACGGTTCCTTTACTAGTCTAGTGTCTTCCCTTCTCACAGCCCTCTCCGCTGCCCTCGAGTCTCCTCCTCCTCCTCCTCCTCCTCCTCCTCCACTTCCTGAAGCCCCTCCCGTGGTGGACCCCTCCTCTCTTCCAGCTTCTCTCCGCACTGAGTTGTCTCCCCTCCTCTCCGCCCTTTCCGCGTTGATCCAGTCACCCGCCCAGTCCCACGTCATCCCCTCTGGCCCGACCCCCACACCAACCCAAAGTGCTCCGGATCCAAGCCCAGCCTTCCCCCTCATGGTGGTTGGTTCTGAAGAACCAGCTACGTCAGCCAAACCCCACCCTACAATGTCACAGCTGGGCAGTTCCCATAACACGTCACTTTCTCCCCGGACTCCCCATCACCCCGGCTGTCCCCGGTCCGATTTCCCTGGGCGCTGCCTCTCACCAGGGCGATCGTGTCGCTCCATGCGACAATGGCATTGATGATAATGGTACAGAAAAAAGAAAGGAAGGCAGCGCCACTATAAACCACATAAATTAAAAGAGCACAGAATAGGCAGACTAGAATGCAATATATATGATGGATAATAAGCAAATAGAAGTCCAGAATAAATAGTCTGACTGGTAGATGGATCAAACAACGAGGTATTTCTTTGTAGAGGTGAATACAGTCTTTTGTAGTGGGGGATTCTTCAGAGTGGTGTAGATGCGTCTTTGTACATCATATGAAATGAGAAAATAACAACTGATGGTATAGTATGTCCCGAAAGGGGTAGAAGCAATAAAAGAGTATATGGTCCTACTCACGTTTTCAAGAGCTATGGACTTAGCTCTAGTGTTGATAACGTACAGTGGTATAATCCCCACTTATGGGATACATGAGGTCTTAGTATTCTTTCTTGATTAGGGAACCATATGTGGAAATAAAAGCGGGAACAACAATGGTGCTCAAAGTATAAAATGCCAGAGGTGAGAAGATAAAAAACCAAGTGGTTACTCACATTTAGTTGAACAGACTAACTGGTTAATGAATACAGCTTGAGTGGTATAATCCCCACCTAGGATTCTTGGGAGTAATATCCTCACTGGAAAGGAAAAACACAAAAACACTTCTGGTGCCGGATAAAAGGATGGTAGTAGTAAAAAAGTAAAATAATAATAGTAATAAAAAGTAAGATGGCTAACTCACAGTAAGAAAGTGGCCAAAATACCTTTATTTAAAACAATATAGTTTAAAAAACCACAACGCGTTTTGCCCTTAGGCTTTATCTAGTGGAGATCAGAAAGTACATCCTGTTACATACAGGTTTATATAGGCAGTGAACATATTAGAAAATGGCGCCAAAACGATGTCATAATTTTTTTTTTTTAAAGTGCTAAATTTTATATGTGTAAGTGAGTACATACCTATATGTGAAACATGTGATAGTTTAAAATTAAAAACGAGGTTTTATACTCACAATACCTTACAAATTATATTTAGATACAACAGTCACATGATCAGTGGCCCTTTTTTTTTTTAAAGTGCTAAACTTTATATGTATCAGTGAATACATACCTATATTGGAAACATGTGATAGTCTAAAATTTAAATTAAAAACAAGGTTTTATACTCACAATACCTTGCATATTATTTAAATAGAACAGTCATGTATATAAGTCACATTATATAAATATGTACTTCATGCACAAAATAATTATAGAAGATAATAAAATATAAGAAATATATTATAAAAAATTAATTATAAAAAATTTATAAAAAATTAAACAGGTCGAACTCTACATTAAGACCTTCGGGGGTAAGTGTTTTTAAAAGGAACACCCAGTGCATTTCTTTTTGTCCCAATAATTTTTTGAGGTCACCTCCCCTCCAGGGTAATTTACATCTTTGGATCCCAGTACATTTTAAAAATTTAGGGTCTTTGTTGTGTTGAATAAAATGCTTTGAAACAGAGTGATTAAGGTAGCCTTTGAAAATATTTCTACAATGTTCTGCTAACCTTATTTTTAAGCATCGTGTGGTCATACCCACATACTGGAGGCCACATGGGCACTCCAATAGGTATACAACATTCTTAGTAGTGCAACATATTAAATCTTTGATAGGGTATGTAATACCTGTTTTGTTTGAGGTGAATTGTGTTGTCTTTGATGTGCTGTTTTGGTCAGTGGATCTGCAGACAATGCATCTGTTGCATTTGAAAAAACCTTTAGAATTTGATAAAAATGATGGATTGCTTGTATTGGCTTTTTTTGTATAATTTTTAGTAAGCATTGTCTTTGGGGTTTATCCGGGATGAGTGTCTTTAAAATTTCATCTTGTTTTAAAATGTGCCAGTGTTTTTGAATAGTTTTTTTCACAATTTTATTCTTATTGTCAAAGTTAAAGATGATCGGCATGGATGGTGGGTCTTTATTTTTATTCGTATTATATTCTAAAAGCTCGAGTCTTTCTTTTTGTTTCACTGCTTTGAGGGATTCTTCTAGCTTTTCTTTTGGGTAATTTTTACTGATAAATTGAGCTTCTAGTGTTCTAGCTTGTTCGTCGAAATCTGTATTAAGGGAACAGTTCCTGCGAAGACGTAGGAACTGACCTTTAGGGACCCCATCTAACCATGGTTGGTAGTGGCAGCTTGATCTGTCAATGACTGTGTTGGTGCACACTTTTTTTTAAAAAAGTTCCAGTGTTAATATTCCCATCCTGGATAAAAATTTGGAATATCTAAAAAAATTTATCAAATATTTGCTGTGTTCTGATGTTAAAATGATGCCACTATTGTTGTTGTTTAGATGGTTTAAAAAAAGTTTAAGTGAGGTTTCAGGACCTTTCCAGATAAAAAACAAGTCGTCTATTTATCTAAAATAGGATACTAGGTTTGCTTTCCAGGGGTGATCTCCCCAGATTGCTTTAGACTCCCAATTGTCCATAAAAAGATTGGCATAACTTGGTGCAAACCTAGTACCCATAGCTGTGCCTTGTCTTAGAATGTAAAAAAGTGTCTAAAAAACAAAAATAGTTATTTCTTAAAATAATTTTTACCCCTTCTAAGATAAAATTAATTTGTTTTTCTGGAATTTTATTATCCGTTTTGAATCTATTTAAAACTGCTTCACACCCTAATTCGTGAGGGATTATGGTGTACAAAGACTGGACATCACAAGTGACTAGAATAAAATCTGGATGCCAGGTAAAATTTTCTAAAAAACGTAAGAGAGACATGAAATCTTTTAAGTATGACCTCATAAGTCTGACTGATGGTTGTAATAAAATGTCAATATACTCTGATAAGTTTGATAAAACAGAATTGATCCCGGAGACAATACTCTAAAAAAATATATAGAAGAACAAATAACCCCCAGAGGCCTTAGATTTTTCAAACTCCCAACCTCTGACCAAGATGACTATGAGTTCATGCAAGAGTGGAACAACAAGCTCGAGTCATGCACTTTAGGTCTTATGGAAACTTTAATTCTAAAAAAGAGTAAAAAATTATCATTATTAGACACTGAAATAAAAAAACTTCAGGACAAACTTTTACCATTCACAGAGACACAAGTATTCAAACAAAATTCTATTATCATTCAAAACAAAATAGAAAAAGTAGAGATGGACACTAAACACATTAAAGTAAAAAAATAGATCCGAGATAAACATGACTACACAAAGAACCAAGTAAGGACTTACCACCTCAACAATAAGTCCAAATACACATCTCAGACCTTCAATCACCCCTCCACCATCCCTAACCAACAAGATCCCAGAAGACCTATTGTCTCCCACACTCGCCATCACTCCTATTATTCAGATTATCTTCCTCATGCGCCTACACATTACCCCAGCAGACCCCACCCATGCTACATCCATCACAGGCAACCTCCTCACGTCCCCTACCACAAAAGGCACCACAACTACCACCAACCACCACCACAGAAGTATCACAGCTCTTCCCACCACATCTCACCCCCAACCATTTCACCCTCCTATTCCAACTATCCTAAACCCAGGCCCACCAAACCTGTCCCACTCATGACTATCCCACAAAGACCTGATCTCACACCCAGACCTCAAAGATTCAGACATACATTCAAACACACCCATCCCAGCACACCCCCTCACCTACCCTCCACACACCATCCTAACAGATACCAAGTGTTATCTACAGATTTGGACACAGACACCGAGGATCATTTTTTAGAACAAGGCCCAAATCCACTTACTGCCACACCTTACCTAGCCAGAACAAAAAAGAGAAATCTAAGCCTAGAGGAAGGAGAAGTGGCAGAAGATTTCAAAAGAGAAAGACTAGAGAGACACTAAGTAATACAGACAACCCTCATGGAATTTTTAACCTTTCCCAAAAATTTTTAACTACTACCCAAATATCGGTTTTAACTAAGGGCCTCAAATTTGCACCTACCAATCCCTATCAACCATTCCAAGCCTTTTTAGATTTAAATAAGTTTGTTAGGAAAGCTACACTAAAAAGAATTTTTAGCAGCAGAATTGAGAATCAATCTATTAACCAGGGACAGACCAACTATTCCCCCACACCTCCATGTATTAATGGTGAGATACCAGTGAAAAACACCACCCTTAAGAATAACTCTAATTTTTACCCATCAAGTTTCAAATCTGTCCCGATAGAAGTTTTTGAGAATTTGGTAAAGCAAGACTTAGAAAAAATTAATACCTCCAAAAAAACCAACCACAAATATCATAAATATAACCAATATAACTTAACCTTTCAAGAAAAAAAAGCTCTCACAGATCTTAATAAAGATGACACAATAGTCATCAAACCAGCCGATAAAGGGGGCGGCCTAGTTATACTCTCACAAGAAATGTACATCAAAGAAGCATTTAGACAGCTTAACGACCCCAAAGTATATGACAAGTTACTATCAGACCCAACCCATACCATCCAAAACTCCCTTATATCATTTTTAACCAAAGGCTTAAATTCCAATATCCTCAACAAAAAAGAATTTGCCTATTTAAATATACCTCATCCAAAAATTCCAGTTATATACTTTTTACCAAAAATACACAAGAATTAGTCCAATCCACCAGGTAGACCTATTGTCTCCGGGATCAATTCTGTTTTATCAAATTTATCAGAGTATATTGACATTTTATTACAACCATCAGTCAGACTTATGAGGTCATACTTAAAAGATTCCATGTCTCTCTTACGTTTTTTAGAAAATTTTACCTGGCATCCAGATTTTATTCTAGTCACTTGTGATGTCCAGTCTTTGTACACCATAATCCCTCATGAATTAGGGTGTGAAGCAGTTTTAAATAGATTAAAAACGGATAATAAAATTCCAGAAAAACAAATTAATTTTATCTTAGAAGGGATAAAAATTATTTTAAGAAATAACTATTTTTGGTTTTTAGACACTTTTTACATTCAAAGACAAGGCACAGCTATGGGTACTAGGTTTGCACCAAGTTATGCCAATCTTTTTATGGACAATTGGGAGTCTAAAGCAATCTGGGGAGATCACCCCTGGAAAGCAAACCTAGTATCCTATTTTAGATACATAGACGACTTGTTTTTTATCTGGAAAGGTCCTGAAACCTCACTTAAACTTTTTTTAAACCATCTAAACAACAACAATAGTGGCATCATTTTAACATCAGAACACAGCAAAGATTTGATAAATTTTTTAGACATCCAAATTTTTATCCAGGATGGGAATATTAACACTGGAAATTTAAAAAAAAAAGTGTGCACCAACACAGTCATTGACAGATCAAGCTGCCACTACCAACCATGGTTAGATGGGGTCCCTAAAGGTCAGTTCCTACGTCTTCGCAGGAACTGTTCCCTTAATACAGATTTCGACGAACAAGCTAGAACACTAGAAGCTCAATTTATCAGTAAAAATTACCCAAAAGAAAAGCTAGAAGAATCCCTCAAAGCAGTGAAACAAAAAGAAAGACTCGAGCTCTTAGAATATAATACGAATAAAAATAAAGACCCACCATCCATGCCGATCATCTTTAACTTTGACAATAAGAATACAATTGTGAAAAAAACTATTCAAAAACACTGGCACATTTTAAAACAAGATGACATTTTAAAGACACTCATCCTGGATAAACCCCATATCATTTTTAGAGGGGCCCCAAACCTAAAGACAATGCTTACTAAAAATTATACAAAAAAAGCCAATACAAGCAATCCATCATTTTTATCAAATTCTAAAGGTTTTTTCAAATGCAACAGAGGTATTGTCTGCAGATCCACTGACCAAAACAGCACAAAGACAACACAATTCACCTCAAACAAAACAGGTATTACATACCCTATCAAAGATTTAATATGTTGCACTACTAAGAATGTTGTATACCTATTGGAGTGCCCATGTGGCCTCCAGTATGTGGGTATGACCACACGATGCTTAAAAATAAGGTTAGCAGAACATTGTAGAAATATTTTCAAAGGCTACCTTAATCACTCTGTTTCACAGCATTTTATTCAACACAACAAAGACCCTAAATTTTTAAAATGTACTGGGATCCAAAGATGTAAATTACCCTGGAGGGGAGGTGACCTCAAAAAATTACTGGGACAAAAAGAAATGCACTGGGTGTTCCTTTTAAAAACCCTTACCCCCGAAGGTCTTAATGTAGAGTTCGACCTGTTTAATTTTTTATAAATTTTTTATAATTAATTTTTTTATAATATATTTCTTATATTTTATTATCTTCTATAATTATTTTGTGCATGAAGTACATATTTATATAATGTGACTTATATACATGACTGTTCTATTTAAATAATATGCAAGGTATTGTGAGTATAAAAGTAGAAAACGGATCAGCGCTGCGTAATGTGGTCAAATAGGAAGCA
Organism: Pelobates cultripes; assembly: GCA_933207985.1. Taxonomy (NCBI): domain Eukaryota; kingdom Metazoa; phylum Chordata; class Amphibia; order Anura; family Pelobatidae; genus Pelobates; species Pelobates cultripes. The sequence goes on from OW240914.1 coordinate 252,322,648, forward strand.
GCAACCTATAAATATGAGGTTCCCTCTAGAGTCCTCAAGGGAGAAATGGCAAAAACAAGAATAATAGGTTGCGCTACAAAAAAAGCAAATAGACGGGGATTAGTATATAAAAACACTTTAAAACATAAATAAAGAGAAATATATAAAAATAGTAGTCCAAATATTTGGTATTGGTGTTGTAAGTTCAAATGAATAAATAGTAGTTGTAGTACTTAGTATATTTCTCTTACAAGTTCCAGTAAGTATATAATAGTAGTGTGTCCAATAAGGAACTGGATCTTCTAATCTTTAGAGGAGTCTTGGCTCGACGGTAGACATGGAAAAAAGAGAGACAACAGAAACGATCCAATAGTGTAGACTGTCTGTTAATAGGAAGAATAATAGGTAGGTAATACACTCACCTATATCAGAGCATAAACTCGCTCTAGTATGTTGAGCATTCAGTGGCGTTTGTCCCCCCACTGGTAGGATATAGGTGAAGATGATCCCTCGGTTTTAGAAAGGAGATAAAAGCAAAATATAGTGCTCACTGGATATGAGTAAAATAAAATAAAAGTAAGGAATAAAAATACTCACATTCGGATGAGCAGGGTAAACTGCTCAATATAATCGCATAGGTGGTACAATCCCCACCTAGGATCCTTGGTCTTGTGTAGGCTCCAAGATAGTATATGACCAGGTAACAGGAAATTGATAAAAGTGAAATAAAAAAGGTATATGGCAAAATTATTATAAAAAAGCCACTATTCCTTTATTTGTACGGTATAAAATATAGCTGAAGAAGGCTGCAAGGCCTCTAAATCGAAACTTCAATGGTGCCGGCCCTCAGTGGTCTTCTTGGGACATTCTTTCCCATGGCACCCGTCACCTTACAAGGGACAGGATCTTAGCCATTCTGACTTTACCTATTCCTTCTATACACCAATCCCTCCATGCCTTTTTAGGCCTTATCACATATTGCAGATCCTGGATTCCAGAAGCCTCACAACTGATGCAACCTCTATATGATGTCCTGAAAAGCGATCCCTTCTCACTCTCACCGCATGCCATTGACTGTTTTACTACTTTGAAGAAAGCCATTGCATCTGCACCTGCCCTGGGCTTGCCAAACTACCAGTTGCCTTCTAAGTTGTTTATGTCTGAAAAACTGGGCCATGCTACTGGAGTTCTTACTCAACAACATGGCTCTAGACAAAGACCAATTGGCTATTTTTCCTGCATGCTTGATCCTGTTGCCAGAGGCAGCCCCTCCTGCCTCAGAGCCGTGTTTGCTGCTAGTGCTCTCCTGGACAAGACTAATGCCTTCGTTCTTGGGCATTCCCTGACTGTCTTGGCTCCACATGATATTTCTGCAATTCTTCAACAAACCCAACCACGGCATCTTTCCTCTCAACGTCACCTGCGGTTGCAAACTTCTTTATTACTACCAGACAATGTTACTCTTCAACGATGCTACTCACTGAATCCGGCCACTCTTCTGCCACTTCCCAAGGGGGGAGTGGCACAACACTGGTACAGTCTGGACATCAATCCAGATGCCCGAATGGAATTCCAGCTACCCACCCTTACAATTCCTCATGATTGCCAATCAGAGAACTTGTTACATTGCACCCTATGGTTCAAAGACAACCCAGGCCCTGATGTGGATTATGAAGAAGAACTATTCCAACTGGTTGAAATTCACATCACACTGACAGACCTGTTGTGGGACTCCAGAGGCCACATGATCCTGTTGGTGCACCTTCCAGCAGGGGTATCTCACCTCTACCGCCATTGGGAAACGGCTGTCCCACACATATCCCTCACCAAGTTCCCTGATATCTTATGGAAAGATCTAGGCCCAATGGCCAAATCTTGGAGTGCAATGACCCAAGAACAACTTGAATCATCGGGAATCACTAAAAGAATCATCAACTGTAGCACAACAGGATATCCTCGACACCACACAGAGATCTGTGAAGACCTCCCACCTATGGAACAAGATCCAGAGGCCCCTCATGATTGCTTCGAACAAATGAAGATGGAGATTACCCATTTACCAACCGTACATGAAACTGCCCTACCCAATCCAGACCAGACATTGTTTGTGGATGGCTCTAGATTTGCTGATGAACAAGGGCAATATCACGCTGGATATGCAGTTACCACAGAATGTCAAGTACTACAAGCAGCTGCACTTCCATTAACCAAATCAGCACAGGAAGCCGAGCTAATAGCCCTCACAGTGGCCTGCAAACTATCTGATGGCCTATGTGTTAATATTTATACAGACTCGAGATATGCCTTGGGGATAGCACATGATTTCAGCCTAATTTGGAAAACCAGAGGATTCCTCACAGCTACCGTTACTCCAGTGAAACATGGCCTAGCCATTGAAGAACTAATGGATGCCTTAGTACTTAAAGTGAAAGCCCACGGAAGACTGAACTCAGAAGAAGCACGAGGCAATCATTTGGCTGATCAAACTGCCAAGGATGTAGCACGACAAGGGTGGGAAGTGGACAGAAGAGTGGCCATTGAAACAACACCTGTTTATACTATGCAAACACTGCCTACGGACCTCAGACTTCTGAAGGAACAACAAGCTGCTGCAACCCCCCAGGAAGTTGGAAGAGCAGGGGGGCCATTCTCCAGGATGATGTTTATACCATCAATCTTAAGTTCTGCTTACCCAAGAATATGTATCCAGCTGTTGTCCAATGGGCTCATGGACCAGCCCACCTGTCAAAACACCTGATGAACTCCCTGATTGATAAATACTTCGAAGCACCGGGCATTACTACCTTGACGCAGAACTATTGTAAATCCTGTGCAATTTGTGCTAAATGCAACCCTGGGAGAATTGTTAAAACTGCACCCAACCATTTGGCCAAACCACAATATCCTTTCCAGAGGATACAGATTGACCATATTCAGATGCTAAAGAGTGGGTGCTACGAATATGCATTAGTCATTGTGGACATGTTCTCAGGATGGCCAGAAGCTTTCCCAGTGGCCAACCTCACCGCTAGAACAACAGCTAAACATCTTCTAACGGAAATTGTTTGCCGGTATGGTGTTCCAGAAGTAATTGAAAGTGACCAAGGAACTTCCTTCACTGCCTCATTAACACGAGAAGTCTGGGCAGCACTGGGGGTGACCCTTGCCTTCCACACACCATATCACCCACAGAGTAGTGGTAAGGTAGAACGCATGAATGGCACATTGAAAGCCAGAATGCTTAAGATGTCCCAAGAAACTAACATGCCCTGGCCCGAGAGTCTTCCATTAGCATTATTTAGTGTAAGGTACACCCCTAGGGGGAAATGCAACTTGTCTCCCTATGGGATTCTGTTTGGCACTGCAACAAGGTTAGGTTGTTATTTTCCTCAGCAGCTTCAGATTCAGTCAGATGCTATGGTAGATTATGTAATTGCTCTCTCTCGTGCCTTGACCAAAATCCATGCCCAAGTGTTTTCTTCTATTCCAGATCCTGAGTCCAATACAGGTACACACAAGTTGCTTCCTGGTGATTGGGTTATGGTCAAGAAATTTCTCAGAAAACACACCCTTGAGCCAAGATTTGATGGTCCTTACCAAGTGCTCCTAATTACAGCTACCTCTGTCAAGTTGGCCTGGAAGAGTTCCTGGATACACGCCTCACACTGCAAGAAAGTGCCTGCTCCAGAAGAAGTTGTCCCTGCTGAGCTATGAATCTACTGTGTCTCTTGTGTTTTCTCATGCTGCTAGACTTTGCATAGGCCCAGCAGGTGGCCATAACTAAAGATAACCATGTTTACACTTTTTGGTACAATTCATCAAGCACAGATGTAGCTACGTTTACCTTTGATTACTGTGATATTGTTACTTGCACCTTTCCACAAACACAATATGCAGCTATATACAAAGACATACCCAGTAAGAAAGACCCATACATTTGTGTGACTGGAGGGTCCTGGGGCCATCATTGTAGTTCATGGAAGGCAACTGGGTGGAACACGGGCAGACCATGGGGATATAAACCACAGAGTGCCCTCGATAGACTTGACAGGGATGGGAAACCCCTACTTTCTAGAATGACCTTAACCAAACCTATTGGGTCAACCCCCATCAAACTCACTCTAAACATAGAACATCCCAGTCCTGGGGATGCAGGGGAGTATGTAATGGGCATGTACTGGAAGGGGGGTGGCTCATATAACAAGCTGGGGACATTTCATTTGCAAGACATGCTCAACTCACCTGACTGGGTAGGCACCACGCACATCCACTCAAACCTCACATTAAAACTTTACATGACATGGTTGCTATTGCTAACCCCACTTTGGAAGACACCATGGCAGTAGAAACTGGGTTTTCAGATACTAACTTATGGCTGGAATGGATGAGGTATAACGCTAACTCACATAATAAGACTAACTGTTATGTATGTGGGGGAGCTAGGCCCCACCTGGGCACGGTGCCTTTAAATCTACCTCCCGATGTTGAATCATGCATCCTGAGTCTTTATGCACAATTTACTACTAATTCTTCAATGTGTGAATCATGGAAAAAGGTTTATCCAATGATCCAAGGGCATGTTAAGCCACCTGACGGAGTCACTGTATACCCAGGTAACTACACTTGTTATTCAATACCTAAGAACACAGGTACATACATGGGCAAATTCCCATCTGGTTACTGCTCCACCTATCACAACCCACCTACTAAATTATTAATGAATCATGTAAAGACAGTTGGGGACATATATTGGCTGTGTGGTGACAAGCAACTGAGATCACAGCTAGTGGGATTATGGTGGGGAGAATGTACACTAACAAAAGCCATAATGCCTATCCATATTATCCCAGATGGCTACCACGATGAGTTAGACCACACACACCCAAGCCCCAGAGTTAAAAGGGAGGCCCCAATCCGTGGTAGTTTTGACCCACATGTTTACATTGATGCCATAGGTGTGCCAAGGGGGGTACCTAATGAGTTTAAGGCAAGAGATGAAGTGACAGCTGGGTTCGAATCTTTAATTCCAATGATCACAGCTAACAAGAATGTCAACTGGATTAACTATATCTATTACAATCAGCAGCGGTTTGTTAATTATACCAGGGATGCCCTACAGGGCCTAGCAGAACAGTTGCAAGTCTGTTCAAAATAGAATGGCTCTGGATATGATCTTAGCAGAAAAGGGGGGCGTTTGTAAGATTCTCCCCGATTCTCCCCGAAACCATGACATGTTGTACATTCATTCCAGATAATACTGGGCCCAATGGTAAAGTAACTATGGCCATAGAGAAATTGGATAGTCTCTCGGATGAACTGAAAAAGAATTCAGGGGTCATTGATACCTGGGACAGGTGGTTTGGATGGATGAATGGTTGGCAGAGAACTCTATTCCAGGTTGGGACAGCAGTTCTCATAGTGATCATCATCTTCTTGTTCTTAATCTGTTGTGTGCTTCCTTGTATACAAAAGTACTTACAGAAGGCAGTAGGGAAGACTATAGATGACGTAACCCCTACTTTCCTACACCAGGACATTACTGACCTAGAATATGACACACCACACACATCCTTCCAATCTCACCAATTCAAACAGACAACTGCATTTCTGTAAGGGATAGCGTAGGGAAAGCGTCTGTCTCTACAGGCAAGTCTCACGTGTGGAGATGTGGTGGACTAGCCGCCGCGGGTTACCCACGGAGTGAAGAGTTTGATGCTAGTTAAGACAGATGAGATGCAGGCAGCTAGGGATGCACTAGGGACAGTTGCAGTTGTTATGGTAAATAGCCATTTTAAGGGGGGACTGTTGTGGAATATATTGACATATATACATATATCTTTTTAATTAGTAAAATGTGTATTTAACCATTACACTGAAATCAGTATATAAGATATTCACGCATATTTAGACAAAATGGCTGCTAGAAGCTTCTAACCCCTCCCTCCCTATAACCTCGACTAACTACCTCGTGTAACAAGATGGCGCTGGGATCTGGGGGAGACCCTCATGTTCTCAGTGACATCACCTCTAGTAGGCAGAGCATTAAGGCAACTACTTAACACCTAACCAATTATTGATGTATTATTTCATGTTATCTCTGACAATGCTTATGATGTAATTTTGCTTTAAAAGGGACCTGCCGTCCCCTCTGAATAAACATTCCTCAAGTTACAACCTGAAACTTGTGTCTGGTGTGAATTACTTCGGGGAGCGTGCACGCATTGTTTCTTAATTTGGTCAGGGGCAGATACACAAGATTAATCAATCGATTGAGTTGATTTCCATTTCAGTTTCAAATGTTCATTTGTGATGGATTCTTATTCTCAAATTGTTCCTTTTGGAACGATCTTCCAGGTCTGCAATTTTCTGTTTCATGGACTCGATTATTTTTTTTCCTGTTGGTAATTTGCATCTTTATAATTTGAAACTCCAGTTGTGTCACCTTTTCTTTTACTCTTGATCCTAAAGTTACTAAGTCTTTCTCAAGATCTAGTATGTTAAATGGTATTTCCTGTTTAATCTTCTGAAACTGTACATCAAGTGCAATAGGTAATTGATGTTGTAAAGCTGATTCTTTCTCTATAAAAACTGATTTTTTCCCATGTTATCTCCTCAATTTCAAGAGGATTTTTTTCTTCTGGGTCATTTTGTATTGATTTCTCCAGTTCTATATTAGTGGAATGTGGTGGAAAAAAAAGGATAATCGCTTTTCAGTCTTGGCGTCTTTTTTATCTTTTTTTGTGGGAAGTTTTTTTCATCCGTCCTTTTGAATGCCATTTTTATTTGTCTTTTTAAATCTCTGTTCCTCTTGTTTGTTGAACTGTTTGGTTAGTTCTTGGGGTATAAAATATGTTTCTTCCTTCCCCCTCTTTCTTCTCTGTCTCCCTTTCTTTCTTTCTCTTTCTATCTATCATTTCTTTCCCATTAGTTTCCCATTTTTTATTTTTTTTTCTCCCTTGCCCCTTCTTTGTAATTAATTCCTTCCTTTCTTTTTATGGCTAAGTAAGGTTTGGAAAATCCTCCCCAATTATCAAGCACCTTTTCAGCAGCTTTTACTACAAAAATCCTGAGGAAATAATTATTTAGATGTTATATTCAGTTAACATTGCAATTTGAATTAACACATTAACACATACACAGACACACTACTAAGAGAGCTACACACACAGTATGTTACACACACTACTACACACACATATACACACTGACACACTACTACCGAACACAATGCAACACAAAGACACAGCATACACAGGTACATAGAATACACAAAATTACACATACATTACTACAGACGCAAACACTTCACGCACACTACTAAACACACTGTATTTGTTGTTGTTATGTAAATATTCTTAAAGAAACACTCCAAGCACCATAACAACTACAACCTGCCCAGGCATCTGCACCATATTCGGTCTTCTCCTTCAGGAGAAGCCTGATGTCTGAACAGAAAAAAGCATGGATTATTCAGGACTGAGCTGAGTGATAGAACTGAACTGCCACTGTCAGTCTATGAGTTTAGTAGAGTTAATATTGTAAAGTGCTACGGAATATGCTGGCACTATATAAATACCAGTAATAATAATATTATTAATAATAACAATAACCAGAGTCTCCTGCAGGAGAGAAACAAGGCCTAGGAAATTTGTAAATATGTACTAAAAGGTTTGTCTACTTACAATGGGAATATGCCATTACACTCTTTGTAAATTGTAGCTTTTTATTTATGGACATGAAACTGGGCCACTCCACAATTTGAAGGTAGGTTTTATGATCTCAAACCATGCTGTTTATGTGAATTGGTCTCTTTAATTATAATTTGAGAAATCTAAATGATGATTTGTTTGGTTCTGTCAATCAAGGTGCAGGCTCTGTAGGACTGGATGTAAGCTCCCAAAGATTCCAGAATCAAAACTGCTGGTAGCATTATTGTCTGAAATCCTTTAAACACTTTGGCCATGTTGGAGCAATTATGATTGTGAACGAATATCTAACAAGGGGAACTGCAATTGATGAGTCAGTAATAGATGCCATGCCCTAATTAGATGCTATTTTGTATAAAATTGATGTAAATCACCTATAGGATTGCTTCTTTATAACTATTTGAAAGTTCCACAAGGTTGATGTATTTATGCTTTATAATTATTAATATTTATAAAAGCACCAACATTTTCTGCAGTACGTTACAACTATACAGTAGGGATATATAATAAGTAAAGAAAGCCATGCTCAAATGAGCTTACAGTCTAGGTCAAAGTATGTGTATGTACTTATAGATATATATACTTTTTCCACTGTGTACAGACAGCCCAGTATCAAAAGAGTCAACTTTTTAAATATGTGGCTTCTTACATGAGTTTTGTTCTAAAAAGAGGGGGGCTGAGACATCTTCCTTTTCATTTTTTCAACAAATGGTGCTTCCACTATATATAGAATAATTTTTTTTCATACTAACCGTAATATTCCTGGTTATAGGTCATGGCAGCACAACAATGGGTAGCTCCTCCTATGCCTTATTATTAATTAAAAAGGTTATATAAACCCGCTCCCACCCTTCCTCCCTCAGTCTTGTTTCTAGCAATGAAACTTGTGCTGCCATGGCCTATAACCAGTAAACAGAAATTAAGGTAAGTGTGAAAAACTCTCTGATTTTCTGGCCATATCCATGGCAGCACAACAATGGGTAAAACCCAAGCAATAACTAAGGGAGGGAAAGAAAACACAGACACTATATGAAATTCAATTCAAAGTGTATTGTTACAAAAACAAGTGTGCTTTCTGCCTTTAACAAATAAATTCAACAGTTAGAGGCAGAAAGCACACATTCCCACACTGATTCAAAAGTCCTGTTTAAACATCCAAATGATCATGTCTGATACATGTACAAATCAGCTCTGGAGAAACTTTAGTGGCTGTTGCCCAAGAGGAGGAGAGAGACCTGGTGGAATGGGCTTTAAGTCCCTCAGGCACTGGGACTCCTGAATATGTATACAAAAATTGGGGAGTATCTGCTAAACCAATAGAAAGCAAAACAACATAGCATATAACTGTGTGGATAAAGTGCCACAATATTGCAGTCCCAAATGGCCACTCACACTTTCAGTGAAGTAATAAAGCCTTGTATATAATTCCCTTCTAGGGGTTGAATCTTCTGGATGTATTCAGATCACCATGTATTGGCTGGAGAACATATACTCAAGAGAAGAAAATAAAATTGTAGTTCAAAATCGAGTGTGTAGTAAAAAGACAATTTATTAACTTACATTTAGGTTTAAAACAGTGGATGTAATGATTCAAAGTCAGCACTAGGCGTCCTATGCGTTTCGTCTATGTGAAGGACTTCCTCAGGGACTTAACAGGGTCAGGTAATAATCCAAAATTAATACAACCCTCCCTCCCCTCTCCAGTCCTTTTATACCCCCTATCACATCCTGTTCTGGCAATGGCTTCTGGTATCCAGTACTCTTTTTACAATTCTTGTTTAGTTTTTTCTTGGTTTTTCTGGTATTCTATTCTATGTCTGGTTTTCTTTATGCTGGGTTTTCTGGGTTCATTCCTGTATTCCGTTCCTGGAATTCCCAGTCTCCCGGATTCATTTAATGTTTGTTTTATGTTGCCACACCCGTTCCTTTTTCATGAATCCTTTTGTTTCAGTCTGGTTCCTGCAGACAGTTGCTCAAGTTCTCTGCATTTTCTTGCAGGTAAGTGCTGTATGTGCTTTATTATGGTTTATTTGGCAGACATTAGGAGGAGTAGGACCTGCCAAATATGGGGTACGTTGTGGCAGGCTTATGCAATGTATGATCATATAATGTAACCAAAATCCCCATAGTTTTCACATATAGTGCTTAATTATGTCTCCTCTTGTTTTGCCTATTATATCTTGTCTTGTTTTATTTTGTATTCCCAGTCCATGTACAGTCCTGTCCTGTCCTGCCCCTGTTCTGTTAATGTTTCCCTTATGTATTGTGTACAGGTTCTGGGTTTAGCTTCCTATCCATCTCTGGTTCTGGGTTCTACTAGTTCTGTCTTGTTTTCATGTTTGGTGTCTGTTCTAGTCTTGCCTTGTTTCTGTACTGGATACATTCCTGCTGCAGAGCCTCGCTATTCAGCTCCTGGGAGGTCTGCTTATTTCCATGCTCCTGGGATCCTCTGTAACTGCCTCAGGGTCTTGGTATGTGACCCTGCACCAGACCCTGCTAATCCACCTCCACACTGTGACTACTACATCAACATCAGGCATACTGGGCCCCGGTCGTCCGCCCGCCGCCCAGGCACCCCTCAATTTTCCATAAAAGTATTTAAATCCTTGCAGCTTTTCATCTGGGTGTGAAGACGTCATCACGCATAACATCCTTTGCGTTTAAATCCTTTCAGCTGTTTGTCCGGTTTCGTCCGGGTGTGATCTTTAAATCCTTGCAGATGTTCGTCTGGTTTCGTCCAGGTGCGATCTTTAAATCCTTGCAGCTGTGTGCCACTTACTTCCGGGTTTATGGACGTGAAAGCTTGACGTCATTGGATGTTATGCGTGATGACTTCATCGCACCCGGACAAAACCGGACTAACGTTTATGATCTTCTATCTCTTTAGGTATTAATGAAAGATTTCTGATTCCCCTCTGCTGCTCCAGCTGGGATTTAGACTTGTCTTTGTATGTATGAGAAAATTGGACTGAAAAATGCTCATTCTCCACTGGGCCTATCTTGTCAGTCCTATGGTGGAGGACATCGAACCTAGAAAACTCATTGCTTTCCTTTCTGAAGCCAACATCTCTTTTATTGCCAGTCTCCAAATTCTTTCTTCTTACCTTCGCTCTGGACGTTTCGAATAGAGCTCCTAAGAAGATCATAGTCTGAGTAGGAGAAAGATGACTCTCCTTGACGCCTATCTTCTATCCATGTTCTTGAAGGAACTGGAGACAGATCTGTCCATGCAAGGTTATCTTTGTTGTCTGCTACTATCAGGATATCCTCCAAGTAATGGTATATGAATCTACCCTGCTTCCCCAGGTCTGCGATCAGAACAACTAGGATCTTTGTAAATGTCCTTGGAGCTGTGCTTAGTCCAAAGAGGTGAGCTCTGAATTGGAATTGACCCTGCTCCACTGCAAAGTTGAGGCGCAGTGGCTCTCTGCCATGGCTCTCTTATCACAGGCCTCACATTGCGTCCTTCCGGGGACTTCCCTTTGGACAATCCTGATGCACTTTTCCCCGTGGTACTGCTATAACATTAGTATGCACTCTTTTATATGAAGACATTCCAAAAGACCAACAATATAAGGCAATAACGCATGGCTTACCTATATGTCTTAGAGTGTGACCTTTTATTATGCAAGGAGGAACCACAATCCCTGGAACAGGATCTTTCCTTGTCCATCTTGAGAAAAATAAAATAATTAAAATCTCATAATTTGAAATCCTGAAAGAAATAAAAAGGAGTAATATACCTTTAAAATTCAAGATCTTACCTTGAGCCGTATAAAAATTTTAAGAAAAAAATGAACTAAATAGCACAGCTGTCACCACCAGGATAACGAACATCTGGAACCAAAGAATGGTACCTGAAAACCTGAGTTTGATGCCTTTAAATGGAGTCTGACGTCATCCCTTACGTCATCACAATATTGTGGGCTTCATAACACATGTGCAAATCGTTAATTAGCAAATGTGCAAAAACTTAATGACGGGAACGTGCACAGATTCGCGGCAAAAGAACCGAACACGCACGCGCGAACAGACTAAACTACCGTATATACTCGGATCGAGTATAAGTCGACCCGAATATAAGTTGAGACCCCTAATTTTACCCCAAAAATCTGGGAAAACTTATTGACTCGAGTATAAGACTAGGGTGGTAAATTTCTAAATAAAATTAGATCCCAAAAAAATTATATTAATTGAATATTTATTTACAGTGTGTGTATATAATGAATGCAGTGTGTGTGTGTATGAATGCAGTGTGTGTGTAAGAGTGCAGTGTGTGTGTTTATGAGTGCAGTGTGTGTGTATGAATGCAGTGTGTGTGTATAAGTGCAGTGTGTGTGTGTATGAGTGCAGTGTGTGTGTGTGTGTATGAAGGCAGTGTGTGTGTGTGTGTGTGATGCAGAGTGTGTTTGTGTATGTGATGCAGAGCCTTGGTGGGGGGTGGGCATTTTTATTATTTTTAATTATTGTTTTTAATTATTATTATTTTAATTTTTTTTTATATTACTAATATTTTTATTTTATTTTGTATTATTTAAATTTTTATTTATATTTTTTCGTCCCCCCTCCCTGCTTGACACATGGCAGGAAGGGGGGACTCTCATTCCCTGGTGGTCCTGTGGATGGGCTGTGTATTAGGGTGGCTGGCAGCGAGCGGTAACTTACCTTTCCTGCAGCTCCTGTCAGCTCCCTTCTCCTCCGGTCCGGTCAGCTCCCCTGTCAGCTGCACTGCAAGTCTCTCGGTGTGACTGCCGCACGGAGCGTTGCCACTGTAACCCGTGGCAACGCTCTGCCCCCTCGGCTCTCGCGAGACTTACAGTGGAGCTGCATGAAAGGTAAGTTACAGCTCGCTGCCAGCCGCCCAACTGGACCACCGGGCTTGTAATGTAAGTTGCCATAATAGAAACATAGAAACATAGAATGTGACGGCAGATAAGAACCATTCGGCCCATCTAGTCTGCCCAATTTTCTAAAAACTTTCATTAGTCCCTAGCCTTATCTTATAGTTAGGATAGCCTTATGCCTATCCCATGCATGCTTAAACTCCTTTACTGTGTTAACCTCTACCACTTCAGCTGGAAGGCTATTCCATGCATCCACTACCCTCTCAGTAAAGTAATACTTCCTGATATTATTTTTTAAACCTTTGTCCCTCTAATTTAAGACTATGTCCTCTTGTTGTGGTAGCTTTTCTTCTTTTAAATATAGTCTCCTCCTTTACTGTGTTGATTCCCTTTATATATTTAAATGTTTCTATCATATCCCCCCTGTCTCGTCTTTCCTCCAAGCTATACATGTTAAGATCCTTAACCTTTCCTGGTAAGTTTTATCCCGCAATCCATGAACCAGTTTAGTAGCCCTTCTCTGAACCCTCTCTAAGGTATCAATATCCTTCTGAAGATACGGTCCCAGTACTGTGTACAATACTCCAAGTGAGGTCTCACCAGTGTTCTGTACAATGGCATGAGCACTTCCCTCTTTCTACTGCTAATGCCTCTCCCTATACAACCAAGTATTCTGCTAGCATTTCCTGCTGCACTATTACATTGTCTGCCTACCTTTAAGTCATCAGAAATAATCACCCCTAAATCCCTTTCCTCATATGTTGAGGTTAGAACTCTATCAAATATTCTGTACTCTGCCCTTGGGTTTTTACGTCCAAGATGCATTATCTTGTACTTATCCACATTAAATGTCAGTTGCCACAATTCTGACCATTTTTCTAGTTTACCTAAATCATTTGTAATTTGGCTTATCCCTCCTGGAACATCAACCCTGTTACATATCTTAGTATCATCAGCAAAAAGACATACCTTACCATCAAGACCTTCTGCAATATCACTAATAAAAATATTAAAGAGAATGGGTCCAAGTACAGATCCCTGAGGTACCCTACTGGTGACAAGTCCAAGCTTCGAATATATTCCATTAACTACAACCTTCTGTTGCCTGTCACTCAGCCACTGCCTTACCCATTCAACAATATTGGAATCCAAACTTAAAGATTGCAGTTTATTGATAAGCCTTCTATGTGCAACAGTGTCAAAAGCCTTACTGAAATCTAGGTAAGCAATGTCTACTGCACCATCCTGATCTATAATTTTAGTTACCCAATCAAAAAATCAATAAGATTAGTTTGGCATGATCTCCCTGAAGTAAACCCATGTTGTTTCTGATCTTGAAATCCATGTGTTTTAGATGTTCATCAATCCTATCCTTTAACATGGTTTCCATCACTTTCCCCACTACTGAAGCAAGGCTTACTGGCCTATAGTTGCCCGACTCCTCCCTATTACCTTTCTTGTAAATGGGCACAACATTCGCTAATTTCCAATCTTCTGGGACTACTCCTGCTAACAATGATTGGTTAAATAAATCTGTTAATGGTTTTGCTAGTACACCACTAAGCTCTTTTAATAGCTTTGGGTGTATTCCATCAGGTCCTATTGACTTATTTGTCTTTACTTTTGACAGTTGAAATAGAACCTCTTCCTCTGTAAACTCACGTGTAATAAATGACTCATTTATCCTTTTTCTCAACTAAGGTCCTTTTCCTTCATTTTCATCTGTAAATACAGAACAAAAATATTCATTGAGGCAGTCAGCTAGACCTTTATCCTCTTCTACATACCTTCCTTCTTTTGTTTTTAATCTAACTAATCCTTGTTTTACTTTTCTTTTCTCATTTATGTATCTAAAAATGTTTTATCCCCTTTTTTTACTGACTGTGCTATTTTCTCTTCTGTGTGTGATTTGGAAGCTCTTATAACTTGCTTAGCCTCTTTCTGCCTAATCTTATAGATCATTTTGTCTTCCTCACTCTGGGTTTTTTTATAATTCCTAAATGCTAACTTTTTGTTTTTAACTATTTTGGCCACATCTGCGGAGTACCACAGTGGTTTCTTGAATTTTTTGCTTTTACTGACAAGCCTAATGCAATTTTCTGTTGCCTTCAATAGTGCAACTTTTAAATAATCCCATTTCTCTTGGACTCCATTTAAATTGCTCCAGTCTGATAATGACTCCTCTACCCATATTCTAATTTTAGAAAAGTCTGTTTTTCTAAAGTCTAAAACTTTTGTTTTTGTGTGGTGTGACTCAGTCACTGTTCTTATATTAAACCACACTGACTGATGATCACTGGATCCTAAACTTTCACCTACAGTAACATCTGATACCAAATCTCCATTTGTTAACACTAAATCTAGTATGGCCTCTTTACGAGTTGGCTCCTCAACAACTTGTTTTAGAGACAATCCCAGTAGGGAGTTTAGAATATATGTGCTCCTGGCACAAGTAGCTAATTTTGTTTTCCAATTTACATCAGGGAGATTAAAGTCACCCATGATGATAACTTCCCCCTTCATTGTCATTTTAGCTATTTCCTCAACTAGTAGATTATCTAACTCTTCAATTTGTCCTGGGGGCCTATAAATCACACCTACACGAGTTACTGTGTGATTACTAAATTCTAACGTAGCCCAAACGGACTCTATGTTTGCCTCACTAACTTTTATTAGGCTAGATTTTATGCTATCCTTCACATACAAGGCCACCCCTCCCCCTTTCTTGCCTTCCCTATCTTTCCTATATAAAGAGTACCCTGGTATTGCTATGTCCCAGTTATTTTTCTCATTGTACCATGTCTCAGTAACAGCGACTAAATCTACACTATCAGTTGCCATTATTGCCACAAGTTCATGGATCTTATTCCCTAAACTGCGAGCATTTGTAGACATGACTCTAAGCTTATCATTTTTAACACACTTGCTACAGGCACCTTCTGTCCTTGTTTTGGGGGACAATTGGATTGATGTTTTATCACCCTTTTGCCCCCCCTCCTAGTTTAAATACATCCTTGCAAAACCTCTGAACTGCTCACTGAGAACATTTGTTCCTTTTTGAGAAAGATGCAAACCATCTTTTTTGTACAGTTTATTTCCATTCCAAACAGAGCTACCATGAGAAATAAAGCCAAATCCTTGCTCCTGACACCATTCACCAAGCCACAAATTAAAGTCCCTAATACGCATCCGCCTGTCGTTCTGAGTGTTATGCACAGGCAGAACTTCAGAGAATGACAGTGTGGAAGCAACCTGCTGTATATCATTGGCAAAAACACTAAAAACTTCCTTAACCTCTGAAACCTAATTGCAAGCCAAGTCATTTGTCCCTAGATGGACAAGTACATCCAATTCCCCTTCCTGCTTTGCTTGCTTAACAATATTACAGATACGCCTCCTGTCTCTGTGAGCAGTAGCTCCGGGAAGACACCTCACAAGACCACCATTGTCCATCTCCACACCTCTTATAATGGAATCACCCAACAACAACTGCTTTCTATTAGGCCTCACCATAGTCTCCAAGCTGGTCTCCACAACACCACTAGCCTCAGTTCCTCTCTCCACAACACCACTATCCTCAGTGACTCTCTCTACAACACCACTAGTCTTAGTGCCTCTCTCCACAACACCACTAGCCTCAGTGCCTCTCTCCACAACACCACTAGTCTTAGTGCCTCTCTCCACAACACCACTAGCCTCAGTGCCTCTCTCCACAACACCACTAGCCTCAGTGCCTCTCTCCACAACACCACTAGCCTCAGTGCCTCTCTCCACAACACCACTAGCCTCAGTGCCTCTCTCTACAACACCATATTTTCTTAAGTTTGTTACCTGGCACTTAAGAGTTCATATCTCTACAACTGCAGCTTGGCACTTCTATCTGAATCACAGATAACCAAGTTACTGAGGACTTGACAATTTTTGGCTGGGGGGGTGGCTGGGGGACAGATATTGCTTAAACTGGATAGGGTTTATTTAGGGGTAAGAGTGCCCATGAAGGCACAATAGGGAAAGTTATTTTCCTTCTTCTGTTTCCCTGTATTCCCCTTTTCCCCTATCCCTGGAGCTTTGGATACATGCTAGGAAAAGCTTACTATAACATATATTTTTCTTTCTATCCTTCTTTTAAACCCCCCTATGTTGTCATATTTTAATATAATCTGATATTATCAAGTACCATACTTGTCTCATTATTCAACAGCAGGAGATCAAACCATAGTCCTTGTGCAATATATACAAGTTACAAAAAGAAAGATTCACTAACAATCTTTGACATTGATACAATTGTATCAATCACGGCAAGTGTGTTCACTTGCCACTTTATATTTAACACTCTGTGAAATTTACCAGACAAAATTCATGAGACAAATCAGGATAACTGCTAAGGGTAATGTGATTTTATATCACTACCATCACAGGGAATGTGCCGAAGTATTTTAGGTACTATGCTATACTTTAGGGAAGTTTATACTAAGAACGGAATGTTTGTCTACTAAACAGCTATTTGTATATGTGTTACCCTGTATAACTATTATTACAGGCTCTGGTACCTATCTTATTATAGACACTGGTGGAACAGGCTTAGTGGTTTTTAACTATTGATGTTTTGTATTTTTTGTTAGTTTTGGTATTTTTCATTATTATTTTGTCTATAGTACGAGTTGTTCAGTGCCTGTAGTGTGCTCTTGATACAGTCCTATTTTGGACCTTTTATTTTTATTACTCATTAAAAGTTAAGTCTTATTATAGATATCTTTTTATCCATTCAGTATTCCATTCAATATAGTAGATGCAGCATCCTCCTCCTTTGCCTTTTTGTCTATTTATTGTCTACTACAGGGGTTACCCCACATTCTAGAGGTATGCACAGGCTTTAATTTATTTATTTATGTTTTCTCTTTTCTTACTTTTTCTGTACAAGTCTCATACTCCTTTACACATATCCTAATTTTAGAAAAGTCTGTTTTTCTAAAGTCTAAAACTTTTGTTTTTGTGTGTGTTATTAAACCACACTGACTGATGATCACTGGATCCTAAACTTTCACCTACAATAATATCTGATACCAAATATCAATTTGTTAAAACTAAATATAGCGTGGCCTCCTTACGAGGTGGCTCCTCAACAACTTGATTTAGAGACAATCACATAAAAATACACTGTGAGGAGGTGGTGGGGGGTTAAGTCTGTGTGTGTGAAGGTCAGTTTGTGTATGGGTCAGTCTGTGTGTGTATGGGTCAATATATGTATGTGTTGAGACAAAAACAAAAAATAAACAAAAATATATACAGTTAACGTGTGTGAATGTGAAGATGTTTCTTTCTTTAAAATTATTAAGTTCATGTTAGGAAAGGATTTAGCAATTTCTCAATTGGAGAAACATAATAAAGTTGTGGTTCCTTGGATATGATGAAATGTATTTCCATATAAATAGAGTTAGCTGGTCAAAAGGTTGTTCAGTCAAATAAAGAGAGACTGAGATGATTTGAAAGATTAATAAAACATAAATACAGTGGATTTCCTTTGAAGTATTTAATATTTCATGTAAAATATAATTATAAATACCAAGCAATATTGTTTTGTCCTTTCATATCACTATGCATCAATGCCTCACAGTTGTTTATTATGTTCTACCTCTGTTTGTCTTAATAAGTACACATTTAAAAAAGATATATATATATATATATATATATATATTCAATA
>OW240914.1:252340977-252435813 GCA_933207985.1 Pelobates cultripes
ATTACACTGAAATCAGTATATAAGATATTCACGCATATTTAGACAAAATGGCTGCTAGAAGCTTCTAACCCCTCCCTCCCTATAACCTCGACTAACTACCTCGTGTAACAAGATGGCGCTGGGATCTGGGGGAGACCCTCATGTTCTCAGTGACATCACCTCTAGTAGGCAGAGCATTAAGGCAACTACTTAACACCTAACCAATTATTGATGTATTATTTCATGTTATCTCTGACAATGCTTATGATGTAATTTTGCTTTAAAAGGGACCTGCCGTCCCCTCTGAATAAACATTCCTCAAGTTACAACCTGAAACTTGTGTCTGGTGTGAATTACTTCGGGGAGCGTGCACGCATTGTTTCTTAATTTGGTCAGGGGCAGATACACAAGATTAATCAATCGATTGAGTTGATTTCCATTTCAGTTTCAAATGTTCATTTGTGATGGATTCTTATTCTCAAATTGTTCCTTTTGGAACGATCTTCCAGGTCTGCAATTTTCTGTTTCATGGACTCGATTATTTTTTTTCCTGTTGGTAATTTGCATCTTTATAATTTGAAACTCCAGTTGTGTCACCTTTTCTTTTACTCTTGATCCTAAAGTTACTAAGTCTTTCTCAAGATCTAGTATGTTAAATGGTATTTCCTGTTTAATCTTCTGAAACTGTACATCAAGTGCAATAGGTAATTGATGTTGTAAAGCTGATTCTTTCTCTATAAAAACTGATTTTTTCCCATGTTATCTCCTCAATTTCAAGAGGATTTTTTTCTTCTGGGTCATTTTGTATTGATTTCTCCAGTTCTATATTAGTGGAATGTGGTGGAAAAAAAAAGGATAATCGCTTTTCAGTCTTGGCGTCTTTTTTATCTTTTTTTGTGGGAAGTTTTTTTCATCCGTCCTTTTGAATGCCATTTTTATTTGTCTTTTTAAATCTCTGTTCCTCTTGTTTGTTGAACTGTTTGGTTAGTTCTTGGGGTATAAAATATGTTTCTTCCTTCCCCCTCTTTCTTCTCTGTCTCCCTTTCTTTCTTTCTCTTTCTATCTATCATTTCTTTCCCATTAGTTTCCCATTTTTTATTTTTTTTTCTCCCTTGCCCCTTCTTTGTAATTAATTCCTTCCTTTCTTTTTATGGCTAAGTAAGGTTTGGAAAATCCTCCCCAATTATCAAGCACCTTTTCAGCAGCTTTTACTACAAAAATCCTGAGGAAATAATTATTTAGATGTTATATTCAGTTAACATTGCAATTTGAATTAACACATTAACACATACACAGACACACTACTAAGAGAGCTACACACACAGTATGTTACACACACTACTACACACACATATACACACTGACACACTACTACCGAACACAATGCAACACAAAGACACAGCATACACAGGTACATAGAATACACAAAATTACACATACATTACTACAGACGCAAACACTTCACGCACACTACTAAACACACTGTATTTGTTGTTGTTATGTAAATAT
Source organism: Pelobates cultripes (assembly GCA_933207985.1). Classification (NCBI taxonomy): domain Eukaryota; kingdom Metazoa; phylum Chordata; class Amphibia; order Anura; family Pelobatidae; genus Pelobates; species Pelobates cultripes. The sequence goes on from OW240914.1 coordinate 252,342,466, forward strand.
TCTTAAAGAAACACTCCAAGCACCATAACAACTACAACCTGCCCAGGCATCTGCACCATATTCGGTCTTCTCCTTCAGGAGAAGCCTGATGTCTGAACAGAAAAAAGCATGGATTATTCAGGACTGAGCTGAGTGATAGAACTGAACTGCCACTGTCAGTCTATGAGTTTAGTAGAGTTAATATTGTAAAGTGCTACGGAATATGCTGGCACTATATAAATACCAGTAATAATAATATTATTAATAATAACAATAACCAGAGTCTCCTGCAGGAGAGAAACAAGGCCTAGGAAATTTGTAAATATGTACTAAAAGGTTTGTCTACTTACAATGGGAATATGCCATTACACTCTTTGTAAATTGTAGCTTTTTATTTATGGACATGAAACTGGGCCACTCCACAATTTGAAGGTAGGTTTTATGATCTCAAACCATGCTGTTTATGTGAATTGGTCTCTTTAATTATAATTTGAGAAATCTAAATGATGATTTGTTTGGTTCTGTCAATCAAGGTGCAGGCTCTGTAGGACTGGATGTAAGCTCCCAAAGATTCCAGAATCAAAACTGCTGGTAGCATTATTGTCTGAAATCCTTTAAACACTTTGGCCATGTTGGAGCAATTATGATTGTGAACGAATATCTAACAAGGGGAACTGCAATTGATGAGTCAGTAATAGATGCCATGCCCTAATTAGATGCTATTTTGTATAAAATTGATGTAAATCACCTATAGGATTGCTTCTTTATAACTATTTGAAAGTTCCACAAGGTTGATGTATTTATGCTTTATAATTATTAATATTTATAAAAGCACCAACATTTTCTGCAGTACGTTACAACTATACAGTAGGGATATATAATAAGTAAAGAAAGCCATGCTCAAATGAGCTTACAGTCTAGGTCAAAGTATGTGTATGTACTTATAGATATATATACTTTTTCCACTGTGTACAGACAGCCCAGTATCAAAAGAGTCAACTTTTTAAATATGTGGCTTCTTACATGAGTTTTGTTCTAAAAAGAGGGGGGCTGAGACATCTTCCTTTTCATTTTTTCAACAAATGGTGCTTCCACTATATATAGAATAATTTTTTTTCATACTAACCGTAATATTCCTGGTTATAGGTCATGGCAGCACAACAATGGGTAGCTCCTCCTATGCCTTATTATTAATTAAAAAGGTTATATAAACCCGCTCCCACCCTTCCTCCCTCAGTCTTGTTTCTAGCAATGAAACTTGTGCTGCCATGGCCTATAACCAGTAAACAGAAATTAAGGTAAGTGTGAAAAACTCTCTGATTTTCTGGCCATATCCATGGCAGCACAACAATGGGTAAAACCCAAGCAATAACTAAGGGAGGGAAAGAAAACACAGACACTATATGAAATTCAATTCAAAGTGTATTGTTACAAAAACAAGTGTGCTTTCTGCCTTTAACAAATAAATTCAACAGTTAGAGGCAGAAAGCACACATTCCCACACTGATTCAAAAGTCCTGTTTAAACATCCAAATGATCATGTCTGATACATGTACAAATCAGCTCTGGAGAAACTTTAGTGGCTGTTGCCCAAGAGGAGGAGAGAGACCTGGTGGAATGGGCTTTAAGTCCCTCAGGCACTGGGACTCCTGAATATGTATACAAAAATTGGGGAGTATCTGCTAAACCAATAGAAAGCAAAACAACATAGCATATAACTGTGTGGATAAAGTGCCACAATATTGCAGTCCCAAATGGCCACTCACACTTTCAGTGAAGTAATAAAGCCTTGTATATAATTCCCTTCTAGGGGTTGAATCTTCTGGATGTATTCAGATCACCATGTATTGGCTGGAGAACATATACTCAAGAGAAGAAAATAAAATTGTAGTTCAAAATCGAGTGTGTAGTAAAAAGACAATTTATTAACTTTCATTTAGGTTTAAAACAGTGGATGTAATGATTCAAAGTCAGCACTAGGCGTCCTATGCGTTTCGTCTATGTGAAGGACTTCCTCAGGGACTTAACAGGGTCAGGTAATAATCCAAAATTAATACAACCCTCCCTCCCCTCTCCAGTCCTTTTATACCCCCTATCACATCCTGTTCTGGCAATGGCTTCTGGTATCCAGTACTCTTTTTACAATTCTTGTTTAGTTTTTTCTTGGTTTTTCTGGTATTCTATTCTATGTCTGGTTTTCTTTATGCTGGGTTTTCTGGGTTCATTCCTGTATTCCGTTCCTGGAATTCCCAGTCTCCCGGATTCATTTAATGTTTGTTTTATGTTGCCACACCCGTTCCTTTTTCATGAATCCTTTTGTTTCAGTCTGGTTCCTGCAGACAGTTGCTCAAGTTCTCTGCATTTTCTTGCAGGTAAGTGCTGTATGTGCTTTATTATGGTTTATTTGGCAGACATTAGGAGGAGTAGGACCTGCCAAATATGGGGTACGTTGTGGCAGGCTTATGCAATGTATGATCATATAATGTAACCAAAATCCCCATAGTTTTCACATATAGTGCTTAATTATGTCTCCTCTTGTTTTGCCTATTATATCTTGTCTTGTTTTATTTTGTATTCCCAGTCCATGTACAGTCCTGTCCTGTCCTGCCCCTGTTCTGTTAATGTTTCCCTTATGTATTGTGTACAGGTTCTGGGTTTAGCTTCCTATCCATCTCTGGTTCTGGGTTCTACTAGTTCTGTCTTGTTTTCATGTTTGGTGTCTGTTCTAGTCTTGCCTTGTTTCTGTACTGGATACATTCCTGCTGCAGAGCCTCGCTATTCAGCTCCTGGGAGGTCTGCTTATTTCCATGCTCCTGGGATCCTCTGTAACTGCCTCAGGGTCTTGGTATGTGACCCTGCACCAGACCCTGCTAATCCACCTCCACACTGTGACTACTACATCAACATCAGGCATACTGGGCCCCGGTCGTCCGCCCGCCGCCCAGGCACCCCTCAATTTTCCATAAAAGTATTTAAATCCTTGCAGCTTTTCATCTGGGTGTGAAGACGTCATCACGCATAACATCCTTTGCGTTTAAATCCTTTCAGCTGTTTGTCCGGTTTCGTCCGGGTGTGATCTTTAAATCCTTGCAGATGTTCGTCTGGTTTCGTCCAGGTGCGATCTTTAAATCCTTGCAGCTGTGTGCCACTTACTTCCGGGTTTATGGACGTGAAAGCTTGACGTCATTGGATGTTATGCGTGATGACTTCATCGCACCCGGACAAAACCGGACTAACGTTTATGATCTTCTATCTCTTTAGGTATTAATGAAAGATTTCTGATTCCCCTCTGCTGCTCCAGCTGGGATTTAGACTTGTCTTTGTATGTATGAGAAAATTGGACTGAAAAATGCTCATTCTCCACTGGGCCTATCTTGTCAGTCCTATGGTGGAGGACATCGAACCTAGAAAACTCATTGCTTTCCTTTCTGAAGCCAACATCTCTTTTATTGCCAGTCTCCAAATTCTTTCTTCTTACCTTCGCTCTGGACGTTTCGAATAGAGCTCCTAAGAAGATCATAGTCTGAGTAGGAGAAAGATGACTCTCCTTGACGCCTATCTTCTATCCATGTTCTTGAAGGAACTGGAGACAGATCTGTCCATGCAAGGTTATCTTTGTTGTCTGCTACTATCAGGATATCCTCCAAGTAATGGTATATGAATCTACCCTGCTTCCCCAGGTCTGCGATCAGAACAACTAGGATCTTTGTAAATGTCCTTGGAGCTGTGCTTAGTCCAAAGAGGTGAGCTCTGAATTGGAATTGACCCTGCTCCACTGCAAAGTTGAGGCGCAGTGGCTCTCTGCCATGGCTCTCTTATCACAGGCCTCACATTGCGTCCTTCCGGGGACTTCCCTTTGGACAATCCTGATGCACTTTTCCCCGTGGTACTGCTATAACATTAGTATGCACTCTTTTATATGAAGACATTCCAAAAGACCAACAATATAAGGCAATAACGCATGGCTTACCTATATGTCTTAGAGTGTGACCTTTTATTATGCAAGGAGGAACCACAATCCCTGGAACAGGATCTTTCCTTGTCCATCTTGAGAAAAATAAAATAATTAAAATCTCATAATTTGAAATCCTGAAAGAAATAAAAAGGAGTAATATACCTTTAAAATTCAAGATCTTACCTTGAGCCGTATAAAAATTTTAAGAAAAAAATGAACTAAATAGCACAGCTGTCACCACCAGGATAACGAACATCTGGAACCAAAGAATGGTACCTGAAAACCTGAGTTTGATGCCTTTAAATGGAGTCTGACGTCATCCCTTACGTCATCACAATATTGTGGGCTTCATAACACATGTGCAAATCGTTAATTAGCAAATGTGCAAAAACTTAATGACGGGAACGTGCACAGATTCGCGGCAAAAGAACCGAACACGCACGCGCGAACAGACTAAACTACCGTATATACTCGGATCGAGTATAAGTCGACCCGAATATAAGTTGAGACCCCTAATTTTACCCCAAAAATCTGGGAAAACTTATTGACTCGAGTATAAGACTAGGGTGGTAAATTTCTAAATAAAATTAGATCCCAAAAAAATTATATTAATTGAATATTTATTTACAGTGTGTGTATATAATGAATGCAGTGTGTGTGTGTATGAATGCAGTGTGTGTGTAAGAGTGCAGTGTGTGTGTTTATGAGTGCAGTGTGTGTGTATGAATGCAGTGTGTGTGTATAAGTGCAGTGTGTGTGTGTATGAGTGCAGTGTGTGTGTGTGTGTATGAAGGCAGTGTGTGTGTGTGTGTGTGATGCAGAGTGTGTTTGTGTATGTGATGCAGAGCCTTGGTGGGGGGTGGGCATTTTTATTATTTTTAATTATTGTTTTTAATTATTATTATTTTAATTTTTTTTTATATTACTAATATTTTTATTTTATTTTGTATTATTTAAATTTTTATTTATATTTTTTCGTCCCCCCTCCCTGCTTGACACATGGCAGGAAGGGGGGACTCTCATTCCCTGGTGGTCCTGTGGATGGGCTGTGTATTAGGGTGGCTGGCAGCGAGCGGTAACTTACCTTTCCTGCAGCTCCTGTCAGCTCCCTTCTCCTCCGGTCCGGTCAGCTCCCCTGTCAGCTGCACTGCAAGTCTCTCGGTGTGACTGCCGCACGGAGCGTTGCCACTGTAACCCGTGGCAACGCTCTGCCCCCTCGGCTCTCGCGAGACTTACAGTGGAGCTGCATGAAAGGTAAGTTACAGCTCGCTGCCAGCCGCCCAACTGGACCACCGGGCTTGTAATGTAAGTTGCCATAATAGAAACATAGAAACATAGAATGTGACGGCAGATAAGAACCATTCGGCCCATCTAGTCTGCCCAATTTTCTAAAAACTTTCATTAGTCCCTAGCCTTATCTTATAGTTAGGATAGCCTTATGCCTATCCCATGCATGCTTAAACTCCTTTACTGTGTTAACCTCTACCACTTCAGCTGGAAGGCTATTCCATGCATCCACTACCCTCTCAGTAAAGTAATACTTCCTGATATTATTTTTTAAACCTTTGTCCCTCTAATTTAAGACTATGTCCTCTTGTTGTGGTAGCTTTTCTTCTTTTAAATATAGTCTCCTCCTTTACTGTGTTGATTCCCTTTATATATTTAAATGTTTCTATCATATCCCCCCTGTCTCGTCTTTCCTCCAAGCTATACATGTTAAGATCCTTAACCTTTCCTGGTAAGTTTTATCCCGCAATCCATGAACCAGTTTAGTAGCCCTTCTCTGAACCCTCTCTAAGGTATCAATATCCTTCTGAAGATACGGTCCCAGTACTGTGTACAATACTCCAAGTGAGGTCTCACCAGTGTTCTGTACAATGGCATGAGCACTTCCCTCTTTCTACTGCTAATGCCTCTCCCTATACAACCAAGTATTCTGCTAGCATTTCCTGCTGCACTATTACATTGTCTGCCTACCTTTAAGTCATCAGAAATAATCACCCCTAAATCCCTTTCCTCATATGTTGAGGTTAGAACTCTATCAAATATTCTGTACTCTGCCCTTGGGTTTTTACGTCCAAGATGCATTATCTTGTACTTATCCACATTAAATGTCAGTTGCCACAATTCTGACCATTTTTCTAGTTTACCTAAATCATTTGTAATTTGGCTTATCCCTCCTGGAACATCAACCCTGTTACATATCTTAGTATCATCAGCAAAAAGACATACCTTACCATCAAGACCTTCTGCAATATCACTAATAAAAATATTAAAGAGAATGGGTCCAAGTACAGATCCCTGAGGTACCCTACTGGTGACAAGTCCAAGCTTCGAATATATTCCATTAACTACAACCTTCTGTTGCCTGTCACTCAGCCACTGCCTTACCCATTCAACAATATTGGAATCCAAACTTAAAGATTGCAGTTTATTGATAAGCCTTCTATGTGCAACAGTGTCAAAAGCCTTACTGAAATCTAGGTAAGCAATGTCTACTGCACCATCCTGATCTATAATTTTAGTTACCCAATCAAAAAATCAATAAGATTAGTTTGGCATGATCTCCCTGAAGTAAACCCATGTTGTCTCTGATCTTGAAATCCATGTGCTTTTAGATGTTCATCAATCCTATCCTTTAACATGGTTTCCATCACTTTCCCCACTACTGAAGTAAGGCTTACTGGCCTATAGTTGCCCGACTCCTCCCTATTACCTTTTCTTGTAAATGGGCACAACATTCGCTAACTTCCAATCTTCTGGGACTACTCCTGTTAACAATGATTGGTTAAATAAATCTGTTAATGGTTTTGCTAGTACACCACTAAGCTCTTTTAATAGCTTTGGGTGTATTCCATCAGGTCCCATTGACTTATTTGTCTTTACTTTTGACAGTTGAAATAGAACCTCTTCCTCTGTAAACTCACGTGTAATAAATGACTCATTTATCCTTTTTTTCTCAACTGAGGTCCCTTTCCTTCATTTTCATGTGTAAATACAGAACAAAAATATTCATTGAGGCAGTCAGCCTGACCTTTATCCTCTTCTACATACCTTCCTTCTTTTGTTTTTAATCTAACTAATCCTTGTTTTACTTTTCTTTTCTCATTTATTTATCTAAAAAATGTTTTATCCCCCTTTTTTACTGACTGTGCTATTTTCTCTTCTGTGTGTGATTTGGAGGCTCTTATAACTTGCTTAGCCTCTTTCTGCCTAATCTTTTAGATCATTTTGTCTCCCTCACTCTGGTTTTTTTTATAATTCCTAAATGCTAACTTTTTGTTTTTAACTATTTTGGCCACATCTGCGGAGTACCACAGTGGTTTCTTAAATTTTTTGCTTTTACTGACAAGCCTAATGCAATTTTCTGTTGCCTTCAATAGTGCAACTTTTAAATAATCCCATTTTTCTTGGACTCCATTGAAATTGCTCCAGTCTGATAATGACTCCTCTACCCATATTCTAATTTTAGAAAAGTCTGTTTTTCTTAAGTCTAAAACTTTTGTTTTTGTGTGGTGTGACTCAGTCACTGTTCTTATATTAAACCACACTGACTGATGATCACTGGATCCTAAACTTTCACCTACAGTAACATCTGATACCAAATCTCCATTTGTTAACACTAAATCTAGTATGGCCTCTTTACGAGTTGGCTCCTCAACAACTTGTTTTAGAGACAATCCCAGTAGGGAGTTTAGAATATGTGTGCTCCTGGCACAAGTAGCTAATTTTGTTTTCCAATTTACATCAGGAAGATTAAAGTCACCCATGATGATAACTTCCCCCTTCATTGTCATTTTAGCTATTTCCTCAACTAGTAGATTATCTAACTCTTCAATTTGTCCTGGGGGCCTATAAATCACACCTACACGAGTTACTGTGTGATTACCAAATTCTAACGTAGCCCAAACGGACTCTATGTTTGCCTCACTAACTTTTATTAGGCTAGATTTTATGCTATCCTTCACATACAAGGGCCACCCCTCCCCTTTCTTGCCTTCCCTATCTTTCCTATATAAAGAGTACCCTGGTATTGCTATGTCCCAGTCATTTTTCTCATTATACCATGTCTCAGTAACAGCGACTAAATCTACACTATCAGTTGCCATTATTGCCACAAGTTCATGGATCTTATTCCCTAAACTGCGAGCATTTGTAGACATGACTCTAAGCTTATAATTTTTTAACACACTTGCTACAGGCACCTTCTGTCCTTGTTTTGGGGGACAATTGGATTGATGTTTTATCACCCCTTTTGCCCCCCCCCTCCTAGTTTAAATACATCCTAGCAAAACCTCTGAACTGCTCACTGAGAACATTTGTTCCCTTTTGAGAAAGATGCAAACCATCTTTTTTGTACAGCTTATCTCCATTCCAAACAGAGCTACCATGAGAAATAAAGCCAAATCCTTGCTCCCGACACCATTCACCAAGCCACAAATTAAAGTCCCTAATACGCATCCGCCTGTCGTTCTGAGTGTTATGCACAGGCAGAACTTCAGAGAATGACAGTGTGGAAGCAACCTGCCGTATATCATTGGCAAAAACACTAAAAACTTCCTTAACCTCTGAAAACTCATTGCAAGCCAAGTCATTTGTCCCTAGATGGACAAGTACATCTAATTCCCCTTCCTGCTTTGCTTGCTTAACAATATTACAGATGTCTCCTGTCTCTGTGAGCAGTAGCTCCGGGAAGACACCTCACAAGACCACCATTGTCCATCTCCACACCTCTTATAATGGAATCACCCAACAACAACTGCTTTCTATTAGGCCTCACCATAGTCTCCAAGCCGGTCTCTACAACACCACTAGCCTCAGTGCCTCTCTCCACAACACCACTATCCTCAGTGACTCTCTCTACAACACCACTAGTCTTAGTGCCTCTCTCCACAACACCACTAGCCTTAGTGCCTCTCTCCACAACACCACTAGCCTCAGTGCCTCTCTCCACAACACCACTAGCCTCAGTGCCTCTCTCCACAACACCATTACACTCTGAAAGTGCAGAAAATGAATTATGAAGAGCAACAGACTGTGCAAAATGCCTTTTATCCACAACTCTAAGTCTACCAGATCCTACAGTAATCCATCTGCCTTTCCTAGCATGTCTCTGCGGCAGTGGCTTTGCAGCAGTTCCAGTCTGAGTTTCTACACCAGATAATTTACAAATCTCAGACTTCAAAAATACAATCTCCTGCCGCAAGATAGAGAACTGTCTACAGATTAGACAACAACCAAACCTCCAAAAAGTGGAACGTGAAACAAATGCATAGCAATTGTTACACTGAACTAAGCCTGCCATTCCAATTATGAGAATAATTTAAATCTTAACTTTTTTCTTTATCCTCCTGAATACCTCAGATTACCTCCAGTTTACCTCCAGAATATCTCCAACTAGACACTTAGAAACAGCACTTGGAAGTAGCACCAAGCTATATTAGACAAGCTAATGAGACCAAGCCTTATATAACTCCTTAAATCACCGCTCACTAGGAATGTTTAACACCTGGGTAGGCCTCTGCTTATTTGCAAACAATTGCTAATTAACCAGCAATCAACAGCAAGTAACTAGCTTAATCAAATCAAATGCCTTATAATTACCAACAGGAATTCAAACCTTGGGCAATCAGTAACCTTTTCCTACAGATGAATCTTACCTGTAACAGCAGAAAAGAAAGCTCTTAGCACAACTCTTAGACAGTTGAAGCTTCTGTAAAACTCTCCAGAATATCTCCAACTAGACACTTAGAAACAGCACTTGGAAGTAGCACCAAGCTATATACAGACAGTGACTCGAGTATAAGATGAGTGGGGGTTTTTCAGCACAAAAAATGTGCCGAAAAACTCGGCTTATACTCGAGTATATACGGTAGTTAGAGCGGGTGCATTCGAAAGATTAGAAACTCTTGACACTAATTGCAATTTAAAAAGCCACAGGTGTGAGAAATTAGCCTTTAATGCTATTTTAACCTGTGTGTGTCACCTTGTGTTTCTGTAACAAGGCCAAACATTCAAGGGTATGTCAACTTTTAATATTTGGGTGGTATCTATTATTACTATAATTTAAAAAAGAGTCAAACAACTATGTGATAATACATGGCTTCATATGATCACTATCCTTCAATAAAATAAAAATTTTTGAATGATCAGTCATATTTTCAAAACCAATGCCACAATTCCAAAATTTCTGCCAGGGTATGCAAACTTTTTAGCACAACTGTAGGTTTCCATACACCCCTTGTGTATCCCAGTTCAAACTTTCTTAGACACTAGTTAAATCCATTGTCATTGTAGATAACTACCTAAACTGAGACAGCTGGATAGCTTTCAATATATATGAAACTTAAAATATTTAGTACAGGTCTATACAGTAGAACTCAACTGATGTACAAAAATAGTAAATTACCCTTTCTTTTACCTGAGTCCGTTTTAAAAATTTGATTATGTTACTTTTGAGGCCTCCTGTTTTGTTTCATGTGACTGTTAGCTACATCCTGGCCATATACATCACAGGATTCCACTTTGAGGATGGAACAGCCCCATATCATGGTTTTTATGCTCTCAAACTCTATAAGTGCCAACTATTTAATGTGCAGCACCTTTGTTCAGCGTCTCCACGCTCTGCATGGAGGTGCTGAACGTTACATAGAGAAAACATGCGCAATATCCTCCCAATGCTTTCCTATAGGTTTAGCGGAGATCTTAGAGATTGATTAACGCACCAGAAGGCAGGACAAGCCGTGGTAAAAACACCTCTCTTGTAATCGGAGGGGTGCAGGTACCTAAACAGAGACAAAAAGACACACTCTCTGACACTGACCCACACACACTGACAGACGCACACACACACTGACAGATGCACATGCACACACACACTGACGGAGAGAGAAGCGCACACACACTGACAGGGAGAGACACAAACACATACTGACAGGGAAAGACACACATACTGACAGGGAGAGACACAAACATACTGAGAGAGAGAGAGACACACACACACACACATACTGTCAGAGAGAGACACTGCCTCAATCTTAGCGGGCTCAGAACGAAGACACAGGTGCTAGCCTTTTTTTGGGGATGGCAGGGTACTATAGGAAGTTAGTGCCAAATTATAGTGCCCTGGCCAAACCCCTTACCGACTTTACCCAGAAAAACCTTGCCTGCCAAGTAGTCTGGGCCCTGGCTGGAGTGTGAGCGCATTCAAACAGTTGAAACAAACCTTAGTAAATGCCCCTGTTTTGGCCACTCCCAATCCAACTAAACGCTTTCTCGTCCATACAAATGCTTCTATGTTTGGATTGGGTGCAGTACTGAGCCCAAGTTGGGCAAGCGGTTAGCTTGAGAAGTAAGCTACGCCGCCATCAATAAGGAATGCCTGGCTGTGGTGTGGGTCCTGAAAAAGTTGCAACCCTATTTGCACGGACAGCCCTTCTCTTTGCTCACGGATCACAGCCCGTTGGTCTGTGTGAACCTGGAGGCGGGGGTCAACGCCAGGCTGCTGCCCTGGAGTTTGGCGCTGCACCCTTTTGACTTCACTATACATTACCGCCCCAGGAAACAAAACAGAAATGCTGACGGGTTGTCCAGACAGACAGAACTTGAAAAATGATCCGTGATCACTCCCGGACATCCCCAACCCGATACCTGGAGGATCAGACTGTGTATGCCGACTTGTGGTTACGGGGGAGCATTGTAGCAGAATGGACGCTTGCCAGACACTTTTATTCCCCTTTATTGGCTGTCTGTACTCCCTGTGTTATAAAACTTCCACCTTTCATTTTTTTTCCTCCTGTGATTTCATGTGGTTCCTCTTTGGGGGAGGGGGAGCATTCGTATCCTGAAAAAAGAGATTCCCCTGTATGGTAGTCACACAAGAAACTCACGAACGGAGACCGGCCAGGGCACCAATTTCCCTGGAACTGTTTTGGGCTAGCGCCTCATGTCTGGTCGGTCAAAACTTTGACACAATGCCATTCCCATTCTGCCAAACCGATCTGAGTGATTCTTGGATATGTTGGACCAGTGGTATACATACCGGGGTCGCAGGGGTCGCAGCTGCGACCTGTGACCTGTGACCCGGTATGTACTCAGTGTGGCCAGCCTCTTCTCCTGGGGGGTCCATAAGCCGGCCACCTCAGGGCCCCCTGAGGCTGGCCCTGGTGTCACTGGGCGGGCAGGCTGGCTGGCGGGCATGCGCGGGAGCACTCTCCCCTGAGTGCTTCCTCTTCAGCTCCCTCACGCACCGCGCTGGTGCTGGAGCCGGAATATGACGTCATATTCCGGCTCCGGTATCAGTATGCGGCGCGTGAGGGAGCTGAACAGGAAGCACTCAGGGGAGAGTTCTCCCTTGCGCGCCCGCCAGACTGCCCGGTGACCGGCCGCCCAGCAACACCACTGGACCCCAGGGAATCCCCTCAGCACTCCAAAAGGTAGGGAGGCTGGGGGATTAAATTTTTTTTTAAATGTGTGTGTGTGTGTGTGTTAGAGTGTGTATGTGTCTTAGTATGTGTGTGTGTTAGAGTGTGTGTGTGTGTTAGTGTTAGTTTTTGTGTCAGTGTGTGTGTTTGTGTGTGTCAGTGAGTGTGTTAGTTTGTGTGTGTCTGTTAGTGAGTCTGTTTGGTGTCTGTTAGTGAGTGTGTGTTTTGTAAGTGAGTGTGTATGTATGTCTGTCACTGAGTGTGTGTCTGTCAGTAAATGTGTGTGTCTGTTAGCTAGTGTGTATGCGTCTGTTCGTGAAAGTGTGTGTGTCTTCAGCACTTACCTTTCTCCAGCGTCTGACTCCCTTGGCGCTGGGGATCCAGCCTCCGCCCCGATCCGCCTCTCAGCTCTGAATGCTCATGCGCGGCAAGAGCCGCGCGCGCATTCAAACCGCCGATAGGAAAGCATTACTCAATGCTTTCCTATGGACATTTAGCGTCTTCTCACTATTATTTTCACAGTGAGAATTGGGGAAGCTCCTCTAGTGGCTATCAATGAGACAGCCACTAGAGGCTGAATTAAATCTCAGTGAAACATATCAGTTTCACTGAAACTGCTATGTTTTCAGTTACAGGGTTAAAACTAGAGGGACCTGGCACCCAGACCACTTCATTGAGCTGATGTGATCTGGGTGTCTGTAGTGGTCCATTAAGTGTATGTGTATCTGCATGCACTGGCGTACATACCACGGTCGCAGGGGTCGCAGCCGTGCGACCAGGTGATGTGTTGCGGCCCGGCCCGTGCAGAGTAAGCAGGGGGCGGTCCCACGGATCAGTTTTCGCACCAGGGCCCTATGGGTTGTGTGTACGCCACTGTGTTGGACATTCAGATCGGGGATATCAGGGAATGTATTTTCTGTAGGGTCTGTGGTATGGTTGAGGTACTTTTGGGGTACAGGCTATTTTGTTGGATTTTCTGTACCTGAGATAATTCAATCAGAGGAGTTTTCTCATGAAATGATCTCTCAGGCACAGAGGATCTTGGGATTGAAAACCCTGCATTATTGTATGTGAAACCCCTTGCATGGGACTGAGCATAAAAGCTGTATATGTTTCTGCAGGGCTGGATATCCTATTACTGCTTTGTCTCAGTATTTTTCTTAACCTGACACTTTCTGACACTGAGCAGAGCTATCACCATCTAGAAGTGTCAATCTCTCAGCTGTCACCAGTGTCTGCTGCATAGATATTAACTGTATCTATGGTGGATCCCACGGTCTTGTGGGATCCTCTATGGACCTTAATGCTGTACTTTTGCGAGTCCTTAAGAGTGCTTGAGAAGACCAATTAGGAGAGAGTTACAATAGTCCATGCGAGAGATTACTAGAGCATGGACAAGCTCTTTAGTAGCATCTTGTATAAGAAAGGGGTGGATGTGGGCAAGGTTTTTAAGGTGGAATTGTCATGATTTGACAACAGACCCGATGTGAGACTCAAAGGCGAGGCCAGAATCAAAAGTAACACCAAAACAATGTGCTTGTAAGGATGGGCTGATATGGGTACCACCAATCTGAAGGGAGAGCGAGAGAGGAGGACTAATATTAGGAGGAGGAAAGACAAGAAGTTCTGTTTTAGAAAGATTCAGTTTCAGAAAGTGACATACAATCAGAGATAGAAGAAAGGCAAGAGGTGACACGTTGCAGGACATCAGTGGAGAGGTCCAGGGAGGAGAGATATATCTGGGTGTCATTAGCGTATATGTGGTATTGGAATCCAAATGAGGTAATAAGTTTGCTGTGAGAGGCAGTGTAAAGAGAAACTAGAAGGGGACCAAGGACAGAGCCTTGGGGGACTCCAACTGAGACAGGATGAATGGTGGAGGTATCATTAGAAAAGGAGACACTGAATGGGAGAGATAAGAGGAAAACCACGAGAGGACAGAGTCACAGAGACTGAGTGATTGAAGAGTTTGGAGAAGGAGAACATGATCAACGGTGTCAAAGGCAGCAGAGAGGTCAAGAAGAATTAGTAGTGACCTTTGGATTTAGCTGTGATAATGTCGTTAGTGACTTTGATAAGGGCAGTCTCAGTAGAGTGGAGGGGGCGGAAGCCGGACTGAAGAGGGTCAAGAAGAGAGTTAGAGTTGAGGAAGCAGGCCAGATGGGTAAAGACTAGTCTTTCAAGAAGCTTTGAAGAAAAATGAGCAGGAATATAGGATGATAGTTAGAAGGGGAGGATGGGTTGAGACATGTTTTTTTTTTTTTTTAAGATGGGTACTACAGTAGCATGTTTAAGGACTACAGGGACAGTGCCAGAAGAAAGAGAGCAGTTGAAGATGTGTGTTAAGTGTTAACACATTTAAGAAAGGATTAACACTTAAAAGTAAGATAGCACCAGGGGACCCCATACACCCTAACAGTAACATTGAGATGAAGTTGTTATGCAACAGTTTGTACCTTACTGAAACATGACCTAAGTTTGCTCACTTTATATTAAAATGTTCTGTTTAAATTAGGATCCCTTGCTCTGTTGTGCCTAGATGGCATATCTGCACCTCACTGATGAGACCTACAATAAGTCATCATATATATGTAGAGAATTGCTGAAACCCAATGTAGCGACATTTCTAATATTTATATAACTGGACCACACTTACAGGCAAGATTATTCTGATGTACATATGGGAATTGCAACTGTATAATCACATTACTGTGTATATAATTAGTTGTCATTCCTGAGAAGTTTTTGTGCAAGTGAAAAAAAATGTTTTGTGTTTGAGTCTCATTCATAGCTTAACCTCACTTTGCTTTCTTAATGTTGTAGTGGCTCCCCAACTCATTTTCTTATGTTGTTTATGTGTGCAGTGATTTTACTTAATTCGTGTAATAATTTAAACTTTTTTTTTTTTTTTATATTTTAGTGCAAATCACTGAAACCAGGGGACTAATTGCTCTAACCTGGAATGTCTTTTTATATCCAGAGGACATAGAAAAACACATTTGGAGATTATGTAATCACAGTGCTACCAATTACAACAACTTATTTTGTAATAATATATGCTTCCAGGCCATTTGGCATGGAAACAGTTAAGCACCGTAAGACATGTAGTGCATTAAGCATGTAATTTCCTTTTGTTCAGGAATCTTTCCAGTAGCTTTGAAATCTATATACCTGCCTGCAGACAATATTTTTGTTTTAAGTAACCAGACAGCATATTTAGCAGATAATACAATTTAATGATATGTTAGTGTATACCAGTTGTGTAACAAATGAAAAGAACAGAGTTATTTACTAAACACAAGATTTTTTCTGGATGGACAAAATTCAATAAAAATGACCTAACTCAATGACAATGGCAATTTTATATTTTCTAATTATACTGGGAGGAGGGGGGATCTAATGTTCCAAGTCACCACTGATTAATGGCAGGTAGGGACTCTATTAATAATATATGAGGGGACTTGATTTCCCCAAACCACCCCCCACCCATTAGTGGTGGACATGCCATTGCACGCACTCTCAGTTAGTGGCATGATCCACCCCCTTTAAATAAATTAGCACTGACTACACCTCATTCAAACTACTACCTGTGAAATTAAGACTGCCTGTCAGTGAGACTATCCTATTAGAGCACGTGAAAGCCTACATAAAAAATGTATTCACAAACGTTTTGTTGCGGCATTATAGTGTTTTATTTGGCCTTTTTTGTGGCTGCAGATGAAGAGATATTAAAAAAAGAAGACTTCCGATGATACTTTGTTACAGGTGTTGGTTGTAATGCTCACTATTAATAGGGTGTGGGGTAAGTATGGTTCATTTATTTTAAGGGGTGAGGACTCATCCGCTGTCCAAGCGTGGGTCTGGTTTGTATATGATGTCTACTTGGTATAAAATTAGTAGTTCAAACCCAAGCATTGGGCAGCTGTCACATAAATAACCCTGCATTGCAGAGAGTTTGAATTCTTTAAATTCAGGCCGTATTTGAAGCATTCGGGACAGGATTTCAACTTTCTGGCTGAAATCTGGACCTTATTCAAGCTTGTTCGGAGCTTGAATTGCAAAATTAGCATGAACAATGTCTGGATTATGTAATCCAAATGGCCCTGTATGCACTTGGATAGTATTGCCCCATCCCATAGAGGGCCATTCGGACATTAGTGGGTAATCCGAGTAGACTCTCATTAAGACTTTCGTAAACTTTTGTTGTATCTTCATGAAAATAGGCATTGGATTTTTTTTTTTTCCAAATATACATATGCAGTGTTAGATCCCAATTAGCGTGGCAGCATATTTAATTTGCATTTGATATTCTTCAACCATTTTAGCCAAGGAGTCATTTGTCCAGACTATTACGGTATTGTATTTAAAATGATTTTCTATTTTCTAAAAAATAAAGAACAACATCACAGTTGATCTTCAATACCAGTCTAGCACACCTCTAGTTGCTGTCAGAAAGACAGAGTGCTTTCACTGCTATAATTGAGTCAGACTTGGTTCTCCATTTAATATTTCCCATGTAGAGCGTTTGATAGGAGGAGAGCTTCTTGTCCACAATGCTTCTCTATGAGAAGCATTGGATTGGATGGGAAGAGATCAGCATGCTGAAGAAAAAGGAAGCAAAGCGGGCGGACCCAGCAGTGGTGTCAAAAGTTACTGAAATGGCTGGGAAGTTTATAATTAATATTATTTCTGGAACTAAACCTTAAAACTAATTGATTAACAAATCAACATCAATCAGTTTAAAAATGAATCGAAAGGGTTCTATGCCAGACTAATTAAGTAAATGGCGCACAAGGGTATGTAGAGTAGAATAGCTAAGAAAAAGAAACAAAAATGCAGAATATATGGTTGAAATAACACAACCTCATGATATATTGACCTATAACCAATATTGAATGTTTACATGGTGTGTTCAATAAAAACATGGCAAAATTTCATTCTTTGTGTGTTATTAGTTTAAGCAGACTGTGATTGTCTATTGTTGTGACTTGATGATGATCAGATCACATTTTATGACCAATTTGTGCAGAAAGCTGTTTGTGTCTGTGGGTGCTAATTGTGTGCTGTGTGTGAGGGTACTGGTAGTGTGCTGTGTGTGTGTTAGTGTGCTGTGTGAAGGTGATGTGTGTGTGCTGTGTGTGAGTGTCGTGTGCTGTGTGAGGGTGCTGTTTTGGTGCTGTGTGTGTGTGTGTTGTTTGTGTGCTGTATGTGTGTGTGTGCTGTATGTTTAGGTGATTTGTGGGGGTGGAGGTAGGGGCAGATTAGTTAATAAATATACTGTGCTGCTGCCTTCCCTGTTGGTCCAGTGGAGGTGGGGGCAGATTACTTAATATCCCCCCTCCCTTCTTAACTTATGAAGGGAGGGGGGATCCTTATTGCTGCTGCCATCCCTGGTGGTCCAGTGAGAGTGAACTCTAGCCTGCAGGGCAAGAGTTCACTCTTGCAAGATCTGAGCATTGCCACAGCAACGCTCAGATCTCGCAAGAGGAACCCGGCGGAGCTGCTGGCCTTAGCTCCCCGGGTCCTCTCCTGCCTCCCTCCCTGCATGTAGGCTGGTGAGGGAGATCTTTGATCTCCCCACTGGCCCATGGAGGCTTAGAGCAGAGCCGGCGCTCGGATAGCGCCGGCTCTGCATGAGTCAGCAGGGGAGATCCTGTGATCTTCCCTGCCGGTCTCACTTCATAGGCGTGCCGCGGGATTAGGGTGTGCCCAGGCACACCTGGCACACCCCGTGCGCATGCCTATGGAGTCGTCAGAGGTAAAATAAATATGTTGCTTGTTACAAAGTATTTGCCTACAAACAAATCTCTTTCTATGTCTCCTATGAAACTGTCTTTGTACCATATGGTATACTGATCCTTATATAAAGGCTATCCCTATCTTTCTTTTGTTGTTAACCCTGGGAACACGGACTAGGTGACCCTGGCCACAAAACTATCAGGTGTTTTGCATTTCCTTTGTCTCTATCCCCTGGTTGATTTATCCATATCTAAGGTATGTAGTTTTTAAGTCTTGTCCCGGTATACATATATATTGGGGAGTATGGGGTACATAACATTTATGACCATGGTATTGTTTAGCAGTTTAGAACCATTTGTCAGCTGGGACATGCGTTTGAATGACATTTACATGATTTGGAATTAAAGGGTAGAACATTTGCAAACACAATAGAGTGGAGTGAGATGGTCATGTGTCAGACATTTCTAGCTTCTAATGTATTTTGTTATACTGATGGTTCCTCTTTCCTTTATTTCAATAAATTGAAGCGTTTACATCAAGCATGTCAAACTCAAAGGCTAACACAGGCCTAATAAATAAGGTTTAAGTTTATGTGGGCCGCAAAAAAACCAAAAAACGTAAGTTTTCATAGAAACTTAGGGTTTATTTAGAAAAGTACAGTATAAAAAAGTTGCCTAACTCACAATGGACGCCCTCACGCTCGTAGGGTTTCAAAGTAAACAAAAGAGCAAATTTATTTTAAGGAGACATTTGCATGTAACCAGTGTTTCAGTCCAACCACCTTCATATATTAAGAAAAGTTTGGTAATCAGAATGAAATGGTGAATGTATGCTGTTGTACAGCTGTAAAAAACAAATGATGTTATCTTGATTTTATTTTAAAGTCCTATGAGTGTGTTCTGCACTTGATGATCTCAGCCAATCCAATGCTTTCCTATAGCAAAGCATTGGGAGGCTATTGTCAGCATCTCAAAGGGGAGCCTTCAGCGTCCTCCATGCCGACCCAATCTAATACACTGACCCAGGTCTGGACTGGGAAAAAAATTTGGCCCAGGCATTTTTTAATCACAGCGGCCCACTGAAAAGGTGGCGGGTGTGTTTTGTCATCCCCAATGACAAGTACGCCCCATCTCAAAGTGAGCATGTTGGTGCAATGCTCTTCCAGGGCAGACCATGCACCGAGCTCTGCTGGAGAGCTCTAGTATGAGAAAAAGACCCTGTATTTGTTCTGCACAGCACAAGCAAATTTAATAACATGCATTGTGTTTGCTTGAAACTTGTCTCTGGTGTCTCCATAAATGGGATACCAGGAGACAAAAATGACAGGAAAGCGTACTGTGCATGTCTTTAGAGCCTGCTTATGGGATTGCATGTGTGTAGAGTGAGCTGATTGTGGTGTGGTTTTGTGTTAATAGGTTGGTTTGTGTTTGTGGTGTAATGTAATGTATGTGTGTCTAAGTGATGTATAAAATGTGTGTATAGGGCGCCAGGTGTGTACATAGAGGCTGTATTGTGTGTGTGTGTGTGTGTATGGGTGATGTAGTGTGTGTAGGGGTTGTAGAGAGTGTGTGTTTAGGGAATGTAGTATGTGTTTGCTTACAAGGAATCTAGTGTGTGCATAGGGGATCCAGAGTGTGTATGTCAGAAATGTAGTGTGTGTGTGTGTGTGTGTGTGTGTAGGGGATCTAGTGTGTGTTTGAAGGATCCAGACTGTATATAGGAGATCTAGTGAGTGTGTGTAGAGGATTCAGAGTGTATATAGGGATCTAGTGTATATATATGTGTAGATGATTCAGAGTTGGGTAAGGTATCTGGTGTGTGTCTGGATTGTAATGATTTTAGGGGTGCAGTATGTGTGTGACGGGTTCTATAGTATATATATATATATACAGAGAGCAAACAATGGGTCGCAATATACATATATGTTTGTAAGTATTGTGTGTGTGTGTGTGTGTGTGTGTGAGGAGTGCAGTATGTGTGTGAGGGTGCAGTATGTGTGAGTGTGTGCGCAAGGGTGCTGTATGTGAGGTGTGCAGTGTGTGTGAGTGTGTTAGGGTGTTGTGTTTGGGGGGATAATAAAAATAAATAAAATAACAAAAACAGGCATTGTATCCTCCCTCCCTTTTTACCTTTAGCATGGGAGGGGTGACCGTGCTGCCATCCCTGGTGGTCCTAGTGGTGAGTGAACTCTAGCCTGTTCACTCTCACAAGGCCATGGCAACACTTCGGATCTGCGCGAGGGTGCTGTGTGTGTGCGCAAGGGTGCTGTATGTGAGCTGTGCAGTGTGTGTGAGTGTGTTAGGGGGCTGTGTTTGTTTGGAGTGATTGTGTGTTGGGGGGATAATAAAAATAAATAAAATAAAAAAACAGGCATTGTATCCTCACTCCCTTTTTACCTTTTTTTCATGGGAGGGGTGACCGTGCTGCCATCCCTGGTGGTCCTAGTGGTGAGTGAACTCTAGCCTGTTCACTCTCGCGAGGCCATGGCAACACTTCGGATCTCACGAGAGGAACGCGGTGGGGCTACAAGATATAGCTTCTCCATGTCCCTCTCCCGTATCCCTCCCCAGCCGGTGGCTGCATCACACTGCATGTGGGCCGGTGAAAGAGATCTTTAAACATAAATAACTTACAATGCACTGTTCCAAATTATTACGCACAGTAAGTTTCAAAACACTTTATAGGTTGTAAAGAACTGAAAATTGTCATTTGTTGTGTTTGCAGCATATTTACGGAAATTAAAAGCTATTTCAATCAAACTTATAACAACATTTTAACTTTTTTTTTGTAAATATGATTTTTATTTTTGATATAGCAAATAAGTTCAAGCATGAAATAGTAGGTCGGGAGACACGCAGGTCTCAAGCATAGTTACATCTAGCTATGTATTTGACATTACACCATATTACCTCTGGCTCGCAGGCCCTATTATCATTATTTGCCTGTACAATCTGTATCCCCCTGTTATCCCATACCTTTTTTGTTAATTCTGTATCCCCTCTTATCGTAGATGTTTCCCTGCGTTCTAGGTGTTACGATTCTTTTATCAGGGTGTATGGGCTATCTCTTTGTGGGATGCGGATCCCTATCTCATGATTCCCTGTGGTCTGTTCGTTTATTGGCGCTGTCACCTAGCGTTAGTTGCATCCCACCCTCGGGATGTATCGGCTGAGTACGGATGGTGTGCGATACCAGTGTGTCAGCAATTTGTAGCTTACCTCCTGGTAGTGGGAACTAGATGAGCACTTGTGTTGCAGTATCAAGATTTTTTCCCACTGGTCGTCCGGGAAAGATTTGGCCGTCCATTCCTCCCATTGGCGTTTGTACAGGTTGTTTTTTTTAATCTATTTCCTGTGATTAAGGTTTGATATATTGCCGACACTCTCCCGTCTGCCTCCGGTGCTTGCGAGCATAGCGTCTCATACCATGTGAGGTCTCTGTGAATTTTGTGAAATATATATAGCATGCTCCTCCAGCTGTTCGAGATTCTCACCCAATTACCTGTTCATTCCCCTAACATCTTACCAATAGCTGCTTCTCTGTTAATTCTTTCAGCCATCACCTCCAAACTTCCCCTGCTACCTTTTGTCTCAAATCCCCCTGGTATCCTTTAGATTGTAAGCTCAAGGGCCATCTAGCTAAGCACTTTGTATAAAAGAGCTCCAATGGCTAGATATCAGCTTACGGGCAGGGCTCTCTTACCTCTTGTATTTGTTTGTGTATATTGTACGTTTCTCAACTAATTGTACAGCGCTGCGGAATCTGTGTGCGCTTCATAAATTGCAATAATAAATAAATAAATAAATAATTTTGGTCCTGTGCAGTAAGTTATGATAGTAGTGTTGCATCTGGGCGTAATGGAATTGGTGCATGAGCATGAGCGGACTTCTGTCTGCTATTTCTCGCAGCGGCTTCACTCCCGCATTGTTGAGCACTATGTGTATGGGTATGTATCCGTCTTGGGCGTCTAGTGGCCAGGCAGACGGCGCGAGTCCATCTCCCAGGTGTGGGTTATAGGTTATGGGGATTAGCGGACTCGGCTTGGGTCATTTTAACTTTTTAAACATTTTAACAGGTCAGGTTACATTTTAACATAGGACCCCTTATTTGATAGCAGCTTCACAAGTCTTGCATCCATTGAACTTGTGAGTTTTTGGACAGTTTCTGCTTGCATTTGTTTGCAAGATGTCAGAATAGCCTCCCAGAGCTCCTGTTTGGATGTAAACTGCCTTCCACCCTCATAGATATTTTGCTTGAGGATGCTCCAAAGGTTCTCAATTGGATTGAGGTCAGGGGAGGATGGAGGACACACCATGACTTTCTCTCCTTTTATCCCCATAGCAGCCATTGATGCATGAGGTATTCTTTGCAGCATGCATGAAGATGATTTTATTACGGAAAGCATAGTTCTTCCTTCTGTACCACGGAAGAAAGTGGTCAGTCAGAAACTCCACATACTTTGCAGAGGTCATCTTTACACCTTCGGGGACCCTAAAGGAGCCGACCAGCTCTCTTCCCATGATTCCGGCCCAAAACATGACTCCACCACCGCCTTGCTGACATCACAGCCTTGTTGGAACAGGGTGGCCGTCCACCAATCATCCACTACTCCATCCATCTGGACCATCCAGGGTTGCACGGCACTCATCAGTGAACAGGACTGTTTGAAAATTAGTCTTCATGTATTTTCCTGCCCAATGCAGCCGTTTCTGCTTGTGAGCATTGTGGTTAGTGGTGGCCGAATAGAAGGTTTATGCACAGTTGCAAGACTCTGGAGGACTCTACACCTTGATGTCCGTGGGATTCCAGAGGTACCAGCAGCTTCAAATATCTGTTTGCTGCTATGTAATGGTATTTTAGCAGCTGCTCTCTTGATCCGATGCATGGATCTGGCAGAAATCTTCCTCAATGTGCCTTTATCTGCACGAACCAGTCCGTGCTCTGAATCAGCCACAAAGCTCTTAATAGTGCGATGATCACGCTTAAGTTTTCGTGAAATATCTAATGTTTTCATACCTCGTCCAATGCATTGAACTATTTCACTCTTTTCAGCAGCAGAAAGATCCTTTTTCTTCCCCATATTACATGAAAATGGTGCTCTGCTTAATAATGTGGAACACCCTCCTTTAGTAATTTTTCCTTAAATTGGGCTCACCTGGCAATCTAATTATCACAGTTGTCCGAGATTGTTTTCAGTGATCAACAAAGCCCTGAGACACAATGCCATCCATGAGTTAAACTGAAAAATAAAATATTTAATCTTTGTGACACTTAAATAGAATTTGCATAATAATTTGGAACAGGGTGTATATTCATAACCAGTGACCAATGCTGACAATAAGCCGAGATGCCAGAACTAACATTAACAAAACTGGAAAGTTATAACCGCATGATGTTGAAATGAACACTTCATATGATAAGAGAATTAATTAATTGTGGAGGCTCCTTTGAGACCTGTCCTCAATCAATTGACTTCCTTCCTTTCTTCCTAAAATATTAAAAAAGTGGTATTAATAAATGGAACAAGAGTATAATCTTGTCTCTTTATAATTCAATTATAAGATTCCACTTTAAATATGTAGTACACTTTTTGCTCCCTATTATATTAAAAGATGTTATGGAACTATGAAGAATACAGACATAGGCTAAAAAAGAAAATTTGGGGATTAAATATTTATTTATGATAAAAGGCTAAAACAAATTAACTTGCTTACTTTAGAAAAAGGCTCCTCAGTGGGGATATGATAATGTAATACAAAATAAATACAGAGCCAGTACAAACAGCTCTCTACTAAACTGTTCATTAAAAGGACTGCTACTTTGGAGTTAAAAATGTTTTTTCTTCACAGTTTTCTGTCAGAATAAGAAATCACTTAAAATTGGAGCTTTCACCTTCTTTTTGATCAACAGTAGTAATACAGATATATGTACACCTAAACTTGATGGATGTAAGTGTTTTTTTTTTTCTTTGCATATATGACTATGTAACTATTTAAAATCTAGCAATCCATATTGCAGGATTCAAACTCAAAAGCTGGACAGAAATTGATGAAAATCAATTGTTTTAATTCAAAATCATGCATTATTTGTACATATTTTATTTATACATAACAAATATATGCATATAAAAAAACAAAACAAAGCTTTTCTAATGTAAAAATACATAACGTTAAGATAATAAAACAAAATGTCTTATACATATTTGCAATAAAACTATTATAGTGAACATAATGTGACAGAAACCCTCACAAGGAATTAACTCAGCAATTTTTTAAATAACCACCTAGAGCATATTTTGAAGTTCTTGTCAATCAAAATTTATATTTAAGCATATGTTTGGATGACAAATACCTTAAATATGCTACGGACAATTATAATTCAGAATGGAGTGTTCATTTCCTGTGAACATCGCAACGGAATTGCTTTCATCACTACAAGGTCCTGGCAACTGTGGTATTAATTGGAAAATAATAATTTCATACTTATTCATTTGGAAGAAACACATATTAAAACTGGACAAATCATATGTCACACTGCAGTATTATGCACATAACAAGCTTAAGAAACTCTGCATGATGGCAGTATACTGCCAGAACTTACAGCTTTTGAAAATCTGGCAATCACATTCAATTAGGTGTAATGTCTCTAATTATATCATCACAACCATTTCAAGGAAGTTCATTGCACTCACCAGCAAAAACTAATTGGATGCAGATCCATGAACAGAATGTTAAGGTCATTACCAGGCTCGGGTGGGAGAGACAGAGCATTTGCCCAAAAGAAATAAACCGTGGATCATGTTCTGCTTAGTGTAATGGTTTTCAATAATTTTATTTAAAATGTTCGTTTTATTGGGCCGTCAACTAGACTTTTGTTGCATGCTAAACTGTGATACTACTTAAATAACACATTGCCTTTACATTTAACTTCTCACCCACAATCAAGTGTTCCCACGTTGCCACAATGTTTATTTTTTATGATTTAAATACTCATACACAGGGTTATTCTCTAAACTCAGATTATCTCAGAATGGCAAAATCAAGGCTAAAATAATCAAGCTGTGATTACAGCCCAGACTGAGAACTTTTACATATCAACTATATTTGCTTAGATTTTGTCATTCAGATTGATGTATTCACTAAAATTAGCAATTTAGTTAACAACCCTGTCAGACATGCCCAGGTATTATTGTATTGGCTACTATAAGGATATCTCACTTTTATCTTACAAAGTAAAGACAAGAAAACTTCTTCTATGTCAAGAAATGTCCTTGTATTAGTATTCATCGATTTAAGAAATGCGTCTCATTGTAAAGTTCTAAACTGCAATAATTATTTGCCTGGGCTAACTCCACCTCTAGTGCCTGTCTACTTTTGGTCACCTAACTGCCGCTGGACTTCCTCACGCTATGCATGAGGACATCCAGCATCACCCAATACCACATAGGAAAGCATTGAAGAATTTTTTAATATTGAGGAACACTTAATGTGTGCACAGCAAGCACCATGCATGCGCATTAGGCCCCTCCTGCCGACTGATGTTGGCTGGGGAGGAGTGGAGGCAGGGCTTAAACCAGCACTGATGGACATCAACTCTTGAATCAGGTAATTGACAGAAGGGGTTTTTAACTCCATCTGCACCATGGGAGGGGGGGGGAGGTTGAAGAGAGTTTCTAATTTCATACCAAAATTACTAGACTAGAAAAACTTTCCAAATCATATAAGTCTGCACTTTGGCTATTCTTGCTTAAAATTTCAAATTCACAATGAATTTCGAACAAATCATATTTTAGCAAATAACCTTGAATGATTGACAACTGACCTCATATGCATCTGTTGATAACATTAAAGCAACATGAGTACTTTACTGATTTGGCAGCATCATGGGGCATCAGTAGCCATACTCCAATAATAGTTTGTTTGCTGAGTGTCGCTCCTGCTTTGAATTTTAACAGTAACAGTTGACATAATCAATATTAAGCCATCAATTAGTGCTTAGTAATTAGCAGTTTTTTATGGATAAACTGTTCTTTGTAGATTTGGTTTAAAAAAAACAGGAAAGGTGGTGGGGTATGTTTGTATGTCAACCATGAGTTAAAGCCAAATCCCAAGCAAGTGGAATGTGATGAGGAAAATATCTGCTTGAGGCAAAAAAGGGGAAATCAATTACTGTTTGGGATATGTTATAAAACCACCTAACGTTAATACTGATGAGGAACAACAGTTGTTAGAGCAAACTGAAAAAGCTGCAAATCTGGGTAACACGTTAATTATTGGAGATTTTAATTACCCGGACATAAATTGGGACAGAGAGACTAGTAGTTCAGCAAAGGGAATAAGGTTTTTGAACTTGTTAAAAGACACCTTCATGTCACAACTTGTACAAGCACCAACTAGAAAGGACGCTTGTCTGTACCTGGTTCTAACAAACAGTGTTGATCTTTTGATCAACATTCAAGTAAGTGAGCACTTGGGAAATAGTGATCACAATATAGAGTCCTTTGAAACAAACTAAAAAAAAAAGCACATGGGGAATACTGAAACAAATCATTTTAAAAAGGCCAATTTCTATAAGTTAAGGGCAGCTTTACAATATATTGATTGGCATAAACTCTTTAGTAAAGAACACTAAGGACAAATGGAATATCTTCAAAAAATATTATAAAGGTACATTTCTCAGGATGTACCACTGGGTAATAATTATAAAAACAAAACTGAAACCAATGTGGCTTGGTGGAAAAGTGAATCAAGAAATTAAAAATAAGTAAAGGGCATTCAAAACCTTTAAATTGGACAAATCAGAGGCATTCTATAAAAAGATAAAGGGAAGCCAATAATGCGATTCGATTCGCTAAACTACAAACTGAGAAAGTAATAGCCAAAGAGAGCAAAACCAACCCCAAAGCACTAAAAACTGGGATGTGGGCGTTAGTTATTTAAAATGTCTGCCTTTCTGTTAAAGGGACACGATAGTCATCAAAACAACTTTAGCTTAATGAAGCAGTTTTGGTGCATAGATCATGCCCCTGAAGTCTCACCGCTCAATTCGTCACCATTTAGGAGTTAAATCACCTTTGTTTCTGTTAATGCAGGCATAGCCACACCTCCACTGACTATGACTCACATAACCTCCATGAAAAGAAATGGTTTAACTTTTAATCAGTTGTAACTTACTTTAAAAGTTTTTCTTTCCTGCTCTGTAAATTGAACTTTAATTATATACAAGAGGCTCCTGCAGGGTCTAGAAAGCTATTAACAGAGCAGGAGATAAGAAATTTTAAATTAAACAGTATTTTCAATACAGAAAGTGTAAACATTAGATGACTCTTTGCAGGAAGTGTTGGAAGGCTGTGTAAGTCACATGCAGGGAGGTGTGACTATGGATGCATAAACAACTCCTAAATGGCAGAGAATTGAGAAGTGAAACTGCAGCGGCATGATCTACACACCAAAACTGCTTCATTAAGCTGAAGTTGTTTTGCGGACTATAGTGTCCCTTTAACTATTTGTCCTCAATATATATTAAGAAAGAACCTATGGCACTAGATATGCAAATGATTGCTGCAAACAAATTTGCAGAAAATTTGTAATTGGATGACACAAGACAAGGTGCTGCAGCAACTAAAAAAAGTGATTATAAACAAATCTCAGGACCTGACGGTATTCATCCATGAGTACTTAAGGAACTCCTATAGACTGTAAGCTCATTTGAGCAGTGCCCTCTTCAACCTATTGTTCCTGTAAGTTTTTGTAATTGTCTCATTTGTTAAATCTCCTCCTTTGATAATATTGTAAAGTGCTGCGGAATATGCTGGCGCTATAAATACCAGTAATAATAATAATAATAATAATATGTGTGGAAATAAGTGAACCTCTGTTTTTAATCTTTCAAGATTCTTTTCTTTCAGGAAGTGTACCGGAGGATTGGAGGAAGTCAGATGGGGTTCCTATATTCATAAAGAGTTCAAAAGCCTTACCTGTGAGCTTAACTTCTGTGGCTGGGAAAGTATTTGAAAGGTTAATAAGGGATAACATTCAAGAATTTCTTGAGAAGAACGTGGTCATCAGCAAAAATCTGCATGATTTTATGAAGAACAGGTCATGTCAAACTAACTTGATTGCATTTAATGAAGAAGTAAGTAGACATATATCTGGGTGTTGCAGTGGATGTGATGTATTTGGATTTTGCCAAGGTGTTTGATACAGTTTCACGCAATGGATTAGTGTTCAAACTCAAAGAAATTGATCTAGATGAAAATTCTTGTTCTTGGGTAGAACATTGGCTTAAAAATAGAGTACAGAGAGTTGTCATTAATGGTAAGATTTCAAGCTGGACAGAGGTGGTAAGTGGTGTCCCTCAGGGTTCTGTTCTAGGACCCCTTCTATTTAACATGTTTATAAATTATCTTGAAAAAAGCATTGAAAGTCATGTTTCAATGTTTGCAGATGACACAAAACTCTGTAAAATAATACAATGTGAGCAATTTAGATAGACTGGGGCACTGGGCACTCAAATCACAGATCACATTTAATGTAGAAAAATGCAAAGTTATGCGCTTCGGCGTAAAGAATGCACAATCAACTTATACTCTAAATCAGGACTGTCCAACCTGCGGCCCCCCAGACATTGCTGAACTACAACTCCCATGATTCCCTGGCTATCTGTTTCATTGAAATAATCATGGGAGTTGTAGTTCAGCAACATCTGGGGGGCCGCAGGTTGGACAGCCCTGCTCTAAATGGAAGCGAATTAGGGATAACTTCACACAAGAAGGATTTGGGAATTGTTGTAGACACCAAACTGTGCAACAATGTGCAATGTCAGCAGTGGCTAAGGCCAGTAACGTATTGTCATGTATTGTCATGCATTAATTCTTGGGATGAGAATATAATTTTGCCTCTTGATAAATCATTGGTAAGACCACATCTTGAATATGCTGTGCAATTTTGAGCACCTGTTCTGAAGAAGGATATTATGGCACTAGAAAAAGTGCAGAGGCGGGCTACAAAATTAATAAAAGGAAAGGAACATTTTAGCTATAAAGAAAGATTAACAAATTTAAACCTCTTTAGTTTAGAAAAACGTCACTTCAGAGGGGATATGATAACATTTTACAAATATATCCTGGGCCAATACAAACCATTGTGTGAAAATCTATTCACAAACAGGACTGTACATAGGACACAAGGTCATGTGTTAAAACTGGCAAAGAAGATTTAGTCTAAGGCAAAGGAAAGGTTTTTAACCGTAAGAACAATAAGGATGTGGCATTCTCTTTTATCAGAGTCTGCACAGATGTTTAAACAGCAACTAGATGCATACTTGCAAAACATAATATTCAATGATATCATTTTTCAACTGTAGAGTAATAGCTTATTGATCCAAGGATACATCTGACTGCCATTCTGGGGTCAAGAGGGATTTCTTTCCATTGTTTGTTGCAAAATTGGTGCTTTAAAAGTGCTTCAAACTGTTTTTTTAGTTTTGGCCTTCTTTTGGATCAACAGCAAAAAACAAAAGTGAGAAAGGCTGAACTTGATGGACACATGTCTCTTTTCAGCCTATGTAATTATATAACTACAAAGATACATTATCACACTATCATTTTTCACTATGTTTACCAATAGGACAGAAGAAAACACCCACGATGGATCAACTTGTTCTTCTATAGTTTAGGAACTATAGATGATGATTAAATGCTGAAACAGTACATTTGACTGCAACCTCCAGTCTCTCTTTAGCTGGTCTTTATCTATCTCACACGTTGAAGCACTTAAACCACCTGCAAAATGTAATACATACATAGTTATACAAAAACGAGAAGAACATAAAAAGTGTAATCCTGTTGCTGCAGCTATGACCAACAGCAAAGTGCATCTACATTCTGCAACAGTAATACCAGCATTCAAAACCACCCCTCACACATAATTTGGGGAGGAAATATTCAAAGCAGTGCTGTCCATGCAGTCCAAGTTCTTTAAAGCGCAGCAGGTTCCTCTACAAACTAGTAAGGACCAAGTTCCAACTAGTCCCTATATTTTAAATGTCTCCCTGTACCATGATCTGTGGGTGTCGAATCCCTTTGTCATGCAGAGCATTAATAAAAATAGGTAACTTCCCAGGCCATCTCCCAGTATACCTATTAATCACTATACTCCTTACTCTTTTACAGTGAAGTCTGTCGTGAACATCATCTTATGAAAAGCAAAATCCCATGAACTCACCATCATATTAGGTCAATGATTCCAATGCAAACTGAATTACTGATTTTATCTTTAATATCTATTTGGTAGGACAGTCCCTAGTTTTTCTGCTGTCTCATGTTCTTCCCTAGTGTTATGCATGTACATCCCTTAATATTCCACCCCATATCCTGCCCCACATTTATACCTCCCAGTGTTGGGAAGTATGGAGATACATTGTTTATCCCCAACATTTAAAGATTTAATGGATCACTATAGGGTCAGGAACACAAACATGTATTCCTGACCCTATAGTGTTAAAACCACCATCTACCCCCCCTTGGCCCCTCATGCCTCCATAAATATAGTAAAAATCTTATTGTATTCACGCCTGAAGCTGTAAATCTGCATGCTGTTAGACTCAGAAAAACAAACAGTCTGCTGACATCATCAGAAGTGGTAGCCTGATCCAATCACAATGCTTCCCCATAGGATTGGCTAAGACTGACAAAGAGGCAGATCGGGGGCAGAGCCAGCATGATTCAAACACAGCTCTGGCCAATCAGCATCTCCTCATAGAGATGAATTGAATCAATGAATCTCTATGAGGAAATTTTACTGTCTGCATGCAGAGGGAGGAGACACTGAATGAATGGGTGCATTTTAGGCAGCCATGACCCAGGAAGGATCTCTAACAGCCATCTGAGGAGTGGTCAGTGAAATTATCACTAGGCTGTAATGTAAACACTGCAATTTCTCTGAAAAGACAGTGTTTACAGCAAAAAGCCTGAAGGTAATGATTCTACTCACCAGAACAATTTCAATAAGCTGTAGTTGTTCTGGTGACTATAGTGTCCCTTTAAAACTAAAATCCATAGTTATATTACACATCTTTTTTATGCCTGTTGGAGCGGACAGGAACGTGTTGTGAAGTATGAGTTCTCCACTAACCCGGAAGCATTCCATTTCTATATGGTTCTTTAGATAGTGTGTTTCAATACCCCTGAAGATTTCAGACTAACAATAACAATGATGACCCATATTAACCCCTTAACTGCTTAAGGGAATACCAACCATGAGTTTTTATATAATAACTATAGACATATGCAATTACTCTCACACTCAGACGCATTTGTGTGGTCTTCATAATGTAATTTCCATAAACCTTTTTTTTTTTTTTAAATTGATACAGTATTCCCATTACTCTTCCTTTTGACCACCTTTTGAAAAAAAGAAATACATTATGAATTCCACAGATGGTCTGAATGAACATGTTTTCCTCTAGAACAGGAGATCAAGCAACAAAGGGTTCTAGGTAGATAACAGTAAAACATGATAGCATTCATCATGCAGGGTTTTCACACTGATTTGAGCAGCAATTGTATTACTTGTGTTATCACTGAAATGATGGGATGAATGACATAATACTTTAATAAGTTCCAGTGTGTGCTATGAAGTGAAAATAAAACACCATACATATGACTAAAGTAACAGATGCAACACCTGATCTTTGTCTTACAGAAAATGTAAAAACAGATTAGTCATGCCATTATTAAAAATAGATTAGGCATGGTAACTGCTTCTGGCCCCTAGAAGTGTGTGTAGCCAATTAAATACGAAGGCTGTATTGAAGCTTTGGGTAGATAGATTGATATATAGATGGTTGGACAGACAGATATAGAGAGGTACAGAGATTAGAGATAGAGATAAACATATATATATATATATATATATATATTGTGGTGCTTTTAAAAATATACCATGCCATCCATAGGGTCACTGTAATATAGTGTCACGATCTTTCACATTACTCCTTCACGCCCACATGGTGCAGGATCTGACGCCGGCTCCTCTCACAGTGTTGAGAAAAATATTACACGACTGGATGGGCAGGAAAAACCTGACCCCAGAGTCAAGAGTGGACTAAATGGGTAATATGGGCTTTACCCAGAAAAGACAAAATTGTGGTTTGTAGCGGAGAAGGGGGTAGGTAATTATTGCTATGAACTCCTACCCTCCTGTTTTCCCCTTTAAATCCTATATTCACCCTCTTTTAAGTGAAGTTTGGTCTATTTATTTAGGTCGGGGTGGAGAATTAAAATTCTATACCCTTACCCTCCTGTTCCGTATAATCAGACTCTACTAATATACCAGTATACTTCCATTATTTTACATTATCTCTATCATTGTATCTACCCATACCTTTTATGAATATCTCTAATATTTCCAATATCTCTAATTTTCAAACTATATATATAATTTTGAATGTAAATTCTAGGCTTTATTCTTCCAATCCCCATAGACTGCTGCTATTTAATTGGCTACATTTTAGCCTTCCACTTGGAATAACATTTTATTACTAAACAGCTGTCTTTCTTGATACTATCTTTCTACTTGGTTTGACTAAGATTTAGTATATTTGCTCACGCTTGCTGTGATTGATATATACAAGTCAGATAGGCAGACCCCCTAGGTTTCTCCTTTTTAATATTACACTTTTTTTTTGCAAGTCACTTTTGTGTTTTTCACTTTGCCTTTTTTTTCTTTTTCACTATTATGTAGATATGCCCTTGAAATACTAATAAAGTTTATATTTAAATTTTTTGTTTCTTACCAATTATAGTGGGTTATACATGTTATATGTGGGTAATCTAACCATTTTTTGAGAATCGTTACCCATAGTCTTTTGACTTGGAACCCCCTTTTTTCAAAGAAAGACTTGTTATTCTTTTTTCAATTTTGTCCTCTCACATTGTGTTTGGCATGTCCCACACCGGACTCTGGAATCACGCCCCTTTTCATGACGCGTCATCTATATCGGCCCAGAACATTTTGGGGGCGTGGTCTTAACAGGAGAGCGTTTTGCTTTGTTCCTTGCCCTATTGTGGTTCCTTGTGTTCCCCTTAGTGCTATTTGGTTCTCCTTGTGATTGTATTGTTATTTCTGTGTATTGGATCGGCTTGGCTTTAGACTTCCTTGTTTTCTGTTTCCATGACTTGGCTTGTATTTTGACCTCCTGATTTCTGGAATCCTGACCCAGCTATTCTAGTACCGTTCTCCTGAACTTGGTATCCTGACTTTTGGCTATTCCTTGACTAGGTTTTTCTACCTACGTTAAACCCAACCATTCTAAGGTTCGGTAATACGTGTTTGGGTTTTCTGTGGGTTTACATGCTGCGTGTTGGGTTATCACATGACCGTGATATTACAATAGGGCCATGGACCCTGCAGGTGTCAACCCACAAGCTTCAGGTTATGACGTGTAGTTCGAAAAAATGGACCACGCATGGACCAATTTGCCCTTGCTCTGTAAACGTTACTAGCCCGTACGGCACATCTGCAAACTGAGGCGCAAAAACCCCATTCCGGTAGCTGCTCCTTCTAACATGGAGGTTGCTACTGTTAGTTCGACTACCCATATGACGTCCCCTATATATGCAGAGGGTTCTTAAACCAGATCAGAATATATTTTGAATTGCAACCCAGAGCCTATCCCACCGACAGGGCTAAAGTGGGTTTTATGATTAACCTACTTGTGGATAGGGCATTGGTATGGGGAAACCTATTATGGGAAAATAACAACCCCTTGGTTTACAACTATGCTGAGTTTGTAGCTGCATTCAGTCGAACCTTTGATCCCCCAGGAAGACGAGCAAATGCAGCTAAGACTCTTCTTAGGATGAAACAAGGGTCTCTTTTGGAGTATGCTCTAGAGCAAGCATGTCAAACTCAAAGGCTAACAGGGGCCAAATAAACAAGGTTTACGTGCATGTGGGCCACAAAAACTTCAGTTTTCATAGAAATGTAGGTTTATTTAGAAAAGTCTAGTATAAAAAAAGTTGCCTGACACTGGATGACCTCACGCTCGTAGGGCTTCAAGGTAAACAAAAGAGCGAATTTATTTCAAGGAGGTGTGCATTTGCATATAACCAATGTTTCAGTCCAACTACCTTGACAGATTAAGAAACGTTTGGTAATGGGACTGAAATTGTGAATGTGTACTGTTGCACAGCTTTAAAACACAAATGACATTATCTTGTTGATTTTTAAGTCCTATGAGTGTGTTCTTCACTTCACTGAGATCATCAAACTTGATGATCTCAGCCAATCCAATGCTTTGTGCATGTGTGGCAAAAAGCTGCGCGGCCAATCAGCATCTCCATGGGGAGAGTTCAGTGCCTCCATGCAGACCCAGTCTTATACACTGTCTCCTCCCTCCATTCTAATACACTACCCACAAATTTAATACGTGGCCCCCCCTCCCTCCACTCTAACACCTCCCACTCCACCCAATCTAATAAACTGCCCCTCCTCCCTCCACTTTAATTGAATACATTGCCCACACTCCCAACACTCTAATTTAATACACTACCATCCCTCACCCAACTTAATACACTGCCTCCTCCCTCCCCAATTTAATACACTGCCCTCCCCTTAATTTAACACACTGGCCCCTCCCCCACTCTAATACACTGCTCCCTCCCACCACTATAATACACTTGCCTCCCCCTCCCACTACTCTAATACACTGGCCCCTTCCCTCGCCCAAATTAACACAATACCCCTCCCCCTCTCAAATGAATACACTGCCCCCCCCCATTAACATACTACACAGGAAGGTCCCCTAAGCCCATCTTCTAATATAAAATGAGCTGGTCGTCTTCCAGTTCCAGCCCTGCTCCTCTGGCAATGCGAGCAGGAGGGAATGGGACCGCGGGAGCACGCAATTATCCGTGGGAGGTAAAGCCAAGAATCAGGTAGGAAATATCTTTCATATCTTGCTGCTGGTCGCAGCCACAGCACAAAGCTGCCCCAGGGCAGGTGATCCACAAATATATTCATTGTGGGCCACACGTGTAAGTTCGACATGCTTGCTCTAGAGTTTCACACACGCTGCAGAAGTGCAGTGGAACAACCAGGCATGTGTAGACGTTTTTATAAACGGTCTCTTGGATACTTTGTTGGATAAGGTGGCAGCTAGGGACTTGCCTGAAGATTTAGAGAAGCTCATAACGTATCTTTCTCATTTAGACAAGCATCTCAGACATAGACATAACACCAGAGATCGACCAAGAAGGAACCCCGTACACTTGGCTTTAACGTTCCCAGCATCGGAAACAACCACTGTAGCCATTACTGAACCCATGCAGTTAGGACCCAGTAGCTTATCCAAAGCTGAAAAATCTTATAGAAGAATGTATTTGTTTATATTGCAGGAAGAAGGGGCATTTACGCGTAATATTTCCCAATAGGCCAGAAAACTCCCGCACCTAAGCCCTCTTGGAGGACTGGCCTTGGGTGTATTACACATGTCCTCCTTTGAACCTAGAAAAGAACATAGGCTTCTACTCCCTATAACCTTAAAGTGGGAGAACAAGACTGTCCACACGCATGCCCTTATCGATTCTAGGGCTGCAGAAAACATTGTTGATGTCGCTTTTGCTAAAACCTATTTTCTCCCTTTAAGAGTAAGATCCACATCTTTGGTTGTAGAGGCCATAGATGGTAGACCACTTAGTGATCCTGTGATCACAAAAGAAATCATACCCTTTTTGATGATTGTAGGATTGTTACCAGGGGTCAAGTCCTGGGAAAAAAAGTGTGGGAACTCACCCAAGATCCACTTCCACTTCCCCCCCACCCAAAAAATATATATTTCACAGAAATTCAATGCAACATTTATTGTAAAGTGCCAGTTTACACAAACAACTGCAAAATTCACATGCAATAAACAAATATATATATAGAACAGTTGAAACGAATTAAATTAGCTATGCAATAAACAAATGAATATAGAACAGTTCTAACAACTGTGATAAAGTGAATGGTGTTGTTTGGGAGGGAGTTAACTTGTTAGTCAAACTAACAGAATAATCACCACAATGGGTGATTTTTCCCTCGCAGGGAATTTCTAAAACAAACAGTGTATAAAAACTAAACACACAGCCCATTAGAAAATATCCCACAAACTGG
Source organism: Pelobates cultripes (assembly GCA_933207985.1). Lineage (NCBI taxonomy): Eukaryota > Metazoa > Chordata > Amphibia > Anura > Pelobatidae > Pelobates > Pelobates cultripes. The sequence goes on from OW240914.1 coordinate 252,378,717, forward strand.
AATAACGTTGCCCTTGCCGTGCAAGATTATCAACTTTTCGAGATTTAGTATCATCTGCGCTGCGATGTGTGGTCAGCCATTTTGTGACGTATGGTAAAGGATCCCATAAATGCACAGGAGGCCCAATGAGACTAATAAACAAAAGAGAAGACAGGCGTTCAATGCCAAGCCCACTCCTAATGGGTGACATCACCAAATTCATTGTACTGAAGCCCCTTTAACAATCACCGGATGTCACTAGAAGACTGTTAACTGCTGTCACCACTGGTTTTAGATTTTCGGGAATCTCTGCACCACCATTATCAATGTAGTCTCTGAAACCTTCACAGATGGATGCATAGCTGAGACGGAATCTTTTGCACAGCTGCTCCAGCTTCGCTTCACCTTCAAACCACGGACTGTCCACATTGATTGGCCAGTGCTGTGAATTCAGGATGTCAATTTCAGAGACAAGAGTTTCAAATTCACCTGACTGTGATGAAGCTGCCGGTTTGTTGCTCGCAGTTAAAGCAAAGAGTCTGGAGTGTAAATTATCCACCAAACTTTGATAAAATTGAGGGAGATTTATCCTCACTTGGCTTTTTGTACTCTCTGGATTGATGGTCACACCTTTGAAATTCCCTTTCTCCAGCGATTCCATTACTTCTTTCAGATGTTTGCCAGGCATGTCTTTCATTTTTTCAACGGCACGAATGGAACGATTAATCAGCTGATAGGCTCGTGGAAGTGTGATGTCATCTCTTTGCAGAGCTTCAGATAACAGTCCCATTTCCTGAACAGTATCCGCAACCCCTACAAGGTTTAACAAATAATCTACTGATGTCAAGACCTTGTTAAGGCCACTAAATACAGATTTCTGCTTACTGTTATTAGCTGAACTTAATCTTGCTTTCAAGAAATGACTGTGTAGGGCAGGATATGACTCCTAAACTGCTCGTATAGCTCTCTGGCTTGAAGCAACCCATCTAACTGAAAAAACTTTTCCAATTGTAAGAATTTGTACTTCAAATTCTTTTGCACATTCTGAGAGCTCTGCCAGATTTTTTGGTGACTGATGATACACAGCATACAACTTCTCAAAAAATGATGTTACATGATGAAGACTAGGAATAGAATCAATTGTATCTGAAATGCACAATTCAAGCCTATGACACAAGCAGTGCCATTTCACAATCTTTGGATATTTTTGACTGAGTCGTTCCAGAACACCCAACTTTCTTCCAAGCATTACACTTGCACCCCAATCCAGTTCTCGGCAAGAAAGTCATTACTGAACCCAAATTTAGAAAGACAAGCTAGAAGAGTGGCTTCAATAGACTGTGCATCTGCTTTAGGCAAATCAAGCAAATCAAGAAAGAAAGTAACTGGGTCTTTTCCGTTAACAGAGGCACGAATATAAACTATTAACACTGAATGGGTAGAAACTGTTGTAGACTGATCAATATAAACAGAAATTTTTGGAGCCTGCTCAACAATTGCCTTGCAAAGCTTTTTTCTCATTTCACTAGCAATGCAATCTATTATTTGCGCTGCTGTGTACTCACTATGGAGAATACATCCTAAGTCAGCTCCATTTGCAACCTGCAAGCTGATAAGATCTCTGAAGTCTGTGAAAGGGCGATTTTTTTCGCACAAAAGTAGGCAGTGCGAAATACCTTAGTACTGGACGCAAACTTATGCTTCTGCTGTTCAGCAATATTGGATTGCAGAATCTCCTTTCTGGATACTGCTTGGATATCTCCTGCCTTTACATGTGCTTCTGAAAACTTATGTATGTGGATTTTTTTACGTAGTGAGGTCAACATATCTTTTTTTGTTTTGCCATATGGTGTAATTGTACCAGTGCTCCGTTCTTTAGAAATGGATACACCCTGTGAAACAGCCACTCCAAGGTGTTTAACCTCGCGATACACTTTGCACCCTAAAAGACCATTGTCTACAAACAGCCAAGGGTACTTTTTTTTAAATTCAGCCACATCAGTAACCATTGAATTGGTCTGGTATGCCTAGTGCAACACACAGAGAATGAGGGAGTCTGACTTAAAATGAAATGCTCAATACTGGATATAGGCAGAAATTTCACCAAAAATCTGTCTGAAAATGTAGAAAAATAGAATTGACACCGTAACTCCAGTGCGATAAAACCAGGAGCTATTTCATTAACAAGGCTCAAGTTGAGACGCTGCTGTAGGCATATGTTTCAAGAATCGGAAATAGAGAGCAACACTTATATGTATGGTGTGTATACCTTTAAATCTGCTAAAAAGCAGAGTAAAATGGATACACACAGAATACTATACTTTTTTAAAGAAAGAGATTACGACCTCTTCATGTATAGGAAGACAGTATGAGGAACTGTTTCCTATATTGCCATAGAATTAGTGCAACATAAATGTGTAGTGGCAAAAATATATTTGGTGTGTACACCTTTAAGTCTGTACATACAGAGATAAGATGGAGTATATACCAAAATAATAATGTTCTTTGTATTACAAAGATATAAAGTTTAAACTTTATGAAGTAGAAATACAGTATAGGTGACTGTATTCTACAATAAAATAGTGAAAATCAATAAAATCCAGCAAATTTAAAAATAATACGAAGTTTATTATAAAAGTGCCAAAGCATAAAAATATATGGAAAATAATAATATATCAAAATATTAAAATAACATTCAGGGATGGTTTGCAAGATTATTACCAGCACTTCAGTGTTTGTAGTTCTGATTTTACCATAGGGACTCATCAGGATGGATATGGATACTTAGTTGCTTTTGACTGTATCACTTTCTGCCGGCTGCTCGTGAGGTTTAGCGTGCGTCCCAGACCTCACTCTGGGTGATGCATGCTGCTAGCCGGTCGGTCCCTAGATCTCGGAATGCTCTTTTGCCCGGTGAAGTGGAAGAGAGCTCGGTGGCTGGTTCTCTAATCTGCGTCCGTACCCTGCTTGATTGAATGTGGTCTAACGCGTTTCGTGGGTGTCAGCCCCACTTCTTCAGAGACAGGATGAAGTTCCTTGGATGTAGCATGTTTTAAATACAGTTCAAACTAATTAAAATTGATTGTATTAATTGGTGTATTAATTGATTTGGGGGATGTTGCACTAAACAGTTAATCGGGGTTTTCACATAGAATTTGAACATATCATTTCAGTTGATCAGGGTTTTCATACAAAATTTACACATATCATTTCAATATACAGAGTTCTACAGAGTTCTTAAAATTCATAAATATGAATAATGCAGACTTAGAAATGAGTGAAAACATAGAAACATTAAGAGTATCTGTAGAGTAAAATAAAATAAAATAAAAATCTAAAAATATATCAAAAAAATATATCAAAAAAATATATCAAAAAGTATATAAATATTTACAGCATATAGAAATCGATGTTTCTTGTAGTATTCTAAAAACCCTAAGCAAAAATCTAAAGGATTAAGAGGTATATTCCATAAGAAAGTACAGTAGTTATAGATAACAATGTTAAAAATAACATACATATATATAAAAAGAGAATGTCATAGATACTTGAGTTGATACTAAGTAGTCTATGTATGAGGTACATCGCTATATGCATCGTATTTGATTGATAGTGAGAATAAAATGAATGATCGAAGCGCTGTATAATGGGGTTTTAATAACTACTCAACCCTCAGTAACCATGTCCACTACAGCCGATTCACTGACTGATGTAGTTTCTGCAGCGGACACCGCCTGCTGAAGCAAAGGCTCAGACTGAGTGGAGCAACTTGCAGAATCATGTGATATTTTTATTGGATGCCTTCGTGAAGAAATCCGTAATGCCGTTTTTTTTTTTCGTTTGCTCATTTCTATACGAATAAAAACAATTTTTAACAAATGGTATAAAATCATTTTCTGATTAAAAATAAAATTCTGATAAAAAGTAAAGAATTCCCCATCGTTCTGTTATTACCTCTTATTTTGAAAAACTCTTTTGTCTCTGGTGGCAGTGGTGGGGGTGGCCCAGTGACTGTGAGGTGTAGGGTAAGGCACAAATCAGCCCAATTGTATGAAATAAAATGAATCATTATTCTAAAAATGATTTTAACAAAAAATGATCTAACAATTAACCAAGTATAAAGAACAGCAGAATTCCCCTTTAGTCGTAGATCAACCAAAATGTTGGATCTAGGACAAGGGGAATCGGTCAGGATAGGTGGTACCAGCACCACCCAAAAATGGGCATGAACCCTTTATTGTAGAATTAGTAAAAAGTCACACAAAATGCCAAGGCAGTTCCCCTTATACAGGAGAAACTACCAAGCAAGCTAGTAAAATAATGAGCAAACACTAATATAAAGCCTAATGCATCTTAGAGCATGGAGTCCGACTGATAGGAGAAAAATATTAGGGAAAAAAGAGCCAGAAAGTTATTTAATAATATCAAATACTGGAGATTAGTGCATAAATAAGTATCTCTAAATAAACAGTGCTACACTGTAACTTTATTAAACTGCTAAATCAAGAGAGATACAATAGCACCTAAGTATCAATATAGTAACTCTAATTCCTATAGTTCCTATAGTTACTTGCTTGGTAGTTTCTCCTGTATAAGGGGAACTGCCTTAGCATTTTGTGTGACTTTTTACTGATCTAACAATTAGTCTCATATATTAGTCTCCAGTCCAGTGGATGTGACACAGATCTCAGTTATTTTACATATGGTTTGTGATTCTGTTTGCCACCCTTTAGTGACTGTGTTTTTAAGCCCTTAACCCCTTAAGACCGGAGGGCGTACTATTACGCCCTATTTTAGGCGGCTCTAAATGCCGCCGGGTGTAATAGTACGCCCTCCGGTCTTTCTGTACTTACCCGGTCCCACGCCAGCGATCGCGGTTGGGGGGACTCCCAGGGAGCTCCCTGCGGCACGTCCGACCCCCTGGCAGCCCCCCCGGCCATGTGAGAGTGAGGTCCTTGCGAGGACCTCACAATCACATGGCCGGGATAGCTGCCTCCTGCATTGCCAGCAGGGGGGCTGTCTGTAATGACAGGTGGTCCCCCTGCTGGCTGGAAATAAAAATTAAAAAGTTAAATAAGTGTAAAAAAATATATATATACTTAGATCATATATATATGATCTAAGTATATATATATATATATATATACACATATACATACACACACGTACACTGTATAGGTGTATTTTACTATTAATATATATATATATATATATATATATATAATTATATAAATATATTAATATCAAATTACACGTAGACTGATACTGATTAAATATATATATATATAATTATTGTTATATATATATTTATATATAATATAAAAAAATAAATATGTAAATACGTTAAAAAATAAAATAAAAAAATAATTAAAAAAATAATTAAAAATATATAGATGTATGTTATTTCGTTCTAACTGTATTGTGATATTAATATATATATATATTTATATCAAAATACATGTAGAAGGAAATAATATATATATATACATATATATCACTATATATACCTATATATAAATAAAAATATTTGAAAAAAATTATATATATGTATATACATATATATATTCACATATGTATATATATATATATATATATATATATATATATACATATATTAATTCTACATATATATTTATGTAATATTTTTACATAATTGGGTATCTTAATTAATTACAATTAGCGGGACCTGCCTGACAACCCATGCCAAAAGTAAAGGGAATTTAATTTGCTAGCACTATATTTAACCCTATAACTTTCCAAGACACCATAAAACCTGTACATGGGGGGTACTGTTCTACTCGGGAGACTTCGCTGAACACAAATATTAGTGTTTCAAAATAGTAAAATGTATTACAACGATGATATCGCCAGTAAAAGTGACATTTTTTGCATTTTTCATGCACAAACAGCACTTACACGGACGATATTATTGCTGTGATACTTTTTACTGTTTTGAAACACAAATATTTGTGTTCAGCGAAGTCTCCCGAGTACAACAGTACCCCTCATGTACAGGTTTTATGGTGTTTTCAAAAGTTACAGCGTCAAATATAAGGCTTGTGTTTCATTTTTTTCACATTAAAATTCGCCAGATTGGTTACGTTGCCTTTGAGACCCTATGGTAGCCCAAGAATGAAAATTACCCCTATGATGGCATACCATTTGCAATAGTAGACAACCCAAGGTATTGCAAACGGGGTATGTCCAGTCTTTTTTAGTAGCCACTTAGTCACAAACACTGGCCAAAATTGGCGTTTTTTGCATTTTTCACACACAAACAAATACTAACGCTAACTTTGGCCAGTGTTTGTGACCAAATGGCTACTAAAAAAGACTGGACATACCCCATTTGCAATACCTTGGGTTGTCTACTATTGCAAATGGTATGCCATTATGGGTGTAAATTTAATTCCTGGGCTACTATAAAGTCCCAAAGGCAACGTAACCAATCTGGCGAATTTCAATTTCAAATGTAATGTGCTATATTTGACCCTGTAACTTCCCAAAACGCCATAAAACCTGTACATAGGAGGTACTGTTTTACACGTGATACTTTGCTGAATACAAATATGTGTATTTTATTGCAGTAAAAGCAAACAGTATTATGACATTGACCGTTAAAATGTCATGTAGAACTAAAAAAATCTAAAAAAAACGGATTTTCTCCCATTTTTTTCATATTAAATTATGTTTCATAGCTAAATATTTGATATTAAATGAAAGCCCTGTTTCCCCTGAATAAAATGATATATAATAAGGGTGGGTGTATTTAATATGAAAGAGGTGTATTACGGTTGGACAGACATGTAGCGCAAATGCCAGGTTTTGTTTACATTTTGTTTCCTTCACAATGTGTACATTTGGCTCCATCCTTAAGGGGTTAAGGACTGAGCCAAATGTACACGTTGTGATCAAAACAAAATGTAAACCAAAACAGGAATTTGTGCTATATGTCTGTTCAGGTGTAATACGCCTCTTCATATTATGTGCACCTACACTTATTATATATCATTTTATTCAGGGGAAACAAGGCTTTCATTTAACATCAAATATTTAGGTATGAAACATAATTTAATATGAATAAAATGTAAAAAAATAGAAAAAAAAATAAGAATTTTAAAACAAATCTTAGTTCTACGTGACATTTTAACTGTGTCATAATACTGTTTGCTTTTACTGCAATAATACACACATATTTGTATTCAGCGATGTCTCACGTAAAACAGTACCCCCATGTACAGGTTTTATGGTGTTTTGGGAAGTTACAGGGTCAAATATAGCATGTTAAATTTTTCAGTTTTTTCACATTGAAATTCACAAGATTGGTTATGTTGCCTTTGAGACTGTATGGTAGCCCAGGAATAAGAATTACCCCCATGGTGGCATACCATTTGCAAAAGTAGACAACCCAAGGTATTGCAATGGGGTATGTCCAGTCTTTTTTAGTAACTGTGACTAAGTGGCTACTAAATAAGTCTGAACATACCACATACCTAGGGTTGTCTACTATTGCAAATGGTATGCCATCATGGGGGTAATTTTCATTCCTGGGCTACCGTACAGTCTCAAAAGGTAACATAACCAACTAGGCAAATTTCAATTAGAAAAAAACTGAAACGCAAGCCTTATATTTGACTCTGTAACTTTTGAAAACCCCATAAAACCTGTACATGAGGGGTACTGTTATACACGGGAGACTTCGATGAACACAAATATTAGTGTTTCAAAACAGTAAAATGTATTACAACAATTATATCGTATGTGTAAGTGCCATTTGTATGTGAAAAATGCAAAAAACTTCACTTTCACTGACGATATCATCGCTGTAATACATTTTACTGTTTTGAAACACTAATATTTGTGTTCAGCAAAGTTTTCCAAGTAAAACAGTAGCCCCCATGTACAGGTTTTAGGGTGTCTTGGAAAGTTACAGGGTTAAATATAGTGCTAGCAAATTAAATTCCCTTTACTTTCGGCATGGGTTGTCCGGCAGGTCCCACAAATTGTAATTAATAAAAATTTGTATGTGTGTATATATATATATATATATATATATATATAATAAATATATATGTGATCTAATTATATATAATTTATTTTTCAACTGTTTTAAACTGTTTCAAAGCATAGCCGTCCATGTGATCATGAGGTCCTCGCAAGGATCTCACGATCACATGGCCCAGGGGGGATGAAGAGGATGGAGGGGTACTCCCAGATAAGTCCCCATACCGCGATCACCGGTGACCGGGTAACTAGAAAGGATGGTCTGGGCGTTCTATGCCGCCCTCCGGCATTTAGAGCCGGTTCCCTAAGGACAGCATAGAACGCCCGCCGTCCTTAAGGAGTTAAACAAATGTGGTGATATTAGGGTTATTTTATTTATTTTTACACTAGCCCCCCACCCCCTCCATGCACCCTTCTCCAACCACCCAGCCCCCATCTCTATCCACTATCCCCCCCTCTCCAACCACTCAGCCCCCCTTCTTCAAACACCCAGCCCCCATCTCCATCCACCTACCCCCTCTCTCCAACCACTCCATCTCCATCCACCCCCCCCTCTCCAACCACTCAGCCCCCCTCTTCAACCACCCAGCCCCATCTCCATCCACCCCTGCCTCTCTCCAACCACCCAGCCCCATCTTCATCCACCCTACCCCTCTCCAACCACCCAGCCCCATCTCCATCCACCTACCCCTCCAACCACTCCTTCAACCACTAGCCCCCATCTCCATTGACCTACCCCCTCTCTCCAACCACCCAGCCCCCATCTCCATCCACCCCTACCCCTCACCAATAAGTCAAACCCCCTCTTCCAACCACCCAGCCCCCATCTCCATCCACCTACCTCTCTCCAAACCACCCAGCCCCATCTTCATGCACCCTACCCTCTCCAACCACCAGCCCCCATCTCCATCCACCCCTGCCTCAACCACTCAGCCCCTCTTCAGCCACCCAGCCCCTCTCTTCATTACCCAGCCCCCATCTCCATCCACCCTGCCCCCTCTCAACCACCCAGCCCCCCTCTTCAGCCACCCAGCCCCCCACCACAACCACCCAGCCCCTCATCTCCATCCACCCTACCCCCTCTCCAACCACCAGCCCCCTTCAGCCGCAGCCTCTTCATCCACCCTGCCCCTCTCCAGCCACCCAGCCCCCATCTCATCCACCCTACCCCTCTCAAATTCACTCAGCCCCCCTCTTCCAACCACCCAGCCCCTCTTCAACCACCCAGCCCCATGTCCAATCACCTACCCCTCTCCAACCACTCAGCCCCCCTCTTCAACCACCCAGCCCCGTCCTCTTCAACCACCCAGCTCCCATCTCCATCCACCCTACCCCCCTCTCCAACCCCTCAGCCCTCCTCTTCAACCACCCAGCCCCCCCTCTTCAACCACCCAGCCCCATCTCCATCCACACTACCCCCCTCTCCAACCACTCAGCCCCCCCTCTTCAACCACCCAGCCCCCATCTCCATCCACCCAGCCTCCATCATGTACTTACTTTTCTGAAGACTCAGGGGTGCTGGCTGGCTTGGCTTCAGGGGTGCTGGCTGGCGTTCCCACGTGTTCCTGCAGAACTCGAGCCCTGGAGTCACTACTGAACAAAACATTGAGACTACACTTTTTAGGAAACCCACCTCAACTAATACGATGTTGAGATGGGAAAGCCACCATCTGACCCCATTGAAAAGAGGCATTCTGATTGGACAGTACCTCCGGCTCAGGAGAAACTGCTCAACTATGGAGGAATTTACAATACAGGCAAAGCTACTCAATACTAGGTTTAAAGAGAGGGGATATCCAAACCGCTGTTTAAAATATGCATACCAGAGAGAACTGTACAGCGATAGGATGGAACTCCTTAAAGATAAACCAGTTTCTAACGAACAAACACCTATTTGTTGTGTAGCTAACTTCGATTCAGGATGGGATCAGGCTAAAAAGATACTAGGCAGATTTTGGCCTCTTATATCTCAAGATTCTCAGCTTAAGAAATCTTAAGGAATTTCTAGTACCTAGTTATCTTTCCTGCAGAAAGTCTGGACAAAATTGGCTATCCACATACAGATGTGGTTGTTGCGTGGCCTGTAGATACATAAACAAAGATTCCAAATGTCTCACAGACTCAAGTGATAAAGTGGTGTGCAATGTGAAACAATTTTTTAATTGTAACACTAAAGGCATTGTATACCTCTTGGTTTGTACATGTGGACTAAAATACGTGGGAAAGACCATTCGTCCCCTTAAAAGGAGAGTAATGGAAGACGTGCATTCTGTCAGAAACTTTAGGGATACCCCCGATGGCAAGACATTTAAGGAGCCACCACCAAGGGGACCCAGGTGGTTTGAGGTTTGCAGGGATTGAAAAGGTACTTTTGGGACGCAGAGGTGGTGATTTAGACCTTACCCTCCTCAAAAGAGAATGTTACTGGATATATAGGTTCAAAACTTTGGCCCCCAATGGGTTAAATGAGGGTTTTACTTTTACCCCTTTCAACGAAAAATGAGACCACTCAGGAGTACCTGTATTCTAGTTAATACAAGTATATTTTTATTATATGTACATAATGTCTATAGAGTGTGTATATACTTTCTTTACTCATTTTTTATTACTAATTATTCTGCTATACAGAGACTTAGGCTACGACAGTGGTTATAATATTTGTGAGCATTATTACAGCTAATGTACTATTTTGCCCTGACAAAAGAATGTGAATAGTGTTTTTGACTCTCTTAATATTTGGATGGGGGTCAATTTAGATGTGGGTAATGGGTTTACTCTCTAAAGTTTTATCGTACATAAAATACGTGGATTATATTCTTTGCTAGCCATCAGTGGGATAGTAGATTGACCTGCATTACTTGGCTGAATACCCTTTGATAATAACAGCATAAATGCACGTCCACATATTCCTATACTAGCCCCTTTTGTTTGAATTATTGTATTAACAGCCTGAGAGAGCGGCATGCATATAGTTAAGTATGCTTATTTGTATATTCATGGGGTCAACCTATCACTAGTATGTGACCAAATTAAAATAAAATTTATGAACAGTATTGGCACTAATGTGACAATCGTGATTCTCTGGCACCCATACTTTTTCTTTGGGCTATTTTGCCATGATATAAATACATAAGTACTGTCTTGACCTTCTTAAAATTTGGTTGAGTCTAATAGGTCCCCTTTGGACACAGCTGTCACGGTTCTCACTGCAGCAGGCAGACAGCCAGACGTGGTCGCCCATGGAGTTCCCAACAAGGGACTTGAACCAGGGAACTTCACAGTCCAGGTCCTGCTTCCTACCTCTGAGCCACAGCAGCTTTTGTATTCCACATGTCATTCTGGTCCTGTTCATCCTGGCATGTCTATTACTCTGGGGGCTGTACCTTGACTTTGGATGTGCTTCACCTGACCCTGATCAGACATTAGCAGGGTATTTGAACTCAGCCTCGCCCTGTGATCAGGATCAAGTCTTTGATCCTGTTGTGTGTTTCGTACCAGTGTTCCTGTTGTTTGATCTTCTACTTATTATTGACCCCGGCTTCTCACTACGTTTACTCTGACCTCTGGCATCCCTTGACTTCGGCTACTCCTCGTTGTTCCTGTCCTCTGGCATCCTTTGACCTCGGCTATCCCTTGACAATCCTGCTGTTTGAGTCCTTGCCTGTCCTGCGACTTGGTACTTCATTCTGCACAGCCCCCGTGCACAGACCCACAGGCCGGGTGAATTCTTACCTGACCACCTTGGCCTGTGGCTATCTGCAAGGGTGAGCAACATATCTGTGCTACAGACTCCCAACCCAGGTAAGACCCTGACAACATCAGTGGGTCTGATGGATGGGAATATTGACCATGCACTACTTGGATTAATATCCCGTGATATACACTGGGATTTAACACAGCTTAAATATACATACATATGTTCCTACATCAGCCCCACTTGCTAACATGATCATGCTATCCACCTAAGAGAGCGGCAGGTATATAGTTAATTGTGCTCGTCTACACACTTACTGTGTCAACCAATCACAAGTTGAAATGTCAATTTGGGGATGTGGCCTGTTCGGACTCCCCTTCTATCTGTTGGCGTCATTTTGCTATAAAATAGCCTCTGTTGCAGACAGATCCTTTTGTTTAGCCTCGGGAAGAAGGCGCGTTTAATAGCGCCGAAACACGTGTCAGGCAATAGGCAGGGAGACTAGTTAGATGTTGGTACTTGGATTTATTTAGTTATTTTAGCCAGTTGGAAGGACTTCTTTGTTTGGGCTGACTCCATTTTTTGCTATCACACCGACAGTGGTGGGTGATTAGGACAAGAAGGAAAGGGGGGGGCATTGATTTCTTATCTTCTCACTTATTGCTACATTATTACTTTTGATCCCACATTAGGGGATATTATGTATTTCTCGTTCCCCATGTGCGTTCATAGCTGAGCAAGACTTTACTTCTGATACATTGTTTCAATGTATCATCCCATTAGTGACTTTATATCAGCTTATTAGCACAGTGTACTTTATTAAGTAGCACTGCTTTTGGCCTTATATCCCCCCTATGTGCAGCATTAGTTGGCTTTTTTAGCCTTATAGTTTCCTCCCAAGTGACTATTAGTGTATTCCTGTGGGGGCAATTATATATTTAACTTTACAAATGCCATGATAGATATTTACATATAACTATTACAAGTGTACTGCATTGGGATTTTTTCTCTTCTTCTTGTAGATTAGATTCACTCTAGTGAGTCTACAATTAGAGTATATAATTAGAGTATATTCCCAATAGGAGATATCAGTAATTTATTTATCTACTTATCCAATAGGAGATATCAGTACTTCCTTCATTTACCTATCTAGTCTCCCTTTTTAATTATTTCTTTGTTTATGAGTATTTTATTATCTCTATTAAAAGTTATGTTTTATGTATATAGAGTTTAATTGAGGGGCTTCCTACTTTGACCCTGTGGGTCTCCATTTTTTCTTTTTCTATACAAGTTATGTGAGGGTTATCCCCTGCTTTGGTTGCCCCTGACACACACTTTACTGGTTACCCTAGGGGTTCCTAGTTTTCTTCACTTTCTCTATTTATGAATCAGCAACAGTCATTGAAAAATAATTTGTCCATCTGCAGATGAAAACTAGGTAAGGTAATAATACAAAACAAGATAAGGTGATAGTACATACCATTACTTTGCTGCAAGGACTATAGTCCTAGAGTTAACTTATTCATACTTTTTCAAAACAATAAACAAAGTATTATTAATAAAAAAAAAAAAAAAAAAGGAAATACACAACAAAGGTACTTCTTAAGAGTGCAGTTAATTTTTCAAAAGCAAACAAACAAAACAGTGTCACTCACTTTTAAGATTAAGAGTCTGACTAATAAAACATTATTACCAGCCACCAGACTGATATAAAGTACAGCTGTGGAGGGTGGGGGCTTAAGAGGGAACAGGGGAGCAACATTATACTGGGTTTATATTTAGATGTGTATCATCCCAATGCTTCATTTCAGCCAATGAAACAGAAAAACTTAAACCATCCTGATTTAAGATCTCTAGCATCTCATCTGCAACATTTTAATCAACAGTGACTAATCCACAAACTTTTACCTGTTGGTATGCTGCCAAACAAAGAAATTGTCTTAATGGCACTAGTACCTTCATTTTAAAATGATCATCAAACAGTGTTATTATTCTTAATAAAGCGCCAACAAATTCCACAGGATCTAGATAGTTTTACTGTTTTACTAAACATATTCTATTAAATCAGTTGGGCATTAATTTTAGACCCATTAAGATCAACACTTCCTTTTATTGATATCAGTGTGCTACGTGAGATGAGAGAGTTATTTGTCAGTTGAAGTGCTATCTGTTACAGTGCTAGAGTGTGGGTAGTGAGAGAGGCAGACTTTGAAAGATGTGAGTAAATTTTGTGAATGGTGGAACGTGAAGGATTACAGTATAGTGGTTTAAAGGAGCACTATAGTGCCAGGAAAACAAACTAATTTTCCTGGCACTATAAGGTTATTAGGTCCTCCCCTCCCTCAGGGCCCCCTTCCCACTGGGCTGAAGGGTTTAAAACCCCTTCAGCCACATACCTTAATCCAGCGCCGGGTTCCCTCGACACTGGTGACCTCTCCTCCCCCTGCCGACATCAATGCTTTCCTATTGATGGGTGATTTTCAGACTGAGAATCGTGGAAGCGGCCTCTAGTGGCTGTCAGGGAGACAGCCACTAGAGCAGGGCTGTCCAACCTGCGGTCCCCAGATGTTGCTGAACTACAACTCCCATGATTCTTTCAATTAAAAAGGTAGCCAGGGATTCATGGGAGTTGTAGTTCAGCAACATCTGGGGGGCCGCAGGTTGGACAGCCCTGCACTAGAGGCTGGATTAACTCTCAATGTAAACATAGCAGTTTTTAAGTGAGCTGAAGTGGTCTGGGTGCCTATAGTGGTCCTTTAAAGGAACTTCCATTTAGTTGTGGGATAAAGTGAAGATTAAACTTGCCTTAAACTCAACCCCTTCCTCAATGACCCCATAATGCGGAGCAGAGAACTTCCCCTGGACATGGTGGCTAGAGATTTTGAATGGTTGGAGGTTTTAGGACTAAAGAGTTATAAAAATTCTATCAAAACTTTGTCTGTCACATTTGAGGAGCTTTCTCAAAGTAATTCACTCCATCCCAAAAATATGCCTTCTTGTTTAGGAGACTTCCTTCCTGTATATCTAGGAGGAACTTTCCAAGTTTATGCAACCATATCGGTACTAACGAGCCTTGATAAGCGGATTACGGAGTTTTCATAAAGGATGAAAGGCTCACACCTTCACAATTTATTTGTGCATCATTGTTCTGGCTGTAAAATGTTCCTGTATAAGCACTCTTACACAGTTACATTGTGAATACCTAGTTTATTTCTTGATTGAAGCTATAATTTGTTTTCAATTATTGAAAGTGGGTACATTATCCTGGTGTATTGTCTGACATTGTTTGTATATCTACATGTACTGGTTACTAACAAAAAGCTGTTTTTTTTTTAAATGGGTCACCTGCACAGAAGTTCAGTAACTCAAGATGAAGATGTTGGTACTTTATAAATAAATTATCACAATAACATCTGCAGGAAATTGTTTTAAATGAGTTTGAAGACAGCCTTATGATTGCAGCCTATCTACAACCGAAGATTGATGGATAGAGAATGATACTTGAACCTCCAACAGGCAGATGGATATAGCAGGGGAGTGAAGGGGAAGCACAATGAAGAGAGTGGGAAAACATTGTATGAAATATTAATTCATATTCAAGGGGAAAAAAGTATAATAGAAAAATTAGGTTCACCAGTATGTTTTCATAAACTCTTTTTTTAATTAACAAAATGGGCTTTCTGTTTCAGCTGGAAAAAAATGTGCAGTTTCAGCTTGCTCAATCCAGTTGTTTTAGTGAATTGGAGAGCCAGATGTAGGTGCCTTCTTGCAGAGGAGACAGTTGAAAACTGCATCACCTGGACATTGGGGAAATAACTATTTGGGGTCTCTTTTATGTGATCTTATCGCCCCGCTGTGATGTTCCTTCCTCTCTCTCTTCCACACCCAGTGAGTGGCCCTTGTGACATGATCTGAAGTAAACTTTGCAAAGTAACTTAATGTCTAACTGTTTCAAAACAATAACATTTGAACATATTATAAATGACTAATTACTGTATGTACTGTTTGCTTGTTAGTCAACTAAATTGATTACCATAGCATTACCAGAGTGCTGGACTATATTTTGTATATTTCCAATTTTAAAAAAAGTAGATCTTATAACGACAATAAAAGTTCATAGGCCGTTAGTAGCTGTGGAACATTGAGACAAGGTAGTCACAGGGGGATACACTGGGATCCTATAAGATCACCACATATTGGGTTCAATATAATACAAAGAACATTAAGATTAGGCCGAAGTGCAACATCAGCTCTACACGGTGCCACAGAAGATACCTGTATTGTATTAAAGTGTAGGTTAAAGGACACAAAGCAAAATGACTAATAAACAGCGTGAGAGGGAACGGGTAGAGCGGGCTTACATAGACAGACCCCCTAACCTGATTATAGTTTCATTGGAATCCTCTACGCAAAAGCTAACCAAAGAGCCCTGAAATCCGAGGCCGGACAGGGCCAGTGTGATTACTTAAATACTCTGATGTAAAGCTTGTTGTTCTGGGAGAAGGAAAAAAGTGCACTGTAGGTTGTTTACCCAAACACCCATTGTAATGTACAATATTGTAATCTTTGCCAACAATGTGGGGTACTGGGAGATATTTATGAGCAAATGTCTGTTTTTCTTTGTGCATGCAAAAATTAAGAATAAAAAAAAAAAAAGTAGATAATCTTTTTCTTTGCACAATTCTCTGACCAAATAAGTTCATTGAGCAATAGGCATAGTGAACATAAGTGCTCAGTCTGTATCATGGGTTCTTCCAGACAAACAATACAATCTATAGTTATGATGAAACCATTTAGCAAGATGTAAGTGTTAACAGTTAAACATTTGTCCATGCTTTGTACTAACCTCATGACAATAGGTTTGGCTGACAAGGGCTCGATATCCCATTCTCTTAAATAATTTGTTCTTTAATTCTGTAAACTCTTGCTGTCTTATGTACCAATTTTTACCAAGAGCCCAAAGGAATATTTGCTGTGAAAATTTCTCGTCTTCCATTATATCATTTGCAAGAAGTCTAAAATAATGGTTCAAATAAACAGGAAATTCAGCTGGAGGCATGTAAGAAAGCATTTTAATGACATTACGGTCTTTAGGCCATAGTAGGCACAGAAAATTTATTTGAGGAGCAGAAACATGTTATTGATTGATACGTTTTTCAGGGATGTGCTTGTTGTGTATTTCAACAAATATACCTTAAGAATAGGTAAAGAAATATAATCTAAAATGGAAGTCAGGTAACTTGTCCAGCTCACCTACTGACTAAACACACTACTTTTCCAACTCATCACAGTTCTAGCTATCTTCTTGAGCTACCCCCAAGTTGCAGTGAAAACAACTGAATATTAGATAATTGAAAAACTGCCCACAAGATAAATTGCACCTTTAGTAGAGTTGAGGAATAAACTTAGGAGTCTTTAGGAGTAAATCCTACAAACTACAATTCAAAGTAAGGAAACAAAACAAATGGCACCCTGATAACATATAGAACGTAGACTGGCAGATGAAGGTTGCTTTTGGGGGGGATTCAGGGTTTGAAGACAGCATACTACAATGTCTATGTACGTCAGTGTGTGACTTAAAAAAGTAACACTATAAATGTTTACCTTTATACAACTGTCACCAGTTAATTAGGTAATAAAATATGAATTTTACTTTGTTTATATGTTGCTATAGTAAATGATCATATGACTATTGCCATGTGTTCCTTTTTTGCATTCAGGTGGCATTCTCATGTGATCTATATTGGGATACATAAATAGTAGACATGTGCAATTTATTTCGGTCCGAATGTGAATTCGGATGAATTTCAGGCAATTCGGACATTCGGGTACTTCCGAATGTCCGAATAGATGAATTGCTGAATTGTCAAAGTCACGAAGTTCCAAAATTACCGAATTTCCACAGTTCCGAAGCACAGTATTGCCTAAGAACTAATATACTTACCCAGTGGAAGAATGAAGAATGTTACACGGTATACAATTGTAAATAAAAAGTATACAAACATAGCCAGGATTCAGCTGTAAGCATTTGCAACACTTACAACAATCAAGTAACATACATTCATATAAAATGGAAGTTACTTATCCAGTCAATGTAATGACAGGAATGAATAAGTAGATAACTCCCTAATTCCCACGGTATTAGGGAGCTATCTACTAAAAGGCTGAAAGACCTAAATTGGTCTTTCAGACAAATTTACTAATACTAAGTAAAAATGACTTAGTATTAGTAAATTATGCCCCTACTTGCTATACCGCGAGTAGGGGCATGTCTATTAAACAGTGAGCAGCCTGTCTCTGCTTACTGTAAAAAAAAAAAAGTCCCCCCTCCCGAGCCCCCACCCGGACCTAAAGGACCTAAATGCCCTAAAGTAAAAGAATGGGGGTACCTATTGTCCTCCCCCCTGAACTCCCCCGGCCCCCACCCCAGTGAGCAGTATCAGTAAATTTGGCTGAAAGACCAATTTAGGTCTTTCAGCCTTTTGGTAGATAACTCCCTAATACCTGAAATTCTGAAATGTCGAAGTTGCCGAAGTTGTCGAAGTTCCGAATTTCGAAATACCGAACCGAAAATTTTCCCCATGCACATGCCTAATAAATAGGCAGTTGTATGGATCTTTGGGAGGATCCTCAGGAAGGTTGGATAGACTGAAACGGAACTGCTCATTCACGTGTGCTAACTGTACGAATAAAAAGCACATCACTGGAAAATCTTCTGTGTGGTGGAACTTTGCTTTCATCATGCATTCCTAATGCCTTTCTGTAGTGTAATGATATTTGGGATTTGATATTCCTAAAACCATAAAATAAACAAGGATGCAAGTATATTTTTTAAGGGCTAGGTATCTCCCATCATTTATTGTATGGAAATGAATTAATAAGGGATATTGGAGATGCATACTGGGCATTTTGAAAATCATTTGTTTATAGTTAACATATAAGTTAAATTAATAAACAATACTTACAGGGCAATAAAGAAATTCATCCACGTGTACTCCGTCATCAGAAGATGGGCCTTTTTAAAGTAGGTAAACACCATTGCAATGAGATACTGAATTTAGATTAGAAAGAAAAGCATTAAGATGTTACAAGAATGACTACATTTCACATTGCTATACTTTATAATAACACATTGTGTGCAGTGCAGAATTTTCTGCATATTAATACATTAGATGTTAATTACATAAAATCTATATCCATTAAACAGCACCCTGCTATAGAAGATATTCCAAGTGGCAATTATCTAGCTTCTGGGCCAGATAGTGAGGAATAATGCGTATAAAATTCAGTAGTAAAATCAACTTGAATAACCTAATAGAAATATAATCCCTACTTTAACCTGTTACAGAAATCCTATCACAGAGAGAACCAATTTATAGGTTTGTGTTCTAAAGGGAAAATATAAAACTGGCTTTTATTTTCCTTAGCAATATTGTTGTTTGCTCAAATATGTACAGTAATAGGTTGTGTTATGCTATCAATAGTTATACGTAGTGATTATGAATCTGCCTTTAGCTAAACAAACCAACACCAAAGGGAGACATTAACAGTTAATATCAACACTGATAACCAGAACACTGATAAGCAGAACACAAAAACCCTGCTGTATCAACACTGATCTGAAAGTCTAGCTGACTTAAATAATTTTTCCAGTTGGGCATAGACAGGATAGCTGATTTTGAGAATTCTTTCAGTTTGACTTAAATTTTAAATTCCTTTTGAAATCTCACTTTAAGGAATAACTCTGTATGTGAAAACATGTTATAAATGTCACACACATAGTGACATATCAACTTTGCCAAACCAATGGTTGGCATCAGGGCCGCCATAAATTTTTTTGACAAAGCACAAGGACTGTCCCCCCTCCCCCCGGGCCCGCCCACGCCCTACCTAGTCCGCTCACAATGATGCAGGACTGAATGTGGTGTGTATAGTGGAAGTGAATTAGAATGTGTGTAATGGATGTAGTGTTTGTGTGTATTAGATACTGTTTGTGCAGTGAATGCAGAGTGTATGCTTGTGTAGCGGATGCAGTGTGTATAGTGAATGCAGAGTGTGTTTGAGTAGTGGATGTAGTGTGTGTACAGTGATGTAGTGTGTGTTTGTGTAGTGGATGTAGTTGTAACGGATCACCTGGCACACCGACTGGGTACCTCCGTTGAAGGATGCTCCTAGCGCTTCCTGAGGACTCCAAGCACTGCAGCAGACACCACAACCACCAAACCGGAGAAGCATACGAATGCTCTCAAGCATATGACATTTTGCAGGATAACTTAAGACCATCTGTCTACCAGCTGAAGCTCAACAGAAGATGGATGTTGCAACAGGACAATGACCTGTATAGAAGTAAATCAACAACAGAATGGCTTAAACAGAAGAAAATACGCCTTCTGAAGTGGCCCAGTCAGAGTCCTGACCTCAACCCGATTGAGATGCTGTGGCATGACCTCAAGAAAGCGATTCACACCAGACATCCCAAGAATATTGCTGAACTGAAACAGTTCTGTAAAGAGGAATGGTCAAGAATTACTCCTGACCATTGTGCACGTCTGATCTGCAACTACAGGAAATGTTTGGTTGAAGTTATTGCTGCCAAAGGAGGTTCAACCAGTTATTAAATTCAAGGGTTCACATACTTTTTCCACCTGCACTGCGAATGTTTACATGGTGTGTGTGGCAAACCTAGCCACTTTAGGTCATATTGCAGAACATTTAAAGGTTGTCTGAAAAAGCTGTGTTAACCTGGTGTAAAAATGTATTTGTGTGTTTTAGAATAGCGAGCATGCATAGGCTAACAGCCGAAAGCCGCTAGCATGCAAATGGTAGTTTCACGAACAGTGACTCTAAACAATGTTCGTGAAACGAATAAGGTACCGAACGGGAGCCCACCCGCATAGGGTTGTGTGGCGCCCATTAACCAATTGCAACATTGGTAGTTAATTGCTTTCCTGGGTGGCCGTCATTCGGCTACCGACCACGCGGTGATCGGCCATCTTGGATCCTTTGTTAGCCCAGCGGTGTTTTGTTGTTGAGCGCCTGGAACTAAAATCGGCTACTCAACGGCGCGAACACCGCTGGACTTCCAGGCCGTTCGGGAGACCCGGTCTTTTGGTATTTGGGTTCCCAATAGTTGTTCGGTACTTTGAGGGGAATTTGATATAAAAGTATGTTTTGTGCGGCGTTCGGTTATTTATGCTGATATCTGAGCGGTACTTTTCCGAAGTGTGCGCTCAGACCCCAGCTATCTACCGAACGGTCATTTATTATAATCCCACGAATAATGTTAAAGTTATACATTTTTATGTTAAAACCCGGTTCTGCTGTACGGAGGGATAATCCACTTAACAGGATATTCTAGTGGGAGTATCCCTCAGGTACAGCAATGCATGGTGGGAGAAATGCTCTGTATAATCAGTTCCCCATGTAGTCCTCTACTGGAATACCCCTGTAAAGTGACTAAGGAAACCCCTTGCGTGGGGAATTGCATAAATACTGGAGCTGTGAATAAAATTGTCAGCTGACTCCCAGAACTGTGTTTTTGTCCGGTTACTGGGGGATTTGGGATATTACCTGCCTTTCCAGCGCTTTACTTGGATTACTTTCTGTACCAGCGAAGATATTGGGATTTAATATTGCAGCTCCGCTACAGTGTGTTCAATAAAAACATGGCAACATTTCATTCTTTGTGCGTTATTAGTTTAAACAGACTGTGATTGTCTATTGTTGTGACTTAGGTGATGATCAGATCACATTTTATGACCAATTTGTGCAGAAATCCATATCATTCCAAAGGGTTCACATACTTTTTCTTGCAACTGTATATATATATATATATATATATATATATATATATATATATATATACACACACACACACAAGTCCAAGCACTTGCACTCCAACTGTCAGTACCTGGTGCCAAGTCACATATTAACTATACTTCCAATAAATGCAGGCATTCTGGGTTTTCCAAATCTTCTTTATTTAGGCAAATCCAGGTAAACGTTTCAGCTCCTAAACTAAGCTTTCCTGATGTCCTGATGAAAGCTCCGTTTAGGAGCTGAAACGTTGGCCTAGATTTGCTTGAATATAGAAAGAAGATTTGAAAAAAACAGAGTGCCCGTATTTATTGGAAATATATATATATATATATATATATATATATATATAGAGAGAGAGAGATTGTAGCCGTATTAGCGTATTAGTCTAGCGATGCAGATGTAAAACATATGAAATTCGTATCTTGTAATTCCTTTTACCTTCTTGGAATGACAAGCTTTTAGGAGAACCTCCCTTTCTTGACTTGAGAAAGGGAGATTTTCCGGAAAGATTGTCAGTCCAAATTGTTGTTAGTCCTATAAAAATGTTTCACAAGACATGAATTTCATCTGTTATTTTCACTACAAACACTTTACATGAACACTTCCCCTTACTGTTGTGTCATATGTATCAACATTTTATAATGCATTCCAATATGTTTATTCTATCTATATCCAAAGTACTATGTAGAGACCTATGCATGTATGCTTATATATGTGACTGTGCATTTATATTTGTGTATATGAGTTCATGTGCATGTATGTATATGTGTTTGTGTGTATAGGTTCATGTATTTATGTGTATGCATATACATGTTTGTATATGTGAATGCGTGTATGTGTACATATAAATATATATGGGTCTATGTATGTGTAGGCAAATTGTTATGTGTGTAGGTACATATATTGGTGCTTGTGTGTGGATATATGTGTAGGTGTACATGTACATATATTTGCCATCTGGTTGTATTTATATGTATATTGTAGGTACGTGGGTATAGTGTGTATGTTCTTGTGTATACTTGTATATATGTACATGAATGTGAGTGTGTACGTGTGTCTGTGTATGCTGGATATAGGCCTTCATGCACATCCTGTAACTCTTGGATGGCAATTCATACATCCTTTATATTAATACTCCTCCCATCTAACATCATCTTCTGCACAATTTGTTTTACAGACTGATTTCTAAATACATGTATTGCAGTTTAAAGACACATTACTCTGAATATTATTGATGTGGAGCTCTTATACATTCAGAAACACCAACAATATGGAGCTTCTAGAAAAGAGGTACATTAGGAGAGATAAGAATGGCAGAGGGATTGGACAAAAAATAGGGACTGCCTTTTATGCATAGTTGAGGCCCATATTTGGAACTGTTTCATTGAATCTGAGACTCTTTGGAGGTATATATGATAATAAAGTGTTATATGCACATGATGTGTACCTGTAACTGCTTCTAACAAAACAAAATATATTCATAGTAGCAATGGAAAGTAAGGAAGTGGAGTAAATGTAGGTTAAAACTAGTAATAAAAAAAACAATACATTGGATTAGTTAATGTTAATTGTTCATATTTGTCATGCTATTTTGTCTTGAGGGCCCCTTAAATAGTTTAGTCTCTATTGCGTATTACTGTAACAACATAGCTTCATTTCTTCCCACTACCATAATACAATACATTGCACTATTATGTAGATACAATTCTCTGGAGCCCAAAGAATTCCATGTGCCAATTTCCTGCAAAATACTACATAAAGTACATAGATAGACGAAATGGAGGCAGATGTCGGTGTCTACAGTAGCATTTTTTACTAACCTTGTAAGCAGTTTTGCCACCTGAGTAGCATTTTATAGGCCACATTTGGGCCAGAAGAAACTTTCTGCAAAGGGCACAAAGTTATTAGAACAAAAGCTCTTTGCTTGCTGGTTGTCTGATTCCTGTGTTAAAGAGACCACCACTACATGGCTTATTCTAATACAGCTGTGCACACCCAGGGAAAACATCTTGCCTCTAATCTAAGCTTTTTTTTTGTTCCATAAAACCTATTAAACTATTTCAGCACTTGTGACTTGAATTTCGCTGCACTGCCTGAAGCTTGTCTAAGAAATCTGACAAGAATTCTGTTGAACCATTTCATCTCCCGCTGCTTCTCTCTGTGGGCTACTTTGAGTAAATAAACCAGATGACTTTTACATTTAAAAAACAAGCGATTTTCAGAGTTTCAAATGTTGGTTTGCAGTATAATGTTTCACTAGAGTCAACGAGAAAAAGTTATGTTTTATAGCTTTAAAAATCTTCAGTTTCACCAATATCAACACATACATTAATGTGCTTTATTTGCTATATATACTTTTAGATTATTATTCAGTTCCCAGTATTAGGTGTCCAACATATGCCTCTACTGGAAGCAAAGATATTTTATTTTTGTAAAGAAAACAAATAAAAATCTAACCTGAAACTTTTTTAAAAGGTTAATTATCAAATAGATCAAATTCAGAGAAAAATAATAATTTGTTGATGAACAAGGGTTGTAACCTACTCAAAGAACAGGTTAACTGTCCAGTGCAAGTGTTTTCTAGCTCAAGGGACACCTGAAAGAAATTGACCTGCAATCATTTACTTAGGTAATATATTAGGCAAATATGCAGAATTGTGGGATATCCGTTATTACTTGTCACTCAATAATGACATTATCATGGGTTACCAGGAACATAGAAACATAGAATGTGGCGGGAGATAAGAACCATTCGGTCTATCTAATCTGCCCAATTTTCTAAATACTTTCATTAGTCCCTGGCCTTATCTTATAGCTAGGATAGCCTTATGCCTATCCCACGCATTCTTAAACTCCTTTACTGTGTTAACCTCTACCACTTCATCTGGCAGGCTATTCCATGCATCCATTACCCTCTCAATAAAGTAATACTTCCTGATATTATTTTTTAAACCTTTGCCCCTCTAATTTAAGACTATGTCCTTGTTGTTGTTGTAGTTTTTCTACTTTTAAATATAGTCTCCTCCTTTACTGTGTTGACTCCCTTTATGTATTTAAATGGTTTTATCACATACCCCTGTTTCATCTTTCCTCCAAGCTATACATGTTAAGATCCTTTAACTTTTCCTTGTAAGTTTTATCCTGCAATCCATGAACTAGTTTAGTAGCCCTTCTCTGAACTCTCTCTAAAGTACCAATATCCTTCTGGAGATATGGTCTCCAGTACTGTGTACAATACTCCAAGTGAGGTCTCACCAGTGTTCTGTACAATGGCATGAGCACTTCCCTCTTTCTACTGCTAATACCTCTCCCTATACAACCAAGCATTCTGCAAGAATTTCCTGCTGCTCTATTACATTGTCTGCCTACCTTAGCCATCTTAAATAATAACCCCTAAATCCCTTTCCTCAGATGTTGAGGTTAGGACTCTATCAAATATTCTATACTCTGCCCTTGTGTTTTTACATCCAAGTTGCATTTTCTTGCACTTATCCACATTAAATGTCAGCTGCCACAACTCTGACCATTTTTCTAGTTTACCTAAATCATTTGCCATTTGGCTTATCCCTCCTGTAACATCAACCCTGTTACATATCTTAGTATAATCAGCAAATAGACATATCTTACCATCAAGACATTCTGCAATATCACTAATAAAACTATTAAAGAGAATGGGTCCAAGTACAGATCCCTGAGGTACCCCACTGGTGACAAGACCATGCTTCGAATATACTCTATTGACTACAACACTCTGTTGCCTGTCACTCAGCCACTGCTAAGTGACAGGCAATATTGGAATCCAAACTTAAAGATTGCAGTTTATAGATAAGCCTGCTATGTGCAACAGTGTCAAAAGCCTTACTGAAATCTAGGTAAGCAATGTCTACTGCACTGTACTGTACTGATCTATTATTTCAGTTACCAAATCCAAAAAATCAATAAGATTAGTTTGGCATGATCTCCCTGAAGTAAACACATGTTGTCTCTGATCTTGATGTTCAACAATCCTATCCTTTAACATGGTTTACATTACTTTCCCCACTACTGAAGCAAGGCTTACTGGCCTATAGTTGCCCGACTCCTCCCTACTACCTTTCGTGTGAATACTCCTGTTAACAATAATTGGGTAAAACAAATCTGTTAATGGTTTTGCTAGTACACCACTAAGCTCTTTTAATAAAATTTGGATGTATTCCACCAGGGCCCATTGACTTATTTGTCTTTACTTTTGACAGTTGAAATAGAACTTCTTCCTCTGTAAACTCACATGTAACAAATGACTCATTTGTACTTTTTCCTGAGGCCACTTTCCTTCATTTTCATCTGTAAATACTGAACAAAAATATTAATTGAGGCAGTCAGCTAGACTTTTATCCTCTTCTACATACCTTCCTTCTTTTGTTTTTAATCTAACTAATCCTTGTTTTACTTTCCTTTTCTCATTTATGTATCTAAAAAATGTTTTGTACCCTTTTTTTTTTTTACTGACTGTGCTATTTTCTCTTCTGTGTGTGATGTGGAAGCTCGTATAACTTGATTAGCCTTTTTCTGCCAAATCTTATAGATCTGTCTATCTTCCTCACTCTGGAACCTGTTATATAGAGGGGCTAAATGCAATTATCTCTGTTATAGTTTAATGAGGCAGCCAGCTACATGGACAGCAAAAGAGAAAAAAGAAAGATAGCTTAATTGTATCTTTATTCCTGTCTCACTCATCTATAGCATACCTCCCAATAATCATGGATTCCGTGGTGCCAACTTGGGGTTTCGGTCCAGCTCTCCTGTTTTTTTCCCTGTTGTCTAGATTTGGAAGAAATGTCCAGAATGGGATAGGGGAAATTCATTGTAGTCCAGACTAGGACTCAAGTAGCTAGTACATCCTGTAGAACATTAGCATTGAGTGATCCCATACCATAGTAAAACTGCTTAAAGGCACAGATGCATATGAGGAACATGTAGACCCAGTTGCCACTTGGGGATGTATGTGTGGGTCAGGCAGCTTATGAGTTATGTGGGGAGGTATATTTTTTATTACGTTAACAGGGTCAACTGGGTCGATTCCAGACACAACCATGCTTGAACTCCATAAATTTATTTTGCCGCTGTGCTGACTGTATGATACAAAACCACAAGCAGGGTTGCATGTACTTTATTATCATAATACCCATTTAACTACAGTTTGTCCAAGGGATTTATGTCATGGACCGAGTTTAGCCTGTAGGCAATGCTGGTGAAAATAAATTATATATATCCCACCAAAATCTTTTTATCATTTTAAATATAATATTAAATAATTTGAACAGCTTATCCAAAAAATTTAAATAAGTAAACTTAATAAGCTTCCCATAATGATGCAATACTGTTAGAAAAACTTTCCAAATGATTTATCTACAAAAATCCACACAGATTTGAATGGCTTCTTCTGTAGGTAAACCATTGGGGTAGTCTTTCTAACAGTATTAAATCATTTGGAAAGCTTATTAAATCAAGGCAAATGTTGCTTGTGTCACTGTGCAAGTCTTCACAATCAATATGGAGGTCAATTACCAACCACAAGCATGACACTGTATCAGAGAGACTCCAGACATTAGTTAACCAATCCGTATCTTCCATCCTCTCAGTGTGTAAAATATGTCATAGTCTTTATTCTCTGCAACTGATAAAATCCTGAATTTACAAATATAGTTAACATACAGGATTGTATTAGGATGGAAATGATCAAAATGGTTATCAAGGTTCAAGGTGCAAGGTTATCATTGCAGATGGGATGCTCAACAAGGAATTCTGTTTTAATACATTAGCTACAATAAAGTTAGAAAAAAAGTTGTATTTCCAGGTAATTATTATTATTATTGGTATTTAAATAGCTCCAACTAATTCCGCAGCGTTTTACAATATTATGAAGGGGGGGGGACATTTACAATAAATGAGACAATTATACAGTGACACAGGAAAAATAGGTAGATGAGGGCCCTGCTTACAGTCTAGAGGAGGTAGGGTATCAGCATGTCCCATTGGTATGAAAATCATGTTGTACTTACTGCACTTTAACCATTCAGATGCTCTCCAGAGCTCAATTCATTTCCCTATAAAACAAAAAAAGGTATTTGAAAGTCTGGAAATATTTTTGATCATTATTCTGCATCACTTTTTGTGTTTGAGAAATTGCTTTTAAACTACTTGCCGTCTTCATTTCTGATTCATATTTAGACTTATTTGAGAAATCAATAACCAGCTGTTTGTACACTGCACTCCAGCAAAGAACACCCTTGCCTTTGTGGCAATCAGCCACTTGCATGCAGCAGGGGTACTCGATGCACATGTGTCACTGCTATGGTCCTCAATGTTCCATGCCCACATTTTGTTAGGCAATTGACATACATGTGCTATGTCATATTTACATAAGGTGGCTACTTATGATGTAATGTGTACTGAATAGAAATGGGGCACTCCACTTCAGTCTGTACCTTGTGCTCACAAAATGTGTGGTCCTACTCTACAACCATGGTCCCTGCTACATGGAATGCTAGTCTTGCCAAGTCTGAATCCTTTCTCAGTTCAGTAGTGCCAAGTACCACCCATGTTCCTGGTCTAGCGCTACTAAGTCTAAATCCTGCTATTATGTAGTTACATAGTTGTCTATGTTGAAAAAAGACTAAAGTCCATCAAGTTCAGCCTTGAAACCAATTCTTTTATGCTGTTGATCCAAAAGAAGGCATAAAAAAATTATTATAGTCATTTCCAATTATGTCACAAAAAGGGGAAAACAATCCTTGTTTACTCCATAATGGCGATCAGATGTACTAATTCTAAATTGGCAGACTAGCTGTTCAACCACAGATAATGCAATCCACTGGGGAATATTATAATGGGTCATTCCTGGTCTGGAGAATGGCCTCATTTTTGCAATAGACACTTCCTGTTAAGAAGAATAGTGTGAGGTGGCAGAACACAGCCCCTGTACTAGTGGCCCAAGGTTAAGTGCCTGTCTGCCTTCCTTTCCCAGCCCTTCCATGGACTCCATAATTGTGATCTTTACAATTGTTTTTTCCAAGATACTTTAATTGTAATCATCTTCAGTTCTTCTATTATTTCTTACATTTAGCTGGTGAACTTGTTTGTTGATGAAATGACTGCTGACTCACAATTACACCAATTACTCAGACATCCCATAAATACCTTTCTTCACACCGACCACACATCCCTGTCCCTCTTACCAAAGAACATTTTTCAATTTAAGCTACGACACTGAGTTTATTAATTAAACTTAACTTTATTGCCAGCAACCATAGAACCTGTCAGCTGCTGGGTGAGAACCAGCAGACATCTTCTTTAAACCCTTAAGGACTGGACTGTTGTACATTTGCGACCAGGCCTCTTTTTACACTTTTGTGGTGTTTGTGTTTAGCTGTAATTTTCCGCTCTCTCATTAACCGTTCCCATACAAATTATATATTGTTTTTTTCAGGACAAAAAGGACTTTCTTTAGATACCATTATTTATATAATCTTATGTAATTTAATTTAAAAATAATATGATGCAAAATTGAAAAAAATACATTTTTTTTTTACTTTTACTTGAAAAATCTTTTACTCATCTACAAAAGCTAATCAAAGAAACTGCTAAATAGATTCGGAATTTTGTCCTGAGTTTAAAAATACCCAGTGTTTACATGATTTTTTTTTAATGTTTTTTTATAACTTTTTAAGTTATAGGGCTATAAGTACAAATAGGATATTGCGGTTTCAAAACATACATTTTTAAAATGTATCAATAGTGACATTGTGACACTATTATATGTCATAAATCTCTGGAAAACACCCCACATGTATATATATTTTTTTAAAGTAGAAAACCCAGGGTATTCATCTAAGGATATTTTGACACTTTCTATGCAGCCATTTTACCACCAGTCTTTGCCAAACTTCGCATAGGTAGTTTTTTTTTTGTTTTTTTTTCACATACATTGCAATTTAAGTATAAACTCACAGATCCTGTTATGTGTTGCTGCCAAAAAACACACTAATATATGTTCAGCAACATCTCCCGAGTACAGTGAAACCACCCATGCATAGGCTTGTCAGGTTGTTTGGGGGCTAAAAGGCCACGATCGAGACTTGTACAACTTGATATATAGATATGCTTGGCCTATCTTCAGTTTGGCATATTTTTGCATCCCCCTGTTAATGTTAATATCATGAAAGTTTAATAAAGTAGACATTCCAGGGTATTGTATATGGGGTGTTTTCACATCCTTCCCTCTTCCCCCATCCTTCCAACCTTCCCCCAACTGCTAAACAAATTTCAGAGAACGTGCATGGTGGTAAATTTTGAATTCTGCTTTTTATGCACACGTCATATTGTGATGGGATTCCAGCATGGTCAAAATTTAGTAGGCCAAAATCTCCATGTGGCATATGTGTATGTTGTGTCAGTTGGTTAGCTACATGTAGCTAGGATACTGTCATCAGTGTAATGAGCATGTGCAGGAATGCAGGAACTGAAATTGCACTTATTTCCTTTGTCTTGGATGAGCCATGTGGTTTGACTAGATGTACAAGTCTATATTCTGCTCATTGATTGGTTAAAGGTATATGTGGGTGTAGCTATTAATGGAAGGAGTTATAGTGCTATATAAGGAATGTACACTATGTGTTGGGCTCTCAGAATGTTGGAGAAAAAAAAAAGCAGACTCATGTTCTAGCCCTAAAAAGGGCTTTTTGGGGTGCTGTCCTTACAGCAGAGATCAGATGAGTCCTTCAGGACTGTAGTTGACACTGTATACCCTAACCTAGCTATGCATTTCCCTATCTAATCAACAGCAGCTACACTTTCCCTCCTCTCACTAAGCATGCAGCTTGAGAATGAATGTAAAATGGATGCTGTCCAGTAGGTGGGAGGGTCTGCTAGGGAGGGTGTGCTGCTAATTGGCTGGAATGTGTCTGCTGACTGTGAGGTACAGGGTCAAAGTTTAATCAATGATGACGAATAGGGGGCGGATCGAACCGCGCATATGTTCGCCCGCTGTGGCGAACGCGAACATGCTATGTTCGCCAGGAACTATTCGCCAGCGAACCGTTCGGTGCATCACTAGTAGCCACTTTGTCACAAACACTGTCCAAATTTAGTGTTAATCTTTTATATTATAAATATATATATATATATATATATATATATATATAATGATAATTTTATATATATATATATATATATGATCAATATCATTCTATGTATATTTTTATATTAATATATATATAAATATATATATAAATATATATATATATATATGTGTGTATGTATATGTATATATATATATATATATATATATATATATATATATATATATATATATATATATATATATATATTAAAATACACTTAGACAGTGTATGTGTATTTATATGTATGTGTATATACTTGGTAAAAAAATGAACCAAGGTAGGCACACTCCAATATTAAATACAGACAGGCCCCAAATAGAGCTCTCTAAAGAAAGAAGGCTCTTTTCCCAAAAGCCCAAATACATACAAAAACAAATTGAATAAGAAGCACAGCCATAAATGTTTATATACACAAACATTTTCTGTATATAAACATTTATGTTTGTGCTCCTTATTCAATATATATATATATATATATATATATATGATCTAAGTATATATAATTTAATTTTACACGGTTTTAAACTTAAATTTGTGTTTTTTCAGGCAGCAGGGGGAGTACCTGTCATTACAGGCACTCCCCCTGCTGGCATTGCTATGGACGGCTATGCCATCCATGTGATCGCGAGGTCCTTGCAAGGACCTCGTGATCACATGGCCCAGGGGGGCTGAAATCGACGGAGGGGGCTCCCTGGTAAGTCCCCATACCGCGATCGCCTGCGACCGGGTAAGGACATAGGAAGGCGGGGACATGCTTTGCCACCCCCCGGCATTAAAAGCCAGGTCCCTAAGGACAGCATAGCACGCCTGCCTTCCTTAAGGGGTTAAGAGACAAACAGGTAAAGATACATTTTGGTGGGGAGCGTCAAATGTATTCGCTTGAGTAGTCCAAAATGCTCGCTCTGGCCCTGGATTAGTTCTCCTTTATCAGCCCAAATTAGTTTAACAAAGAGGCAAAAATTTGATTCTTTGTTAAACTAACTTGCATATGACCACCCAGAATCCTTTGCGGTAGTAACATCACTGCAGATTTGTGATTTCTGTGGGAAAAGCAAATCTTATGGCTTGACAGGTGTGCAGATTTTTGTTTAACATTGTATTAAATATATATATATATATATATATATATATATATATATATATATTTATAGATATATATACACACACACTGCTGTAAAATTTTTAATACTGCACTAAATGTGGAGTATCTCTAGGTGCTGTCTGTTTTACATCAAGTAACGTATATGTAACACCTATTCCACATGGGTTCTGGCATTTATACCTTCCCTGTTCATCACAGTCAGATTCTTCAGGGAGCTCTTATTGCCCTGATACAGAAGATGCAGTTGTGGTCTAATCAAACACTCATTGCTCTGCTGAAGTTAAATTTCTTGAACACAGGGGGCACAGGTCAAAAATATGTGATATGTTACTGGAGCTGTTGATTCTTCTAGGAATGCCGACACCTCGATTTTTTTTTAAATTAAAAACTACTTAAGATATCACAGAAACGACTGAAAAACTGGATATTTATAACCAATTCAGCCAGACGCTGGTGATCCAGTGCATACCAAGTCATCTCTGCAATAACTCTGCTTTTGAAAATTAAATATTCTATTTTACTCCTAAACTACTTTTCTGCTCTCTTCTTCACTATATTGTAGTACATATGAACTACTATTCTGTCCATTACTAAATTGAGCTGTTGCCAGAAGAACAATACTGTACAAACAAGTTATAGACATGGAAAACAATTGTTTCAGGGGCTTAAATTGGACAGGTGAGCTACAAGGGCTCGAGCACCAAAAGTTGGGCCCAATAGCCACTGATCTTTTTATCTCTATCTGCTATCTTCTCCCTGCCGGCCTCCTTGTTGACTCTAGGAGTTGGCGAGGAGTGGAAATAGCACCAGTGGCATACTAAGGGGGGGCCACTGCTTAGGGGGTGCCCAGGGCAGCATGTTGACTCCTGGGCCCCTCTTCATCATGCAAGAAGACACAGGGGCAGCAAAATGCTGCCCTTGTGTCTTCTTGCATGGTGAAGAGGGACCCAGGAGTCATCTTGCATCCAGCAGCAGCATGTCTTTTCCTTTTGGCAACCTGCGGCAAAGCTATCATGGCTTGCGAGAGGATCCCTACTCCTAGGTCCCTACTATAGCCACCTGACCGCCAGGGTAATGTGCCCCCCCCTTCCTGGCCACAGGTAGGAGGCAGGGATGGGGGTAATAGTGTGATGTATGTGTGTGTGGATGCAGTGTGAGTGTAGTGCATGTAGTGTGTTTTGTATGCAGTGTCTATTTGTGTAGTGCATGTATTGTGTGTGTTTGTTGTGTGGCATAACTACTGGGGGAAGGGGGTGCAGTTTTTTTTTAATTAGTTGGGCTTTTTCCCTCCTCCCTGCTTCTTGCTTGTGGAGGGAATAAGCCCAACTAATTAAAAATCTGCTTTTCCCAATACTTATCCCAAGCAACAGACACTACATCCACTAGACAAACACACACTGTATCCACTACACACTACATGCACTACAGAAGCACACACTGCATCCACTATACAAAACACTGCATCGGCTACACAAAAACACGCACTACACAAACGCACACTACACAAACATGCACATTACATGCACTACACAAACAGGCACACTACATACACTACACAAACATGCACTGCATCCACTATACAAACACACTGCATTGACTACACAAAAACGCACAATACATGCACTACACAAACAAGCACACACACGTCTGTTTGTATTTGTACGTGTGTTAGTATCTGTGTGTGACTGTTTGTGTCTGTGTAGCTGCATATGTGTCAGTGTGTGTCTGTGTATCTGCATGTGTGTTAGTATCTGTGTGTGACTGTTTGTCCATGTATCTGCATGTGTGTACCTATGTGTCTGTGTATATGCATCCGTGTGTGTGTAGCTGTGTGTCTGTGTATCTTCATGTGTGTCAGTGTGTGTCTGTGTATCTGTCTGTCAGTGTGCATCTGTATGTCTATATATATATATATATATATATATGCAAGTGTATCAGTGTGTGTATATGTGTGTGTGTGTGCATACATCTCAGTATCACGCCAACACTACACACAAATACACCCCTGTATTCAAACCTCAACCCTACAAACACAGCTAAGTATTAGAATACCAGCATTATCTATAAACACACCACCTTATTATAAAAACACTACACACAGATGCACGCCTTCATTCAAATGCCAACACTACATACAAAACACACACCTACATTCACTTACATACTCCATGCAAAGAAATGCTTACATTCAAACAGCGCTAAATACATTAAAAACAGTATCGTTGTTTCCCCCCCCACATTTTAAAGTTGGGGGGGTTTCAAATTTAGGATCCACCCTGGGTGCCAAATGCTCTAGGTACACCCCTGGAGAACACAGTGATATAGAAACAGATGGAATATGATGGTGTCAAATTCTTAGTGTGTTTCTATCACAACGCTTCATTTACTCCTGACTGAGCTCACTGAGGAGTCCGGTGTTGACAAGGAGAGCAGAGCAGCCTGGCACCAGGGGAGACCAACGAAGCTGATTTCCCCCCAACTATGGGTAAAATTTTCTAAGTCACAGTACAATTTACAGTAGTCCATGGGTTCGACCCATCCACCTTCTATTGTTCTAGAGTTGTTTCTAGTCTGTAAGGTAAACACAAGTGTTTCCTAGGTCAATGCATCTCTATGAGGAGATGATGATTGGCGCAGCATGGTGTTTTGCTGTGTATGCGCCATAACTTATCAATGCTTTCCTACAGGAAGGCATTGGATTGGCTGAGATTGTCAAATCTGATTAATTCTCGGGATGAAAAAGTAAGACCACACCTTGAATATGCAGTGTAATTTTAGCACATGTTCTAAAGAAGGATATAATGGCACTAGAAAAAGTGCAGAGGCAGGCTACACAATTAATAAAAGGAAAACATAACAGTTTAGATATAAAAAAAGGTAAACAAATTTAAATCTGTTTTGTTTAGAAAAACTGTGCATTAGTGGGGATGCGATAGCATTATACAAACATATTCGGCCAATTTGTGCCAATATTATTATTTATATAGCGCCAACAAATCCCACAACGCTGTACTATTGGTTGACTAAGAAACATGTAATAGTAACCAGACAAGTTGGATGCACAGGAACAGAAGGGTTGAGGGCCCTGCTCAAGTAGCTTACATGCTAGAGGGAGTGGGGTAAAGTTACACAAAAGATAAGGGTAGGAGTAGAGAAGTAGATTGATAGAATAGTATCCACTAAAGGCTTGTTTTTTTAATGACAGTTGCAGGAGAGGAATCAATTGGGAGCTATTAACAATTAAATTGATACGCTTTTTTGAAGAAGTTAGTTTTTAATTTTTTTTTTTAAGGAATGGAGACTGTCTGGATGAGCGTCTAAGAGAGAAGGGAAGGGAGTTCCACAGGAACTGTGCAGAGAAGTATTGAAGGCGAGTATCAGAGCTGGGAGTACAAACAGAGGATAGACATAGGTCTTCGTCAGAGCGTAAGGGCAAGAGGGGCCATTCTTGTGTATTAGAGAGGATAGATAGGTTGGAGCAGCATTATGTAGAGATCTGAAAACAAGAACCAGAATTTTAAATTAAGCCCTATATCTTACGTGAAGCCAATGCAGGGACTGACAGAGGGATGCGGTGTGGTAGGTGCGGACGGACAGGAAGATGAACCTTGCCACCGCATTCATTATAGACTGTAATGGGGCAACTTGGGAGCACATAAGACCACTGAGAAGCAGATTACAGTAGGCAAGGCAAGAGAGGATAGTGGCACGGACTAGCTCATTAGCCGCATCTGGCATTAAGTAGGGGCAGATGCGCGCAATGTTTTTGAGATGGAA
The DNA here is from genome assembly GCA_933207985.1 of Pelobates cultripes. Classification (NCBI taxonomy): domain Eukaryota; kingdom Metazoa; phylum Chordata; class Amphibia; order Anura; family Pelobatidae; genus Pelobates; species Pelobates cultripes. Next base: position 252,414,253 of record OW240914.1, read on the forward strand.
GTTGCGGGATTTGGCGATTGACTGGACATGAGAGGTGAAGGAGTGGTCGGAGTCAAAGAGAACACCTAGGCAATGAGCCTGCGTGGTGGAGCTGATAGTAGCGCCGTTAACGTGGAGGGATACAAACCATTATCTGAAAATCTATTCATAAACAGGACTTTACATATGACACAAGGTCACGCATTTAGACTGCAAGAAAAAAGATTTAGTCTACGGCAAAGGAAAGTGTAAGAACAATAAGGATGTATAATTCTCTGCCTGAAGAGGTGGTTTTATCAGAGTCCCTACAGATGTTTACAGAAACTGGGTGAATGATTGCAAAAACATAATATTCAATTATATAATTCTTAATATGTGTGGTAACAGTTTCTTGATCCAAGGAGATATCTGACTGGCATTCTAGGGTCAGCAGTAACAGATGAGAGAAAGGTTAAACTTGATGGAACTAATGTCTCTTTTCAGACACATGACACATGTATCTATGTGTATGCCTGTGTGTGTGTGTGGGTGCGTGCGTGTGTTTGTCTCTACTTGTATATACATTTCGTGTTATTTCGGTCTTAGTGTATACCCGTCTGTGTCTATGTGTTTGTATTTTTATGTTTGTGTGTGTCTGCAAGTAACCGTGAGTGTTACTGCTACATCAGGTGTAAAATACAATATGCTAAATTATTGTTTAGTCATTTTCAAGAAACATATATAATGCTCCCCAGTCCTCATAAAATAGCTTTGCAATGGCATATCTGCTGAACAAATAAGAATCACAGTAAATTGCCAGGCAAGTTTCTTGCAAACCAACCAATCACAGTCTAATGAAGGAATGTTAAGCTGGCAGATGTGTGTATAAAGCCTCCACTGTCTTATACCCTATAGCCAAGTGATGGGAGAGTGTGGATTAATGTTTTGCCTGTTTTTTTCATTATAGTTGCAATGGGACGTGATGGCTTTTAATTTGACCATGATTATATAAATGTAAAAAAAAGGCTGAATAAATCTTCCAAAAAGGCTTCAACAAAAAGTAAGTCTAAACTGCAGGTATGGCCTGAACCTGCATCATTTTGGGCAGGGGCATAACGGAGTATAAAACCCCCAAAATAGTTATATGATTCCCATATTCATTGACTGCATCCATATGCAAGAGCTGGCCAGCATCCACACAATTAACTCTAGAACTGATTATGGGTTTTCAAGTATTTACCGCTGGCTTCTAGTGTCAGTATATTCACTTGTTAAGCTCATTGGATATGAGTTACTAGGTCCCTTCTTTTGCTTGCTTTCTTAATGACTAGGAAATATCCCTTCACCCTACACAGAATAAAGTGACAAAATGGTCAAGTAAAAGAAAACAGTGATACCAAAACATGTTATTGGCCCTTTTAATGGCTTCATGGTCCTTAAAAACCTCTAAAAATCTGTAAAATTAGGAAAAATAGATGGATAAGCATAGTCAGAAACAGTGCTTAAGTCACTGGATCAGATATAGTCAAAACAGGTAATACTTGTCAATGTCAATTAAGATAGAATGGAAAGAAAGAATGGAGCAGTCAGAAAAAAAAAACTGAATCTAATACCAGAAACAACATATAAGCTATAGTTCTAAAATAAAGAATAAGCACTGTAAAAGAACAATGAAGCAATTCTGAATTTTTATTCTATAGCCTAGAACAGTGATGGCGAACCTATGGCACGCGTGCCACAGGTGGCACGCCGGGCCCTTTTTGTGGGCACGCGGCCACAGGTTCGCCATCAATGCAGAGGTCGGGAGGCAGGGGGAGGGCTCCAGGAAGCAGCTCCCCTGTCCTCCCGTGCGATGCTGTGTGGAGCGTTGCCGCGCGTTACCATGGCAACGCTCCACACAGCATTGCGCGGGAGGACAGGGGAGCTGCTTCCTGGAGCCCTCCCCCTGCAGTGCTTACCACCACCGGACCACCAGGGATCGCTACTTCATTAAAGGTAAGAAGGAGGGAGGCGGGGTATACTGACACAGCACCCCTACCCCCCCCAGCAGTAACCCCTACCCCCCAGCACCCTACCCTCCCCAGCAGTAACCCCTACTCCCCAGCAGTAGTCCCTACCCTCCCCAGCAGTAACCCCTACCCTCCCCAGCAGTAACCCCTACCCTCCCCAGCAGTAACCCCTACCCTGCCCAGCAGTAACCCCTACCCTGCCCAGCAGTAACCCCTACCCCCCACACACAGTACCCCTACCCCCCACACACAGTACCCCTACCCCCCCGCAGCACACTTACACATATAGCACACACACACACAGCACCCCCCCACACACACACACAGCACCCCCCACATACAACACTCACACACACACGCACCCCCCACCTCAATGCAGTATGTGTGTATTCAGCAGTGTGTGTGTGTGCGTGTATTCAGCAGTGTGTGTGTGTTTGCGTGTATTCAGTGGACTGTGTGTGTTTGCGTGTATTCAGTGGACTGTGTGTGTTTGCGTGTATTCAGTGGACTGTGTGTGTGTACTCAGCAGTCTGTGTGTGTGTACTCAGCAGTCTGTGTGTGTGTATTCAGCAGTCTGTGTGTGTGTGTGTGTGTATTCAGCAGTCTGTGTGTGTGTATTCAGCAGTGTGTGTGTGTGTACTCAGCAGTGTGTGTGTGTACTCAGCAGTGTGTGTGTGTGTACTCAGCAGTCTGTGTGTGTGTGTACTCAGCAGTCTGTGTGTGTGTACTCAGCAGTCTGTGTGTGTGTGTGTACTCAGCAGTCTGTGTGTGTGTGTATTCAGCAGTCTGTGTGTGTGTGTGTGTACTCAGCAGTCTGTCTGTGTGTGTGTGTGTGTACTCAGCAGTCTGTCTGTATGTGTATTCATCAGTCTCTGTATGTGTATTCATCAGTCTCTGTATTCAGCAGTCTTGTGTGTGTGTGTATTCAGCAGACTGTGTGTATGTATTCAGCAGTCTGTGTGTGTATGTATTGCATTTGTTGGAAATACTAATAAATATAAGCTTAATTTTATCTATTTATATCATTATTTAAAATTTGTATCATTGAACTCTCTGTGTTCTTTTAAAACAAAAGTTATTAGTTCGGACAACAGTACGAGTTGTTTTTTTCTAAACTTAAACCTCAGTATTTGGGTTTAATTGCAGTGTTGGCACTTTAAGGAGAAAAAATGTTGGCATGTATTGCGGTTTGGGCACTCGGGCTCAAAAAGGTTCGCCATCACTGGCCTAGAATGTTACTTGGGCATCAGTTGACTGCTTTGGAATTCCCTCGCAGTTATGGCAGTAAACTGTGATGATAACTTGATGCCTCCATTAGGACATAAAAATTGGGCTATAAGAAATGATTGAGGACCAAAGGCAGAACTCTTTGTCATTAGTTTCTGATTTCATGCATTGTAGATTATGCATTTGCTAGACTAGTTAATTAAATAATTCTATAAACAAAAAAATCATACTTTGCATGCATACATATAAATATGTACTAAAAATATATTTACATTTTTACATTTACAAATATATCCCTCACAGAAGTTACTGCATATGCCCACCACACACTATTTTTAAAAATATATATATTTCTGTTAGACTTTTTTTTTTATATATTTATATATATATATATATATATATATATATATATAATATGTACTATTATATGTTGTATGTCTTTAAAATTCTGTTTTATATGTGTGGTTTTGCTAGTTTTGCATAATTATTGAGTATTATTATGTGGATAATGTCTTGTCATTTGTGTTTTATGTTATTACTTTATGTTCCAGATGTAATTTGAGTTGTATTCCTTTATCTGCAAACATGCCACTAAAATAATAATGTTGTGTTCCTTATTTTAAAACAATAATAAAAAAAATTAAAAAGGAGAGGCTGGGCCTATCCGAGAATGCCACTTTATGCTTTCATCATACTTGTGTTAAATATACATTAAAGGGACACTATACTCACCCAGACCACTTCAGCTCAATTAAGTGGTCTGGGTGCCAGGTCCCTCAGGTTTTAACCCTTCAGATGTAAACATAGCAGTTTCAGAGAAACTGCTATGTTTACATTTGGGGTTAAGCCAGCCTCTAGTGGCTGCCCCTTGAAAAGCCGCCTTACCGGCGAAACGCGCGTCGGGGTTTTTCAGATATCTCCTAACATTCGAAATACCCTGCACCTGCAGGAATTATTCTTTAAACCTACATTTTGGTTAAGAACTACTTAGACACTGGGTATTTTGGGAGGGTAATTAAAAGATTCAGCCGCTCATATTATTCGAGGCTATTAACGCTCGTATTGTAGTGACCTTTTATAACATACTACAGGATACCGATTTAGGCTTTCTTATATTTAGATGTTAGCAAGTTAGTTGTACAAATCTGCTATACTTACCTAAGAGGTGTCTATTAGGGCATAATTATTCACTAAGGATATAGATACAACTCTTTTCTTCTCCTCTTTCCTTCACCACTTGCAGTCAGTTTCTTTCTCTGATAGGCACAGATATATCTTTACTTTCTGACTATATTCATTTTGGGGTTTTATAAAACGGATTACTCCTAGAAGGTACTATTCTATACGGAATCTTGTTACATCATATATTGGCACGTTTCAACTATAAGCCGAACAGTTAAACTAGACAGAGCTTATGTATTGTCACACTATTAGAGCTTTTAACTTTTGTCTATGGTTAGATTGCAACTAAGTATTCCTTATAAACTACGGCCACAGATGCTCTCTCAGTTGCAATTCCGTGATTAACCATAACAATATTATCTTGATAAATTGTAACAGTATCACAACAATAGACAGCTTTTATTTCAAGCTGGTTATTTTTTGGTCTACGATCAATCTATAATAAAGTATTCTGCACGAATTATAGCAGCAGATGCTTTTATTTTCAAAGTTTGATTAATTTGAACCGAACAACTTTGACAAATTATAACAGTCTCATAATAGTAGACAGTTTTTATTTAAATTTGGATACTTTAGTCCAGTTAACACTGGTGATTACCTCTTTGATATTCAGACTTTGTTTTTTGGTTTTTAAATCTTACATTTTTTCATATTATTCTTTTGTGTCTGGATGTACATATATATGCAGACCTACCAAGACTTAATATGTGAAATGATCACTCTATATTTTGTTCACTATTAAAAGTTAAATTTTAAACTATATATGTTCTTAGGTAGTGCTTTCTCTCTTTTTTCTTAACAAAGCCACTAGAGGCGCATCTGCGACGCTGGAGGCATATTATGCCTCCATCTCGCAGAGCGTCCATAGGAAAGCATTGAGAAATGCTTTCCTATGGACACTTTGAATGCGCGCGCGGCACTTGCATTCGGCTCCGCTGACGTCGGCAGAGGGAGCTGATGTTGGTGGGGGAGGAGAGGTCACCAGTGCCGGAATAAGGTAAGTGTCTGAAGGGGTTTTAACCCCTTCAGCGCCACGTGAGGGCGACCCTGAGGGTGAGGGTCCCCCAAGGATTATATAGTGTCAGGAAAACCACTTTGTTTTCCTGACACTATAGTGATCCTTTAATGTAGCATAAATATTGTTCGCTTATATATTGGTGATACATTTAATAATGAAAAACTGTACCATTAAAAACAGATTTTATATATATATCTATATATATATATATTTATATATATATATAGATATAGATATAGATATATATATATATATATATATATATATATATATATATATATATATACACACACACTGTATCCATTAGTTTAGTGTACATAATTATCTTACATTAATGGTGATAGTCTACTGAAGAAAACATATACTTCTCTCCTAAAAAAAAGCCTCAAATATATTGTATAACACAACCTATGTCTCCAAATGTCTGTTAGCACTCAGACAATTGCCAGCTTCATTATGTAACCAAGGTAATTCTGATACACAAAGATTCCATGATGTCATCTTGGCTTTATGAGAAACTACATAGATAGAAAACATATTGTAAATACCATTTCTAATACAATTAGACACAATATTAGACACAATATTTTATACACTGCATATAGTCTGAAAGCATACCCTTCACAATAACAGGTAAGAACTGGAAAAATTATTAGAAAACATTTAAAAAGTACCAAAATCATTAAAGGAGTCTAGAGTTAAATGATAGTGACTCATCATCTATGCTAGTGAAGACATCTAAAACATAGGTGAATGTTGAGGAAATACGCTAGGTTATGCTCATTGAATAGCTACCATCAATATTTTTAACTTGAGAATGTGTGAACTCAATAAATGGTAGCATTAGTGTAACTTCTATCCTACAACACAAGCTATCATTTTATAGTTTAAATGTTCTACACATGTCAATATTATTACTCTTTTTAGTAACTATTCACAGCATTTTTTATCAACTACCATAATTACCTCAAAAGAGCTTTTGACATCAGTTAGCAAAGTAACAAAATATATAGCCACCAGTTATCCAGAAAGATCAGAAAAGAGCATAAGTATATTTACTATCAATATTCTTTATCGTTCAACCTTTAGTAAGGCTCTCATAATCTCTGAGGTGTATATTTACACTTTGCTTCTTATTCTAAAGAGCTGGTAAACAAACAAAAGAATTTTGGAATCATCCAAGCACTTGTAATGTATAATAAATAGTTGTATTTCTTTGTTTGAAGATAAAGTGTGTGGCCTTGTGTGAGAGAGGCTGAATAGATTAGACTGAGAAAAAAGTGATTTCAACCATGTCCATATAAATACAGTTAAATGTATAATGTTCTTTTCCTTTTTTTGCTTTTGTACTTCATAAACCTAATGAAATGTTAAGAACAGATTATTTTTAGACAGCAAGATACCCTTGTGGACATGTCATTAATAAGCTACTACTTTATCTTCAAGACATGCTAGTGGAATATCTTGGTTCTTATCTTGTCTAGTTAAATATTTTGGTGCTGTCATGTATGTAAACTTAAATTGTGGCGGGTTTCTAATGTGTATGTTGTACATTATTGAGGTTTGAGTTGCAGAACAGAACATTTGGCTCATCGACACCAACATAGTTTCAGCACCTGATGTTGCCAATAACTGGCTGTGACAAATACTGAGGATACCAGTACGTCTACGAAGCCCTTTAGGAGTTGTAAGCTTTGTTAGTGCAAGAACGCATGCGGTTGCATAGACACACAATGATATAGAAAAATTCAAGCAGCAACAGGACATTATCTATTTTCTATCAACTAAGCAGAATCTAGATTTTTTTTGTTGTGATCAGTAATCTGTGTTCAGGAGGAAATATTTAAAAATATGTGCACATCCCTTTTAGCATAGAGATTTACAACATATATTTTGAAAAGGCTTGTCATTGTCAGAAAAAAACAATCCTGAGTCAGCTTTGTGCACACAGTCTCCTCGTAGTTGGCAAAACATCCTTTGTTTCCTAGACGCACAGATTTACAGTTATATAAAAGTTAATGAATCAGTACACTTCACGATCTCTTTCTTTCTCACTCACTCTCTCTGATCCATATGGGTTCAATTAACTTTCATGTTTGCTTATTTAAACTTTTTTTCTCGCATTTAATTGCGTGAATTGAAATATTTTCTTGCAATTTAATATGAACATGGACAAAGCTTAGCATCTGCCATGTGTACAGTTCTACTTCCCGATAAAAGACCAGACAAGAAAACTATTTGTAGCAGTTTTTTTTTTTTTTTTATATAACAACATATGAACATAGTGTGAGAGAGATTTTATTTACAAACTCATAGGAAGTGATTCATTAAAGACACTCTATGATGAAATACAGGTTTTTCAATCTTCTATTGTGCAAGTATTGAACTGTCATGTACATTGGAATTATAGAACAAGCATATGAAAATCTGTACATTAATCAAGAACATAAAAAATTTATACATTGTGTTACTTTTTTTTATCTATTCAACATTTTATTAAGACACTTTCATTACCTGTTTCAAGTATCAAGCAAGTCAAGTGTTTACTTCTTATTTTCTAATTTCTGTCTTTCAAAATGTTTGTTTTATGTAGTGTTTTTACTGATGTATGGAATAAGAAATCGAAAGAGGGGACGGAGCCTAACACTCAGTAGGAACAGTCATATCTCCTGAACGCTCCCGACGTGCTAACTAAAACCACAGCAAAAACTACTTATACAGTCGGGGAACAAAGGAAGTCCACGGCTTCCCAAGAACATCCAGACCCATATGCTACCAAAAAGGCAGGCGAACTTGATAAGTATTGTAAGAGTGGAAGAGCTCCTGAGAGACCCCAGTCAAGCTTGGGACTGGGGCAGAAGCATTATAGGGTCCCTGCAAGTGGATTGGGCAGAGGTACTCGGTCACAGTACTGGAACCCCATCACATATATTTCAGAGAAAAGGCCAGAATACTGTCGGCAGATGCTGAGGACAGTGAAGCGGCGCTATCTTGGCCTCATGACTCTCCCCCACACAGCCCAACAAACTCCAAACAGTTGGCCTATTCCAGATTGGCCACAGAGTGGATACCCTCGAAGAAGACAACAAATCAGTCTGAGATAAACTGCAGAATGTGGTCAATCAACAAGACTCCATTGAAGGCAGATTGTCTCAGATGATGTGGAACACGGAGGGCATCGATTACAGGCTTAAAGAAGAAATTTTTAAAGAATCTAAAAGCTCACCAGCATTACAAATGGACACAGCCCAACTGAAAATATATCCTGATCTATGATGGATTACGCTACAAGGCAGAAGGGCCGTGCGTTCTTTTTACAAAGTTGTGAGACTAAATATTGCTGGGGATATCCTTTATTCCTAATAGTACGACATGAAGGATCCCAACTAACTATTGCCTCTCATAAGGACTTACCAGACTTTCTGAAGTCTCTTTTTTGTATTTTCCCAGTGATTCATATTGCTTCTGATTGGTCCAGTTTCCTCTCTTCATTTTTATTTGATAGAGCAATTGTAACTCTGCTTCATGACCAAAGGGGAATGTCTGGTAATTGAACATTTTGCAGCTATTAAAATTTGGATTATAAATTCCTGCTTATTCTTTATCAATTTGTTCAATTTCATATGTAACAGGAACATTTTTGGACTAAGGGAAAGATTTACCTCCCAATAGAATAGTATTTTTTTCTTTATCATCTTCCAAAAAAGATATAAAGGTGCACAAGACCACCACACATGTGGGAAATCTCCCCTATGAGTAACACATCTCCAACATATATCCAATACCATTGGATATATTTTAGCCAGTATCGAGGGCACTCTATACCACCCATTCATAACATTAAAATGTGTTTCCATTATACTTAAACAGTGTATTATTTTATTAACATAGTTTAAAGAATAAAGCCAGTCTTTCTTATCTATTGATATTTTTAGATCTTGTTGCCATTTTTCTATAGATTTTATAGTGCTCAGCTCTTCCTTATCTTCTAGTAATTTTCTACATTGAGTAAGTAGTTTTATCATCTTTTTCCTTTAACAGCTTCATTAATCTATCTGTTTGGTTGTTTTCCCTTTGTATAGATTTTTATTGATATATCCTTTAACTCTTAAAAAGTTAACGATTTCTCTATCGGGTAGATTATATTTATGTTGTAATTGGTTGAAAGCTATAATTTCATTATTCAGAACAATATCCTCTATTCTCTCAATAGCCAATTCTTTCCAAGTGTCTAACTGTATATTTTTAATATTGAATTTGAGGATTTCTATTTTATTTTGAGTAATAACTTTATATTTTCAAACCCAGTTTGTTTTTAACCAATTTTGGACTAAATCTAGGATAACTTTAGATGATATTGTTTTTTCCTGTTAGTTTTTTTATTTTGTCCCACTCATCCACTCTGTTTACCAGAACAACGAGCTAGGATTTTTACCATTTGATAGTGACCATTCGATTTTATACCAATTTTATTTATTTGAGGTTTCTATTTGGGTTTTGATCGCATGAGCGATTCTACCAGCCATATATACATATATATATTTGGCATTCCCATTCCTCCTTGCATTGGTTTTAAGATCATAGTTTTAATATTTATTCTCTGTGATTTACCTTGCCATCCTGCCTGTATCATTTGTAGCCAACTCATTGGTATATTAAGGGGGATTGATCTAAAAAGGTAAATCCACTTGGGCAAGATATAGGCTTTCAAAATATTTACCCTACCCCACCACGAGATTGTCTTATTTTTCCATTCCATCAAATTTTATTTGGTTTGTTTTAATAAAGGTAGAAAATTTAATTCAATAATTTTAGAGACATCTGTACTCAATTGACTACCAAGGTAGTTTAATAAATTTTCATTCTCTGGTATATATCTCTCCAGCACAACAGATTTCTCAAGGCTCAGTTTATATCTTGAATTTACTGAACATTGTCTTATAATGGACATCAGAGCTTTCATAGAGTTTACTGGTTCTTGAAGGGTTAGAAACACGTCATCCGTGTATAAATTTAACTTAGAATGTGTCTGATAATTGCAAGTGGTTCTACGGATACTATATAAAGCAGTGGGGACAGTGGGCAGCCATGTCTGGTACCGTTTTACAACGGAAACCACCCAGAGCTGAACCACCACCCTTGCTGTCGGGTTTGTATACAATGCCATGATAGCATCCAAAATAAGTCAGTCAACTCCAAATGATTTTAGTGAGGTTTGTAAATAGCTCCATCTAACCTTGTCAAATGCTTTTTCAGTATCTAATAACAGGGCTAAAAACTGAGCCGTTTGTCCCTGAGCCGCATCCATTGTATCTATTAGACACCGTATGTTATGTGTTGAAGATCTACCCTGTACAAATCCCACCTGATCTGGGTGTATAATATCCTTAATAGTAGTTTTTAACCTGCCCTCCAAGATTGCAGAATACAGTTTATACCGGCATTCTGTAATGCTATTGGCCGAAAATTACAAACTACTAGGTTGTTTTTTCCTTGTTTTAAAATAGGAACTAGATTGGATTGTAACATCACCAGTGTAATAGGGTTATTTCTACAAAAGTAATTAAATACTTTAAGGAGTTGTGTTTTAACATTGTCCTTAAAATTTGTATAAAATTTATTTGAAAATCTTTATTTGATTGGAGTTTTCCTATTACTCTTTCAATCTCCTCGTTATTGATAGGGGTATTTAATGTGTTCAATTGTTTATATTTGTTGATATTTTCCCAAGAATTCTTCTATATCTTTTATATTTGATGTTATTCGGAGATTATATAGAATTTTATAGTAATCCTCAAATACCTGGCCTATTTTTTCAGGTATCATAACTCCCTTTCCTGGTGTTCGGTTGTCCGTACCCCCTTGTTCATCTCCCGAAAGGACGGTGTGTGGTCTCCCCTGTTATAACCATTCGAACGCTGACCTCCCCTGGCTGTTAACCGCAATTTGGTGATTAACTCAAGTGCTTTCCTTGGGTGGTCGCCATTCGTATAACGGAACTGTTGTGGTCCAGTGCATGGCGGCCATTTTGTCTACCGAACGCTGGCAGCGGTACTTGGTTGTTGAACACCTGGAACTGTTTTCGGCCTCGCGTCTCCGCGAACCCGGGCTGTGAAGGTGCCTGTCCTACTTCCCGACCACCCAACGAACAATGTTTGGGAGATAGGCTCCTCCAAACAGGGGGAGCATTCGCTCCCTAGCAGTCAGGGGGAGCATTCATCGGTGTTCGTGTGAGAACCCCCGAAAGATGACAGGTCGTTGCCTTGTTTTCTATAGAACTATTTTGGAGCATCACCTCGTGGCCGACCAGTCAAAACTTAATTCGAACGGTGTTCCCGAACCACCGAAGGGATCTGAGCAATAATTTGACAAAGTGGGCGCTCAGACCCAAGCTGTTCGGTGATATGACTTTCGTGGGATTTCTATGTTATTAAAATGTATTTCTATTATGATTTATAATATAGTATAAATGGTTCCTGTATCTGAGAGATAATTGAGTTATCATTTTCTCACTCGATTATCTCTCAGGAACAGAGGATCCTGGGGGAAAAACCCTTGCATTTAGGATGTGGAGACCCCATGCTAGGGGTCAGTGCATAAAAGCTGTGTGTGGCCTGGATAAAATCAGTTATATTACCAGAACTGTGTGTCGTACAGTTGCTGGGGAGGAGGTGGGCTATTCACTTGGCTATTTCTTGTTCCTGAGTTCCTGCATTCCTGATCATAGCAGAGAGAGAGTCCTGGTCAGGACTAAGGCTCTGCTACACTTTATTAAAGGAGCACTATAGGGTCAGGAACACAAACATGTATTCCTGACCCTATAATGTTAAAACCAATGTTAAAACCACTATCTAGCTCCCTGGGCCCCATTTGCCTCCCTAAAGATAGTAAAATCTTACCTGTATTCAAGTCTGAAGCTGCTGCCTCTGAACTTACTCTGACCTCTGACTTCATCAGAAGTGGTGGCCTCACAATGCTTCCCCATAGGATTGGCTGAGACTGACAAGGAGGCAGATCAGGGGCAAAGCCAGCACAATTCAAACACAGCCCTGGCCAATCAGCATCTCCTCATAGAGATGAACTGAATCAGTGAATCTCTATGAGGAAAGTTCAGTGTCTGCATGCAGAGGGAGGAGACACTGAATGCTTGGATGCATTTTAGGCAGCCATGACCCAGGAAGGATCTCTAACAGCCATCTGAGGAGTGGCCAGTGAAGTTATCACTAGGCTGTAATGTCAACATTTATTTTCTCTGAAAAGACAGTGTTTACAGCAAAAAGCCTGAAGGTAATGATTCTACTCACCAGAACAAATTCAATAAGCTATAGTTGTTCTGGTGACTACAGGGAGTGCAGAATTATTAGGCAAATGAGTATTTTGACCACATCATCCTCTTTATGCATGTTGTCTTACTCCAAGCTGTATAGGCTCGAAAGCCTACTACCAATTAAGCATATTAGGTGATGTGCATCTCTGTAATGAGAAGGGGTGTGGTCTAATGACATCAACACCCTATATCAGGTGTGCATAATTATTAGGCAACTTCCTTTCCTTTGGCAAAATGGGTCAAAAGAAGGACTTGACAGGCTCAGAAAAGTCAAAAATAGTGAGATATCTTGCAGAGGGATGCAGCACTCTTAAAATTGCAAAGCTTCTGAAGCGTGATCATCGAACAATCAAGCGTTTCATTCAAAATAGTCAACAGGGTCGCAAGAAGCGTGTGGAAAAACCAAGGCGCAAAATAACTGCCCATGAACTGAGAAAAGTCAAGCGTGCAGCTGCCACGATGCCACTTGCCACCAGTTTGGCCATATTTCAGAGCTGCAACATCACTGGAGTGCCCAAAAGCACAAGGTGTGCAATACTCAGAGACATGGCCAAGGTAAGAAAGGCTGAAAGGCGACCACCACTGAACAAGACACACAAGCTGAAACGTCAAGACTGGGCCAAGAAATATCTCAAGACTGATTTTTCTAAGGTTTTATGGACTGATGAAATGAGAGTGAGTCTTGATGGGCCAGATGGATGGGCCCGTGGCTGGATTGGTAAAGGGCAGAGAGCTCCAGTCCGACTCAGACGCCAGCAAGGTGGAGTACTGGTTTGGGCTGGTATCATCAAAGATGAGCTTGTGGGGCCTTTTTGGGTTGAGGATGGAGTCAAGCTCAACTCCCAGTCCTACTGCCAGTTCCTGGAAGACACCTTCTTCAAGCAGTGGTACAGGAAGAAGTCTGCATCCTTCAAGAAGAACATGATTTTCATGCAGGACAATGCTCCATCACACGCGTCCAAGTACTCCACAGCGTGGCTGGCAAGAAAGGGTATAAAAGAAGAAAATCTAATGACATAGCCTCCTTGTTCACCTGATCTGAACCCCATTGAGAACCTGTGGTCCATCATCAAATGTGAGATTTACAAGGAGGAAAACAGTACACCTCTCTGAACAGTGTCTGGGAGGCTGTGGTTGCTGCTGCACGCAATGTTGATGGTGAACAGATCAAAACACTGACAGAATCCATGGATGGCAGGCTTTTGAGTGTCCTTGCAAAGAAAGGTGGCTATATTGGTCACTGATTTGTTTTTGTTTTGTTTTTGAATGTCAGAAATGTATATTTGTGAATGTTGAGATGTTATATTGGTTTCACTGTTAATAATAAATAATTGAAATGGGTATATATTTGTTTTTTGTTAAGTTGCCTAATAATTATGCACAGTAATAGTCACCTGCACACACAGATATCCCCCTAACATAGCTATAACTAAAAACAAACTAAAACTACTTCCAAAAATATTCAGCTTTGATATTAATGAGTTTTTTGGGTTCATTGAGAACATGGTTGTTGTTCAATAATAAAATTAATCCTCAAAAATACAACTTGCCTAATAATTCTGCACTCCCTGTATAGTGTCCCTTTAATGATTGTATGCCCACACTCTAGCCAAAATTCAAAGTACAGTTGTCAGTCAATTATGTGAAATGTGTCATTGACTATATAGAAGCTGTAGACATTATATAATTTATCTGCTTTATGTTTTTCTTTTAATATATATGTTATAAGTGTCTCTGCATAACTTTAAACAAAGCAGTATGGACTACAGACCTAATTTTAAATGTATGACTGTACTAATCCCATTTATATATACTTGTCAGTGATACATATGTTTGATTTGGAGTTGACTAAAAGACTTAATAAAAATAAAATAAATAAGATAATTAATATTTGTATTTCTAGCGCTATAATGTTCTTTTCAATTTGTACATGATATAACTACTGACCGTTTTCTATTGCTATCTACGAAATGATAAGTCAATCAACTGTTAGAGTAACAAATTATAACTGCATAGTAATAATTAATTTAGAGAATTAAGATCTGTAGCACCTTTTAAAAATAAGTCATAAGGAAATATATTTTGTACATTAAAGGGATTCTATAGTGCCAGGAAAACAAAGCTGTTTTCCTGGCACTAAGAATCCTACATTGCCCCCCTCCCCCTTTTCCCCCTGCCCACAGTGCTGAAGGGGTTAAAGCCCTTTCAGTCACTTACCTGAATCCAGCGCCGATATCTCTCGGCGCTGGGTCAGGCTCTGCAAGCATCCTCCCTCACCAACCTCAGCCACCGGTCAACAGGTGGGATATATTAGGCAGTAAGTGAACAGTCAGTTCTTGAATTTCATATGTTGGAAGCAGAAAAATTAGATAGCGACTATGACAAGAGCCAAATAGTAATAGGTAGACAACTGGGTCAGAGGATCTCCAAAATGGCAAGTCTTGTGGGATATACCCAGTATGTACAGTGAGGGAAAAAAGTATTTGATCCCTGTAGCAGATGGCACTGGGCTGAGAATTTCATGTATGTTAATGCATTCGTGTGAAAACAGCAAAGTCTATGTATTTAATGTATTGTATTCGTCTGAATGTTAGGTAGTTTCATTCCCTTAGTTTGTTCGAATGAAACTACCGAACAGTCAGACCTCCCCTGTGTGAAGTGTGTCTTCAATTATCCGTTGCGAACGGGTAATTGACAAGCTAAATAGCCGTCCTTTGTTCTCAGGGGTGGCCGTCATTCGAAAAACGAACACGTGGCGGCCATTTTAAACCTCCTGAACAGCGGTGTTTTGCCGTCGAGTGTCTGGAACTCAAATCGGACACTCGACTAGGTGAACACCGCTGAAACCTCCACAAGCCCGGTCTGTTCGGTTTCCAACTACCGAACAGCCCCTCGTTCGGTAGATAGAAAGAACCGAACGAGGAATTCAGGCGAACCCTCCCTAGCCTCTGTAGCTAGAGGTTTTCGTGCTGTTTATTCCTTGACTCCAGGACCGACTGCAGGGCCCATTCACATGGAACCTCATTCGGCTGTTTCACCCAGTGCGGTTGGTCATTTTATTCCCTCCATAAATTTCCCGAACCCCTGGTCTGATCTGGATGATTTTTGGATATGTTGTTCACCCAGATCAGGGCTACCAGGGGATGTATGATTTAAAGTGGTACCCCTAAGTTTAGGGGTACATCCAGAAACGGGGGGAATTGGTGTCCTGGATAAGGGGATTATGATGCAGGCTGAGGGTTACCAGAACAGGATTGGCTACTGTACTAATGAATGAAAATCCCTCCCTTGCATGGGAGCAGGCTTTGAAAGGCCACTGTCTGAATAAAGCTTTAGTTATGCTCCTGAAACTGTGTGTCGTCCAGTTATTGGGATTGCTGTTGGGATACTGCTGTTATTTTGCCTGCTGGATACTTTACCCTATGGATTTATAATTGCTTGTTCCTGAACCGCCCTGGGATCTAAAGTGGAGATAGGCTGTGTGTAACGGATCGCCTGGCACCCCGACTGGGTACCTCCATTGAAGGATGCTCCTAGCGCTTCCTGAGGACTCCAAGCACTCTGGCAGACACCACAATCACCGAACCGGAGAAACAAATAAATTCTCCCAAGCATATGAATGCTGTAGACAGTAGAATAGGAACCATATGAATAGGTTTACTCTCCTAGCAGTCAAACTGGAACAGCATACAATAAATCCTTCCCCCAATAATGAGACGACACTTCACTTTGAGGGTTAAAACAGGAACTCACTGTTCTGGCACATACAGCCTCTTTTATTCCCAATCCACAAACTTAGTACTGCCCACAGGATTTTACAGAACAACCAATCAATCTGTACAATACACACAGACACTCCCACACAAAATCCTCCCCTCTGCCTGTAATACAATTACCTTACACAATGGGTAATCTAATTATCAAAGACAGAGAAATACAGTTTCATAACACACATCACAGGGACCCCAAAACATGCAATAACCCCATAAAAATTCCAAGTATATCCTTGGAACCGGGGGATCTGGGCGAACCATATATCCAAAATTCACCCAGATCCGTTCAGTACTTTGGAAGATACAGTTTAATGCAGATTCTGCAGAACATATACAGGCTAAATGAAAAACAATCACTGTATAATGTGTCCCCTGCTGTATAGTCCAAAACCACTGCACGATATCTCTGTGCACCAAATACTGGCGAGATGGCACCGTGTTGAAAAGTCCAAACAGTGTCTCACCATGTGCTTCATCCATTGTTCTCACCATGTGCCTCTGATACAGGAAATGGTGGCCACCCAGTAACTCCACAGTATGTCCCCAGATGGTTCTTAAAGGGCAAGCAGCAGCACAACACAAATGCCTTATGCCCAATTCATGTCTTTAAAGGGCAATACATCCCAGGGGCCATAGTCACATGGCAGGAGGCTGGCAATCAGTCTTCTCCAATGCCCAGTGGCGAGGTCGGTTTCGCCACACTGTGTAATACCAGCTCTCCGCTACATTGGTTGGCAGCGCCGGGATCCAGACTCACAGAGGAACAAGTACCAATGGAGTACGGATGGAGATTGGCTATTTTACACTAAAACAGTCCACGTCAAAAGATCTCCTGGAAGAAAGGGATATTTCAGCCAGCAATAAGACTAAAGTTGTTCTCATCACAGAAGTCATGGCGGAATACCGAGCAGATGGTGGTTTGGTTCCCGAACGAAATGATTCGGTGGACGGACAAGAGCAAGCCGAGTTTCATGCAGCTACAGTTTAGGCTGTCCTTTTATGTGGAAAATCCACCGGCAGATATAATCTCCAGGACAATGACAGAAGTCATGTAAAGTCATTGTAATGCGACAAAGGATACCGTCAACCCCAGAACGAAGCCCAGCAGTGACCATGTTACAAGAGGGTGAGCCAAAGATACCCTACCAAGCGTTCAAAATGTATAGAGGCAGAGGAAGACAAAGATGCCTTCCTCCAAGACTTTGAAAGACTGTCTGCTCTACATAAGATCAGCTCAGAGGATTGGGTCCCCATCCTAGCTGAACGACTAACCGGGAGAGCAGCAGAAGCTTACCGCACTGTATCCGACGAAGAAATCCGTAACTACAGTCGGGTAAAAGAAGTCATATTGGCTTGGTATGCCATCACACCAGAGGGAGCTAAAGAAAGCGTAAAAAGACTTGCACGCAGAGTGGGCTTGTCGACTACATCGGGCAGCCCTTGGATGGGTACAGGCTAACAAAGCGCGGTCCATGGAGGACATATTACAGATGTTATTGTTGGAACAATTCTATGATGGGGTACCAACATATGTCCAGGAATGGGTGAGGGACCGCAACCCTAAATCCCTCGCTGAGGCGGCTAGGAAAGCCGATGACTAAAACCTGTGGTCGTCAAGACAGCAGTAAGACCCCTAGGGGGACCAGTTACCCCACCAGCACAACAGCACCACTTCGACAACTACCACCACCACCAGCTGCTTCTCAACCGAGGTTCCACCAGCCCAGCTCTGTACAATGCCACCAGTGCCAGAAGTGGGGACACTACAAGCGAGACTGCCCCCAACTCAGAGACCGATCCACTTGGATCCGACAAGGTCCGCCACCACCTCCGAGAGCAGCAGCCTACTGTTACCAGGCTGAGGCACCAAACTCCCTATGGCTCTGCAGTTCCAGTCACTACCGTAGAACAGTGGGAAGTGCTGCACGAAGCAGACCCACTACAGGCGAATGCAGATAACCACCAGCATCACAGGCAAACAGTCTACCTGGAGGGAAAAGCTGTACAAGGGCTCCGCGACTCAGGGGCCACCATAACTCTGGTCAAAAGTCACCTGGTATCTGACCAAGCCAAGACCAGCAGAACTGTGGCCGTAAGGGTACCCGTGAGAGCAGTATACCGGCTACCTACAGCAAGGGTACATTTACATTGGGGAGCTCCGTAACTAGCGAACGAAACAACCAGCCAGCCCATCATTCGGTTAAATTAATCTCCCGAACATAGAGATTCATATGAACCGCAGCTCAGCCCTGGATGGCAATGATTTTCGTGATTTTTATCTCCCGAACAAAGACCGACCACAAGGCCAAAACACATGGAAGTGTTTTCGGCTACTGCCTCGTGTACGGTCGGTCAAATAACTACTTCCACCTAACTCCCGAACCCCTGGTCCAATCTGGGTGATTTTTGAATATGTTGCTCACTCAGATCAGGGTTACCAGGGGATATAAAACGTATAATTGTATCTAGCATATTTGGGGTACATCTGAAAACCGGGTAAAACTATATACTGTATAAGTGGATTATGTGTCATACTGAGGGGAAGAGATGTGTGGGAGGTAACGGGTAAATGATTGGTCACTGTAATAATTACTGTAGGTACCTCCTTTGCATGGGAGAAATGCTTAAAAGAAGGATGTGTGCAATAAAAGTTCAGTTCTGCTCCTGATGCTGTGTGTCGTCCAGTCATTGGGAAAGGTGATGGGATATTCTTGGATTACTTTATTCACTGTGGATACTATTCTCTTGGTTTTTACTACTTGTTCCTGAGCCTCACTTGGATTACCAGCGGAGATAGTCTGTGAGAGACCATCTCTCCGCTACATTGGTGGCAGAAGTGGGATACTGCTGTTATTTTGCCTGCTGGATACTTTACCCTATGGATTTATAATTGCTTGTTCCTGAACCGCCCTGGGATCTAAAGTGGAGATAGGCTGTGTAATACCAGCTCTCCGCTACAATCCCCTGCTGATTTTGAACATTTGCCCACTGACAAAGAAATGATCATTAATGCACATGGGAAACGAAGCCTCATTAATGCACATGGGAAACGAAGCCTAGCCACCTGGACCGATCACACAAGAGCTACTGTAGCGCAAATTGATGAAAAACTTAATGCTGGCCATGAAAGAGAGGTGTCAAAACACAGTTTGCTGCATGTTAAGCAGAGTGCCCATGATAATCCCAGTCCACCACTGATAGCGCATTTAGTGGGGATGCAAGCGTCATAACTGAACCACGGAGCAATGGAAGAAGGTTGCCTGGTCTCATGTTTTTATCAAGGCTCTGTACTGGGACTTCTTCTCTTCTCAAGTTACACTGCCACTCATGGTATTTTGATATCATCCTATGGTTTTCAATATCACCTGTACACTGATGATACCCAGTATCATTACCTGATCTGTCTCCTCCTCTGCTGGAACGTGTCACAGACTGTCTGTCCTCTATTTTTGACTATATATTTCTATATTCCCAAAACTCAACCTCTTTAAGACCGAACTCTGTCTTTTATCCCTCTAAAGCTATGTCTGTGCCTGTTTCCCTTAAGGTATATGGATTATCGTAACCTCTACCCCGCAGGCAAATTGCCTTGGTGTGCTCTTTAATTCCTATAATATGGTGTGCTCTTTTTTCCGATATTTTGGATAATTTCCTTCACCACTTACCTAAAATATATCACCAAATACGAAAAAAGAGAGAAGGGAGTCTGTCCCTAGAATGGGAAATTGTTAAAAATCTAGAAGATACTTTATAATTCCAAAAAATGTTTCCTAAAATAAACTATCCCTAACACAATAATGCAGAATAGATTAGCTGTCTAACTACGACAGACAAAGTAAACAACATATGATGTCTAGGGCGTATATATAGGGGATAAGGGGAGTAAGGAAAAACACAAGAACAAAATGATAATAATAAAAAGTGGTAATATAATTGCAAAATTACAATCTGAATCACAAGAATACAATAGAATGTGTCTCTCAACTAGCTGATAGCATTCTCTTTTTTGCTCCATTTGGTATGTTGCAATAAGTTGATATGGAGGATTTGGTTATGAACCCATGGAGAATCCAGTTTATGCTATCCACTCCAAGGGCCTCTAGACCCAACCTGCAAATACTAATACCTACCTCCCAACTATCGCTCAGGGTATGGAACATGATAACCTTTCTCATCAGTAGCTAATTTTACTGGCTAAACTCCATTAGAAAGCTTTGAGTGTAGGATTCCTTCTGTATTCATTGGAACAAGAAGGAAATAAACCCTGCTAACGTTGTAGGGTTCTGGGGTTCCACCTAATTTAGATACATTTAGTGAACTTCACTAACGCACTGCTTTATCACATAAAGTATCTTTTAGATACTTCCAGATATGCTGTTTTATGCAGCACAACCCAGGTAGGATAGACTCCCCCTCCCCCATATCCCATTTTGTTCTGACTAAGCATGTATTGGTGAAATGTAGCATTTCTATATGGAATAATGCTTTCCTGTTTAAGCAAATCCCTGGGTATTAAATGCAAAAATGGGTGATAGTCTAAATGGTAGTCCTCCTTTTGCATTCTCAGAGGTCTAACTCACAGCTTGAGTTGAGCGGACACCTGGATGTTCGAGTTCGCCGGGTTCGGACGAACTTCGGCAAAATGTTCAAGTTCAGGACTCGAACTTGACCCGAGCTTGACCCCGAACCCGAACCCCATTGAAGTCAATGGGGATCCAAACTTTTGGGCACTAAAATGGCTCTAAAAAAGTCCTGGAAAGGGCTAGAGGGCTGCAAAATGAAGTAAAATGGGGGTAAGAACAAATGTGGATACATAAAAATAAAAAATAATAATCTTGAACTAGGAGGAGGAGGTGGATGTGGAGTAGGAGGTTGAGGAGGCGGTGACCGTGGCGTTGTAGGTGGAAGCGGCGGTGGAGGAGGTAGCCAACACTGTTTTTTAACTGTTTGTTTTGTTTTGTTTTTTTGTTTTTTAATTTGGGGTAGCCCCCAAAATATTGGGACATATAAAAAAAGAAAACAAAGAATAAGTGCACTTGAGTATAACAATGGCTGGTGAGGCCAGTA